>OY728125.1:540545065-541795065 GCA_963277665.1 Viscum album
GAAAGAAAAATCACCGGCTGATGTAGAGATTACAAAGCTCCCTTCAAAGGTATTTTGGTATCTTCATATAATTCATCATTTCAAACATTTATTTGCTAATTCACATGATGCAAAAAGGTTAAGATGGCATGATGATGAGAGGGTATGTGATGGAAAAATACCTCATCCAGCTGATTGTCCACAATGGATGAAAATTGATGCGCAGTATTCTATATTTGGAAATGAAATAAAAAATCTCAGATTAGGGTTGTGCACAGATGGAATGAATCTGTACCGAACCCTCAGTAACACACATACTTCATGGCCTGTTTTATTAGTAATTTACAACATCTCTCCTGAATTTTTTATAAAGTGCAAATATGTCATGTTGAGTATAATGATCTCTAGTCCAAAGCAACCCAATAATTATATTGATGTTTACTTATCACCGTTGATTGATGATTTGAAACTGTTATGGGCTGATGGTATTAGGGTGTATGATTCATATAAAATGGAATATTTTCAACTATGTGAAGTGCTTCTATTCACTATAAATGACTTCCCAACATATGGAAATTTGTATGGATATAGTGTCAAAGGGCATAAAGCATGTCCAATTTGCGAACAACAGACGTCATATTGTCAATTGCATCATGGGAGGAAAACAGTGTACATGGGTCATCGAAAGTTTTTCCCTATGGATCACCCTTATAGAAGACTAAAAAATGGCATTCAATGGCTCACATGAATTTGATATTGCTCCAAAAACTTTATCCCCAGATCTGTATTTTGAGAGGGTGAAAAACCTCGATGTGACATTGGGAAAGAAACAGAAATCTGTGAATGATAGACATATTTGGAAGAAAAGGTCAATAGTTGTTGAGCAACCATATTGGAGGTATCATGAAGTTAAACATAATATTGATATCATGAACGCGGAGAAGAATATATGTGATTGTTTGATTGCAGCATTGTTAGATATTAAAGGAATGTCTAAAGATGGGTTGAATGAAATATTAGACTTACTATCAATGGGAATACGTTTGGAGTTAGCTCCCACTCCTAAAGGAAGACGAACATTTCTTCCCCCGGCTTGTCATACATTATCGAAGAGGGAGAAAATTATCTTTCGTTAGTGTCTTCATGATATCAAAGTTCCTCAAGGTTATTCTTCAAATGTAAATTTTTTTGCCTCATTGAAGGACTTGAAGTTGATAGGTATGAAATCACATGATTGTCACGTCATGATGAAACAAATTCTACCAGTTGCATTGCATGGAATATTACCCATTCGTGTCAGAAAGACTATAATAAAGTTGTGTTATTTTTTCAATTCAATTTGTAACAAGTCGATTGATGTGAATGCTTTGAACATTTTGCAAAAGGATGAAATTTTTATACTTTTTCAATTGGAAATGTATTTTCCTCCAATTTTTTTGATATAATGGTGCATTTAATGGTTCATCTGGTTCGGGAAATAAGGCTTTAGAGACCTTTATATCTTCATTAGATGTATCCTTTTGAAAGGTATTTGAAAATACTAAATGGGTATGTTAAAAATCCATATCGACCTGAAGCCTCCATTACTGAAAAGTATATTTCTGAGGAGGTGGAAGAGTTTTGTACGAGCTACTTGGCTGCGGTGCAACACATAGGTTTTCCTCTATCTCACCATGAACGAGTTAATAATGAGGAAAAGGGAATTTGTGGCTTGAAAGTCAAATCATTTTCAGTTGAAAAGATGAAGAAGTTAGAATCATACATCTTGAATAACATAGCTGATTCTCAACCGTATATCACATTTCGTATTAATGAGTTGAAACAATGTCTTCCAAAGAAGAAAGAAATGTGGATTTTGATTGAGCACAACAATTTTTTTTTCATGGATTAAAAAGACTTTTCTTGGTATATAAGATGTATGAGATACATTAAAATGGATAGTGGGTGGTCCATATTTAAATGTGATAACATGGTCCATTTATTACATTAATGGCTATACATTTCATACGAAAGCTCAGGACAATAGAAGTGCAGTTCAGAATAGTGGTGTATTGGTGTTTGCAGAAGAAATGCATTTTTAGAGTGCTAAGAACAAAAACCCGATTTCTGCATCAAGTACATATTATAAAGTGATTGAAGACATATGGGAGGTTGATTACTTTAAAATTAAAGTTCCTGTTTTTAACTCTAAATGGTTTATCGGTAACAACAGTGTCATACACGATGAATTTGTAATGAAACTTGTTAATCTGAATAGATTGGAAGACACATCTGATTCTTTTATAATGGAGACACAAGTAAAACAAATTTTCTATGTAGTAGATCAATCAGATATGCAATGAGTTGTTGTTTTACAAGGGGAAAAACAATATGTTGGTGAGGATGAAGTTGATGAAGATCATGATTTATGTGAGATCCCTACTTCCATGGAAAGATTAACAAAACATAATTTATGTTTGTTTAGTTTAATTTATCATGCTTAACATTACATGAATTTTATATCTGTTATTTTTGTTCAGTGACAATTACTTTACCAAGTTTACCATCTTTACCATCTTGACAATCTTTACCATTTTTTAACATTCTTACCATATTACCGATGTACTCTATTACGTAACTTAGTACACTTTTCTTTTTTCTAATTACATTAGTATTATAATATTTGAATTTGTATATTTTTGAACTAACATTTGTTTTTTTATTTGAATGATAATGGCAGATCATTCAGTTGATCAACCACATAATTCTGGAGATGAGAATATTGGTCATACCTCTGGGGAGGAACATTCACATGCTCCTATTACGACACAGAGTTCAAAGGTTGGTAAACGTGGGTGCACACATTTACCAAAATTATCAGTTGCCTATACGTAGGATCAGAGGATAGTCATTGAGTTTGATGATGATGATATTCCTAGAGGTCCAAATGCAAAAGATTTGAAGAGTTTTTTTAGCAAATCAGGCTAAGAGAAAAGTAAGCATTTTGTATGATGACTGGAGAAGTGTGGATAAAGCAATAATCTCTCAGTTATGGGAGACGATTTTGGTAAGATATTTTGCTATTTTTTTGAGTATTCATTAAATGTTTCTAGTATATATAATATGTTTAACCTCTTATTTATCAGATGACATTTGATATTCCCGACACTGGAGGAGTGAGGAAGAAATGCTTATCGTTGGCTTCCAAGAGATGGAGGGATTTCAAATCAACCCTCTCATCTGATTTCATTTATGGTCATAGGATTCATGAAAATCTATGTCGTATATATGCTTTTATAGATGAAGACACGTGGAGACAATTTTTTGAAAGTAGAAGAAAAAAGTCATTTTTGGTAAGGGCAGTGTAAACTTTTATAAGATTTCTTATATAAATGATCTTATTAATGTTTTGTTAATGATTTCTTATTCTTAATTTACAGCAAACAAGGAAAGAAAGTAAGGAGATAAAATCTAAAAATGTATACCCTCATAGTTTATCTCGTGGAGGGTATGCATTATTGGAAGAACAAATGATGGCGGAAAAATTTCAACAACTAAGAGATGATTCTTCAAGCTCTAGAGAGGTGGCCCCTCCATCCCTTCTATCTATACATGACAAATGGAAGAGATCTCAGAAGGGAAAAAAGGGAAATTTCTTTTGGATGAATAGAGAATCATAGCTGAGAGGATTGTAAGATATATATTTTATTTATTTAAGATAACAATTTTCTTCATACAATTTCAATCATTATAGAAATGTTAAATTAATTAATACTGGACACACTTGAGGAGCAGAGTTCACAAGGGACATTTACAGCTACTGGGAGGGAAGATATTTTATTTGTAGCATTGGGAAGGCCCGAACATCCTGGTTATGTAAGAGGATATCTAGCAGGTGTATCGGTAAGAAAAGTGTTGTAACGTTCTTCAACTTAAAACGTTGAGGGGGACTATAAAAAAATAGAATCCTTGGTGGCTGAAGTTTATAATATTAATGCGACGATGGAGGAAAATATTATAGAGTCGGTGCAATCTATGTTTGCAGACATGGAAAGACAATTTCAGACTGCAGCTCCCACTCCTCCACCTCCCCCTGAAGACCCCATTTTTTGTCCTACTCCCTCGCCGCAGCTTCCTACTTATTGCAAGTTGTATGTTGATGATTCTCAACATCATATAGTATCATAAGGGTTGGTATATTGTATAGGAGATACAGTTCATCATCAACAATTAGAGGTAGAGAATCAGAGGGTCACTGTACAGGATATTATAGATAGATCAGCTCGGGTACCATTACCTACAGACGAGGTGGCGACAGTTGGACATAGTATCAGACATTTTTTAATTTGGCCATCCAGACTTCTTCGACTCATTACCATAGAGGTAAGAATGTTATTTCCTTTATTTTATTTTATTTTTATTAACGTTTTTTATCATTTAAAACTAATGTATTTTTAAATTTATTTTTATAGGAATACATCAAAGGTAAGGAAATACTGTATAGACAACAACAAAGACAAATGGATTTGACATCAGATACAGATTATAGTAGTCTTGACAGATTTTCAAGATATTCAAATTTGTGGGCGGGTCATTATGAGTTTCCAATGGAATCTCATGTTTTTGGATGTGAAATAAATCCGGGGATTATGAAAAATAATATCATGGAGCTTGTTACGGGAGATAAGTTGGGCATCAATGTGGTGAAATTTTTTTCCATGTAAGTCTTAACACCTTTACCCTGCGTTATATTTTTTAAAAATGTATACTTACTTCTATTTTGTATTAGGTATCTTTATAAAATTTGTGAGAGGAATGAGATGACAGATGTATATAGATTCATGGACCTGCAATTGATTTCCCCTGAAGCATGTGCATTGGAAGAGGAACAAAGAATGCTTCATATTGCTGAAATACTTGAAAAGAATATAGTCACACAATGTTGGATGATGCCTTTTTGTGATAGGTATGAAACACATCTCTCTCAAAGAGTTAATTATCTTTTAATATAAAAAACCACTAATGTTAAATTTCCTTTTATCAGTGATCATTGGATGTTAGGGGTTTTTTTCCCAAGGGGGAAAGCACTTTATTGGATATGCTCTGTCCATGATGATGGGTGGGAAAGTTTTAAGAATATATTAGAAAAGTAAGTTTTAATTTCTCAATAGTTTTATATATTATAATGAATTTGAAATTTACCCCATAGGATTGTTTTCTAACTGGGCATGGGCCTACTTTCAAAAAAAAACACAAAGAAAAGGAATGCAAAGATCAAATATGTAAATGCGATGGTAAATATCCATTTATAGTTTGTACGTTTTGATTTATTACATTAAAATAATATATTGAATTTACACTCATTCAAACAGAATTGTCATGAACAACAAGGAGTCATCGAATGTGTATATTATATGTTAAGATTTATGTATGAAATAATAACAACTGGGAGAGTTGTGAATTTTGACCTGGTAATATTTCCTCTTAAACATTGCCATAATATTTCAATTTGATTTACTCATTATACACATTAACAACTATCCTTTTCATTTGTATCTTTTTGATGACCCTCAACCCTATAATGCTGAAGACATCAAACACTTACAATTGGAGTGGTCAAATTATTTTACAGGTTTGATTAAATTTTAGTTTTTTGTAATGTAAAATGTAATTTTAAATATTGTTGTTGTAATTGTGTATTTGGTAGTCGTTTAGGTTGGATTTAGTTTTTTTTTGAAGTTGATGATGTATGTTTTGAATGTTATATATGTGAATGTTTAATTTTTCTCTACTTCTTGATTTGGTCTACTTGTGATGGTTTTTCTTGTATGGATTCTCGTCTGGGGGGGGAGGGGTTTCAAGGGTGTGGGGGTGTTCAGTGGAGTTGGGGGTGTATAGGGGTCTGGGAGGGCTGTCCGGTTGGGTGGGGGGTATACATGAGGGTGGGGGGTTATCGAGGGGTGTTTGGGGCTGTCCAGGGGGTTGGGGGGCAGTCCAGGGGTGTGGTGGGAGGTCCAATGGGGTGGGGGAGGGCTGTCCAGGGTGTGGGGGGGTATACATGAGGTTGGGGGGGTTGTCCCGGGGTGTTTGGAGTTGTCCAGGGGGTCAGGGGGCAGTCTAGGGGTGTGTTGGGGGCTATCAAGTGGGGTGAGGGGGTGTTGTTCAGGAGGGTGGGGGGGGGGGGGTTGTAGAGGGGTGTTTGGGGATGTCCAGGGGGTCGGGGTGTAGTCCGGGGGTGTGGTGGCGGCTCCAATTAGGTGGGTGATATCAAGTGGGGTGAGGGGGAGAGGGGTGTTGTTCAGGAGGGTGGTGGTGCAGTTCAGGGGTGTGGTGGGGGCCTCCAATGGGGTGGGGGAGGGCTGTCCAGGGTGTGGGGTGTATACATGAGGGTGTGGGGGTGTCCCGGGGTGTTTGGAGCTGGCCAGGGGGTCGGGGGACAGTCTAGGGGTGCAGTGGGGGCTGTCAAGTGGGGTGAGGGGTTGAGTGGGTGCTGTTCAAGAGGGTGGGGGTTGTCGAGGGCTGTTTAGGGCTGTCTAGGGGGTCGGGGGGGAGTCCAGGGGTGTGGTGCGGGCTATCAAGTAGGGTGAGGGGTTGAGGGGTGCTGTTCAGGAGGGAGGGGGGGTTGTCGAGGGGTGTTTGGGGCCATCCAGGGGGTCGAGGGGCAGTCTAGGGGTTTGGTGGGGGCTCCAATGGGGTGGGGGAGGGCTGTACAGGGGATATACATGAGAGTGGGGTCTATCAAGTGGGGTAAGTTTTATATGTTATCAATGTAAAAGCTTAAATATTCTTTAGTTCATGTTTTGATCTCCTACTGTTTTTGTGGTACGAATTATTGATTTGGTTTCTAGTTGATTTCAATGGAGGTCAGAGGACTGCAGTCGAATTTTTCTAAAAAAATTGTCTTCCACTTCGGTTATTTTATAACCGACGTGATAAAGAAATCAAGAAGGGATTATCACATTGGTTTTTTTCATAACTAACGTGATAAACACCTGTGTCATGATTTATCACGTCGGTTATGTAATAACCGACATGATAAAGGACCTGGGTATTGATTTATCACCTCGGTTAATCATTAACCGACGTGATAAACGGCCTGCGAAATGGTTTATCACATCGGTTATTAAATAACCAACGTGATAAACCATTTCCCAGGACGTTTATTAGGTCGGGTATTGATTAACCGACGTGATAACCCCCCCCCCCCCCCGGACAGGTTTAGCACATCATTTATTTAATAACCGACGTTCTAAACCATCGCCTAGGAGTTTATCACGTCGGTTATTAAAAAACAGACCTGATAAACTCCCCCGCACGTGTTTATAACATCGGTTATTGTATAACCGACGTGATAAATCCCGCCCCAGTTTATCACGGCGATTATATAATAATTGATGTTATAAACCCCTCCCCCTGGGTTTTTTCATGACGATTAATAATTAACCGACCTGATAAACACCTCGATGTTATGTTTGTTATGTCAGTTTTTAAATAATGGACATAAAAACCCTTATTTATAACATCGTTCATATTAATGTCGGCTAAATACTGACATAAAATATGAAAAATAACCATCATGAATAACGTTTTCTACACTAGTGATACTTCCAATCTCCCTTACACATACTAATCCTAGCCAATACTCAATTACATTTATCATTTATGGGTCTACAGATATCCCTTTCAGGGTGATTATATACACAATTAATGTTACTTTTATCATCCATAACTCACATTTACTACACATTAAATATTGATTTTATTTTCTCAATAGCATTAGAATAGTATTCAAGTGATCATGTTGCTCGTTTCTTTTAGTGTAAATCATAATATCTTCTATATATACTACCAGAAATTTTTTGTGTTAATTTCTTAATATTCTATTCATTATTTCCATAAATATTAATGGAGCATTTGTGAGTATCAAAGTGATCACTATGAACACATAGTGTTCATACCTTATTATAACGTCATTTTTGGGAATATATTCCTCCAATAACCATAATTGGAATTATCCTGACTAAAGTTTCACATTAGAGAAATATTAAGCCTCATGTTGTTGATTAAACAAATTATCTCTCCATGGTGGGGGATACATGTTCTTTATCATGATATTTTAGTGTTCATGATAATCAATACAAAGGCACATTAACCCTTCATACTTATTAATGAAGAGTGTAGTTTCCGCACAAGGTGAAGCACTTCAGTGTACAAATCTCTTTTCTCGATTCTATTGTATCTTCTTTTTTATCTCCTCTAACTCATTGGTGTCCATTATATATATGGTCAATGATATGGGAAGATATTTACATATAATTTTGATTGATAAAATTACTTATCCTTCAAAAGGAAGTCCCAAGAAATATTCATTCAATAAATCTATATAAACCCTCAGAATAGGAATGAATTACAGAATGATTCTCACATTTATCATAATAATTTTCACATCATATGATTTAGCATAAGGAATTATTCTCCATTATTAAACAGAATATGTCTACTGAGATTCATCATCTTTGATACTCTTTTATGGACTTGTAGGGTGACAAGGGATATGTACAGTGATCTCCCTCTCCCAATAGTGGATGTTGACTTTATATGAGGATATTCAATAAATTTGTAACATTGAATCAAACAACCTAAAGGAATTACATTGATATTTTTTAAAACATCAATTCTATAAATATTGACTGGGGAGGAGTAATATATTCTGAATGAAACCACTGCCCCATTTTTGTTCTCAAATATAGCTCAACACATATTTTTTATTGTGTTTGAATAGATCTACTAATATTAAAACATTCAAAATATTTCATAGAAAAAATAATTAAATAGTATGATCAATATCCATGAATCAATAACAAGCTTACTTTTCACCACATCATGTCTAGGATTCACATTAGTAGTAGTGATATTATATGCTCTTCTTTTCTTTGCCCACATTCGAGTTTGTTTTTGCTGATTATATTTGACAACCCATGGCCTAGGGAATTTCCATGGATAATTACTCTGTTCCATCAAATAGAAACAATACACCACTAGATATTTTTTATTATAAAACATATTTTCTTATTTCAATTTTTTGCGTTTCTTCGCTTCCCATTTAAACTAATTATCCTGATTCATTGATTTTCATTATTTGAATCATTTCTTGATTTGTATCAAGTAGATTCCAGGATGCTTCTTCTCACACTTTTTACTTGTCTGGTTTTTTGTTTTCATTACTCCATGGGAATTATCTTTTGATACTCATGAATAGAAGTCCATTTAATGTTTTTCCTTGCAGTTCAATGAGACTACCGGGTGACAACAATCTCTAACTGAACTCGAATTCTTTAAGGTAAAATCTCTTCATAACTATCTAAACCACAAATCACAATGTCATTTTAGAGAAAATGATTTAATCCACTAAATAACTTTTCCATCATGCATTCATTGTCAATGAAAAACCTAGAGATATATTATGCAGGCCTTGTGATGTTTTCAACCTTTCTAAACCAGACTTGTCTTCTTTTTTCATCCTACCAAGGAACTCACTCTCAATTTTAGGATATATTATTCTATTGTAATATTTAGAAAAATATATATTCTTGATGTCCTCATAATATAGGGAATAAATATCATCTTTTGACATCTTGATTGAGATAATTTTACACTACATATCAATTTGTACTGCAATACGATTAAGAGACACAACAACATTCTCTTTCATCAAAAACTATAGGATATAGAACACATTTAAAACGGATTTAATTGATTGTTATCTATTTTAGGGATCAAAATTTACATTAACAGAAGGAGGAATTGATCATATAAAATTATGAACTGTAACATTATATTTCTCATGTAGAGGAGTGTGTTCCACATGATTCAAGTTATTATTCATAACATGAACTAGTTGAGAATGTTCTACAAATAAGTTATCATCTCCCAATCCCATATGGTTAGGCATGTCACATGGGAAATCAACACACTCCCTGTCATTTTGGTTGGGGCATTTTTTTTCCTATTTCCTTCCAATAACATAAAGAATAAGAATATGATAACACATTAACAACGAAAATATATACTTATAATCATAGAAGTAATAACATAAAAATTATATGTATGTCATACCTTTTTAGTATCTATGTTTTATTATTGGTCATTCATAGTAATTTACCTATTATATTTTCATAGGTAATATTTTTCATTTATTTTGTAATAGTTCATAATGATTTTTTGAATATCCAAAGCATATCCCATAGTAGTGTCAACCCATGTGTGAAACAAAACCCTTTTCCATACACAATGTGATGATCATGTTCCGGTAAATTCACTCTTTTCAGTGTCATTTCCCTTAGGTACAATTATTCCAGAGACACATCTATATGTAGAGTCTTGATTGGGATGTAACTACACAGAAACACTCGGTCTATGATTCACCAAAATTCCACAATATTTTCTTTTACATATATTTATTTGTATAATAATCCATAGGGTTTTCAATAAAGTTTTCTCATCCTAGTTTTCAAAGGAGAGCTATAAATTTTCTCAGATACCAACTACAGGGACTCATTCATTTTACACATTTTAATGCAAGATTTCTAAACACAAATATCTATTATTAGATAAATGTATCACTATATCCTAGTATAACTAGATGACTAGGATAATAATACTTAATAATGTAACTAAATAATTACATCATTTTTTTATTCTCCATACTGATCCCCTAAATCCATTTGAGCTTCTAAGACAATAGAGGATAAACTGGGAAATAAATAAATGTAATTTGTGGCCTAAAATAGGCCTTAAGGAAAAAAATATGAAAAAGAAATATAAAAAGTGGGTAAAAGGTATAACATGATATCATAAAAGATAAGGAATCTGAGTAATCACATTGTAGAATATCAAAAAGGCTATAGTATTATATAATCTTGGTAACATAGGAAATGTGACAACATTGCGAAACATAACATAAACATGAATCCAGTCTATCATCTGAGACAATAGCATGATGTGGAATATGTAAAATAATATATTATTATTAGTCCCAAATCCCATACATCAAATATAATTAGTCTAAAACATTTCTCATGGAATTGTACTGCAATATAGGAACACACATAATAACATGTTCATGATGTCTACGTGACACAAAAGATAAATCCATCATTTCTCATAAACATAACAATTACCCAAGGAAGGAAAGTAGGTTGCATAATGTTTCCAAATACCATAATTACTAGAAAATCCCTAAATAATCATTTGATAAATGACCCTATGGAATGTATTAACCCGTAAAAATAAGTGAAGATAATCATGGTATGTATATGACATATATATATATAATTTGGAATCATTCCATAACGCTAATGATAAATGTTTTTATTTAGAGAGAGAATGTAAAGACCAAAAATTCAAATTCATAAATAATACATCTTAATATATGAATATTCAATAAATTTCACAAATACACTCCCATATACCATATAGGATTTGAGTATTTGGCTAATAAATAATATATATTCTTATTTCATGAAATATGTTTAGTGTCTTCCACCAATATCTACTCATTGTGTACTCTATATAGACATAACCTATATAAAAACACTCTTCCTAACAACAGGAAATGAAACATCTAAAAGGATGAATTAGATGTTTAGAAAGGGTATACAATGAATATATAATTATATGATCATATGAAATAATAATATAATCATTAGGTTTTTAGAACATGAAAACAAAATTTTATACCAATACCATGCATACCATAGATAATAAACTTGAGTCATGAAATAAATATTTCATGTTCGTAAGAGAAAAATCCGAATAGAATCATAGGTTGTAAGACATTATATTATTAAGTTGTAATATAACATATAGTTGGGGAATACACATAAGAATATAAAATATTATGTCTACACTACACATTACGGTATTATTAACATATTAGGATTAGTCTATCCACTAGTTAACCATCTATTGGTTTTGGGATATTCCCCCGTGTACCCTATTTTGGGCTGGGATAACCTCTCATGTACACGTTTTTGGGAACTATATTCCCTCCTGTGTAACCTTTTCCAGGATTGGGATAACATTATATGTAACCTTGTAGATCATATAACATTTATAATTTCTATATACATTGGATGTTGATATAGGTCCCACTAATAACACAATCCATACATTTTTGTGACATGTGATCAGAAACCATTTATCATATCCCAACCTGTGAAGTGAAATGGGTTTCATAAACATTTATTCACATAATAAAACATGGAATATTGTTTTTTATAAAAATTCCATCCGTCTATCTGATCATTACCCAGGAAAAGGAATGGGTTTAATAAACATTTCATTATTTCATCATTTCATAACATGTTGAAAAAGATCAGATTTCATAAACATTTTTCCATTATAGATATAAATCATTCAGATAATTGATAATAATATAATCTTGGATCATATCTGTAAAGACACATAATTTTCCTGTTATTTTTTTAATTAAATGGAAATTTTATGAGTCCATGAAAATTGACAGCGCGTGATTCCAAGGCCCGATGTTCCTTGATGAAATTTTTGATGTTTTGAGCGAGGATATTTAGTGAAAGTTCAAGTGGGTTTTTTATAAATTTTGAACTGGTGTTCGAAATTGAAATCTGAAGGCACCGTTGAACTCAAAGTACTGATATTCGTATAATAAGACATTCACCTCAACATCTGTTGGTTGAGGGTAAAATTTAGTTTTTGGGTTTTTTCTGTAAATAATAAAATAAATTAAATACAAGTTTTATTTTATATTATCAACTATAACCACACATGTGGATGTTTGAGGTGGGGACCACCACACATTAACCGCCCATGATAGGTTATTGTGGTGGGGACCACCCGTGGCCTTAACCACCACTTCATGTTTAATTGTGGGGGTGACCACCGGAGTCCTCAAAACCTCCCAATTTGTATTTGGGATCGGGGACCACCCAACCCCCTATTAAATGGGGGGGGGGGAGGAAAACCTATCAAGTCCCTCATTAATGTGGATAAGCCTCTTGAGCTTCCTCCACATTAATTCTTCCAATGCACCAACTGATTGTGCCAACTCTCCCTTAATCAATTCAAACATTTTAAATATTATTCCAACATCTTAATCTATTTTTTGGAGGAAATTATTTTCAATTTTGTGGAACTGGGGAGAATTATTCGGAGAAGAGAGAGCATGGGAGAAATAAAGTTCTCCAATGAATAACATCATCTCCCAACTAAGACCGCTCTCCCAATGAAGAACACTCCACCGACGAAGAATGCTCTCCCAATGAAGAACACCATCTCCAAACGAAGAATGCTCTCCTAAAATAAAAATCTAGGTCTCCTAAATGATTATCAACATAGCTATTTTATTGACTCCAAGCATCTTTAATGTGTAGCTGTATGGTATAAACCTTCTCCACCATTTCTTTGACCATTTATAGAACTAGAAGTTTTTGCTCTCCAATATCATCCCAACATGTTGGTGTTCAGAACATCTTCCCAATAAGGGCTTCATAAGGATCCATTTTGATCCTTCAGTGGAAATGGTTGTTGTAAGAGAACTAAACTATAGGAATACGTTGATACCATCCTTATTTGAGGTCCATTGAGAATGCTCTCAACATGTCCTCTAGTGTTTGGATAGTATGCTTAGATTGGCCATCACTTCAAGGGTGATAAGACGTACTGATGTTCAGCTCAGAATTTAGAGCACGATGGAGATTCTTCCCTAACATAGAGGTGAATCTTGGATCTCAATCAGATACAATAGATAATGGTACACCATACAGCCTTACCACTTCTCTGATGTATATATGTGCTTGTTGATCCATTGATAAATCCTCTTGAATTTTAAATAAGTGTGTAGTCTTTGTAAGATGATCCACAACAACCCATATAGAATTTTTTCATTTGGATGTCTTTTGAAGTCCATTGAAAAAGCCCTTTGTGATGTTCTCCCATTTCCTTGTTGGTTTGGGTAATGGGTTCATCATCCCTTTGGACTGGTTCCTCTCAGACTTCACTTGCTGAAATACGAGGCACATTGATGTATACTCAGGGATATCCTTCTTCATGTTGTCCCACCAATAACACTCTCGGAGATCTCGATGCATCTTTGTGTTTTCTATGTGAATGAAGAAATTAGAACTATGTGCATCATCCAAATTTTCTTTATCTAACTCTAGATATTATGGAACACATATTCTTGACCAAAATATCACAATTCCTTCTTCATTATAATTGAAATATTAGGATTTCACTTTTCTGATAGTCTCCACTTTTTTCTGAACTCCCACATCATCTTTTTTAGCATCTTTTAACCTTTCTAAAATAGAAAGTTGGGAAATAATTTGTGGAAGGATTAGTGATGTTATTTTCATTATCATTTCCATCTCTATATTCATCAAATCTAAGAAGAATAGATCCTTTTTAATTCAAATAAATGATATAATTGTTGGGTCCTTTCATTTAAGAGAATTCACCACCTTGTTCGATTTCCTAGGGAGGTAATGGATTGAGTATTCATAGTCTTTCATCAGATCTAACAATCATAGTTGGTAGAAATTGAACACTTTCTATGTGAATATATACATGAGGATTTGTTTGTCCTTATATATTTTTCACTTTTCCCCAAACAGGTAATGCTACAAAATTTTCCAAGTGAAGATCAGTACTTCCTACTCTATATCACGAGTTGGATAGTCTTTCTCAAGAACGTTAAATTTCCTTGATCATAGGTATTGAATTTGTAATTTTTCATCAATAAATAGCCCATGAACTTCTTCTAAGAATCATTGAATACCAAAAAAAGTTCTGCACGAATGGGTATTGTGAGAAATACCGCAGTGATAAGACACTTTTTCAACTCTGGGATGCTCTCTTTGCATTCATTACTCCAATAAAACATGACTCCCTTACATGTTAGCTTGGTAATATGGTCTGAAAATCAGGATAGATTTCTACCAAATCAGTGATAATATCTAGATATCCCCATAATGCTACGGATATGTATCACTGATGATGGCCTAGGCTATCTCTCAATTGCATCTATCTTGGAGGGCTCCATAGATATCACATTTCTTGAGATGATATGATCCATGAATGAGAGCTCGTTTAACCATAAATCACACTTGATGTGCATTACATAGAGATTATCCTTTAATAAGGTCCCTTGAATAGTGCTTAGATGCTTCTTAATTTTCACATTGGTTTTTGGATTATATTAGAATATCGTCTATACAGACTACCCAACATTTGTCGATGAAACATCTAATGACTTTATTCATAATTCCAATGAATATTTATGGAGCATTAGTTTGAAATGCATTACTTTGAATTAATAGTGACTATACCTTGTACGAAAATTAGCCTTGGGGATATCCTCCTTCACCAATAATTAGTAATATCCCAACCACAAATCCACCTTGAAGAAGTATTGAGATCCATGTAGCTGATCGATCAAGTCATAAATTCTTGGTAGATGATACTTGTTATTTATCATGATTTTTTGAGTTTGTGATAATTAATGAAAAGAATGATTGACCCATCCTTCTTCTTGAAGAAGTGAACTGGGGCACCCCATGGTGAAACACATTGGTCATATAAACCCATTACCAATATTCTCTTGTAGTTGTTTCATCAGCTCCTCTAGCTCCACAACAACTATTATATTAAGATTCTTTGATATTGTCAATGACCTAGGTATAGGATCAATTGATAATTCAACATCTCTTCTTGGAGGAAGACCATGATATTTCATGGGAATCACATCAGTGAATTCCATCACAATAGGAATGTACTCAAGTATGATTCATTCCTTATACGCAATCAACTGAGAAAGATATGCATGCTCATAGGGTAGTAATATTCACGGTCGAGATGATGATGTTAAAGGTGATTCGTTATTCTCCTTGTAATTGTATAGAATCATTGGTTGATTCTCCATATTGAGAGTGATTTCCCTTTAACATAAATTTATGTTGGATCTATATAGGGAAAGATAATCCATGCCGAAATATGCATCAAATCCACCATAGGGAGTTTGATGAGGTATGATGGGAAGTTCAATCCACATATTATCATAGGGTTGCACTTATATTCATGGGTTGCAATGATTTCCCCATTTTCCATTCTCACGGACATCTCTACATACATTATTTTTCGGGATTTTGGGATTTTTCTACTAAACTTTTAAGATATAAAATAATTTCCTAGAACGAGAATAAAAAATAATGGTCACTATTATTCAATGAAAAAATAGTGTACATATCACCACTTCATTTTCAGGGTTCGCATTGGTGGTAGTGATGGAAAAAGTATGCACATTTTGCCTTGGAGTTTGATGGTTGCCTTAAAAAAACCCATCTCTTAGGTCACTGGTTTGAAAAGGGTCATGTTCATTACTGTTAATGAAATGAACAATGCTTTGAGGGTCAAAAAGTGTGTTCCTATCCTCTGTCATAGTAGCGGGTTTTTCTGGACGATAGTAAATAGCTAGGTTCCATTCTCTTTCATGCCAGAAGAATTTCCTTATCCCATTTAGATAATTTACGGGGTACTTCTTTCCGAACATTTGGAAAGTGGGGTGATGGAATTTTTATGCACCATTATATTTATCCATCAGACAGCTAGAATTAATGTCCACCTTACACTTCTTATCATCATGATAGCCCTGAGATTCCCCGACTTCATTTCATCTTTGAGGGCATATCAGACAATTTCTTCATAACAGTCAAAGTCACGGCTCGTTAGGGCTTTCTGTAGGCTAGGTTTTAGCCCACTAAAGATGTTTTCAACCTTACATTTGGGGGTAATGGAAAAGCTTAAGGTATATCGTGACACCATTGAGAATCTTTTCTCGTACTCTCTAATGGATTCACCGTTTGTTTTCTTGAGGGCAAGGAAGTCCCTTTCCATCTTAGGTCCGAGGATCTGAGAAAAATATTTTTTGAATTTTTTTTTGAAAATTCTTCCATTCCAATGCCTTGATCTCATCCTTAGGATTCATATTTTTTTATCAATACCTTCTATTGTTTAGAACATTGAATGATGGAAAATATAATCTCAATGGTGTTGATCCATTTTTTCATGATTGAGGGATCTGATGATCCATTAAAAGTAGAATGTCATTGTCTCACAAATCTCTCAATTGCGACTTGTTATTTCTTCGGGGGGGGGGGGGGATGGGTTGGAAATTCCACTTGAACCTTTTTTCTATACAACAATTGAGCTAATGGAGAGTGTATCGTGACAAAGTTTTTGATATCCTCTCACATTGGATTGGGAATCTCATTAGGGTAGTCATCACATTGATCTTCCCATTGATTATTATCTTGAGTCCTCATATTAATGTCCACTGGCTGGAATAAAAGAAAATTTAGGGGTAACAAATAAATGATAATCCCAGGAAGAAAAGCGATAGATTATAAATTACATTTATTTCCTTTACATATGATTTTATAGGATTCAATCTTTGTTATCCATGATCTACATCCCAAAATATATTCCAAGGGGCATTTTTTATTACCTTAATAATGGTTCATATTAATCATATGAATTTACCCATGAATATACCCTAGGAGTGTCGTAAACAATAGTACAGTAAGGCCCATTTTTGTGCACATGTTCCCATTTGAGTCTTGCGCAAAATGGTGTTTTCAGGTTTTACCCCTAGATACATATATGCCAGAGCTACCTCTACCTGCTCGTATGTAGACAGTGATGTATTGTGTTGATAGAATACTTAGTCAATACTAAAATAAATTTCAGGATGTATTTATCATACGTAGTCTTATCCCTAAGGCTTTCACTAGGGTTTTCTAATCATAATCCCAGAAATAACTAAACATATCCTCTGATACTGATTATAAAAACCATTCTCTTTATGACACACTTAATCATGATTTATTACATAAAAAAGTACTTAAGAAATCTCTATGGATAGATATGTCTAGTGTCTTGAAAAACTATTAACATTACATAGCAACTTAGAACATGTATCCCAACATTTTATTGAAAAACTCTTTTACCTGACCACAACATTCCATCATACTTATCATTTCATGGGAGAACCACAAGACATCCATATAAAATGTGTGAGATATGAAGAATAGTGATAGAGTATTAAAGGAATAACATGACAAATATACTATATTTTTTGGAATAGGCATATCAATGGATCCTAAGAGAAAAATGAACATAAAGGAATGATATAGCATGACTTTCATAACATAGAAATGTGGCAACAACATTTAACATTATATTAGCATGAGTCGAGGCTCATTGCACATGTACCATGAGTAAACCCTCATTAAACGTGAATTAACATGAGTAAACCCTCATTGAACAAGGTGTATCATGATACTATTCCTTACCCAATTCATTGGACTGCTATCAGGGCACACCCTTTATAAACATTTCATTTCATGTATAAGTGTGCCACTTGAATCATATAACAAGGAATCATTCAACATACTAGGTTATTCCATGATTACGGAATGTGGAATACATACATGGAAGTAACATTAAATATGTATATTATTATCAGGTTTAATACCCTTGATATAGCCATGAGTATGGTATTCACTACACATAGATTTTGTCTTGTAAAATCGCGACGCAAATTTCACCAGCATAACAGTTTGACATAAAAGTTCATAAAAATGGTTGATGAGAGAGAAAGGGGTATATAATCATATTTACATGAAATTTAAAGTAATGGGATCATATATATACATTTCCCATCATATTGAATTTGAAGATAGAACGTGTAAAATAAAAAAGAATCATGAACAAAGTGGAGAAATGGAATAACTCATATAAAATTTTGGCATGGTAACAGTTGTACATGGGATGAATTAATGACAAAGAAAGAGGTCTATCATCATTAAATCAGAAGGAGGGAGGTATGGGGGAGGATATAATCATACCCCAACATTTTTAATTGAAAATAAAAATTAATAACAACATAAAAGAACATTGAAAAAATGAGAATGGAAGGAATCCCCTACATGGATGTGTGAAATCAAAGGCTTGGGAGAGGCTCGAGAGAGGCTTCCTGGGGGAATGTGGGCCTTGGGATGATTCTAGAGGGAGGAATTAAGGTTTATATTGAGATCTAAAGGTTTTTAGTGATGATATGTGGGATATTGAGTGGGTTTATGTAGGAAAAGAGAGAGAATTATTTATTATTTAGATTTTTGACACTACATATTAAAATAATCAAAAACCACAAACCGTAACTTGGTTTTAACCATGGTAATTGCCAAAGGGGAGTAGAAATAATTATTTTATAAGGAAATTGGACTAACTTATGAAAATATTAGGCAACTTTATGTGGAGGTGAGTCAAACTCTCAAGGAAAACATTATAATATGTTAAAATTATTTATAAGTCTTGGAGGGTCCACTAAAGCATTGTAAAATTAATAAAATAAATATAACATCACAATATTTTAAAGGTAAAAAATATATTAGATTAACAGCCTTTAGATTATTTTATTAAATCACTATTATTTAATTATTATGTCATGAAACACATTATATGTTTAAACAGTTCATAATTTGAAACCAAAAATTTGACTGTATAGGAAAATTTTGAAAAAATCACCATTAGATAATTTCAAAATCCTAAATCCAAAAATGATATTAATTTAATCTAAATATATTTCAAAATATGTGAATTTTTACTTTTAAAATAAAAACTGACATTTATTATATATTAATGGGTTTTGACAAAAACAAATTTCAACCATTAATAAAATTTAAAATTATGTTCATAAAAATTATATTATCATTTATATTTAATAAAAAATAATTTTATAATATCATTTTATTAAAATATTATTTTATCAAAAAAATCATTAATTCATCAAAATAGATATCTTAATTTAATATTAACTAAAAATACTATTTGTGCTTTAAAAACCTTTTGCAAAATAAATTCATATTTTTTATATAAAATTATTGTATACAATAGTGGTTCTAGGGTCTTGTTAAATTTACCCTTATAACACATTCATCAGACTTAAGGGTAAGGTGTGTGAGGGTGACAAACTCCTTGGGTGGTTCAGATTACATCGCTCGAGTGGTAATCTCTAATAAATTCCACCTCTCCCATAGGTTGTTTTATTCAATATTAATATGTTGATGCTCATCTTGGGATTGGTCAGAAGAGAAGCCCAATGATTCCACCTCCTTTATGAGCTCCAACAAATGGGATTCGTATGGAGAAATTATACTGGATGAGGCCATCACTTCCTTTTGCTGAGTAAATTGGATTTGTTAATGATCTATATTTATACTAATGATGTGATCACTGTTCAGTAGCTATATTAACAATGGTAACAATTCATAATGGTATTTTGAAATCAAAAAACATAAAACCAAAGAAGTGAATATGTTTTATATAACCATTTTACATAATAATACATTTAATTAGATCTAGTGGAATTTTCATTAATAAAAGTTTTTGTCGTTACATTATATATGGAATGAGATGCTTCAAAGAACGGAGTAGGAATTTTCTTATGAAAAAAATTCAAACAAGAACTTATTTTAGTAAGTATTTGGAAGAAAAAGTGGAATATAAATTGATTTAAAAAGTATAAATAATGGATTTTTTGAGGAACATTTGTCACTAGAAGTAGTACCTAAAATCAAAACATTTAGTTAGTCAAACAATTCATACCATGAATGTAATGTTCTAGAAGTACATGATATTGTGTTTGTATTTCAATGTACAAGCCATGTAAGACTAACCATGTATGTAACAGACTCACAGTCTTGGTTGGATGAAGAAACTCTCTATTTCCTTTATAAAGAAATAAAAATTCGTTTCAGTTGTTTCAAAAATGATTTGGATACAGATGGATATAAATAAGAAGGAAATTCTCAAGAAATCTTGGGTATCATGGTAACATCCAAACATAAAAAGATATTAATTTTCTATCTATGTGTTGCTCTATTTTTGGAAAGAGTATATTATTCTTAGCTTGAAAAATCTGTCAGGCATGTGTTTCTCAGGCACAATTTCTATGAACCCCATTCCAAAATAGAGCCAAAAATACTAATGATAATAATAGGAAAGGAGATAAGAATCTATTAAATGATGGAATAGTTTTCTGCCATCATGTACTCTATTATAATAAAATAGAAAGAACAAAAATATTGGTTTATTGGGATGTAAATTAGCCTGCTAAAAGGGTGGAACTAAAATACAAAATGTCTAGTGTATCTCAATCCACACAACTTTACAAGGTCATTCTGTACTATTACTGACAATTTATTTGTTCCATAAGTCCTTGCATGAGATATTTCACTAGAAAACCTATCACCATTCGGACTTTGTAGACATAGATGATTTAATAAAAATAATGTGACAAATACAAAACTTTGGGAAATACCAATAACTCTTTCTAGTGCCGGGGTGATTTATTGATCGGGTGATGTGATCTACAGTAAGAGGTTGAAATGAGAACAAATTAAATAAATCAATTAATGAATAAAAAACTAAGAACGATTTATCAATGGTACAAACACATATAAAAAAATATACCTCTTTTGGGGGAAACATTTCTAAAAATTGTTAATGGAATATATATGAAATCTGAGAAAATTCCCATACATTAGTATAAATGAAAAGGAAGGAATAATCTACCATAAAAACAGAGATTCCTATGGGCACCACTAAAAATTCAAAGAGCTTGAGGCAGTAAATATTACAAAAATAATGTATCCACAATACCTGCTTTCTTAAAAAGTTTTCCCAACCCACAAAATTTAACTTTCTAGGGATCCATATGTTGAGGAGGATGATTTGAAGGTGTATGAAAAGAATGAAATGGAATCCAATTCAATGATCCTAGATCCATGAAAAAATGTGACATTTTGGATGAACCTAGAAATGTCAGATAAAAGTGGTGAGTCCTAGGTGGAGGATGAGATGGAGGCCGAGATGATGTGTGGAAGAAAACAGAGTCATAGGTAGAAAAGTAAATGGGAGTTGGGTAGCGAGAGAGATGGGGAATCGAGATGGGAAGAGGAGGGAGTTGGGGAATTTTATGTGTATGGGAATCCCTGGGAGGAAGCCACAATATTAAAAAAGAGATGGTGACGACATATCCAAAGGGGAGGTATGTTGTTTAGTATAGATAATAGATGTGTGATACCAACATTCATTATCAGAACATCACACAAATTTATTACAAAAGTGAATATTAGAAAACTGTTTCTAGTACTACAATATTGTGTTTTAAAAGATAGAATCAGTCTAGAATAGTAGTGAACAAAAAATTACACAAATGAAACTGAGGGAAAAAATATGTTATTTTATTAAAGGGATATAATATTGGTCAAATAGTAATGATAAAATTATATTGTTAGTGGTAAAAGTCTATATAATATCAATTAGAATTCAAACGATGCAAGTGCACCTAAATGATTAAGAAATATTTTGTTGTATTTTTGTGGAAATGTACAAGGTTTTATTTGAAAGAATTTTCATAATAAATGAAAGATATAAAATAAAAAAAATGAAACTATGGAAGTGGGAAAAATATATTTTATATCAAATATAATTTCAAGAAGTATTGATAAAACATTTCAAATAATAGTGGAAACTAAAATATGAAACATTATTTATTGGATAATAAAAATAATAATAAACATCCTATATGTAATCTTAAAAGGAATCCATAAAAAGGGATGTAAGAAATAGAACATCATTGGAAACTCACATGATGATTTCTAAAAACCTTTCACCATTAGTTTGTTAAATATTTCATTTATAACACAATTGAATTTTTTATTAATAACCCCAAAACTCACCAAATTGATGTTAAATGACTAATGAGAAGTGATTCTCAAAATGTGACAAATCAAATACAAAGTGATATGTGATAAAATATACCTTGGTTGACATATAAATATAAGTTAAAATGAAACAATGTGACACGATTTCAAATAGAAAAAAAAATAAACTTATTTTATTAATATTTAAATTGTGTTACAAAACTCAAAAATAATGAAAATTCATAGAAAATAAAAATTCCATTTTGATGAAAATTTAAAAAACATTAACCATAAAAACACATTAAAAACTAAACATTTTTCACACAAAAATATATTTTTATTCATCATCACTGCATCTTCTGAAAACCCCTCTATTGAATAATGAAATACTGAAAAAGGGAACACCGCTATAATATGGATTCATTATGGTGGTGTAACATTAAATAAATGAAGAATATTCATTTATTGAGCTTAAAAATTGAATTTGGAGGGAAATTATTAGTCTTAAATGTAGAAATAAACAACAAATTTGTTAAAATCATATGATAATTTTGAGGGACGGGATATGAGGAACATTAACATAACCTGACTACGGGTGGCCTAAAATTGACACCATTAAACCAACTATTCCTCGCATATAAAATCTAAGACAATGTTGATTTAATAAACCCCAATAAAATTCAAAAAAAAAAGTAAAAAATTATTCCCAATGAAATAAGTCAAAATGACTAAACCAAGTCCAGGAAAATCTAACCATTAATAATAAACAAAATGGAAATAATGAAATATCACCCAGTTAAAATTTTAGATGCTAATGATTGGAAATCCATGAAACCCTAATCTATAGAAGAAATTAGAGGGAGGTGGGGTGGCGATGTCGGAGGAGAAAGGTCTCAAGTGGTGGGTTGGATGCATCGGAGGAGGACCACTGAAGGTGGTGTGGCCACGTCCGAGCCACATTAATCTGTCATAATCCACATTAGAGGAGGAGGGTCGCGGTGAGGTGCGGGTGGGGGAGTCGGAGCTATGTTGACAGGGAGGTGTGGTGGACACTTTATTATGGAGGCGGGATGACAACACCTGAGACATGTTGCCAGGGAGGCGGGGAGGCCACATCGGTAGGGAGGTGCATTAGAGTCGCATCAGCGGGGAGGTCAGCCGGTCGCCCCTTGAGTGGAATATGGGGAAGAGGTGGAGGGGAGTAGGAGGAATCACGAGTGAGGGAGGGAGGGGGAGTAATTTCGAGGGAGGATGGGGGGGTTGGAATGATTGGGGTTATGAGGGAAAGAGATACTGCCACAAGTTCCAAGGATTTAAATTGGTTTTAGACGTAGTTTTTAGGGACAATGGCTATAAATCTATTGCTTTATATCAAATTTCTAGTAGTGTTTTAATTTAATATTAATCCTTCACCATATAATTAATTTTATATACATGTGTAAAAAATATTTTTATAATTTATTTAATCCTAATCATACCCACCATTCAGACAGCTAATTGGTAACTATCATATTTAAATAATATTTCAATACTATGTTGAGATTTGTAAAAAAATCGGGTTAGTGTATAATGGAAACTATCAAAGAAAAAAATTATTTTAAAAACTATTATATCAATATTTTATAGAGAATGACAATAATCCAAAGAAAAAGGATTGATTAGAACAATACCTTATCTCTAGTATAATTCTCCAGGTGTTTTATTTATCCTCCTCACTAATAAATTTATGTTAATAATATAATATCATAGGATCTTTTTTGAAATTTATTATTCTTTTTATTTCATTTATTATCATTATATATTCAATTTATTATTTATTTAGGTTCACATTATATATTTTGATGAGGTTTGCCTCATACGTCCAAAATCACTATAGATAGATGAATAAGGTCCAAGAGAATATTAATACATCATATATATAATAATAATGACATTGTTGTCATTTTTATATATAAATTATTCTTTGAAATAAAATCATGAAGGATTGTAATAATAAATGAACTATGTTACAATCATAGAGATAGTAAGTCTTATGTACATATGAGTAACGTTTTCAATTTATCAATGATCATGCTGGAAAGATTATAAGTGTTATTTTATCATTTTATAATGATAATTATGTCATAAATATCATATTATTTCGGTATAAACACTTAAATATACCACACATGTGATGTGGTAATAAAACCAGAATCACATCGCTTTAGTATGTGCTAATATATTGTATACAAGAACGAAGTTGTTATTATGAATTGATGGTAGGGTATTAAAGTACATGATATATTAATTTTCCAGAATTATTTATTTTTCTGGAATATCATGTATAAAAATTGAATCCATCATCATAAATATCATTGAAAGGTGATAATAGTAGACACATTATATCGTTTCATAAGATATAACCACTAGAAATAAAATTATTTGTGATGGGGTTCTAGTGAAAATAACCCGTTCTTGAAAATGACATCACAAATACTTTATTTAGATTTCATAAAACATTTACAAAAGGCACAAAACAAATAAGTATTTGTGACGGGATTAACACCACTTCTCATTAAAATAAAAATTATATAAATACTAATAAAATTTATCAAAATTATAGTATCAAAATATTATAATATTATGAAAAATAATAAAAAATTATAAGAATAATAAAATTGATAAAAAACCAATATTTAAAATAATTTATAATAATAATAATAACAATATTAACATTATAACATAAGAATAATAATAATAAAATAACAACAATAATATAGTTATAATAAAATAAAAATAAAAATAATATAATTAATAATTAATAAAATTAATAAAAAAATAAAAAAAATACTTATAAAAACAAAACATTCAAAATAATATAAAAACTGAAGTATAAAGAAATGTAAATTTATGTATTAATAAAAATATTACAAAAAATGTTTCACATTAAATGATTATCATAAAAAGTATATAAATCCCATAGGGTTCATCTAGAGGAACTAGAAGAGATGGTGGAGAGAACTCCATCCCTAAACCATGAGTTAAATGTCACATTTACTCCATCATCTACCCCTATTTCTATTGGTACCATCGATGCATCTCTTTTTTCAATTGTTAATAATGTTGACAGAGCTCTTCCAACTCCCTATGCATGGTCTATATAAGATCACCTTTAGCTCACAGATGCTCACTATACTATATAAAACATGCTGATGACTCTACATGGGCTCCTCTCATGCTGCATGATGACATCTCAATGGTACTATAATAAATCCCCAGGGTCAATCGAGGTTTGATACCAACAACTCGGTCTTTCTCGAAGGGACACTATGTAGCCTACAACCATCCTTTTTCATCAAATCCTAATATACTAGAGGTTTGATACATGGTCTCGACTAGACTCTCAGCCGGTGTTTGAGATTTTGTTGCCTTATAGGACTCCTTCAATTACAATTTTATACTAAAATAGTTAAATTGTTATTTTTTGTAAATTTTAATACTCCAAAAAATTATGTTGAGGTCAATATGATGTTGGAAATCACCTCTAATCTATGAAGTGACAGGATCACTGTACGTCCTCCAATAAACATCGAACATTGTAATATCAGGTAGTGTTATTACCTTTATCAGTGCACAATAAATAGTTCACATCAAAAATTATATAAATTATAAAAAAGTACTTACCAAATCTTTTTGATGTGTACTGAATATTTGACTACTAGCTCGATTGTCAAATCATGTCTCCCCTACATTTTAAACCTAATGATTCACTCCTATAAAATGTATCCCCCATCCAATATGATCATTATCCATTCCAAAACTGAGAATAGATGTAATCTAGTTGGTGGGCGCAGCAAGACTAATCAAATTATCTTACTCCCAGTTGTCACATTATTTTCCTCCTCAAAAATGTTGGCAACTCTCACGTATACAGCCCTACCATACCTCATATATAGATTCATTCATGTTATCATCCATCAGATGTGATAAACCTTAAAATAATTAATAATATCATGTTATTAATTAAATAAATCTCAAAATAACTATTTATATTAATGTATCATCAAATGAAAGAACATGCGGTGCTAAAAAAATGGGAATATGATCGCATGTTACCCATTCTCTAGAAAAATAATTCTATAATATAGAACATCCCTATTCAACAGATATATGATAATAGATGTGAAAAAAGAGAAAAAACAATAATATAATTAATATAAAAATAAAATAACAGAAATTAATGAAAACTAGCTAAAATATAAATCAGAACGTAACACTGAGTTCATGGACTGAAATGAATAAATGGATGTTGATTGGGGATGGGTTCAAGAAACATCCATCTCACAAGACCACAACTATAACAAACCGACCACAGTTTCTCAGAGATGGTGGTTTATTTCATTATGTTGGATTGATTACACGGAATCAAATACCAAATAAACTGATATTTTAGATGTTTTGGAAAACCAGATACAAACATAAGTTCAACATTACAACTTTAAATGAAATACAATATAACATATCAATTAGTAACTACCATAACTTGTCGATTCTCCCCACAAGTCATTCATAATACACTTCTTCGCATCTATGAGAAATATAAAACATAAAAAAGGGGTTATCTTAGATTCTAAATTAATGTAAATAGTACAGTGAAAGTAATTATAAACATAAACACTAGGCATGATGGATATCTGAAAACACAAGACTTTTAAAAAATAAACATGATCATAATATAAAAGGAATAAAATCAGATTAAATAATTCCATAAAATAAATGAATAGATATTATACTAGTCTAATATTGACATGGATTGTCAATCTCTTGTTTTATAATGAGGTAATTCATAGTTTCAGACATTATAATCATTATGTCATTTCCTCATTCCAATACAATACATTAATGGGTAAAAACCCTTTCTAGTTTTCCTGATTAGACATACTGACGCATCGAGTGGCAATAATGGGACCCATTCATTTCTTACTAAGTCCAATGCATTCCTAATATGAAATGGGATAACATAATCAACATATAAATTCATATAGAAACTAACATATGAAATGGAAATAGCTTTCTCCAATCATTAAAAATAAATAATAACCATTCAGAGTAACATAGTGAATGGTATCAAGATAAAACATCAAGAGTCAAACTAATCAGAAACCCTTAAAAACCCAATTTTAGATGATATAATAATAGATAAACTGAAATTAAATACATGATTCAAAAATTTATTTTGATACATATGATGATACTTTTAAAAGTACTGTTGAAAAATTTGAGGTAAATAATCCTTAAACATACCAATGTGTCCCATACCACCGTGAAAAAATCAAATCTTAATCCATTAAAATATCATGTAAATAAGGATACTCTTGATATGATATACCAAAGAAAATTACATACCCAACATGCATTAAATAAGTGATGAATAAGGCATATATATCAAAAAAGATAAAGTGAGATTAGAAAAATCCTTTTTTACTTTGCAATGTATAGTTCTTTTTGAAAATCATTCACATTTGTCATGAAATCATATTGTCAAAATTTTATCCCAAAAAATAAAAGGTAAGGCCATTGAGATTATATTTGAGGCCTAAATTTTTTTTCCCGCTGAAGTGAAATATAGTAAATATTGTTTTTAAATAATCCTTATAAATGAAACATTTTAGTGTGGTTTAAGGAAAAGAATATCGTGATTTTAATGTCGAAGGGCATGTTTGTTTTCATAAAACCAAAAATGATCAAGATATTTTTTCATGATAAAATGTTTCATTATTAACAATTATATTATGGATTAATATATAACATATATTTCACATGAAAATGTGTTAGATTTCGAGATTCTCTCTTAACTGACTTGTTTATAAGGAAGAATTAAAAGGGAAGTATATTAAAACATATAATAACCATAAATGAAAGATAAAATGATATGAATATATGATTTTTGGAACATATAATTATAATATATAAGATGTAACCACAAAAAAATTAGAATTACTTTTGGGTAAGGATAATGAAGGAATAACCTGAAGGTAAAATATTGGTTCTAGAGGAATCCATTATCAATTTGTAATCAATTGAATCATATGCCTGAAAATTAATAATCATTAAATATTTCATTGAATAACATGACAATAAATATATTCATGGAATGATACATCAATGGGTCTTTTTCAAACCCAGTACACAAGAAATAGTGGTGAATAAGAAATATATAAAAAATGACAGTGATGTGAGGAAACCCTTAACTTGTGTCCTAATTTTTTCTTCTCTTGACCTAAACATCATAGAAAATAAATATAAATACATTAATTAATTTATTCATAAAATTTTATACTTTTATTTGATTAATTATAATTATTTAGGTTCATTTATGGACTTATTGTCAAGTTATATGATTGAATTCCATCATTCCAAAGTGTCTATATGATGATTTCTCTTGATTATAAGTAATGGAGTTCATTTAAAATTGGTATAATTCTCCATAATTATAGTTGAATGTTGTTAATGATAATCTATAAGGATAAATTGTATTATATATCATTTGGTTACATATTTTTAGGATCAATCATTAGATCATATATTTAGTGACAATCGTTTAGATTACTATCGGGGTTATTGATCATAACAAACTCATTTAGTTTTTTAAATTAGTATTATCCAAATATGTTACTTCCAGAATATAAAAAGGGTTAAATTATACATTTTAAAAAATTTCTCCTCAATTAAAATGTTTTCATGAACATATTTGAAAATATAATTTGATGACTGAATATTTTTCATCCATGAAGGTTGTAAATTGGAACTTATCAGATGATGATATTTTTTATAAACTAAAAGATGGATAGTTGGGAGATTGATAATGGTTATTATATTAACATGTGATAATTATAGTACCAAGTTGATATTATAATTATCATGAAAATTTGGATAGATGAGTTTATGAGGAAATAAGGTAAGAAGATAAATTGTAATGAAATTAAATGAAAAGGGAAGAGGATTTACCTCTTAAAATAACAAACATGAGAATCATCTTAAGGGAAAGAATTTAGGTCTTTTGGAGAGACAAAGGGATCATGGATGTGGGTAGGTTCTAGGAAAGAGAATTTTTTTATATAATTGAGAAGATTTGTGTCATAGAGGATTGAATATAAGAGGGAGTTAGGGTGGTTTTTATAGTGGGGGAGGGGAGGATTTTCCATTATTTTAATCATTATTTATTTTTTTGACTCAATACAATGAATAGTAAGGATTCGTGTGACTAAAAATAGTAATAAGTGAGTTTTATTTAGAAAAAATTTCCATTTTCATCATCCTTGACACAATCATGATGCATAAATTTATTTATTTAGTATATTATGTAAATTACCAAATTTCACTCTTCACCAAAAATTCTTTTATTTTCAAAAAAACCCAAAAAAACACCGTAACCATTAATCAACATGTAGAATTTATGGATGAAATCCATTTTATGAAAATAATATTCTAAATAAAATTATTATTTACATGAAAAATAATGTTTTTAATTTTAAAAATGATTTTATAATAGATTCAAAAATTAATATAGGTCTCATTAAATTTTCCTAAATCCATGGTAGAAAATATTAATTTTTATGAAAATTAATTTGGTTAAGTTATTAATTTAAAATTTTATTTAAAAATTTATTACTCACAAAAATACCAACTATTAACTATTAATTTTTAAAATATTAGCTCTCATTTATATGGTGCCTAAATTTTATTTATACTTATATTGGTGAGGTTAATATTCATGTGGGAACTATATTATTTATAAGGATATGTTACTATTCCGTAAGGGTACGTTACTATTCAAAATTAAGTTGATCCTATCAGACTCTAAATATCATACTAATCATAACCATGTGGGTCAGTTTTTCAAAATTCAAATCACTGATGTATAAAAATTATTTTCATTGGCTAGGATATAAAATAGCGTTGTTTCATAGAAACATTATATCTCATGCATTCAATATTAAATTTATCATCATATTCTAGGGTTGATACATTCTTGCCCCCTTAAAAAAATTTCATCCTTGAAATTAATATAATGTTACCTTATAAAAAGATTAGTGTAGTTCTTCATCTCATGTTACTAAGGCTCCCATGCTTTATCATAAATTTAATGATTTTTTCAAATTACCTTTACCAGTTGAGACATATAATTTGACAACACATGTTTTTTAGTGTCCTAAATTGGTACATGCTCCTCACATTATGATAAATATGGTTCCAATTTTATACCTTCAAAAGTGGGTAGCTGTATTTGGTCTTGCCTATACATTCTCAACCATGAGACATGGAACACATTGTGTACTTTATACATTCTAGGTGTCATTTCCAAATCTTAATCCAAAGATCAATTTCTCTCCAAAATTTCTAAAGGGCCAATATACCTAGGGATTTGTTTCCCTTTCTTCCCAAATCTTATAACAACCTTCCATAGAGATACATTCTTGAAAACAAGATCTCCATCTTGAAATTACAAATCCATCCTTCAATAATCATCATATCCACTATTAGAAATATGAGATTTAATGTTGAATTAATGACATAGGTTTTTTATAAACTGATTCCATTGGTATGGGTGATAAATTTTGGCGTTGGTTTTTAGTCCAAGCGACGCTAAATACATTTAACATTGGTTTTATTCATCGATTTTAATAAAAACCTATGCCAAAACTAGAATACAATGATTTTTGGTGTCATTTTGTTTGAGAAAAAGAAAAAAAATCAATAAAATGTTTTCGGCTTTGGTTTCGGAGAAAACTGATGCCATATGTGTAATTTTTGGGTGTCGGTTTTCATAAAAAACGATGCCAAAAATCATTATAAAATTAGTGCTATTGAGAAACCCTCATGTTATTGGATTTATGAAATCAAAACCCTTGGTGTCACCTCTTGACTTGAGATGACTTCGAAGCCATATTTGTGATCTCCAATGACCATTGTTGATGATTTTCATCCATTTTCATGATCTACTATATGTGTTCTTCATTATCTTCTCTTGTTTTACCATTTACGATTTATTTGTTCTTCTAAAACGAATTATGGGATACTTTCAACCATTGTTTGATTTTAGTTTTTTTTTTTATCTTTATTTTTCATTTTTATAATCAATTTTTGAATATATCTTATAGTGATTAATTTTCCAAAGAATTATAGGGATACATGTTTAGATTGAGGATCAATTTTCAGATTAAACTCCGAATTTTTTATGTCTTTTTAAATTTTGAACATTAATTATTTATCATTTAATTTTGATTTTGATTTTCCTCAATTAATAGTTTATAGTTCATTAAAAAGTGTTGTAACATGGTTATTAGTCATCCCTAAAAGTTATTAGTCAATGTTCTTGATATAGATTAGAGTTTTTTGATTTTAGGTTTGGAATTTTTATCTAACATTGTGTATAAATTTATTAGTCAATGTTCTTGATATGGATTAGAGTTTTTTGATTTCAGATTTTTATGTTAGAGTAACTTAATGCGAGTCCTCGTAGTACTGATTAAAGACACCTTAGAGGGGTGGGGGTCGAATTAGGTCTACCTAAATTATACCAAAACCCAATTGAATTATTTTTATGCTTTTCTAATACTTTGGTCCATTGAAACTCAATGGTCAGTTATGAAATAAATAGATATATTTATCTTTTACCCAATAATCTACAACCACAAGAAATATAAAATATAAATAGAAAATATAAATGTGTTCTTTTTTACATCCTTTAGACCAAATTTAGAAGTCATAATCCCTATCAAATTTAACTCCCATTGAGACATATATTCTCTACTATAATATATTAAAAATTTATAATGGGTTTCAAAGGATTATCCTGACTCGGTATTTTCCATAATACATAAGAAAATACATGATATTACCCTTGAAAACATGGCACTACATCTCACAACAACTTTTTATTTGAATCCCACTGGTTCATTATCAAACTACATTTTATTGATGTTACTCACCACTAATATAATGATTGCCACTACATCCAAATAATAGGCCTTATTTCTCATTACAGCGTCTTTGAATGCCTAATATCATCAGGAAATAAAAAAATTGAACTCTAATATTCTGATAAGTTTCCAATTATAATGAATCAATTTATGGAATTATCCACTAATTTCATCAGCAGTGATCCTAACCAATAGAATTTAGATTGGATTCCTCTTCAATTCCTTCATTTCATTCATTGTGATTTCAAAACTCTCATCTCAATCACACCACCTCTTTATTATTCATCACAACTAATAAATAATTTTTTACACTGTTTTAATAAATAATATATGTATATACTCATTCTAACATGAAATGGATCAAAAACCACTTATTATTTCTCAAATGATCATATTTTTCTATCACACAAATGTTTTGTAAGATTTAAGAATTTAGATATGTATTTATTTTCATCTTACAGAATATTGGCTGTATTTGGATTGATTTCACTTATAATATGAACATTTACTCTAATTACTATTTCGTATTACTAATAATAACTACATTTTTTTCCTTTAAATTAATACAATATTCAATACTTTTGACACTTGATACATTGAAATAATGCAACAAATTTGTTAAATAAACAAATAAATTTTAGAAGATAGTTATTATAATTAAATTATAATATCAATATAACACATGTATAAAATAGGAAAATAAAATTTTTAGAAATTGTAAATGTGTTTCATATATGATGGATTCTATCTGATTATGAATATTTTTTATTAAATGTGTTTCTATTTACAATTTATCTATCAATATATATATATATATATATTTAAATGTTCATAAGTTTTTATATATTAAAAAATTAGTTGTGATATTAAATATTGAATAGATGGTAATTGGATACATTTACCAAGAATCAATAGTTAATATAAAAAAGTAGTTGATGAATTCTTGGAATTTTCTAAAAGAAATCATCAAAACATGGATTTGATTTTTTTTTCATGTGTTAAGTGTTTAAATATTATAAAGTTAAACTTCATAAAAATCAAGGATCGTCTTATTTGTTATGGTTTTACCCTTAATTATACATGTTGGATATATCATGGTGAAAGAACTGAAAAGTCAATGTCCAATGTTGATGAAAATATTTATATTGAGGTAGATGATCATATTGATTAATTAATTCAGGAATTAGGTGGTGAAACCATCGAAAAAACAGAAACTATTGAACGAGTGTATAGAGATTTGAAGAAACCATTATTCCCAGGTTGTATTAAATATAGTGTGTTATCAGCAGTTTTGATATTAGTTAACATAAAAGAAAAAAATGGGTAGTAAATGTTTCTTCAGCTTACTTGATCTTTTAAAAGAGCTACTTCCATAAGGGAATAGGCTTATATGATGTAATGAAATTATTCCACCTAATCGGATTGGGGTATAAAAAGACACATTGGAAACACATATATTTTGATATATTCTAAAACTACAAAAGTTAACAATGAAAATAACATGCATGGAATGCATTTTACGCCCTCCAATGTATATAATCACCCCAAGTGGTAACATATTGTTGAGGAATCCTATTTAACCAGTTTTTCAGCTAATCACTCAAATAAAAAGGAAATATAAGATATTTATCAAATTATTTCATGATTTGTTTTTACATATAATATATTTCTATGAAATTGGAAACAATGTAATTTTGTTATTCTATCACAAAACTCCAAAACATACATCCTAGTATACATCTATTAAAATAAATGTATATACACTCAACCATCAGGGGTTATCAACACACACATAAAAGAAAACAAATCACTAATATGAAATTTGAAATGATGTTATTCCACTGGTTATATGCATTCGCCATCACATTCTCTGCCAACATTCTCTCATCAACCATTGTGGAATAGTTTACCATCAAACCATCTCATTCAGCATTAACCCCAGAAGCCTCATTTCCTACAATGGCATATTCTTCCAACATTCGATAATAGAATTCACTAACTCTATCTAGTGCCTCTACAATGTCTTGTTCTAATTTTTATAAAATTATTTATGCGTTGATATTTAACTGGAATCTATGAAAATTTATTAGTGACTCAAATATATTGTCTTTGGAATCAAAAAATAGTTGGGTGGTGCGAGAACTATAAATTCTGGAGTTGTGGGACATGTAATGGTCACAAAAATTCTTCAAGATGTTTTTGATTATAGGCACATGTATTTTAATTCTACTTTATAATACAAATTCATAGATAATTTTTTGATTAACTTGGTAGAGGAATGTAAGATATATATTTTTTGAATGAAAAATACTATTTGATTTTTGTATAATGTGTGTTTTTACAGCGGTTTTGATTTTATTTGCAGTGTAACTTCCTAATTTTTCTATAAAAAAATTAACTTGCAGCATTGGTTATTTTAAAAACTGACTCTGATATATAAAAAACATCGATTTTAAAACGTTGGTTTTAGATAAAACTGACACTGAAACCCTTAACCGAATTGATGTTTGGTGTCGATGTGTGGATAACTGATAGAAAAAATCATTTTTTTCCTATGATTATTTCATAATCTGATGTTGAAACCCTTAATGAAAATTATTTTTGGCATCGTTTTTTTAGAAAATCGATGCCAAAAAATTTTTATTTATGTCACCTTTATAGGCATCAGTTAAAAACTGACGTTAAATCATGTTTTTTCACTAGTTAATTTTTTTCCTACATTGAGCTACATTGATATGGATTTGAATAATATTTTCCTTTATTGTAGATTCCTCCACAAGAACTGGTCCCTCTATCTTACCATCAATAACATCATCCCAAAAAGTTAGTGAATGACATCTCTTCCCATAAAATTCATCCTATGGTTCCATTTGAATAATAGAATAGAAATTATAGTTGTAGAAAAACTCCACTAAAGGTAAATACGGATTCCAGATACCTTGAAGGATTAGGTGAACATGATCTCAAAATGTAATCTAATGTTTGGATCAACCTTATTTATTTCATTAAAATTTATGTGTGATGATAAGTACTCAGAAAAAGTCTATTATCTAAGTCTTTTTAAAACTATACTATAATTATAATGTGAATCATGGATCACAATCAGAAACAATTGACAGAGGTTCCCTATGAAGTCATACGACTACATCAACATAGATATGAGTAAGTAACTCTAGTAGAAAATCATCCCTTCTCAAGAGAAAATGATCATATTTGGTAAGGATATAAAAAATCACCCATATTACATCATTCCTCCTTCGAGTTAGTTGTAAGCTAGTGAAAAAATATATAGTGATGTCATCCAATTTACATGTAGGAATAGGTAGAGGTTTAATGACCCCTCTAGGGTGTTTTTTTCATCCTTCACCTTTTGAGAGAGTAAACGTCCTGATACATTTTCAGAAATTTTACCTTTCATATTGTCCCATAAAAAAGTTCCTTCAAATCTCTATATATCATATTACTACCAGGGTGTATAGATAAATTCGGACTATTGGAATCTTCCAATAACTCGCTTCAATGATCCAATGAACCACTTTTTGATAAGGCATTAATCAGTACCATGGTAGTTCGAAAATATCCAAGTCAATAATTTCTTCATCATTATCTCAACATCAGGAATACATTTACAATTGTCTTTTTCTCAATCACACGTTTTCAAAAAAAATCCACTAAAAATATTTTCTTTTTACCATTTAACATTTGGTCTTAAATCCTTAAAGAAAAAGTACCGCAGTATTAACCTAATATAATACATAATTCTTATAACCAGTACATTATGGAGAAAATATTCAAATAACATGACTCTAGAATAAGAATATTAGTCATTCTATGCCATCTACAGCAGTATCAAAACATAATCACTGTCCAGTTACATAATTTGTGGGTATATTCCATTGATGATTTAGAAATTTATTCACATAGTTTCTCATCCCCTTGTAGTTTAATCAATATACATTGGAAACATATTTCTTACCATTTAAATCATAAACATGGTGTCCTTTCCCTCCACACATATAAAAAACTCCAATTCCCTTAATGTTGTTACCATGGTGATTTTTTTTATAGTTAAGACATTGTGGGAAAAACCATCTTTTTCTTATTGCCAATATACATCTTTTTTCCTATCATCATATTCTTCTGTTTCTTCCCTTTGAAGCAATTCAAATTAGAGAATTATTTACACATATTGATAACACATGATACTATTTCCTCATATGATGAGGATACATGGGAGACTACCATATTTTTAAATTATTAAATAAAACTATGAGTGATATGATCCCTCATACTCTTTACATCATGTACATCATTGATGTTCAAACTCCTTCTTCTAGGTTCAATTTATAATCATTTCCATATAATAAGTTTTCTCATAAAATTATGAACATTCTATAATTCTAAACATGTTATAGAACATAAATTTATGCATTGTAAATCTTAGAACCATAAACCTTGGTTGCTGTGGGGGCATAAATCCTTCATAGTGGTGGGTTAATTAAATGTGATTTTTTCCTATGAATATCTACTAGGAGTGTCAAAATAGGTGCATAATAAGGCCTATTCTCATATATAGAGTTGTCCCAAGCCTTGTCTGAAACACCTTTTCAGTGTTGTTATTCTTTGGTACATCTATTCTCGAACCACAACCAATTTTAGTATCTAGACACAGATTTATTTTCTAGGATGATCCATATAATATATTCCTTATTAAAATTCTATGATATTCTTTTACGCTTATCTTCAAAGTATATCTTATGGTTTTGTTCAGAAATACACATTTTATAAATTTAGTTTTCAAGGATTCTACTAAACTTCCTTCGATTCCAACTACAATGATTTGACCCCAGTTTCCATGAGCTAGTGCATTATATCATTACATTGGCATGATTACAAAGAATCAAATCCTAAAGTAGGAGGTACTTTTTTAATTTTCGAAAACTAGATACACACACAAGTTCAAAATTACAACTTGAAATTAAATGTGATATAAGAGATCCATTAGTAACTCCCATTACTCCAAGGTTATCATTAAATTTCTTTAGTAATCCACTTCTTCGAATCCTGGAAAAATTTAAAACTTAAGAAAGGGGTTATCTCAGATTCATAGTAAGGGAACACAATATAGTGGATGTAATCATAAACATAAAAACTAGGTATTATGAATATCAAAAAACATATTCTTTTAAAAATATAAACATTGGTATAATAAGAAAGAAATAAAAAATGATTAAATAATGACATAAAACATTAAAATTGACATTATACTTGTCAAATAATCACATTGAATATAAATCTTTAGTTTCAAAATGAGGGAATGTATAATAGAGGACATAAAAATAATTCTATTAAGGCCTTATTCCATTAAAATACATAAATGGGTAAAAACACACAATAGTTTTTTTAATGAGACCTACCAATGCATCAAGGGGCTATAACGGGCCCACCCATCATGTATTAAGTCAAATGAATTCCTCATCTGAATTGATTGAACATAATCATTATATAAATCCATATTTAAACAAACATATGAAATGTAAATAACATTCTCTAATAATTAAACTCAAAAACTAACCATTTGGAGTAATTTGGTGAATGGTATCAAGATTGCACAAATTTTATTTGATATAATAACCGATAAACATAAATGATACAAAAAACTAAAAAATAATGATGACATAGATTAAGATACTTTTATATGAGACCACTAAAAAATCTGGAGGAAATAATCCTTGAACATACCAAAGTTCCCAATAAGACCTTGAAACATTCAAATCATAACCCATTAGAATATAATTCGAATAATGAGGCTCTTGAAATGATACACCAATAGTAAATTCAAACACCACATGAAATGAATATGTTTTGAATAAGGAATATTTCTCATAAATGTTAAAGCGAGATGAGAAAAATCCATTTTACATTGGAAATAAGAGTTCTTTGGAAAAATCATTCATATTTATCATGAAATAAAATTGTAAAAATTAATATCCAAGAAAAGAAAAGGTAAGGAAATTGAAATTAAATTGGAGGAATAAATGTTTCTGCACTAATGTAAAATAATTTTAAAATGGTTTTTAAATAATCTTTAGAAATAAAAACTTTCAGTGCATTTTAAGGGAAATCCTGACGAGATTTTAAATAATAACGGATTATAGGTTTTCATAAAACCATTAATGAAAACTATAGTTATTTATGAAAAAATGAGTGATTTAAAAAAAATTATATCCTAAAATAGTATATAATGTGCATTGGAAAATTCGTAAGAATTGGAGAAGTTCCCTTCAGTCGGGCTTGTTTATCAGGAAGAATTAAGAAAGGAACTATTTTAAATCATATAATCACCCTAAAAAAATTAAATTATATTAATATATGATTTTGGAACATTAAAACATAATATAGAATATATGAAAAAAATAAGCATTACGGTTCGGTAAGGATAACGAAGGAATAGCCTGAAGGAAAACAAATAAATGGTTCAAGTGGAATCCCTTACCAATTTTTAATCTATCAAATCATATGTCCCAATATTCGTAATCAATAAATAAAAAATTAAACACCATGAAGAAAAAGATATTCATGACATGATATATCAATGGGAAGTACACATACACCATACACAAGAAATAATGGTGAAGAAGGAATATCTCAAAAAATGCTAGTGATATTAAGATACTATTACCTTTTGTCCGAATGTATCCTAGTCTTGACCATAAATTCCCAGATAATGAAATTAAATCACTAAATTAATTAATTAAAAACATTATATATTATTATTTAATGAATAATATTTTTATTATGATTGTTTATTTACTTTTTGATAATTTATATGATTGAATTCTGTAATTCTAGAGTCTTCGTATGATCAGTTAGCTTGATAATAAGAAATGGAGTTCATTTGGATATGGTATAATAATACAGAATTAGAATTGAATGTTGTTAATTATTATAAATAAGTTTAAATGAATATATATGTCATTTGGTTACATATTTTTAGCATGAATCATTTGCTAATACATCTAGTGAAAATCATTTAGGTTATTTCTGCAGTTATTGATCTTAACGAAATCATTTTATATTATCATTTAGTATTACGTAAATATATTACACCCAGAACATAAAAACGGTTATATTATAAATTTTTAAATCAGTATCCACCATTAAAATGGACTCAGGAAATATTTTGAAGAAAATTTGAAAAATGAAACTCTGTTGTCCAGGAAGGTTGTAAATGTGAACCACCCAATCGATGATTTCATTTATAATCTAAAAGAGGGAGATTAAGGAGATTGATAATGTGTATTACATTAATATGATATAATTGTAGTATATAGATGATTATGTAGTTATCATAATATATGGGATATAGTAGGATTGTATATATAAAGAAAAGAAGATAAATTGAAATGAAATTAAATGAAAAATCAACATGATTTAACTCTTGAAATAACCTCTTTGAGAATATCAAGGGGAAGAGTTGTGGTATTTTAGAAATACCAAGGTCTGTTAGAAATTTTGAAGGAATAGAGAATAATATTTGGCTAGAACATTGAGATGATTCATGGAATATAATATTGAAGAGAAGAGGGAGTGAGGGGTGGGTTTTATAGTTGATAAGAGGAGGGTTTCTTCATTATATTATTCATTATTTTACAAATTATTTTATTATTTTGGACCAAGAATATAAATAGTCATAATTTTTATTAATAAATATATTAATATGTTCATTTTTTTAACTAATGGTCATTTACAACATCCATGAATCAATCATGATGTATAAATTCATTTATTTAGCATATTTTGTAAATTATCTAATTTCACTATTCACCCAAAATTTATGTTTTTTCAGAAAAATCCAAAAAATTCACCCTAACCAATTTTAGATGTTTATAATTCATGGATGAATTCCATTTTTTTAAAATAATTTCCAAAATAATATAAATTTAATTTTTAAATAAAATCATTATTTACATAGAAATTGTATATATTAAATTTAAAACTGATTTTATAATAATTTAAAAAATTATGTGAGGTCCCAGGAAATTATCCTAAAATCATAAAATAAAAAAAAATCATTTAGGATTACAATTTAGGAAAATTAATTTTATGAATTTAAAATTTTAATTAAAGTTTTATATTCAAAAAAATACCAACACTTAATTATTAATTTTTAAAATATTCACTCTCATTTATATAATGCCTAAATTTTATGTATACAAACATGGGAGAGGATAATATTCATAATGGTATGTTAATATTCATAAATGAGTGTTAAAATTCATATGGTTATGTTATTATTCAAAAATGTATGGTGATCCTATCAAACTCTAAATTTCACAATGATTGTAACCATGTATGATAGTTTTTTTAAATTGAAATCACAACAGCAGTAAAACTATGTTCATTAGATAGGTTATAAAAATGTGTTTTTTATAGAGACTCGGTGTTTCATGAATTCAATATTAAATTTATTTGTAAATTCTTGTTGTATAATAATGACCCCTCTGAGGAATCTCTAATACGCCAGTAGTTCGTGGGATAGATAATCTGACATCATGCACATCACCAGATAGATCAGCCTCCTCCAACTCACAAAATAGATCTGCTTCAATCTGAAATAGGAAATGACTATTATTAAAGAGAAGAAAACAAATATTTTATATAGATATATATTATACATTATTATAAAAATTATTTTAATATTTCAGTATTAATATTCATCCTCATATTTGTATATGAAGGTATCAATATCTTCACATTCCACCTCAGTATCATCAATTTCCATAGGAGTTTCAGTTTCATCATAGCCTTCCATTTCATACTCAATTAAAACATCAATAAAATCATTATCACTATAGACCATCAACTAATGGGATTCATCATAGATACTCATGTTTATTCCTGGAAAAGATGGATTTAGAGTAGTATCATGAAATAATTAAATTTCATTCCCTTCAGTGGAACAACATTCATTTTTAAGTAACTGATTTTTCCAAGATAAAATTTTTATTATGATTCACCAATACCTTAACACTCTTGAAGATGAAAAAAAACATTATATATTTGATGTGACTAATGAGATAAAAATATGGTTCATTTATCGCAAGATGACTTTAATATTTAATATCAATGATTTTATGGCAGAGATCAACACCCAATCCTCTCTCAGTTTCCAACCACTAGCAATGAAAAATCATTACATAATTCTTTCCCAGATAATATAGTTCAATTATTTATTATAGTAAATCATAAAAATAAAATTAAATTTCCCTATGAAGAGATCCTCTAATGTAAACACAACTTTTCACTGTTTTTTATTCCCTATATGAAATTGTTCTTAATCTAAAGAAATTTACTACATATGAATTATAATATTTAACCATTTTGGATGGTGGGTTAATCAATACACACAATCAGTTATCAATTTTATCATCATTCTGAGATACCTATATTTTTTAAAAACAAATATCAATATAATAATTAATAATTAAATTTTTTGTGTTAAAAATTAGATATTTATTTTACATGTTTTTGAAACCATTTGGAAAAATTATTTTACCAGATTTCATCAAGGGAATCTACTACAATTTTTGGATGTTGTTTCTTGATATGATTATCATACAATCTAAAAATAAGATAATATTAATTTACTATAGCATATATAATGGAATAAGTGAAAGGAGAACTCAAAGTACAAATTGTTTCTCTTCAAAGTTAAAAAGAACATATGTATGATCCCTTTGGTGTTCTACATCTGAAATCCATCAGTCATTAACTCCACAAAAACCAAGTTTAGGTTGATTAAAATCTAATAATTTATTGCTTATTTCATATTCAAAATTTCCCTCATTATTGACCATTCAGTTATGTTTTGAGGGATCTTTAGATAGAAAATAATTATATAATAAAAAAACCACATGGAAATGATCTTTTCAAATTGATCCTTCAACTAATGCTTTGTTAAGTACTTTTTTGTTTCATTTCTGCATTCATATCATGAATGGGTACATTCATCAGAACAATATTAGACCTCCTCATTTTGATTCATGTCGAAAATATAATATCAAATGTTCCATTTAGTCAAATAAAGCTGGTGTGGATAATTTTTCAAATTTACATAAAATTAAAACAACATCTTCTTTTAGACTACTTAGTACATAATAATCTATTTTCACTGTATAAATTATTCAAAATATATGATATTACTTTTAGCGCATCCCAAATAATGTAATCCACCAAACCTCTAAATTCAATCAGTAGAATACATTCCATTATAACATGGTTGTCATGACTTTTTAATCTTGTAATTTGGCCTTTTCTAACCCATTTATCCAAATTGGTAACATAACCATATAAAAGTATCAAATCTACAATCCAATGACAAAATAATAAGATATTTTATTTGAAAACTATATAAACATTTTTTGGGGTCATTAAATTTTGTAATCTTTCATTTTTAAATAGTTGACGTTTTGGTCACCTCTAAATTTGGAAAGATTTAATCGGGCCATTACATTTAATTTGGTCTTACCAAGATATTACAAAAATTTATAAAATATATTATCATAATAGATCATATTAATATATATTACATCCAATATGAAATGAACCAAAAAATCAGACCAATATGGATGATCCCAAAAAATGATACATTTTAACCAATTGTGTTGTTTCCTAGAGCTATCGATTTTCTATTGGGTTTATAGTTGATCCAAATGTAATTGGGGGTAATGAAGAGACAATGTATTTAAACTAATCATGTGATATTAATTTTTGAGATACTACTCTTTCAATTGTGGATTTTATGAAATAATATTTATTCCTATGTAAAGGGTGATAGTTATGAAGAAATCATTGATGAATCTTGAAGAAACAAGTCTTTCTACCATTGATGAGTATATATGATTTTCTGTCTCTCATATAGTAAGAAATGATTTTGGACCATGTGTACTCCAAAAAAATAACATGCCACATGCTGAGAAGTCACAAATTGTCCACATCAATTCATATTTTGATAGGAAATTCTATTTTGCAACAACATCTTGTCTATTGACATTGTTACTCCATAATAACTATAACTCATAAATCTATAGATTCAAATTAACATCAATACTCCTTTTCATATGACCTATAATTAATAAGTTCAAATAAATATACGGATCATTCATCAACATCCAGGGAGATAAATTCTATGGAATTATAAATATGGGGAAACAAAAATATTGACTATTGTAAGAAAAAAAGGGGCATAAACCATAAGTAGAAAGACCCAATCGTACATTTCGAGCTTCTGAAAAAAACAAATATAGATGTAATTGTTCAAAATGTTTCCACGAATCACCACAAGGAGGATGGTTTAGGCCTTTACGAGTTAAAATATTTTTTTGTGTCATGCCGTAAATGACGTCTTGTTCTAAGACATAAATATACGTTGGAATATGTGTGTAATTAGGAAATACTTTAACTATTTTATAGGAATCATTCTCTACTTTCCTAGTTAAGCCTCTTTGTACCCTGATTTTCCACATCTAGGATAACTGAAAAATTCATCATGTTCATCATAATATTATATTAAATCATTGGAACATTCATGAAACTTCAGATAACAGAGACCTAAATTATGAACACGACTTTTTCTATCATAGAAATTTGTAAACATCGCATTTCCTTCAAGTAATGTTACTATAAACAAAGAGAATATTTGATAAAAAAATTTAATTTATATTTTTTTATCTGATTTAATAGCCATATATTTTTCAATTACGTCAAATTTCTGTATCTTTTAACTAGGATATAATGCTTCCTTAACAGACTTCAAAAACTCTTAAAATTTTGATAGTTCCTACTCTGGAGTTGAATAAAAAATATCATGAGTTAATGTTTGTTGAAAAAACAGAAAAGAAATATCATGTAGTAAATTTTAAAACATTGATGGATATGGAACCAAATAATCATTATCTACTAATAAAATGTGTTCACCATGTTTATACCAAAAAACATAATCTTTTTTAAAATAAAATCGTAAAAAATGGCCCAAATGTTTCCAAATGCTTAAAACATCCTATTATCACATTTATTTCAAAGATCCATGATCACCCCTTGTGCAATAACTTTTTATTTTGATGATGAAAATGATAATCAATCATCAACACCCTCAATATATACCTGATTTATACTTCACCTGTTTGGATTCTGGTGACAATTTATCCAATCATGATCATGTAATAAAGACTGTTGTCGACTTCGTTGCTCTATATTACTCAAAAAATAATGAATAAATAATTTTTTTATGATTAATATGATATAAGAAAAAGACAATCAAAATAAGTGTAAAAATTAAACAATCATAATTTTTATTTAAATATTGTTGAATTTATTTATTTTCCATAGCTTTTTACTTTTTACCACTGATGTTTTCTAATAACCATTAATTAACCCTATGTATATGAAATTTTTACTAATTAAATATTATTTATATAGAGTAATACTAGTTATTTATATTAATCTATAATTATTAAAAATTACCTCGTATTTTTACAAATTACTCTTAATTTTAGTCAATTGTGTCTTGTTAATGATATAACTCCTCCTCCTGTTGATAGTGCTACCATCGACGCGTCACATCCTATCTACATTGGATAAGGTTTCCTAAGGAAAAAATTGGACATGGATGACATAAATTGGTTATTTCAAATGACATGAATATTGGAAATTTAATGATTTACTAAACAGGTATAAATAATTGATTTTACAATCCTCAAGTTGGGTAACCTAATTTATGTGAACCATGACCAAATTTTTCATTGCACAAATTTATACCTAACATGTCCAAAATTTTCATTACTCATCACCTATAAATTGAAAACATATTTCATTTTCCGTTATCTAGTAATTTTTATTAAAATACTATGTATTACTACGTACCACTAATTAATAATAATTTTTATTAATTATTATGATTATACATTAATTTTTAATAATTTACACAAATATATAATAATTATAATGATTTAAAATTAACTTTTACTAACTATTTCTTATTATTAAAAATTACTAATATTTAGGAATTATTATTACTAATTCATGTTATTTTATAACAATATTTTACTGATTATCACTAATTTTTACTAATTAATGATAATCGAAGTAATTAACACTAATTATGTTTAATGACCCCTGATTATAAATATTTTTATACTATTTAATACTAATTTTTTTTTTCTAATTATCACCAATTGTCATTAATTATTACTAATTACTGCTAAAAACTTCAAATTACCTCTAATTTTTTTATTTATTATGTCTAATTGCTGCTAATTTATACGAATAATAGCTATTTATTTCTAACTAGTTTGAATTATTGAAAAGTATTCATAATTATGGAAAATTAGTCTTAATTATTCCAAATTATTCATAATAATTCCCAATAATAGCAAATCATTCTTAATTATTTCTATGTATTCTTAATTATTGATAATTATTGCTAATTATTTCATGTTTTTACTAATTATTCTTCATTATTCTTAATTATATCTAATTATTCCCGATTATTTTAATTATTGCTAATTATTGCTAATTATTGCGCATTATTTCTAGTTGTTGTGTATTGATCCTTAAAATTGATAATTGTTGCTAATTATTCCAAATTATTTCTCATTATTCTTACTTATTCCAATTTATTGCTAATTATTCCAAATTATTTCATACTAATTATTACTAATTATAACTAATTATTACGCATTAATAATGATCAAAGATAATTATAACAAATTATTACAAATTATTTCTAATTATTACTAATTATTACTATTCATTTAAATTTATTACTTATCATTACTAGTTATTACTAATTATAAATATTTATTACATTTTATTACCTATTATATATATATTTAAGACCATTTATAATGATTTATAATGATTTATTACTATTTAATAGTATTTGTTAATAATTATTAATAATTATTACTGATTATTATTAATTAGTACTATTATTACTAATTGTTTCTAATTATAACTAACTATTATTAGTTAATACTAATTAATACTATTTATTACCAAATAATACTAATTAATACAAATTAATAATATTTAATACATATTAATACTAATTAATAATATTAAATACATATTAATACTCATTGATAATAATTACTACTAATTTACACTAATTACATGGATTTATTATAAATTAATGATAATTGAATGAAATTATTACAAATTAATAATATTTACTTGTAAATAAAAACATTAAATCTTAATGAAAAAATATATTTAAAAAATAAATAATTCAAAGAAAATATCTAATTCTAATTTATTTAAATTAATTGTAGTTAATAGTAATAATTAATAATACAATATAAAATAAATAAATTAAAATATAAAATCAACAAATAAATACCTTAAAACTGGATCTTTCGTTGGGTGCAAGCCTTGAAACATTTTCCGCTGTAAAATTTAAAACATTGAAAAAACTGAAGTGAAATATTGGAGAGTTGATAAGAAGAGAGTATTTGAGATAGTAATGAAATGGAACAAATTGGATTGAGCTATATATATGTTAGATCATTTGCGATGGATGTGTTTGTGATAGGCCCCATCACAAATGATATCACCCCCAATTAATTTCAGCAGGTAATTGAAATTGTATATTTGATGGGACCTATCGCAAATACTTTATTACTGAAATAGTTTTTGTGACTAGTGTCAAATCTCTTTGCAAAAACCAAAAACCATGGTATAGTATTTGTAACATGAGTAAAATCCCATCGTAAATATGCTCCATACGGTTTGATATTCAAAGTGTGCCAATTACTTTTGCGGCGGGATTCATATTCCCTACACACATAAGATCTTAAAATGGACTATTTATAACATGAATAGGGTCATGTAACAAATAGTAGCTCATGCAGGACTATTTGCAACAACACCCATCCACATCTCAAATAACCCATAACAAATATCATTTTCTTGCATTGTGCAACAGTCATCTATAAACACGAACGACGTTTAGGTTTCCCATTTTATGGAATTGGAGGTGGATTTATGTTATTCCATTGACATTACAATATATTAATATATTAGATATACTGAGTTTATTATATCATCAATGTTGGGAAGTATTTGAAGTATTTGGATGAAGAAATATAACAAATATTCTCAGTTAAGAACAACACCTCTTCTATGGACTACCCCATTAAGATTATACAAAAGTTATCCCTATATTGTATTTATGATAAAACAAAGGCATGTAGGATGTGGTGAGGTATGTGAAGATGTTATTTTTCATGGAATTTCTGAAACCACAACTAAATTTAGTTTTGTAAAGGAGAGGAGAGGAGGTTCCCTTTTATAAGTGGTTGGGAGTGTCCATTTTTAAAATACTCAAAACTATTCAGTAATGGAATGTCTCTCTCAAGAAAAGAGAGTAAAAAGTTTTAAATAATGAATTGGTGGGTGATACTTCCCATAAAAACCCTCATTATTAAAAATATACATGTTTCAAACATGGAACTCCATTTACCACTTTAGATTAACCCACAGTAAATCAGTTTTAACATTAACAGTGTTAATAGATTTTTACTATTTTTAATATTCAATATGACTAGAAATATGTAATGGGGGAATCATTCCCAGAGGATCCTCCTTCCAAAACATCAATGAAAAATGCTTCCAATAACATCACATGTGATATACTACCTTCCTCTAATAGGTTCTCCAGTTATGTGGCACACTATGGTTGAATGAGGATGAAGATACCCAGCTTCATGAGTTGAGTGATGCTCCTAATAGAAAAGGATCACATAAATGTATTGAGATATTAATGTAAGGGATGTCAAAGGGAGTAAAGAAAATATGTAGAAAAATGTCTTATAAAGGACAATTTAGGATGGAATAGGATAGAGTACCTATAACTATGGGAAATTCCCTCAACTAGTGAAGATCATTTATGGATTTCCCATGGTTCGGGGAATACCCTCATGGCCAAAGCCTTTACACACATCCTATAGGCCATAAAACCAATGCTCATGGGTATATAAGAACCCAAAATGACACATGAGATATGGAATTATTTTAATTGGGCCTCCTTGGGAAATCATTTAATATCCAAAAATTTGTATAGTTTCTATATAGATTACTTGTGGATTATCTGACAAGCCAACAACCAAGTTGATACGTGATTCTAGAAAAATCAGAGTATACTATCACTATTAATAGCAATGGCTCTAGTTTCTAGATTTTTGTTATGTATGCTTTAATATCCTACATTAGGATAAGGGACTGAAGAACATAGGACTAGGAAATATCAGGAAATGTGGCCCAAAATTGAGGGATTTTAGACAATTTTAATACCATTCTTACACGTGCTAAAAACCTAGACTAGCTTTTAGTAGGAAATCAGCAGCTGAATTTTCAGCCTATATTGAACAATTTAGCATTTTTAAAGTCCCAATTTTTTTAGATGGATTTAGCTGGAGAATATTTACACTAAATAGAAGGAAATAAAATAATCTTGATAGAAGTTTCATCAATATGGATGACAAGAGTGTTCCAAGTGAGCTCCCTAGTTACTCCCTTCTTAAACAACATTCAGGTCATAACCCTATTGTTTTTTAGTTATGCATCATGTCAAGGATGATCCGCCTCCCCTTTCACATAAATATGGTTATATCACTATTCTTGTATATAATAAACCCATTATATATGCATGGAGGCTTGTTTCAATGGGAATTTCATTGAAGAGAATTTTGGAAAACTTAATTACTCTAAGAGGCTATTAAGGGAATGGTCAACTATTTTTTCAAAACATGATCTGGATATTCAGAATTTTCAAAGTCTACTTGGAGGCATTCATCAAAGAGGCCATAATTATCAATTTCCTTATAGAGAGGGTGTGCATGCTCACTCAAAGCTAGATGACACATTAACCATTAAGGAGTAGCTAGATATGAATGATTTTAATGTAAACTGGTTGCATGATGGGGATATAAATTCCAAAAATAATTCAGAGGTTTAATAGTGAGAAGAGGTAAGGATATATAAATAATGTTATTATCATAAATGGGTAGATGTATACCACTTAAAGTGATGTTTCAATGGTAGTGATGATTATTTTAGTGATCTTTATGATAATAAGGGTTCATATAATACATTGAAAATGATCAGAAATATTTATCCTGGTATTGAAGAAAAAATAGGATCCTGGTCAAGGAGCCATATAGTGGTGAAATCAGGAATTCCATCTTCTCTCCCAAGAGGGAAAGTGGTTCTAGACTGGATGGTTTAACAAACAAATTTTTATTGTATTATTGGGATATTCTTAAAGATGACCTTGTAAGTGAAGTAATATATTCTTTTTATTCATTCTCATCTACCTTATTGAATCAATAGAAATTTTATTGTCAATTTTTATAAGAATAAAAATGCAATAGATTTTACTAAAATTGGACTAGTTTCCCTTGGGAATTCTTTCCACAAAATCATGATGTCTAGGTTAGGGGAAATCATTAAAGGCATCATCTCCTGAAATCAATACAGATTCATTCTTAGAAAATGTATACATAATTACCTTTTTACAGCATCAAAAGGTAACAATTTCATGAAAATTAAGGTGACAGATAGTAACTTTCCCAAATAGATTAGCATGTCTAAGGTATTTGAAACACTCAAGTAGATTTTACTATACATTGTCTTAAAGATATGTTATTTTATAGACATTTTCATCAAATTAAATTATTCCATCCTTTCATATGAATGTTTTTTTATTCTAATTGACTGGACACCCAAAGGATATTTCTAATTAACATGAGGGTTAAGGTAGGGGGACCCACTATCAGGAATTATTTTTTCCCTTCATGAATAGTACCATCAAAATTTATTTATTATCTTGCATAGGTTGGGGTATATAAGAATATTAAATCTAAAAGGAATGGTATTGTCCCATCATAGTTTTTTTATGTAGATGATATCCTATTATCTATGAAATCCTCAAAGAGAATTATCCCAACCATTTATGCCCTCTTTAATCAATATGTGGATGTTGTTGGGTTTGCTCTCAGCAGGGGGAAATATTTTATGTTGTCGTGTGATGGAATACCAATGGGAAAGCAAAACGATATTTCTCAGAAGCATGGGGTGTGAAGGGGATCCCTTACTTTTAATTACATTGGTGTACAATTGATCTAGAGTAATGTAAAAATTCCTATTCTTAGAGTAGTAAGTTCAAGTATCATCTTTCATCTAGCTAGTTGGAAAGGGAAGTCCATGTCATGAGTTGGGGGGTTGTGGATTGTTAATTCGGTGATTACATCCAAATTTGTAAATTCGTTCTCCACATATATATGGCTAAGTTCTCTCATCAAGGAGCTTCAAGGCACGATAAATAAATTTATTTGGACTAGGTCTATTCATGAAAGAAAAAAGATAACTGTTTCATGGAAGAAGTGTATCAAACCCATTGAAATGGTAGGACTTTGCAACAATGACATGAATATTTTCAATGATGGTTGGAATAGTAAGTTTACATGGATCCTTTTAGCGAATAATAATCCTTCATGTGAGTTTTTTATATGAAGATTTAGGATAAGGTTGCATAATGGGTTTTATTGTCAACTATGGTCATTGCTTTCGCCTTGAATCAAGCAATTATTTCATAGAATCATGAAAAATAGAATATGGTTGGTTGGTAAGAACTCTGATTTAAACTGTTGAAACAGATTTTGACTAGATCAACCACCCAAGGACAGTATGATTATTCCTCCAGGAATAATTCATATTAACAGTAGGGATTTCATTTCACAATTTAGTAGCCTTGATTTTATAACCCAACATGCCGCACGTGATGTATAACAGTACATGTTCATGACCATTTATTTTTTAGTGTGGAATCCTAAATTCAATAAGTAATGTAATGTTAAATACTACTATTAGTTAAAAAATTAAATTTCAATCACTATCCCATCATGGATATCATGTTTCAATGCTACGTACAACTAGCATTCTAGGTTCACTCCATTATAGAGAATCTAAAAAAATGGATTTCTAACACAAGGTCAAATGAAGCGGGTTTGGTTGTACATCATTACTTTCTTCTATATATGTCTCAAAGAGGAAGAAAACATGAATCATCTCTTCATAAATTGTAATTATACAAGCGTTGTTTGGAACTATGCTAATAGTTTTTTTGAATTTGAATTCAATGTAGATGGTATTCTTGATAAACTAAAATCTCTTACCAACATCACTTAGTAGGATGACTAGATAAGGCACATATTTATGGTTGTAGTGGCCTTTGACTTTGTTTTTTTATTGTGTGCATGCAATGGGAAGTTGTTTGAGGAGAATGAACCCTCTATTCATGCTATACTTCTCACCTTTCATGGATAACATCATGTGTTTTTTTGAGTGCATCTTGGGGATATGCACAACACCATGCATGATCTAATAATTATCAATCTTATCGGTGTTCCATTCATTCCTAAACAACCTTTGGTCAATAAATCAGTAAGGTGGATTCCCCCGATGGGCCACAATATTAAATTATATGTTTATGGGGCAGCCACCAACATGTCAGGTCCTTCGAGATGTGGATGTAATTTCCTAACTCATCATGGATTTGTTAAAGTTCGTTTTTTATCATTATAATGGTATTGTAACTTCCTATGAATCTGAAATATTGGCAATGGTGTATGGTATCAAGAATGTTCCCCAATATCAATGGGTGAATCTATGGATTAAATTAGATTCTGTAAATACTTTCATATCCCTTTAAGGTAGAACCAGAAATATCCCATGGGGACTCCTACCCAATTTGATTTAATGTATTCATCATGAATATCATCTCAATATTATTGTCTCTCATGTTTATATATGAGCGAACCAGGTGGTGGATGATCCGTCAAAGAAAGAGATTACAAGGAAAATCACGAGGTAGAATTTTAGAGGCCTAGACTCTTTAAATACATTGGTGGATAATGATAGGTGTTGGTTAATTCATTCATTCCTTTGTAAAATATCATCAATTGTATAATCTTGTATTATTTACATATTCTTTTTTTTTTATTTTTTAGGACAGGTATGGCCCTGATATTGGATCTTCTTGGATATGACTAATATTTTTGTTTAAATTATTATATAATATTAACATTTATTATTGAAAATATTTAATTTGTGTATGAAATTCGATTCACATAAGTGGAATGATTAAATTTTCAAATAAACTAGAAAACATTTCAAAAAAACTGGATTTCAAGAAACATATCCTTCAAGAATAAAAGATCATACATAAACTAAATGACAGGTAATAATAATTAAATGAATTTAAATTATTATTTTTTTAAACATAATATATTACTTTAGTTTAAATCGTTCTTCATCATTGGTTATCTTATTTAGTTAAAATGGGGAAACCATATTCACTTTAAATGAGTTTTTAGATACATGTGTATTTATGACAAAAATAAACATGTATAAAAATCAAGTTTAAATATGGTTAAAATGTAATTAATTACATTAAATATAAATAATTAATACTTTCTTACTTATAAATGTAATTTTCTTAATAATGAGACTTTTATTTAAAATAATGACAGCTTTTCAACAAATCAGTATTTTCACTATTTAGTGAAAAATCAATTTTTTCAGAAAAAATACAATAATTTTACTAGATGTTAATATAAATATAATTATTTTAAATATGATTTTAATTTTATAAAATAAAATTTTTAACACTCCAAAAATTAATCATTATATTATATTAGAAAAAATTAATACAATCATATTTCAAGAAACCGTACTTTTTAAAGAATGAATGTATTTATTAAAAAAGTGATTTCTTGATTTCATAGGTTTTTAAAAATTCTTAATGTGGAAACTCTTATTCCTACATTATAATTTAATTTCTATTTTATAATGGTTATATATAAATAATCATGGTTCATTTTGGTTTAGTTTTTTATGTAACATACACTATCAAACATAGTTTCACCTTTTAAAAATTTGGGAGTTATTTTCTTTCCCATCATTATTGATTTGATAGATTTCATTATAGATTTTATGTTCAAGGATGTAATTCACAATTTTTATGGTCATCTTCTATTATTTAGTGAAAATTACTACATAGATTATTTCTAGGAAATGAGTGCCATGGTTTCTAAGGGTGTGTTTTCTAATACCGAAGTTAAGATAGTTATTAAAGACAATGAAATCATTATGGTAAAATAAATTATCAATATTAACTAGGAAATACATAGATAACTAAATACATCAATTATTGAGACTAATATTGTTAGTTATAGTTTATGAAACCCCAATCCCGAATCTAAAATATTAATATTATGAAATGAGTTTAACAGTGTGTAGTAAAGAACACAATAATTTGATAATCTTTTTTATCCTAATAAAAGAAGGATTTTAAGAGAAATGGGAAATTTAGACATAGCATTTGAGTTTCCTTGTATGGTAGTTGTCACATTTGTAGTATAAAGGACTTGGGTTTTGTGTTAATATTTCCATTTCAATGTGTAGAAGCCCTTAAGAGATATGTAATATACCAAAATTGTTTGTATTTTATCATAAATAGGAATATTTAGTGAAACACAAAAGAATATTTTCGTTAAATGTTCACTCAAATTAAAAATGTATTTTCCACTCATTAATTGAGGGAATATAGTTTCTGACATAATTTTTTTAAGAGGTTATGGTTCTAAAACATTCTCAAAAAATTATATACTAATGCTGATTCTTTAGAATGATCATTTTATGTACAAGACTTGAATGGAATAGGAATTGTTTTGTTCCATAATTCCATTACCAATACATAATAATGTAAGAAATTTAAATTGTCTGAGGGAGTATTGTATGAAACTCGGTTCTCTTCTTGACGATGATGATGCGAAAATCTATGTGGGAATGGGTGCCTAACTGATTCAAATGAATAAATTTTTTTATGGGATAAAAACTCATAATTCATTTTATAAATTTTATTTCCTTATTTATCAGGTTATATTTTTTCAGACATATTTGAAATGAATTTGAACTGTTTGGTTGATGGCTATATGATGTTTATACAATCATATGGGATGATTTATTTTCTATTAAAAATGAAATATAGGATGTTTGAATTTGAAAAGTGTGGATTTAAATTGGTTCTCGATTGGAGAGTAATTTTTAGGTCATGGAATCAGATCTTATTCCAAAATGGGTTTGTTGATTACCACTATAACAAAATCATCTGAGATTATTGTACATTTTATTAAATTTCTTTATGAAATTGTGTTGGTGTTATAGTTATCCCTTATAGAAAAGGTATAAGGGCACAACCATTAATCGAAGGTCATGGTCCATAGGAATTTTTATTGAGTGAGTTAGGCATAATTGAGAAATTTTGGTTTCAATTTTTGAAATAAAAAGATATCATCAAGTGATTCCCCTGATCTTTTTTATGATGGTGGGGATCATGTGATTCTATTTTGAGAGAGAATAGTTGTGGTGATCATACTATATGGGGATGTACTGAGCGAGTTACAGACATTACCATTAGCAATACATCCTGATGAGATGAAAAAATACTAATACCTCAGTCAATGTTTTTAGTTTTTGTTTATGGACAGGATAATTTTAGATTTTATTTTGTGGTGTCTCAACTATCAACTTGTAAAGGAGGAGATCCATTTTTTAATGTATTTTCAAAAGCCATGAGGATCTATAATATAATTTGGATGGTATATAAATTGAATTCTTGATGGGGGATATTGTTTTTAGAAAAATATCCCGACACTATCTGGGTGATCATCAATATCCTGAACTAGATGGCTAACTTCCTTTGTTTATAAGAGTATAGTTTGGTGGTTATATTTATATGACTATATTTATATATGATCATCCAATGAAATAGGATACATTTGATGATCATTTATGAGATAGAAACAATGTTCTTTTCTATATTACAACAGATTTTGTATGAGGCCTTCAAGATGTGGTTATGGTTGAGTAAACAATTCCACCAATAGAGATATGTCGGGAAATATCAAAATCTTCTGTTTATTTGAGATATGTTGAGGGAAAGTGTGATGGATTTCAAATAATGATGTAATTATCACTTCCCCTAAGTGGGTTTCATTTAAAAAATCATCTAACACTCCACTATTTTCATAGAATACCTCGAGTCGCTCTTTTGAAATCCCTAATGGTAAACCCCTATACTAGAAAAAGGATATTGAGATGTCTATAATGGGTAAAAGGATCTTAATATTGACAATAGTGATTGTACAAGAAATATATGAGTACATAAGGATAGTTTAACAATATTAGATATCCAATGAATATTGATGGAAATGTAATTTAGACTTATAGGAGGTAGTTGAATTTTATTCTAATGGAATATCTATGATACAATTTGGGGAGTTTATTCAAGGGAGAAAGATGTTCCAGAGGTTCAAATTTTTATTTATGATTTTTTGTAGGGTGGGTAATGTTTCTTACATCCAAAAAACACCCCTATGTTGTATAAAGATCGAAATAGATTTTATATCTTATAGCTAAACAGATGATTCAACATTCCCTAACATGTTATTTATTTGGGAGAGTTTGATTTCATGAATGAAGTTACCATATTATAATAACATGTGGTGATTGAATAATATGAAGAGAATTCATCTAGTTGATGGGATATACCATTGGTTTTTGTTTCATAAAATCATGGAAACCCTCAAGAGATCACTTCTATGGGAAATAGTTTAATGTGGGATCAAATCATTCACCATATCCTGTAGGAAATTATTTTATGTAAAAGTAATCCTTGATGGTGTGAGGAATATAGAAACCTGATTTTTTTTTTAAAAACCATTAAAATATTTTAGATAATATTTTATAGAAGGTTTTATATGACCTTTAGATATGAATAGAATTACTAATACATAAATTTAATATATATTTTTTAGTCCATGAATACATGATCACCTGAAATTTCCATTTCCATCTAAAAAACCTTATATGAGAAAACAAAAATTATTTTTTCCTATTTAAAATAGTGTTCACTCAAGGGGTGTTATGATTAGAGATTGAATTTATGTCACGATATATGTCTATCAAGGGTGTATTTTATTAATTATCATGATAAATTAGAAAATTATTTATTTATGTTCTCTAAATAAACAATTTCAGTTTTTTTCATCCTAAACTCTCAAATTAAAAGATTAGATACATAATCTATAAATCATAAATAATATAAGTTAATAATCATGGGAGAATAAGACATATTGGAATAAAAAACATGATATTACATTGGAATCTCGATTGGATCATTGTGTGGATACAAACATGACATGAAAATGATCCCATCAATTTGTAGGAAAAGATAATTTTTCTTTTATCACAATTTCTTGTGATTAGTTAAAAAGTTCCATTCATATACTTATTTTCTTTTAATTTTTCCAATTTGAATAATCATGACTTAATTTTTTTCAATATCTATCAAATATATTAACCCAGTTTCTAGGTTCTTCATCATTAGTTAGTCTATAGTGTATGATCAATGGTCAGGCCATCACACCAACCACCTAAAATAATATATATGAAATTCCTTCATTTTAACTACCCTACCCCACCCCGACCCTTCCCTCATTGATTATTCGATTCCACCATCCTTCATTGTACATATTTTATGAATCTGTCATAGTTAAATGAATATTCAATATAATGATTTATGAGTAACTAACATGTAACATTACTAGTAAATAACGAATATGAAATTTTCATATTTATCAATTTCTGTGAATTAAATATTAATTTTTCTTTAAAGGGGATTCTATGTTCAATGGTATACCTAATACGCAATAATGGGTTTCATTGAAATCTTACTTAACACAAAATGTTGAGTGGTACTAAAAATTTATAATATAATATTATTATTTTAAAGGGTAGATAACGCATAGACATTGTATTGGCAGGAATGAACAGAAATAACCAATATATAATTAAACACACAAGTTATTTTATTTTTACATTTACCCAATAAATATTAGAGGTTTAAAATTTGAATGAATCAAATTTTAAGCATAAACACTCTAATATTCATTAAAAGGTCGATTTACCACCATTTGGTGGAGATCCCTTTTAAAATATATATTTTTTCACTTTTATATGTTATAAATGACAAAATAATATTCTTATTTATAATCAGGGCATCAAAATTTACTTTGGATGAAATTTTGGTAATTTCCAAATAGTGTTCATTTTTTAATAAATGGTGAAAAATGATGTATTTTAATTCAAAATTTCCTTTTAATATAATTTATTGTTATAGTTAGATTATATTTTAAAATGATTTTAAAGTGAAAATTGATTATATTTGTTCCATTTATTCTGATTTTGGTCATTGGAGGTAATTTCACTTTGATATTGGATTTAAACAAATGTAAATTTTTTGATAGTTATTATTCCTAAAATGATGTTTTCTAGTTTTGTCAATGAATGTTATTTTTAAATTAATTCACGAAGGCTTTATGTTTTGAATTTGGTAAAATAGAAATCATTATTTAATTTAGAATATCAAATTAGTTTGGGTGAATTAATGGTATTTTTTTGAAAACGTTCAAATTTTTATGAATAGTGAAAAAGCACTCCATAGTAGTTAAAATCGTCTTTTTCATTTAAAAGAAATTTTACGACTTCTGTAAATTGAATATAAAAAATTCGACATCCATTGTTTTTATCAATAAATAAAATGTGGTTCAATCGGATGAAAATAATTTTTGGTGAAATGTAACTTTTGTTTTTTATTTACCACAGTTAAAACTTAAATAGGGTAATTCAAGGAAAAAAATAATATTATAATAATATAAAATTACCTTAACAACTATCCTAACCTCTTCAAATTTGTCATTTCAGACCAATAAAATACTTGGGTAAAACCTTTGTCCTTCAAAGAAACTTGGGGTATGATAATGACATTTGTAACTTTTTATTTAAAGTAAAAATAAAAATATCAAAAACATGTATTATTTTGCTAAAAAAAATTAATGTGGAGTTGTATAATTGATATATTAAATAAAAAAGAGGCATTTTAAGTAAAACAATATTTCCTAAATAATGGTATTTTATTTATAATTTTTAGATATAAAATAAGTAAATTTATTTATGACACAATGATGATGTAAGGATTACTTTATTAACGAATGTTTTAAATAAAAGAGATATTAATTATTAAAATAAATTTATTTTGAAACTTTTTATGACATCCAATGAATTTAATAGAAGGGTAAGACTTGTTATATTTTAGTTAATTAAGGTTTTTCTAAATAATAATATTGTTTTGGATTTTTAAAAAATCCCTGAGATGAATAGTATATAGATTGACATAATTGAGTTTTTTAAAAAAAAGTTATTTTATTAAATGATATAATAATCCTAAAAATATAAGATTCGGAAAAATGACTTAGATAAGGTTTAAAATGAAATTAATTAACCAATTGGGGTTCTATTGGAATTTTATAGTAACTATATAAACCTTATAGAATAAATACACAAGGAGACATGGTAAGAGTCAAATTAGTTAACTAAGGGTCAAAGCTAAATGATAAGGTTACTTTTGAAAAAAAACATTTCTAAAACCTATTTTTTAGAGGATTTTGAAACATTGTCTTCTTTGATTCTAATTTAATGAGTTTGGGACCTTTTGGAACCAAAATTTAGTTTATAATAAAATAAAATTTTCGAACATTCCTATAGAGCCCCTCCTCCCCCATATAGAAAAGCCATTACATCTAACCCATTAATCACAACTCTAATTCCCATTCTCTCATCCATAATCATTCCAAATAAGCTCCAAACATCCCTATATTCCTCCTAGAATCATTCCCCAAGAAAAAGCCAATTCAAGTGAACATTTTTGTTCAAACCAAAGTGAGATACCTGATTTAATAGTAACGTCTTCTCTTAAGTTCTTTTCATTTATTTTACTTGTACAACCCCCTAAACTCTTTTTAACAAAATATTTTATATCAACACTAGTATCCTCAGTATACAAGGTATTTTTGTGAGAAATATGTAAACTAAACTTACACACACCTCCATTTAATGGATACTAACATACTCTTTCCATGGACGGCGAACAACTCCCTCACGAAATGATGATTGTTCAATTATCTTTTACAACCTCTCGTTGTGGCCATTATAATGGAATGGTATTTTTATATGATATTTATGATAATTATTTTATCTCTATTCTTATGTAATTATCTTTTAGAACATAACTTTATGATTTTCATGTTGTACATATATGATAATTTATTTGAGGAAATGCGGACTACCGCACCCTCAGAGTGATATGACGCGTTCATACCATACATGGAATGTATAGAGGATGGTGTTAATGAACATATGTACTGTATATATAATATGATATTTTACTGTAATAATAATTACCTTATTTATCATTTTGATTTCATTCCTTTAAAATGAAAAAAATGAAATGAAAGTAGTGTTCATGCGTATGTACGGCTTACCATCTCAATGAATGGTGAATTTAATTTTCATATATCCAAATTATATGGAATATTCTAAACAAATATATACTGGATATATATATATGAAATATATGATATCTAAGTCATGAAAATAATTCTGTAGATAAAGGAATTTTGACCCCATGCACAATTTGTAAGTATAACATGTTCATTTTTTACTCAAGTTCTGAACATCAACAAAATGTATGATATGAAATAAAATAATTTACTAATTGTTATATCAAGGTAATAATTGATATGAAATGAATATAAAACTTGAAAAATATTATTAATAATTTACAAATTAACTTTTTTTTTATTATTTAGTTTGAACAAAGAACATAAGAGTCATGTTGGACCCGAGGTAAGAGGTTTTCATCTCACTTTTTATTCCTTTGAGATTCATGATATATTTTCCTCTATTTCCTTTGTCATGGTGTATGTTATAAGGCCCCAGCCTTAAACCATACTTAATATTGAATTAAATGAATAATTCACATTGAGGATATTTTCAGGTTTAGTGTTTTAGAGAATTAGATCATAAATCAGGAATTACATTCCACATTTAAACAAAGTGGTTATATAAAAGATAGAATTCGTTTTTTCCCATCAACGAAAATATATTTAAAATAAAACATGGATTTTTTCTTGACACTTCCTTGACACTATCATCATATCATGCACCTTTCTCTTGACCTGTAAAAAAAATTTCAAAAACTTGGGATGAGCATAAAAATCAAACATTAGTCCATGTATGAAATCATACTTTACTCATATAAAATAAGAATTTTCACATACCTCATCAAATCATGAATAAATCATATAATTCATAAGGAATAAAGGTAACATGAGCCATTCATAACATTCTTACGTAGGGAGTAACCCTCTTGGTTACGTTTGGAATACCCATCCCAGTATATTCCCTAAATCTCTTCGGAGAAACCGTAACTTTTAACTCCTTCGCGTTACCCAATGCATTGGAGAGCTATATCACGCTCACCCACCCTTAGTTTATCACGGAACCACCCATCTTCATAACAATTCTCAAGAACCATAACATAATCGTATCACATTAAACATGCATAAAGGAAATATAACATTTCCACATTTCAATAACAAGATATCAATACAACACATTGATATAATAAAAACATTATGAAATCCATTTTCAATACCAAAATAATTGAAAAGTAAAACAAGGTATTTATTTTTCATTTAAAAAAAGTATGGCTTGTAGAGGAAGCTGAAACTCAAATAATGGTCACGGCGGTGGAAACTCTTTGTCGCCGCATATGTAAGACAAAAACAATCCCTTTTGTCTGTTAGTAAAACGCTTCGTATAAAAAAATATTCCTTTTTGATAAATGTAAAAGTCAAAGGGGTATATACACCGTATAAAATAAGTTTTGTGTATAAAACAAAATATGCCTCAATGAAAGGAGATTGAGACGAAGTCCCATACAATGACAGTATCCTTAGATTAAGGATAAATCAATTACATAATTATGTGTGGCAAACGAATACACCAAATATAAGTGGATATTAATTGTAAAACAATCAGAGGACATTCACACATATTCATATAACAACATATTCAAGGATTACAAGTTTATCCCAAAGAATCAAAATTGGGTTAAGAAGTTCCCTTGTAGACATTCGACAACCTAACGGTGTCACTTAAAACTTCATAAAATGAGTTGATGAGAGATAAAAAATGTATCTCATCACTTGGACATAAAATTTACATCAATAAGGATATAGAAGAACATATCCCAACATAATAGTATGTGAATTAAAATACATAACAAAAGATGTCTTTTAAAAAGAGGAGGGTGAAAGGTTACCTTACCGACTTGGGTAACTTTTGAAACATACACCCCATGAAAGGAGGACTATAAAACATTGATGTAAATACTCATAAATTAAAGTATGTTACAAAAATTGTATAATAATGGATATTACATACACCACTCAAAAGTAAATATTGGAAAATGTAGCATGAATCTCACGAAAACACAAAGTGAGATAAAAAGCCCCTTACGAAATATCGGCAGCCAAACGACGCCACATAAAAGTTCCAAAATGGATTGATGAGAGAAAATAGGGTCTCTCATAAAATGAACATAAAAATTGCAGTAAGAGTAATATAAAAGAACATACCAATCATAAGAAATATGAGCTTAAAAGGAATGACATAAAAGAGTGTACTTAAAAAGAAAGAGAGAGGTATGATCCATTACCTCATGTCCGACATGACTCGATCGTCCTTTAATCTCCTGAATAATAAAATTTGGTCAATTTATAATTTCGTAAGGACCTACTTTAAAGATTATTATTCAGTTAATACCACATATTATAAGGTTATAATAATTGGTTAATAAAGTGAGTTCATATCAGACGTTTTTGTCGATGTTCGGTACATGAGTAAAAATCGAACTTGTTGGAAAATAATTTTCCATGTAGTTATAGGTAAATCATATCCAGAATAGTATTGATGTTTTAAATATAATATGTATCCATTATATATTAATTTTATACTATTACATAACATTTGGATATAAAAAATTAAAAGCATCGTTCATGGAGATAGTTGGCCGTACGTACGCATGAACGCTACATTCATTTTTTTGTCATATTAATGGAATTAAAACAAAATGAGAGATATATATATTATAATTCCAGAATTATATACATAATTTAGATATAATATATAAAATATATATCCATTATATATATGTACTTATAATAGTACATAACATTTGGAGATAAGAAATGAAATATATCGTTCACGGAGATGGTAAGCCGTACGTACGTGTGAACGCTAATTTCATTTCTTTTTTTTGTATTAAATGGAATTAAATAATAATTATATAAAGTTATATAAAAATTCTAGTAGGATATAATATGTAATACCATTAATTACATCCTTTATACATCCCACATGTGGCATTAACGAATCAAATAACTTTGCTTGGGCGGTAGTCCACACTTCCTAAAATGAAGATATCGCATTTACCCATAATGGAAACCATAAAGGTATGCCATAAATGAAAAATACAGAAGATTAAGGAAAACATAAACATATTATATATCATATATAAATATAGTGACATCTTAATGGCCACCTTTGAAGGTGTTAAAATAATATTGAACAATCATCATTTTGTGAGGTAGTAATTCGCCATCCACATAAACAGTATGTTCTTTAACCATTAGACAGAGGTTTGTGAAAGTGTATCTTGAATCACTCTTATAACAACATACTAGTATATTTATGATACTGGTTTTGTTACAAAAAAAATTAATAAAAACAGTTTAGGGGTTTGGAGAAGAAAAATAAAACAAAATAACACAATGGAAGAAATTATCTTTAAATCGGGTAACTCTCTTTGATTTGAGCTCAAAGGCATCCTTGGAAACGATTATGCCCAAAGTGAGGCTTCAATGATGTATAGAGGGATTTGGAGAGATGAAATGTGCAGGGTTTGGTCGAGACAATGGCTTGAGAGGTGTTTGTAAGGTTGTAGAGGTGGGGGCCTTTTATAAGAGGAGAGAAGGGGCACTCTTGGAAAGATATAAAATATTACTTTATTATAAAATGTTTTTCTCATTTAAAAGGTCCCAAAAGGATATATTTATAGGATATGGTAATAAGGTTTCTAAATCCACCCATCCAATAGGTTTTTTACATGTGTAAGACTTATATTTCATTCTATCTTCTCATTTTATTTAAATCGTTCATTTATGAGGTAACCACTGCATCATCATGGTGTCATAAATAAATAAATAAATTTAATATATAAAAATTATAAAAAACAATAATGATGAGGAAATATTTTTATATTTCTAATGAATATTTATAGTCAAAAAAATGACTTCTATAACCCCATATAAATTTTTTCTAGTAAAACAACACATGTTTGTGACATTTTAATTTTAACATTAAATAAAAAGGTATTTATGTCATTTTCCAACTAAACTGGCTCCATTGGGTCCCCAAGCTGACCCATGGATTGTCTTGATCGGCCATGACTCATAAAAGGAGGGTAGGACATGTTTCTAGGTCATTTTATATTATTAAAACAATATTTTTACCTTAAACTACACTAATTACCTCTATTCGCGATTAAAACTTAAAAGTTACTATTCACCCAAAAAAATATTTTAATCCCATTGAACCACATTTTACTTCTTAATTCCAACCATGAATGTTGGTTTTTGAAATTCAAAATACCGAGGTGGTAAAATTTCATTTAAACAAAAAATCAGTTTTTTACGCACCACTTAGTGGTTTCACTATTCATCAAAAATTGATGTTTTCCAGAAAAATACCAAAGATTCAGCCTAATCTATATTTGATATTCTGAATTCCAAAATGATGTCTATTTTAAAAAATTCAAAACATATAAGTTACATTAATTAATTTAATAATTAATTCCCGCTGTCAGAGCAAATAGCATGTTCTTATGAAACAATAAGTATCAAAAGATTGACACTAGTTTAAGTCCAATTTCAAGATGAAAATATTCCCAACGACCACTGTTGGATTAAATGGTAAAAATATATTCTAATTTCACATTAAAACCAATTCAAAAAATAATCTAATCATATAAATAAATTAGATTAAAAAGAGGTTTTTATTTAAAAGACAACATTTTTCACTATTCATTAAAAAATGAACTTTATCGGAAAAATACCAGAAATTTACACAAAGTAAATTTTGATGTCCCGATTCTAAAGAAGATTTTTATTTTGTCAAATATAACACATAAAATTGCCAAAATTGGATTTAAAAGAGGTTCGCCATCAAAAGGCGGTTAATCGACCTTTTAAAGAATATTAGAATGCTTACGCTTAAAATTCGATTCATTCCCATTTTTAATCCTCTAAAATTTATTATAAAAAGTAAAATTATTTTAAAAACATATATAATCATTTTGTAGTTAGTTCTGTTCATTCCTTCCATTACAACAGCTAGGCATTAACAACCATTTAAAATAATATTATTTTATTATTAGAGTGCAATGTATGATTCACAAGAAACTCATTGTTGCGTATTGGGTACGCCATCGAGCATAGCATCCCCTTTAAAGTAATATTAATATTTTATTCAAAAATATGGATAAATGTGAAAACATTATATTATTTATTTACCTGGGGTGTTACATCCTTCCCCCCTTTTGGGAATTGCGTCCTCGCAATTTTAAAATTGGGCTTGGAAACTTCATTGAAAATCCCACATCAGAACAAGATTCAGTAAAACAATCACTTTAAAATAAAGAAAGATAAGTACAAAGGTCACCCAAGTTAACCCATACTAGGATTCAAAGTTTGAAAATATGGACTTGGAGGAAAAACAATGGGTCATGTTCTGATGGCGAGTGATAGTAAACATGTCTAGGAGAAAGTTAACCATAAGAAAATCACAAACTTGTGATGGGTTAAATGGTATTTGATTCCCTAGTAGGAAACGTTAACAGACAACATTTTTGTTTTAAGTTAATCTTCATTGAGGAATTTATTTTTTGAGATTAACTAAATCATAATGAAACATACTTACTTGTCACGTAGACTTTCAACTTTTACTAGATTCCTTAATCAAACTCATATTTTCTCCAAAAGACAAGTATTTAGGAAGACTTGTTCGCATTAAGAGTACTATAATCAACTTCCTGAGAATCACCTAATCCAAAAAATAGAATTATATATTTCCCTTGACTTTAGACAAAAACCAAAACCAAAACTATTAGTATGAGATCAGATAATCCACAAAAGTATAATCCTTTATAAAAAGAAAATCTATTCTTAATCTCCAAAATTTGTCCAAAAAACCCAAAGTACAATGAAGACCATTCAATAAACAATTATCCATAAACTTATTCAAATTAAACCAAACTAAGATTTAAACACAAATATTTGAATGATTTAATCGCATAGTCTTCCAAGGTAAAAAAAATTAACACGTATCTCTAAATAACATCACTTGCTCTTAAACTCTCATATTGAAAAGTAATTAACCTAATCACATATCCTCAATGATATGTTAATAATTTCCATAGATAACCCAAAATAAAATATCTATTAATTCATAAAATCATCTAAATAAAAAGAATTAGTCAAACTAACCAGGGACTTCACGTAGTCCAGTGGTCGGTGATAAATACCAGTCGCACTTTGGTTGTGGGTTCGATTCCCGCAGCTTTGTCCGACGCGGCAGGTTGGCACATGGTCTGCGTGTTGTGCTTTTTCCAAAACTATATAATTCTTAAAACATTCCCCAAAACAAGATAATGTCTTCAAAAATAACCATCACATATTTTATCCTCAATTTTACCTCATGCCTTTTATTTTCCATCATAACATATAATAACCCATAATTACCTCGAAAGTAAGGATCATATAAAGCCTAATGGTTACCTTTATAATTATTACATGAACTTCCACATCAATTGGTCATCTCATTCATGATACATTACAGAACATACCAAGGTACAAGTGGTTGATCCTGACTCCTTGATAGTTGGTTTAGAACAACCACGAGTTTCTTCATTGAATACCCCATTTCATCCAGTCTCTTAATCAGATAACCACCACAATTTCTTTCAAACCTATTGTCACTATGGTGCCTACTAGATCCATCCATCCACTAAAAATAGAAATGTCAGTGTGAGTATATCAAAAAAACCATCATGTACTAATGAGGAAGATAAACAATAAGATATACTTACTCATTCACTTTATCTAAAACTATGACTCTTTCTGAAATCCTAACCATTATGGTAATGTTACTTATGCCTAGAGAATACCCTAACCTCTAAAGTTATCTAAACCGTCCTTTGATACCAACTATAAGGCCCCATCCTTAAACCTTACTTAATATTTAATTAAATGAATAATTCACATTGAGGATCTTTTCAGGATTAGTGTTTTAGAGAATTAGATCATAAATCATGAATTACATTCCAAATTTAAACAAAGTGGTTACATAAAAGATATAATTATTTTTTCCCATCAACGAAAATATATTTAAAATAAAACATGGATTATTTCTTGATACTTCCTTGACACTATCATCATATCTTGTACCTTTCCCTTGACCTATAAAAAACATTTAAAAAACATTGGATGAGCATAAAAAGCTCATTAATGGATATAAAAGTATGAAAAGAAAACATTAGTCCATGTATGAAATCATACTTTACTCATATAACATAAGCATTATGACATACCTCATCAAATCATGAATAAATCATAGAAATCATACGGCATAAAGGTGACTTTAGTCATTCATAACATTCTTACGTAGGGAGTAACCCTCTTGGTTACATTTGGCATACCCATCACAGTATATTCCCTAAATATCTTCGGAGAAACCTTAAAATTTTACTCTGTCACGTTACCCAATGCATTGGATAGCTTTATCGGGCTCACCTGCCCTTATTTTATCACATAACCCCCCATCTTCATAACAATTCCCAAGAACCATAACATAATCGTATCACATAAAACATGCATAAAGGAAACATAACATTTCCACATTTCAATCAAAAGATATCAATAAAAAACATTGATATAATAAAAAAATTATGATAACCATTTTCAATACCAAAATAAACTAAAAGTAAAATCTGGTATTTATTTTTCATTTAAACGAATTTATGGCTTGTAGAGGAAGCTGAAACTCAAATAATGGTCACGGCGGCGGAGAAGTCGATGTCGAAGCATATGTAAGACAAAATCATTCCGTTTTTTCATTTAGTAAAACACTTCGTATAAAAAAAATTTCCTTTTGGATAAATGTTAAAGTAAAAGGGGTATATACACCGTATAAAATAAGGGTTGTGTATAAAAAAAATTATTCCTCAATGAAAGGAGATTGAGACGAAGTCCCATACAAATACGGTATCCTTGGATTAAGGATAAATAAATTACATAATTATGTGTGACAAACGAATACACAAAATATAAGTGGATATTAAGTGTAAAAAATCAGAGGACATTCACACATATTCATAGAACAACATATTCAAGGAGTACAAGTTTATCCCAAAGAATAAAAATGGGGTTAAGACGTTCCCTTGTAAAAAGTTGACAGCCTAACGGCGTCACTTCAAACTTCAGAAAATGAGTTGATGGGAGATAAAAAGGGTATCTCATCAATTGGAAATAAAATTTAAATCAATAAGGATATAGAAAAACATATCCCATAATAATATTATGTGAATTAAAAGACATAACAAAAGAATTATTTTAAAAAGGGGAGGGTGAAAGGTTCCCTTACCGACATGGCTAACATTCGAAACGTACACCCCATGAAAAGAGGACTATAAAAAATTGATGTAAATACTCATAAAAAAGTATGTTACAAAAAGAGAAGAATAATGTACAGTACATACACCACTCAAAAGGAAATATTGGAAAATATAGCATGAATCTCACGAAAACACAAAGTGAGATAAAAAGCCCCTTACGAAATTTCGGCAGCCTAACAACGCCAACTAAAACATCCAAAATTGATTGATGAGAGAAAATAGGGTCTCTCATAAAATGAACATAAAATTTACAGTAATATTAATATAACATAACATCCCAATCATAAGAATGATGAGCTTATAAGTAATGACATAAAAGAGTGTACTTAAAAACAAAGAGAGATGTATAATCCCTTACCTCATGTCCGACATGACTCGATCGCCCTTTATTCTCCTGAATAATAAAATTTGGACAATTTATAATTTCATAAGGACCTAATTTAAAGATTATTATTCAGTTAATATCACATATTATAAGGTTATAATAATTGGTTAATAAAGTGAGTTCATATCATACGTTTTTGTCGATGTTCGGTACATGAGTAAAAATCAAACTTGTTGGAAAATAATTTTACCTGTAGTAATAGGTACATCATATCCAGAATAGTATTGATGTTTTAAATATCATATATATCTAGTATATATTCATTTTATACTATTCAATAGCATTTGGAGATAAAAAATTAAAAGCACCATTCATGGAGACGGTAGGCCGTACGTACGCATGAACGCTACTTTCATTTTTTTGTCATATTAATTGAATTAAAACAAAATGAGATATATATATATATATTATAATTCCAGAATGATATACATCATTTAGATGAAATATATAACATATATATAAATTATATATATGTTCTTATAAAAGTACATAACATTTGGAGATAAAAAATGAAATGTACCGTTCATGGAGACGGTAAGCCGTACGTACGCATGAATGCTATTTTCATTTTTTTGTATTCAATGGAATTAAATAATAATTATATAAAATATATTATAATTCCAGTAGGATATCATATGTAATAGATTTAATTCCATCCTTTATATGTCCCACATATGGCATTAACGAATCAAATCACTTTGAGGGGGCGGTAGTCCCCACTTCCTAAAATAAAGATATCACGTTTACCCATAATGGAAACCATAAAGGTATAACATAAATGAAAAATATATAAGCTTAAGGAAAACATAATCATATTATATATCATATATAAAAATCGTGACATATTACAGTCCACCTTTGAAGGTGTTAAAATAATATTGAACAATCATCATTTCGTGAGGTAGTAATTCGCCATCCACAGAAACAGTATGTTCTTTAACTATTAGGCGGAGGTGTGTGAAAGTGTAGCTCGAATACATATTATAACAATATCCTAGTATATTGATGATACTGGTGTTGTTACAAAAAACAGTAATAAAAATAGTTTAGGGGTTTGGAGAAGAAAAATAAAACAAAAGAACACAAGGGAAGACAATACCTTTAAATTGGGTAACTCTCTTTGATTTGAGCTCAAAGGCTTCCTTCGAAAGGATTCTGCCCAATGTGAGGCTTAAATGATGAAGATATAAATGTGGAGTGATGAAATGGGAAGGGTTTGGCCGAGCTAAAGGCTTGAGAGTTGTGTGTAAGGTGGCAGAGGTGGGGGCCTTTTATAAGAGGAGAGGAGGGGCACTCTTGGAATGTTATAAACTATTACTTTATTATAAAATGATTATTAGATTTAAAAGGTCCCAAAAGGATATATTTCTAGGATAAGGTGATAAGGTTTCGAAATCCACCCATACAATAGTTTTGTGAAAAGTTTATGCCTTAGATTTCACCCTATCTTGTCATTTTATTTAAATCGTTTATTTATGAGGTAATCACTACATCATCACGGTGTCATAAATAAATTAATTTATTTAATATCTAAAAATTATAAAAAAACAATCATGATTTAGGAAATCTTTTTAGAATTCTAATGAATATTTATAGTAAAATATATGACCTGTATAACCCCATCTAAAAATTGTTTTAGTAAAACAACACATGTTTGTGACATTTTAATTTTAACTTTAAATAAAAAGGTATTTATGTCATTTTCCAAATAAAGTGGCTCCATGGGGTCACCAAGTTGACCCATGGATTTTATTGGTCGGCCATTACTCATCCAATGAGGTTAGGACTTGTTTCTAGGTCATTTCATATTATTAAAACATTATTTTTACCTTAAACTACACTAATTACCTCTAATCGCGATTAAAACATAAAAGTTACTATTCACCAAAACAAAATATTTTTATCCTATTGAACCAAATTTGACATCTTATTAACAACCATGTATGTCGGATTTTTGAAATTCAAAACACAGAGGTGGTAAAATTTCATTTAAACGAAAAATCAGATTTTTAAGTACCACTTAGTGGTTTCGCTATTCATGAAAAATTGATGTTTTCCAAAAAAAGACCAAAAATTCACCCTAAGATATATTTGAAATTCCAAATTCATAAATGATGTCTATTTTCCGAAATTTAAAACATATAAGTTACATTAATTAATTTAATAATTATCTTCATCATTTAAGCCTCACGTTGGGCAGAATCCTTTAAGTCCAATGTCAGTATCAAAAGACTGACACTAGTTTAAGTCCAATTTCAAGATGAAATTAATTCCAACGACCACTATTGGATTAAATGGTAAATATATATTTTAATTTCACTTTAAAACCCATTAAAAAGATATACTAATCATATAAATAAATTATATTAAAAAGAATTTTTGAATTAAAATACAACATTTTTCACTATTGATTAAAAATGAACTTTATCGGAAAAATACCAAAAATTAACACAAAGTAAATTTTGATGTCCCGATTCTAAAGAAGAATTTTATTTTGTCAAATATAACACATAAAATTTTCAAAAAGTGGATTTAAAAGAGGTTCGCCATCAAAAGGTGGTTAATCGACCTTTTAAATAATATTAGAATGTTTACGCTTAAAATTGGATTCATTCGCATTTTTAATCCTCTAAAATTTATTGTAAAAAGGTCAAAATATTTGAAAAACATATATAATCATTTTGTAGTTAGTTCTGTTCATTCCCTCCATTACAACAGCTAGGCATTAACTAACATTTACAATAATATTATTTTGTTATTAGAGTGCAATGTAAGATTCCCAAGAAACTAGTTATTGTATATTGGATACTCCATCGAGCAAAGCATCCCTTTAAAGTAATATTAATATTTTATTCACAAATATGGATAAATATGAAAATTTCATATTCTTTATTTACCTGGGGTGTTATATATGTACTACCCATTATTATATTCATTGTGTAATATACTTTAATTAATGGGTATTTAAATCTTCATTTTATTATCCTTCTATCATGTGGTGTATGTTTCATAAGTTATGAAATTTGTAAGGGAACCTTTCACCATACTCCTTTAGTCAAAGACTTCTTTTATGTTATGTATTTAAATTTTAATTCTTTAATGTTGGGATATGTTTTTATGTACCCTTATTGTTTTACTTTTTATATCCATGTGATGATAGACCCTTTCACTCTCATCAACTCATTTTCTGATCTTTAAAGCGATTTCGTTAGGCTGTTGAATTACTTTTAGATAACTTCTTAACCCAATTTCAATTATTTGGGTTAAACTTCTACTTCTTGATTATTTCATACTATGCATAAGTGTGAATGACCTATAATTGTTTTACACTTTATGCCCACTTATATTGGGTATATTATTATTTTTCACAAATAGTTATGTCACGGATTTGTTCTTAATATAAGTATATGATCCTTTCAAGAGACTTTGTCTAAATTTACATTCCATTGAGAACTATTGTTTTATACAATAATTTTCTTTTATAGTGTGTATATAATAACCCATGACATATTATATCATGAATATCATTATTCTCAAGATATTATATTCTTTGACTAATTTAATTCCTCATTTATTTATATTCAAGCATCTCTCAATTGGTTAGAAATTCTTTAACTAAAATATCAATTTAAATGTCTTAAATATTTATTATTCTAAATCATTCTCATTAATGTCTATGTTTTAAAAATTATTTTAGGGATTTATTTATCTGTACCTGAACGTTTTGAAATTAATATTTCATTTAAAAACATAAAAGTGGTACCTGACACTTTGATTAAAAAATATCTTTATTAAATGTTTTATATGGTTTTGAAAATGGAATGATAAAGCATTGATTATATTAATATCTTAAAATGATATATTGTAATTTCATTATGGAAATGTTATCTTTCCTTTTTTTCTTGCTTTATGTGTTATGAATATTGTTTGGTTATTGGGAATTTTTTACATATACAGGTGGTTCCAAGATAAAACTATGGTGGGTGAGCCTGAGATATCTCTCCAATGCATTGGGTAACGTGATAGAGGTAATCATTAATGATTCTCCTATGATATTTAGGTAATATACTGTGATGGGTATTCCAAACGTAACTCCCTATATACCTATGATATCTACAATGTATGTTTGATATGATTTCCACAAGTTACCTTTATGATTTATGATTTCTATTTGTTAGTCATAAATATTATGATTTCATAAGGTATGTAGTGATTTAAAATTATACTTTCATTGATTTTTATTTATTGATTGGCTAAAGTTTTCCTTCCTTATTTTTTAACCCTCACTGATCTTTTAATTCTCATCCCATGTTTTTGAAATTTTATTCATAGTGTGTAAGGAAGAGTAAGTTAAATAAATTATTCAAGAAGATTTAGATCAAGAAAATAATTCTTATTTTAATTAAGGAGTTTAAATTTTTTACAAAAATTTTGAATATTGTAGAAGAGTCTACTTTGTAATATTTGAGACATAATTTAATAGTTACAACCTAATTTTCTTAATCTATCAATTTGAACAGATCCTCAATATAAATTATGAAATTTATTCAAGATTATTTATTGTTTATGGTTGGGTCCTTACACAACATGGGCATGATAAAAAGCATCAAGGACTGAAGGATCTTCAATGGCTACCAATTTCATTTGGGTTGCACAAAGATGTGTGATAACAAATGGAAGTGATGTTTCGAGAATTAAAAAGTTTATTGAATCCTTTTATCATTTTTTTCAGTTCCAATAATGGTCTAGAGAGCATACCAGTGATGAAATAGAGGTGTTTCAGGTCAAATATAGTGTTTTAGGTGTGATTAGAGGTGAAATTGGACACGGTGGAATGATTAATGATGACTTGGAAAACTAAAAGTCGAGGAAATAATCACAATACATGTACTTAGGATTTTAAAAACATTTATTTCCATAGAAATCATTTCATGTTTTCTTTGGAGTATCATTTAATATGTTGTTTACTTTACAATAATTTTTTTTGAACCTAGGTCACTGGGAATTGTTTGTAATTGTAGTACACGCACATGAGGCCGCATGGCCCTAAATTATTAATGAATCATATGTAATTTCCATGTACCTCATTGTCCACAAAATGTGGGATATGGAGATATATTTTTTTGACCTTATTATTTCTGAAATGTGATTTACACTATCATACATTATATATAGGTCAGAAAATACATGTCATGATAATGAATTTACATGAATAGACTTTATTCGAGGGTATACGCATTGGGTATCCCATAAGTACATGTAACTTACTCTTCCAAAGTCTTATATATGCATATATTCATTCCTAATACTTATATTTGTAAACAAGCATAGACAATCCTCATCATTTTAAATATAAAATTCTATGGTGTAGCCCACTAAGACATCATGGTTGAGATGTGGGGAAATTTGGGTATTTTAGTTTCTTATATATACATAGATGTTGATAGGGATCTTGAGTGTAGATCCTTGTAAACACAAGGTAAGGAACTCCCCTAGTTGTTATCTAGTGATATGTACTAGACCCCCATATTTTATTTAGATTACATTACTCACACATATTCTCAAGGTAAGGGTCCTATGTGAATTTATTTAGTCAACACCATTTTAAATGTGTCCCACATGACGTGGTATGAGTCATACCCCATGGTAGTTCACTTCCTAATTTTACACTTACCTTAGAATGTCATGAGTTCCCAACTATAAATTTGATAGATGATATGGGTTTTGTCTCTGATTAGTTTATATTACTGGAATACTGTATTGTTTCTTATTTATATCACTTGTATAGAACATGACTATCATCTTTGTATCTTATCATACACATAAAATCTTATTTAAGTTTCTTCTTTCCTTCATGGTTGTGAGATAAATATACTCATTATCTACCTTCGTGTCTTTTAGGTTATCCAACTGAGTATGTATTTACTCACCCCATCCTGTGTGATTCACCGACACATGTTATGTCTTATTTAGATGATAGATAGTCTTAAAAACATATCATTAGCCATAGTTTTCGTATTGTGAGACATTAGGGGTACATAATGGTGACTATAGAATATTAATATCAAATATGGATCTTTTTATCAAGGGGTAATCATCACCATCTCAACATATTTACTTGGTTTCATCCTCATGAATTAGGTGATTGTATTCGAGGCTTTTTATTTACACCATCAAAATTTTTGGATGATTAACATTTGTTTTTTATATTATCTTTTTCAATTAGTTTTTTTCTACCATAGTTTATTATATCCCAAGGGTAAATATAAGTTTTTATGAAAATTATTTTTTCTATGTCCTTCAATGTTCTATGATATACCTACATAGTACTAGTCAGTATCCCAGGGAAAATTATAAGGGGCTTGGGATCGCACACAAAACATGTTTCATTCATTGGTGGGGTCCTACTAGATTGGTTCCTATTAGAGTGTTATTATAATATATTTCTTCTAAAGTTAAAAATAACATTAACGGAATAATGCGAAGAATAAATTGATAACATAAGTAAATTGTCTCAAGGGGTATTGATTTATGAATCTTGTCTAAGTAACCTAGTGATTATATGGAATTGAATATATATATATATATATATATTGATCAAAATAATGAAACACTTCTTTTTCACTTTGAAAATTTCTGGAACTTTTTATAGATAATAAGTAAATTTTTCATGCATCACATTGGGATTCTTCATTGATTTATGTACACATATTGATCTGACTCCTCTTTTAATTTTTAATAAATATGTTTTTTCTTATAATTATTGGATGCAATCATACAAATATTTTTCTATGATCCATAGGTAGGATCCCGAAATTCTTGTCTCAAATATTGAGAAACCATTAAAATTATCTAAATGACATGGATTCTATTTATGAACTAGATCTTGAAGTGATTCGACTGGGAAAGGAGTGACAAGATCTGATAACCATGGTCCAATAATCAGACCCACCTTTCATAGTGTAGGTGGATGTTCCACCACCTACGGAGAAATGTATTATAGAATATGGTCTCAATGATGACACATTTAAGATTAGAATACATTTAGAGTTCAAATGATTTATGCAACATTGATACCTAGATGGGGCTAAACCTTAGAAACCTATGAAATGGATTGAGTCAATAGCTAAAGATTTCTACTTGGTCAAACACCTAGTAATAAAATGGTAGTTATAGTAATTATACTTCTACATGGTGAAAAAATGCACTAGAATACCTTGATATTTGAGACCCATAAAAATGAAACTCTACCATGTTCAGAGTTTGGGTTACTCCCACATGAGGATTATTATACAAATATAATGAGGATAGTATACATAAATATTCTATTATATTTTTAGTAGTGTATAATGTATATATTTAAGTGAATATTAAAGATCAGTGTAATCATGATTTACTATATTAACAAGATTATTAATGGATTCCATTAATCTTTGAAGTTAAAGCATGACACTCATAAATACATCTAATTCAATGTTTTTCATCTCTATATCCTGAATAGTGTTGGTGTTCTAGAGATAGCCTTGATGATAAATATATTTTTAGGAGGGGGAAAATGTATAGTAGGAGTTTTGAGTAGTTATCCTAAAGGAGATTCATAGACTTAGATTTATGTAAATCAGGCATCAATATCATGGCACTTGGGGAATACAAATGAAAAATCTAACTCTTTAGGGTTTGAAGACTAGGAGTATCATAATGTATTTATTTATCCAAGAGACACAATTTTCTATGATTTTGGAGGATGAGGTTATATGGTGTGTGAATACAAAACTAGAAATGATGAAGATTCAAGTAAGGCAGTATATAGACCTCCAAGTTAGTGGAAACAATAAAATCAAGGACTTTCCATAGTAGATAATGTTTCCCTCTATAAGATGAAAATAAAAAAGGTCTAAATTGTGCACAATGAGGATAGACCACAAGAGGAAGTCCTTATGATCATATTAATCCACCACCACATCCAGTATATTCAAGGATGAAAAATCTAGTGATTAGGGGTGCAACTAGATGAATGAGATATAGGGATTTAATAAAAAATAACTCGACCAGATGTGATGCGTGATCTATGTCTTCTATACAAAATCACTGATACTCATTGATACCTCTGTGAACCATTTCATTATTTATGCATAATTAATTCAATATATAGAGATCTTGAAGAATCCAATAGACATATGTGGATAGAGACTCCCACTAGAAGAGACCATAAGCACACCCACATCTACCAATGATGGGAGCATTTTCATGGTGTAGAGAGCTCATCATGGGACCTAATATTAATTATGACGGATCCATATGATATTTTCCTTATAAGAAACTGGTAATCCTAAAAATGTTTCTATATAAATAAGTAACACTGAAGAGTGGGGTTATAACAAGAAGATGCATTAAGTTTTTCCTTCATGAGAATGTTGGACCTTTAGTAGTGAATAACATGGAATGTGGATAGGATGTTTCCAATGATCATCCCTTAGTTATAGAGTTTGTATATATGTGGTAAATAACATTAATATATTGGCTTCGGATATTAAAAAATGTGTAAATAGGAATTTTTATAAAAACATACCTTGATTTTTCCCAATCGAGAGAGAAATTTCAATGTAGGTCTAAATACTAGGTCTACTCTAATATCATTGAAAAATTATCAGATGGCCCTAAATGTGCTTAGGTAGATGATGGTGTAGTTGAAAACCCGAATTGATAAGGTTTGTATCTACCCTATTATATCAACCTAGGAATCTCCAGTGATGTTTTTAAAGAATACATAAGTATTTTTGAGGATTTGTATTGATTATTTATTTTTAAATCAAGTGAAAATAATGAAAAATAAATCCCTATGAGGATATTGTAATGATTTAACCATATAAGTGGAGAAAAATGGTTCTAGAATATTGATATTATATCCATATTTAACCATATTTTGGGTTTTTGAGTGGGGATTCCCAAATATATTGTTTTGGTGTTGTAATGATGATTATGAGTCTCTAGGGGTTCCCTTCAGCATAAATAATTTCCCATCAATGTTAATGGGACACATAAACTAGTTTTATAAAATTTCATGAATACATTCTTAGTTATCTTCTTCAGTGAAATCCCCATCATCTCATTATTGAAGAATGAGCGTGCTGAGCATATAATGATTTTCTCAGACTAGTTTTGAGAGTACATTCTCTACGTTATAATCTTAATGTGTTAGAATTTCATTTGGGATATCTTATTCTTAGGGGATTCCATATTAGAGATTGGAATCTCTATATAATCAGTAAAGAATTTGTTATTGTTTTCTTGGGCGCCCCCAAAGAGTTTGTTGATTTTTGAATAATCATTGGGTTAGAAAGATACAAAAACAAATTCTGGTGGACTTAACTAGGATTATAGCCTCTTCGACTGACCATATCCTAAAGGGGATCCCATTTATTAATATACATAATGAAATGGATATTTGAAGGTTCTCGTGGGGATATTAATGAGTGGTCCTTTTCATAGGCTTGTAGAATCAAAAGTTATGTATGTGTTATTCTCTAATGCCTCTAGAGATGGACATTGTTCAATTTTGAATAATATGAATGTAGTTATTACATAAGGATCCTCACATATAATACCTTTTGATTAGATATACATGATCCATGATTTTGATCTAGAAATTATATAGTTTACCTTTAATACATTGAGGTATTACTTTCCTAGTGAGCGTTTGTTGTCTATACAGTATAAAAAAGTCTCAAAAAATATTCCCCCAAAGATATCATAATCTAAAATAATAATTGATTATAATTCATTCATGACTATAAATTTTAAATAATCTTTAATATTGGAGAGGTAAATTTGGGGTTCGATTCTCTATGTAGGTTATTCTGAGAAGAGTGGATGGAGAAGGATGTTGTGTAATTTTCAATGTTGCAATTATACTTTGTGGATAACAGAAAAGTGATTGATCTATAATAGATGTTAGTGGAAACTGTAGTTCTTCAGTATGTGGGGGATTAATAGTTGAGAGACATCAGTTGGGAGGTCCTTTGTGACCATATATCATATGGTCATTTATCTGAGCGATTTGCAAACTACTGTGAGTATGCCACACTCTTTTGAGTGAAGATATTTATTCTAATCACACCGCTTAAAGAGTTTTTAAAGGAGTTAAACACATTCCATAGTCATATATCATCATGTAATGAATATATCTACGATTCATTGTATTAATTTTTCATTGTTCGTTGTATAAATTGCACTATTTTTTAATTCATCTAAAAATTTATCAGCAATCATCATGTGAGGGTGAAGCACTAGCTTTCCGCACATCTATCACAACACCTTGAGGTTCTATAATACATTTTTATGAAATATTAATTAAATTTTAAATGGGAATAGATTATTAAATTAATTCTCATGTCACTATCAATGTGATCATTCACCGACTAACAAATTTGGTCCTCTTTGATCTTATTTAGAGGTATATATTGGTTTAGATCTTGGTAAGATGTTATGTGGATGTTGTGATATAATTTTTTTGGATACATTATATGATTATTTATGATCGATATGATAGATTTATAACTTGGTCATAAATGATCCAAAAGTTGACCTTTGTATGTCATTTTCAATTCAGTGTAGTGTCTCTCCCCTAAACAAATTGCTCGATAGATAAAACTATTCACGTCATTAGTGATATGTAATCGGTTTTTGTGTTAGATTTTTAGAAGATTTTAGAAGATCATTTACCCTTTTTTATTTTCACATACAAACGTAGTTATCACTCTGATACATGAATGGAACACTCAAGGCATTATATGGGTGACCTTGGAGGTGAACCATTTATTTTATAGGGGATGTTTTGGAATCACCAATGGGGTTAGAGCTCATGTAGATGATGATGGAGATGTTTTAGGTGATTTAGGAGTAGATAAGTGTTTCTCATATCTATTAAAAGTCTTATAAAGACAAATTAGAGAAGCCTTTGGATTTTAGGTAGAGAGATAATCATTTCATGAAGATTTCTCCAGGAATTGGTTTATGGGGTTTTGGTTGGGTATGAAAGTTATCTTAAAGGTTCATCGGTCTACTCTAGATCATACACAAGGTGGGTGAGGTTTCTTATACACTAAAACCTCCCTTGTACTTCTAATAGGTTTATAATGTCATTTATTCACCTCCAATTAGTAGAAATGTGCATGATCCATAAAAAATAATTTATTTTGTATATTATGATATCGACTACAATTCTACCTTCTCATATCACCCAGTGGTGATTTAGGATTAGTACTAGTGGGATCTTCAATGATGGGATATACCAAAAGTGTTTATTGTGTGGGAGTGTTGTTATATATTGTAGATCTCATCAGAATATCATTTTGGATTCCAAAATATAATATATTATATTCGTCCCACAAATATTTTATCTTAGGAAATTACCATATCCTATTTTATATAGTTCAGATCAAAAAACTAATTACATGGTTTCATGGAGAATGTAGGTTTTTACACTCAAGCGGGTCGTGATTGTAGTTCACCACTAAGACCCCTGGTCTATCCTACAATCGGTGTAATTTATTAATTATATTAAATAATTGAATAATTGATTTTTCATATCCAAAACACAAAGAATTTTTCATTTAATCATCCTTATTTCACTAATTACGGTATTAACTAAATTTTTTATACACCCTAAATTAGAGATTAATGGGCTTGAGGCAATGGAGGATTCAAGATGCCAAACAATGTGATATGTAAATGCAATCAAAAATGGTACCAGTTGTGTACATGGAGATATCCAATGAATTATTTGGTCGAGATGTAGGGATTATTATGTAATATTTTTTTTTTCTCTGTTTAATTTGATTATTTCATTAATTCATTTTCTATATATATTGTCTTAAAATTTCATAGAAATTGTTATTCCACATGATTTTTTATATTCATTATCTACTTAAAATCCATCATTAATTCAAAATTTAGTCATTCATGGTGGAGTTATTCCCATTTATTTCTTTCAAATCCTTCCCTTATGTCCCCAAAAAACCTATCTAAAATTTCCCTTCATCATTTTCCACCTTACGTTATTCATTTATCAATAGTCATCTCCATTTTTGAGGGTTCAATAAATACATACCTAGATAGATGGATGACCATTATTTAAGGTTGTGAGACACAATGTTATGAATGATATCAAATATTGGGTCTTGAGAGACTTTAAATTGGTGATTCATAACCCTTGGGAGGAGAGATGTTGTGAGATATTAATGGGAAATGGTTGTCGGGGAATCTATGAGTAATGAGAATCCATTTTCATGATTTTTCACATTTTAAAGAATCTAGAAGGGAGTCTCACACATATAATAGGGGAGATATTAGATAAAAAATTATTTTTTGAAAATTATTATAGGTGAAATAAGTTATTAGAGTATGATAACGTGTGAATTAGATAACTGTATGCTAAAGAACTAATCGCATGACCTGTACTTATGATTTTGATATCGTATGTCTCCTCAGTAGTGGAATCCAGAATTTATTCCCAGCTAAATTACATCTGGAGTATGCTTTATGTGAACTCATCATGTGATACTAGGTCACACAACTATGAATATACCAAGTTCACATGGCAAAAAATATTTTTGGCCCCACACACCTTGTTCTGAAGTGTGCATTCCATTAACATCAATCATCAAATGATATATGATGCAGTTAAACACACTAAATTCCTCTATATGTTCCACAAAACATGTACACCATTAGAAAATTTTCTTAGGTCATAAAATACATACAATGTAAATACTAGAATATTACAAATATTTTACTAATAAGCTACATGTTTTTTACACCAAAAATTTTTATTGTCTGCTTTTCCAAATATCTAAATTTTAAAATCTTCTTTATCCAAACTAATATTTGGACACATGAGTATTACATCTTAAGTAATTTTATATTTTGAACATGATGTTGAATCCTAAGTCGTAATTAGATGTAAGAGATGATGCAACACATTTATTTTAGTTATCTCATCATAATACTAGCTTCAATGAGGATTATGAGTGATGACTAGAAAAGATGATATATTTGGAAATAATTCAGTGGTGACCTATGTATTGGATATGGGTCCCCCAAATTCTTCTAATATTTAGGTACTCCCCCATATTATCAGAAAATATTTCCTTGCTAATAGAAAAATTTTCAAAAAAAAATCATTATAAATAATTGTTTATTGACGCATATTTTAATTAATAATAGGGCTTAAATATCGCAACATAATTCTTAACCATACATTATTTTGTTATTTATAACATAATTTCCCAATATTATAGCCCAAGGATCTAGATGTTTAGTTTCATTTGAGGATTAGATAGATAAATAGGGATTGTAAAATATAAAAACATTATCTCCATTTAAAACTCTCTATAGTGCTTCAAACTTGTAAATCTTCTAAAAATGAATTTTATACCTTGATAAAAAAATAAATAAGGAAACATTTCATCCGGAAAACCCATAAAGGTAGATAAATATGGAAATAAATCCTAAAATAATAGTCAATATTCCTATCCATATATCATAGGGGGGATAATTGTAGTAATGGAAACATGTAATAAGGAAGTGAAAGCATAAGATCATGATATCAGAACTATGTGGAAACTTCATAATGCAAGATGTTATAATAATATTTCATGGTTAACTTAATTGTCCAAATAAAAAATGTTGATTGTGGTTATAATCTTATAATTCTCCAACTAAACCCTAAAATATCATGGTTTGATTATGATATCTTCATTTTCCCCTAACATAATGTTATTAGGAAAACCACCTATGCACCGTACATAGAATCTAATGAGTTATTGACATTAAAAAATCTATTCGAGACATATAATGGACCCAACCATCTAGACAATGTTTAAAATCGATCAAAAATTGTAGAAACATATGGATCCCATAAAATGAAGCATTAAATCACAAATAAATCATAATAATTGTATAACCCCTGAGAAGAAAGTGGGTTTCATATTATTTTCTTAATGAAATAATCAAATTCTATAACATATGGAATCCTAATGAATATGTAATTAATTAATTTTTAACATTAATAATTTCAAATGAAACCTAGGTCTTTCACATATATTCTAGAGTATATAATATGTGAGGAATATTTGGTGAATATAGAATGAAACTAACCCACTAGATTGAAACATTTTAAAATAATTCTTGGATATTTTCAAATTGGGAAAATGAATAAAATTTTTCATAAAACAATAATTGATTCTTGAGGGTTATTTATAAGAAAATGCGAGTTTTTATATGCAATTAATTATTTAAAAAACAAATTATGGTTTCGATTCATGACATGAGATTATAAATTGGAAAGTTTCATTAAATCAGTTTTACATAAAAGTACATATTTCGATGGGAACCAAAAAAATGTATAACCCATGTTGTAAAAATAATGTTAGACTTGGATAAAATTTAAGTGTAATATCAAAAAATGATCCACATGATATTATTATTGAATAAAAATTGTTAAAAATAATGGATATTCATAACCAAAATGTTGTGAAAGTGGTGTTAAAGAAAACATAGTGCTTAAGGAACATTCTAATAAATACCACTTTAGTGGTTAAAATCATGAATTCAGAGTTAAAATAAAATAAATAAAGGTAATAAAATATATTATATATCTAATTGGTATTATACACACAAGTTAAAGAAATTATTTTCACAAAATAATTTGTGCCTCGATGAATGAAATGATTATACAACACCCTTACAACATTAATAATTTTTTATTCTAAAGTCATTAGAAGCATGAAAGGAATTTCGTAATCTGATGAAAATTAATTAAATCTAATATTAAACACAAATAAATTCCAAGGCCTAATATAAACTATATAATGATTAAATTTGAGAAGAATACTAAAACATGTCTCGATGAAGATAAATTGGGGAAAAACATGTTTGACATTAATAATTTTCGAATAAAAAATAATTGGAATCCTGAAAATAATATAGTCATATAAATAACATGAATAAAATATTTAATTATGAAAAATTTCATTCATGGGTACTATATATATGATATAAAGAATATATATGTGCATAAAATTGAAACATATGTCAGAGAAGAGAAATTAGGATGAAAAACATTACATGTTTCTGAAAGCTTTCTTCACATGAACTAATATTCCAAATAATTATTTTAATTATATTAGATATATACCTAATAACCTTATACAAATATATTTAATTATATAATTAAATATCTTATCTGTTGGTTTTTATTTTAAATATAGATTTTTCTTATGTTGTTTACTATAGTTTTTTCAGTAAATTTATTCATAAAACATTCTATTTATAGACCATGGTCAAAATAATTTTAAAATAACATTATGATCTATATAATTTTTTATGATAAATTCCATTATTGTTATAGTAGTAGAATATTTATACATTTCCAAATTTTAATCAAAAAAGATCCAAATTATGATGGGTTCCATGATAAGTAAATGTAATATAGGAAAAGGTACTATGACATTTTATTATTTTAATAACTTATATATTTTTATATAATGTCATTTTTGTATACTAATGGAGTGAAAATGATCATATTGGATAATTAAATATCATTTTTTATCGTTCCATTTAATTTGGAGATGGAAAAGTTAACACGCTTTTCATTGAGGTTGTAGACCACAGACACACATGATGTTGTTTTCCTTTTTCTAAATGATTTTTGTGGAATAAATAAAATAGATATTCTACTATTATAATTACATTTGAGTATATAAATATTGATGGTGTTATAATACCCTAAGAGATATAGGGGAGTTGAGGGTATTATAAGAATAAAATAATTTATAAATGTATGGTTTAGTGTATTACCTTTCCCTTGGATGTTCTTCCATGGGTAACCCATCAATTATCATCAGAACCTTGATTTGGTAATATAATTTATTCAAAAAAGTTGGGAGGCGTTTTAGGATAGACAATGATAGAATTTTGGGTGAGAAAAGGAATTAGAAATGGTTCATAAAACGTGAAGAAGTGGTCTCATTTTATAAGTGACTAAAAGGGACATTTTGTAAAAAACCCAAATATTTCTCAACGATATCACTGCACAATTTGAGGAAAAGTCTAATAAAATCGAAATAATCGTTTTAAAAAAGATAAAAACCTAATACATCTGTATCATTTAATATTATACATGTTTTTCAAATGTTCCAGAATCATTCACAATGTTTAAGAAATTTTTTCCATAATTTACAATTTTTACAATTACACGACCTTTACCATTAAAAACTAATTTCAATAGAATAAATTAAAATAAACCTTATTTTATAATCGTAAAATTATAATTTAACACATTTATATAATTTTATAAAATAATATTTCCATTATTTGTAGAATTTAATATTTGTATTAGCCAACAGAATGAGTGAAAAATAATTTTTGAATAAGTATATTATAAGCATATGATTTATGTTTATGATAAAATTATCAAATTTATTGGTTTTATTGAAATTAAAATGTTTATTATTATGAAAAAAAAAATTAATTAAATTTAAAATAATTTCAAAACATTTCACAACCACATGAAAATTTTATTAATAGATACATAAAAAATTGTTTCTTTAATAAATATTTTTAAACACTTAATTTAAATTTTAAGATTATATTTTAAATTTTAAAAGGGTTTTCAATAATATCCATGTATGCTTTTTATAACAGTGTCTCAGAACTTATTATATTATTGAATTATTAATTTTCCATTTACCTAAATATAAATTATTTTAGAAAAATATCAATAATATATTGTAAGATACTTTTTATGTATTCAAAAATCATTTTTAACATATGAAATTTCCATTAAAACATTTTAATATTGTTATTTTAAAAGAAATGTATGTAATAAATATTAAACAAAATTTTATTAGAAATGAATTTTTCAATATTGAATTATATTAATTTAATAGATTAAAAATGTAATAACTATTAATGGTTTAATATAATATGTTTATTATAACTTTTTAAAAAATTTATTATCAATATTTGTTGTTTCATTTCATTGGTTGTGTAGTGTGACACATGTTATAGAACAAAGAATTTATTTTAAAATATATAAAATCATTGATGATTACATTCTACCACATTATATAAATTGCATCATCTTCATTTTGTTATTATTCAATTATAATAATTTTTAAATAGGTAGAAAAAATTGAAATACATGAGCATATTTACTCTATGTAGATATGTTCCAAAGTATCATATGTAATGAGAAAAAAATATCTTTTCCACAACAATTTCTAGAAAATATTTCTCATAACAAGATATAAATGGCCATGTAAAGTATTTAGTTTTCTTATTATATAATTAATTGTTGTCCTTATACAAATAGATGGTCACATTTGATTTAGAATGTTTTCCACTATTCATTATATTAATGTTGATTCATCCTTAATATATCTATTCAATTTTGAGAATCATGTCAACTTATTTTTTGAGGAGGATATTATGATTTTCAAAAAGATTATTTCCAAAAACAAAATAATCATGACAAAAAAAATTATTATTAAAATAAAAAACACATAGTTTGGTGACTTGATGTTCCTTGAAAACATCCAAGATACAATATGGTTGATGGAACTAGAACAATACACTAATTCCATGTTGAGGATACGTAAAACCAATTATCAACAATCACATGATCCTATAGTCATTTTATTGGTTCTTTATTAGGTCTATGAGATAATTGATTCCTTTGATCCTCAATAATACTTGGATTATGGAATTGGGTTGGATAATGCTCGAGTTCTATCCATATAAGACTTCATGGTACCCTTGTACCAGTTCAACATTACTTCTACATGTTAACTAAACTCCACATTTTCCTTAATAGTTTCGTACTAAATGGCCTCCTTTACGACAAGTATAACATCTTTCTTTCCCCATGTGGCAATCCCATTTCGTATTTATTCCAAATTTATGACATATATATTATTATATATATTTTCATTTACCATCTGTGCCATTTAAAATTTAATAAGACATCATCTTAATCTTCTTTAGTGTGTGTGGGCCTTCAAATATAGTCACATTTTCAATCATATATTATGATAGATATTTTACATTAATGAAAATGTTTCTCTTTCTATCAGTCATTCTAATGGGTTGTTCTTTCGAGAAATATCCACATAGTCTTTTGTACCTAGGGTTCCATTTAGTTAAATCCATTTTAAAAACAAAATGTGACAACATTAGTGAAAATCCATGAAAATATGGGTGAATTATCATAATCAGAAATGGTATTAATCCTTAAAACATAATATTATTTATATTTCTATTAAGTGCCAAAGATCTTTAAGTCCAACCAAATTCAATCATGTTTTGATCTATGTTGCTTTAAGTTGGGTTATCTTACTCTAATCAACATAATACTTCCATGAAGATATCAATCATTTATAGTGGTCATAAAAGAAAAAATGATAAACCAAATAATATCCCATTGGAGTTTCAAACCAAGGGTAAAGTTAGGTCTAAATTCCTTTAATGAATGATGATTGAGTTAATACCCTACATGAAATTTTCAGGATTATTACCCCAAAGTGAATTTGTGCTTGATCTAACATGAACTAGTATAGTCTAGGTAACGATTTATTTCATGGAAAAACAATATACTCATGAATATAAGAATATTTCAAGATATTATTCTATATATGGATAGTTCTCTTGGGGTTTCACCTAGGATTTCTAACCCTAAAACAAAATTTAGCAAAACTAAGCTCAAAAAATAACACATTCATGTTTTGATTCTTATTATTGAGACCTCAGTATTAACAATACTTTAGTAAATGATATATAATATATTTTCTGAATATTATTATGGAATGATCTTTATTATTAATGACTTTGGACTATTAGAGATACAAATATGTCATTTTATATATAAGAACATCTTTTTTTATTGATAACTTCACACAGTGCTCGTAACTCCCATAGATCTTCTAAAATTAAATAGGACACCCTATAAAAAAATACATAAGGAAAAGGGCGGCCTATATATATCGCATAATGGTAAATAAATATGGAATAAAACAATAACATGAGAGTAAAATTGTAGAAAATTATATAATAAGGATCATAATAATATGCAAGAAAACATGGCATAATTAAATGAAAGCCTATGTACATAGTATCATAAGAATGTGCAATCATTATAAATAATGGAATCAAAAGAATATGGCAATAATTCTCTTCAAGGAAACATAAAATTGGATAACTATAATCATAATCAATTTATAACCATTCAAACCACTATCATAACATTTTTGTCTTATTCTAACCACCAACTTACTATACAAAGTGCACGTTGGCTAACTACTCAGGCACTAAACATGGAATCTCATGAGACATTAATATATACTAGTTCATTGGAAGTATATAATAGCCCCTAGAATCATAAATTATGAAAAACACCATAATATATATATATATAATGATATTGGTATCCCAAAAGGGAACAAATAATACACACATAAATCATAATAATTATACAACCAATGAGAATAAGGTCGGTTTGAAAAATCTTAATAATTAATATTTCATGTTCTAAATGATCATTGGCCCACAAATGGGGAGGGGTGAATTAGTTGTATCCATTTAAAAATTTAGGTCATTATAATACTTTACCATTTTATCAATAAGAGAAATTTTATTGATAATTTTGTTTTATAAAAATAAAAAGTCTGAAATAATTATAAACTAATCAAGGTATGCATGTTTTATAGGGTTTTTCCTTAGTTAAAGAACCAACATACTTGACTTTGCCACTACTATGGGTCCTTGTAAATTCACTCTAAGAAATATTTTAATTTTATAATGATCCAAGTATTGTTAGACCTCATCTGTATTTGGATATTTATTTTTATGTAGACTTTAGTCATTTAAAAAAATAAATTTGAAAAAATGCCAAAAAAATATATAAATGTTTTTGAATTCTAATCCTAAAATAACAACACGAAAATACATCTATTTCATCCATATGAATGGTTAAACCTTTGGACATATTCTATATTTGTTAAACATTTATTGGTTTCACCTTACAGAAATATATGCCAGATATTTGACTTGTGATCTATATAATTTTCCAAAACATTATGTCTCAAATATCTACTCAGAAAATATATCTAATCTAATCTATCAAATTTCTCTAAAATAAAACGATATTTGTTAGTTCTGATTGAAAATGATCATACTTTTTTAATTCATCCAAAAGCTGAACATCAATTAGAAACTCATACTGACACAAAGTCCACATAATTTTTGTGTTTCAAACATATAAATATTGTCAAGTGAATGATTACTTCTACCCCCATAATATTTGTTCTCTCAATGTGGGAAATTAAGGAAACCACTTTCACTTTCCCACCCAATGAAATTACAAAATCCACCCTTACCACAAAAATTAAATTCAATTGATGCTTCTAAATGAATTGAAAATAATTAGGATCATTCATAAATACTCTATATTTTTTAACATTCCTTGGATTTCCTTTACTGGATAATTTATGTAACTCTTCATACATAGATCATTTTATTAAATAAAAAATGGGAAATAACACAAAATCATCAAACTTTTGAACCCTATAATTTTCAATAAGGATTTTAAACCATCTCTATTAAGAAATTGTTTATACGAAGACCATTTATTACCATTTTTTGAACCAAATACCTCACTCCTAGACTTTTGATCATATTCCCTTATTTGTTGTTTGGTGACTTCATCGGAAAATATTTATTTGGATCAACTTTATCTAAATTTATGTTACCCAACCTTTGTTCATAGTTGTTTTCTTTTTCCCCATGGACATAAAAAAAATTATTTTGGGGATTGAGTTTTCTCTATATGGTCATTTTTTCCATTCTAAAATCTTTATACAAATCTTGGTTAACTCATCTATGAAATGATAAACTGATTACAGAGAGATATTTTGTTCAATTTCTATCTATTTGATGATATTTCCATCAGCATGTCTTCATTATGACTTCACGACTTCAAAAATTACTCAACCTATGAAGAAAAATATACTCTTAAGACATCACTAAAATAGTTTTAATAGAAACTCATCTATATATTTCTATTTATCTTCACCGACCAAAAATTGTTTTCTACATTTTTGAGACATATAAAAAAATTCACATAAAAATTTATTCATCAAGTGACCTGCTTAGATTCCTAATTTCTGTTTTATCACATTGAAATTTCATAGATATAGAAATATAAATTCATGGGCTACATTTTAATTCATTATCATTTAATGTAACTGCAAAAATTCAATGACTACAACTTTATCCATTAATATTTGTCTGAGGGTCTTTATCTGGTTCATCTGGAGACTCAGTGAAATCTTCCCATTGTACCAACTATGGAACTATCTTTTTACAAAAAGCATTTACATAGGTCTAAATTTTCTAGGTTCAATTATTATTATCTTCAATTTATTTGTACTAATCTTCCCTTCTATAAACATTAGCATTCCTCATGAGATTCTTCATGATTTTGGAATCATTTAATGGATAACATAAAAATATCTGACTTTGTAAGAATGATTCTAAAAAAAATTCTAACTTTTATACTATCACCATCCACATCATAATAAACCTTTATTTTAAATCTTTTAGTAACTATGATTTAGTTGATAATAAAAATATTTTTAACACAATTTGGTTTACCAAAAATGCAATACATTAATAGAAAATTATCACAATGGATCTCCAATATCCCCGTTGGATTTGTTGAAAACTCTCATTAACAACATTTTCAATTGATTATTTTCAACATACAAGCATTTCCCAATTCATTTTTTGAAAACATTTATCAAGTCAAAAAAATTATCATAGACAATTTCTAGAAACTACACTACTATAGAATGTAATGTTTTTTAATGCTTTCAAACCATCAGTGAATTGTAATTTTTTATGTTTTGAGAGGATATAATCTCCATCACATTTATATTATCTAATTTTTATTTAAATTAATAATGCTTAATTTTTCCTTTCCCCCTTGTATTTATCCCTACTATTATATAATAACTACAACATTATATTCAATATAGAAAATGATCTCAACACATATTATAATTTTTTTACATTCAGTCCCTCATTGTCTGAAAAATCTTTAGCATGGTGACATGATTTTTTATGAAATGTACGATTTATTTGGTGTAGGAAGTAAAGAAGTTGTAGCATCAAATCCAAAAATCCTACTTTTGGAATTGTTGTAGGGAAAATATAGAAATTATATTTTGTAAAAATGTATTTAATTATAATATCTCCCCTAGTAACTTTACCATTAATGAAATTACACATTAAATCGATGTGGAATGATTTAGAATGTCTTAAAGGGTTTTTTGTAAATATTAATGGTACAAATATTATCCTAAATAATATTAAATAGTGTAGAAACAAACACCCTCAATTTATCTAGATAAACATTAATCAAAATTATTTGATGGCAAGCTTGGGTGGCATCGATATATTCTTCTTCTACTTTTCTTGTGGTCATTGAACTATATTTTTTACTATTCTACCTCACACCACATTCACATAATAAAAAAATTCCATCTAATGTTCATTTTAATTCAGCATAATATTCATCAAAATCATCATCTGTATGTACAAGAATGCATATATCAAATCTAATTTTAAAAAACATACCATGGAAATGCATTCTGTTAAAATATCTAAAAACATTCTTTGAGAATTTTTTTTTGTTTTTAATTACTTTCATATATTCTGATTAATATAACAACATATAATGGTTCTAATCTCCAAAAAATATGTTAATGAAAAAAATCCCATAAAAATTTGAAAATAATTCAAATTGACAATTTTCTAAGCCTGATCATTAGTCATCCTGGTACAAATTTAATTAGTAGTTGAAACTAATTTAGAATATTCCATGCCAAACCATTATAACCATTACCAAACATTCATTTATTGAGAAATAAAAATGTAGCTCTCCTTTTTTTGATCTTGTAAACGCATGGGAGAAATTAAATCTCAAAGCATTGAAATTTTAAAAATAATTATTCATTTCATCATATAATTTTTAACTTGAATATTCCCTATCCCCTATAAAAATATTTTCATCTACATAAAAAATAACAAGAATGTAACTTATGATCAACTAATTTAAATATTATTTTTTTCAAAATTAACTTCAGATAAATTAAATTTTTTCAAGCAACCAACATGTTTTTAGTACATTAATCATGGAGATTTCTTTACCTCATATAGATACTTCTTCAAAATACATTCCATTATTCCATCGTTCTCATGAATAATACCACAAGTATTATTAATATAATATTACACATTATTCTTTACATTTTAGAAATGGGATTTTACATCAATCTAATAAACATTGAAACTATGATGTGTCACCACTTCCACGAACATTCTAACTGTTTCCAATCATGTAATGATGGAAAGGTTAATTATAAATTCACACATTTTCCTTTGAATATCCTTTTTATATAATTCATTCTTTATTTCATAAAACATCCCAATGTTCACTCATCTGGTTTTTATACACCAATGTTTTTGCAATAATATTCATTCATGATGGATGTGGAAAAATTTATCAGGTGTCATGTTTCTATATCTGATCCTACTCTTTATTCATAGCATCAACAAGTTATTTTTTTATATTCTTATGAATGAAATTATGTTTTAACCTACGATATGTATATTGTCATATTTTCTAGCCACACTTTTCTTCTAGTATGAATAGAGTAATTCTAATTTCAATGTGTATTTTCCTTTTTAACTAGTTTCTATATGGTCTGAAATTTTTCACTTTATCTTCCAACATCACTTTCCTTAGCACATGAATATTTTAAATTTTGAGTCACCTATTTTGGATCACTTTCATAATTGGTTTCTTTATTCTATCTCAAGGTATTCAATTTATATTCCAGAACATTTTAAACAATATTTTTTATGGAAGTTTAGTTTTCTAAATCATTCACATCATAGCAATCCAAAAACATTTATAAATATTTATAAAATTATTTATAACTTTATGTGTTGGGTGAATATATCATGAAATATTTATACTCATATTTTTTATAAAATTTCTATGGTCCAAATTTTTAATCTTTATTAAGTTGGGACTTCCAAAAATCATGAAATATTTCACGAAATGTTTCTTTATACTGCATTTCGTCAAATGATTTGTGGGAATTGTTCCATAATAAAAAAGTATCTTGTACATATACACTAAATATAATGGAATCTCACTATAAAATTGTCAAAAAATTTATAGTCATCTATCATACATCTCATGATTTCCACTAACCATCTATTTTTCCTTTTTACAACTAAATTTGGTTTAAGGATTTATAAACCATAGTATTATTTTATTTCTCCATGTTTATTCTGGTAAGATTAAAATAATTACTTATGTTCTACATTATATTTTTAGTATTTAGTTTAATTATATAAACACGAAACTCCCTTTTAACTTCTCTTCTGAAAAAACTTCACCTTTATATAATGATTAATTCATGCTTCATAGACATATTATTCTTTATCTTATTGAAATCTATAGTGACGGTTATAAATTAGAAATCACATTTCACTGAATGATTTATCCTAAAAATAAATATCTATGTGAATAAGATCAAGGGGTTTGGTATATTGTATGTCAAAATTCATTTAACTTTTACCGACCATCTTTACTTTAGGAAATTTTGTACAATCATCATATTATTTTAATTTAAATGATGAAATGTTTCTAAAAGTATCTAAATTCTAATTTATTGTTATAATTTTCTAGAAATGATTATCTTATCTCTGATTTTGCGACTGGATTTCGTATTCATCACTAAGATTATAAGATGTACAAATTTCTCTAATATGAAATAGAATTCAATTAGTTCTTTTTACCTTGGTAAATATATTTCCATATTTTATAATTCTAATGATACATGAATGTTTCCTTAATATGTCTTCCTATACATCATCACAGATCTTTCTAACCATAATAATGTTTTATTATGACCATTAAAATAAACAACTTATTTTTATTTTTATTTTTGATATTTAACATTATGAGTCGATATTTCCATATTTTATAATTCTAATGATACATGAATGTTTCCTTAATATGTCTTCCTATACATAATTACATATCTTTCTAACCATAATAATGTTTTATTATGACCATTAAAATAAACAACTTATTTTTATTTTTATTTTTGATATTTAATATTATGAGTCCCTGTTTTTTAGATTTTTTAGGGAATATCATTACTAAATGTATCCTCAACCCATTCAGTATTTTCAACACCTTTTAGGATAATTACATCAATTTTCATTTTTCAAGAACAAAAACTATTAATAATACATATTTAATTGTTTCTTTTGTTAGTTTTTCCTCAAAAAATAAGATTTTTTAACATTCTTATTTGTATATTCTTGTTTTTTCCTCACATAAGGCACTAGTCTGGGAATAGTGTTCATGAATTCATTATTAATGTGTCTAGTTTTTTCACATAATCCATATAATTTTCTAGGGAAATCAAATTGTTTTTATGTTGGAAGTATTCCATCATCTTATGATTTTTCTTTTCAAAATTCCTTCAGTTTTGGAATGATTATATCCTTTCTTTTGATATTTACACCTCTCAATTTATACCTACATCCCAAAATAGATATTTTATGATTATAAATATTTTTTTTATGTCCAAAAATACCATAGGGAAAAAAATTTATAAGGAATCCCAATCTTATATTGAAATTCTTACATTATATTTAATTATTCTATCAAGGATCATAATATCATTCTCTTTTTTCTTCCTCTGAGTCTGGGGAAACATCCTTACTGCTGTTGTTCACCAAAATATTTAATGTGATTGATTTATCCAATACTCAATTAATCTAATAATTCCAAACATTTTATATAACATATGAATTTTTATTTAAATAAGATAATGTTTTAAATTTAGTTGGTGAATTTTTCACCAAATATGTGGAGTGATTTTTCTCTAAAACATAAAATGATTCAACATTTACTTCTAAATCCTTGATGAAAATTTTTCATACATATTAATCTACATTCATCATCATGTATTTTAGATCCAATTTTAAAAAACTCATGTTCAGTAGAAGGATGTTTCTTACTGAGATCTTCTATAATAATTACATGTTCCATAATTTTCAATTTTTGGTTTATGAACTCATGAATATAAACGTATTTTTATTAAAGGATATATTTACTTCCTTAAATATCTATAATACATTACTTATTCATTATTATTATTATTATTTATTTTATTTCTTTTTCAAGAAAACAAACATGTTGATATATTAGATTATATTAACTATGAGATTCCTCAACTCCTACATCATCTTTACTGTTTGTAGAGTCTCTCTTTTTTCCAACATTGGAAAATATGGTTCATAGTTTTTTAGAAATTTCATATTCTAATGAATTTTTTTTGTAGTCATATTCAACCATCATAACCTATATTCTTTTTCATTTTCTATTAAATTTTTTATACCCCTTGTGATCTAATTATCTTGCTTATCCATTCTTTTACACTTCTCCCACCATGTTTTCTCTTTAGAGTGATTTTCATATTCACCAACCTTGTTCATGGGTTAATTCGTTGAAACACTACCAATTAATATACACAAAAATTATTTTACTGGATGTTTTACGCTATAATTCTATTTAAATATTCGATAGTTTTTGGAGATAAGAGAAATGATCTTTTAATTTTTTTTCACAGTGTTATCTTTCATTCAAATCACTAAGGTCAAAGTTCCTAGTATCTTGAACATCCTATTTTCTCATATCTTTAAAACACATTTCAATCATGATAATGTTATTAAATTTTGTATAATTACAAATTTCCTAATAAGAAGGAAATTTAATTAATTCATCAAGAGATAAATCATATCTAACCCCTAAGTAAAGAAATTTATAGCCCAACAATCTATGGATGTTTCTCATGATTTTCATGTTAATTAAAGAATCTTTAAATTATATCTAAAACCAAAAATTTGGTATATTCCATCATTGAATCCATTAAATTACTCAAAAAATTTATATTCATAGTTTATTATAATGTATTCTAAATTAACTATCCATATTTGTAACTTTTCATAATTCACGTTGGTGTTTCCGTTGATGATATTTTCGGGTTTAACCCAAATTTCCATAGCTCTTTTGTGATACTTTTACATTATGTATAATTTATTTGATAAGGATATAAATATGTAATTTCTTTAATTCCCATAAACCTCAGTATTTATAGTTTATGAAAAATTCATGGGAACATTTCTCTCAAACAGTTGAAACCTAATTATTGACGTGTCCAAAACTGATCGGCAAAGTGAAAAAATATTGTGCACAATTTTTTTCCATCCATGATTATTTTCACAATAGAATATATAAATTTCTTTTTTATTTAATAAATTTATATTTTTCATTATAATTATTCAATCGATGAATCCTCTCTCTAATTCCATGAAATTTGAACCACTAGGAAAGGGTGTGAATTAGTGGTTTACTTTTACATATTCCCAATGTTATTAAACATCAACTATAGAATTTTTTTGAGTAATATATTTATCATGTTTCATAAAAAAAATAATAGTATATAATGATAATAAATCAAAAAAGGCACATGATATTTACACGGTTTGAACTCAATGCGAGAACCCTCATACATTCTATTGACACTCCCATAGTTCCTAAGAAATTCATTATTAGAATGAAGTCAATACAACTTGGAGCAAAATCCTATCAATATCCTTTTATAATGGGAATGTTATTATTATACTGAATCTCATTAGAAAACAAATTATTTTTTACAAAACTAATCCATAACAAAAATATGAATCTTTTGGAATTCATCTCTGAAAGGTTCATCTAGAACATCGATTTGTTTTGTTTCTCTGAAATATTTGTATGGTGGACCCTATTTTACATCAAATGAATATGAATTTATGGTATCTTAAATAAATTTATTCATGATATATAACTATTGATCTATCTAATTATCAATACTAATATGGTTGAAGATTATTCTCAGAATCTATGTTTGTTCCTCTCAATCTATTTTTTCTAAACTGAAACTCTGTCTGATACATTTGATCAAAACTCTACCCAGTACTCTTCCTTAACAAGAATATGAAATTCAATTGTAAAATCAGTTTGATAAAAATTCTTTTCTATTTATATTTATCAATTTTATGAAATATTTTAAGTACAATTTTACTTTTGAAACCATTGAATATATGTGCTATCGAAGTGGTAAATATGTGAAACCAATTTCACATTCCCGCCAAATGAAATTAAAAAATATTTCTTTCCCATAAAAATAAAATTCACTAGATATATATTATATCTTCTAGAATATTTAATAACATTATTCAAATCTAAGACATTACCAATAATTATATTTTTTTATTTAAAATGAGAATTTATTGAATGCATCAATCTTCCATGAATCTGGCATGATAAAAAACACATTGAATAAGATCACATAATTGTAAAAACATTTATCTTTACATATTTTGGTAAATAAATCACATCATTATTTTTCCACGAAATTATTTTTTTGAGGCATTTTATGTACATTTATTCTAGTGAAAAAACATCACTTCTTTACTATTGTTCGTTCACCTGAATTGTTTGTCCGATGAAATCATTGTCAAATCTTCATTCAACAAGTTCTTAATATGATTTATTTCACATTGTTTTCATTTATCTACTTAAAATTAGTTTAAATGAAAAAAAAATATTTTCTAAATAATTTAAATTTCACTATACGATCACATTTACCTCCCAACAATCTTCATACATAGCTTGGTTTAATCTTTTTAGAAAAATTCTTCTGATGGCATCTAGAATATTTGTATAATGTCTATCTGTCTGATGAATAAAACCACTATGAAAGTTCCATTAGTATTTATTCTTCATGACATCATCACATTTAACATTACATCCCTCGTAACAAAAATACAACTCTTCAAGTATCATATAAGTTATTTTTCAAGAAAATCATCTTCACCTATTTGTTTCTCTTGACCCACTGAAGGTAGTTCATTGTTTTTATTTGTCTTCTAAAGACTATTGTTTCATCAAACATTCTTAATCTAGTTCACATATTTTATTTAAAATTCATTATTTCTCCCATTAAAATTTTAAATATATTCAAATCTAACATCATATTCCACTTTTTCCCAAATTTAATAAAAATGTACAAACTAAGTAATGACTACCTCATCTGATTAATTTTTTATGATAGTCTATATTTGGTTTTTTAGTGAAATTATGAAAATTAACCTTATAAAAACTCAAAAACAAATCAATATCTATAATGTTTTCCCTTTTATCAGCATTTATAGTTCTGTTTAAGTTCATCTAGAATTAAGTAGCACTTCACATTCCCTCTATAAACATTGTCTTTAATCCTAGGAATATTCATGATGATGGAAACATTGAACAAATCACATAGCATTTTATGACATTCTAATAATTTTTCTTAGCAAATCAATAGTACATTCTTACATTCCCCATATAGTTGATAAAAACACCATATCAATAATTCTTTTGTACCTTTCTTTCACCTACTAAAAAAACAAACTAAAAAAGTGACTTTTCAAAACATATAATACTTCTTTAGGAAAACAACTAAAGGGTATTCAATAACTAAAGGCTATAATATATGGATTCTTAGTGAATAAGGAATTAAATAATTTGGAATATTCATAATTTCTTGTTAAATTTTGGATTTTATAATGGAGCTCATATATATAAAATTAATGTCATATATCCGATAAAGAATGAAATAAAATGAACTATATGGGTGGAACATTAGGAAACAATTATAGAAAAAACTTGAAGAAGGGAAAGCAATATAATTTTTAAAAAAACCAGATTTTTTAAATAGGGTGATACATAAAATCATAATATTAATTATAATTAATAAATGGATAATTCATTTTATGTATGTGATTCTTGGAATGAGATAAAAAATAAAAATGTTCCATTAAGTTATGTTTACATAAAAGATGGACTTTCATGTGGAAATAAATATATGAATAACCCAAGTAGTGAAAAATAAATTCTACTAGGTATATTTTTATGATATATATATATAAATTAAATGAGGTATATAAGAAAAATATGGAACAAAAAGGGTGATAAATAAGGGGATTGTATAACAAGAAAGTCTCAAAGGATGCATAAAATATATCTTACAACTTAAAAAATATATAAAAACCCTCATTTAATGATTTATACATTTAATTTGATGCTGGATTACCATGAATAAATTTTTTCATTGATATTATATATAATATTATATTATTACACAACATTTAAAAAATCAAGTGCATAATAGAATATGAGTCAAGAAGATGGAAGTTTTCAGATGAAACCCTTATGACCATAAAATTTTTTGAATCAAAAATAGTTAATGGATTGAAAACCATATGGTTTTTTAATTGAAATTTATTAAATAATTTATTAGGTTAACATAAGTTCTTGAGGAATATATACACTATATAAATAATAAAATTTTATAATACAAAACATGTCTCAAAAAAGTGAAATTGATATTGAAACCCTTAAGACATTAGTAATTCTTGAATCAAAAGTCAATGGAATCTTGAAAATAACATGCCTCCATAAATTTGATGCATTAAATCATGAATTATTAAAAAATAAACTCTTGGGAATTATATAAACCATATATATAAAAAATTGGAGAATAATATTTAAACACATCAAAAAGAGGAAAAATTTGGAAGATATTTCTTACCTATGTCTGAAAGCATTCTACTCATAAACATAAATTAAATAATAAATATATTAAGTTCAAAAAAATATTTCCAATAACCTTATACAAAAATATTTAATTTTCTAGTTTCCATATAATTTATTTTGGTACTTGTTTTTAATATAGTTTTCTCTTAGGTGGGTTACTCGGTGGATGTTCAGTTAATTTCTCTGTAAAAATTTCAGTTCGTTTACTATGGACAAAAGTGTTTTTAAACAACTTCATGATATCTAGAATATCATAGGTTTATTTATTTTACTACATCATTATGAAAATATATATACACTTTCAATTGATGACCCAAAAAGCTAAAAATAATGAATGGTGCCTTAAATTTTCTATTTGTGGTTATTAATGTTTATATAAACATTTACTATTTTTATTACCTATTGATTTCAAAAGATATTAGTTCCATAATATTATTGGATTTAAAATTATAATTTTTTTAATTAAATAACCTCTCTGATCCAAGTATTTAATTTGGTGATGGAAAATTGAAAACATTGTTCATGGAGGATGTATTTTATACACACACACATGAAAACATTTTCCCTTTTCATAATTATTTTAGAGGTATGTATAAAAATAAATATTCCATTAGTATAAAAAAATTTGTAATATTACCATTTCTAGTGTTATCATAACTTCAATGATTGAGGGAATCAAAGGGGTTTAGAAGAATAAATGAATTTAGAATAGCTGGGTGGAGCTTATTACCATTCCAATGGAATTTCTCTTTGGGTAACACATGAACACGAAAAATATTTTCATTTTAGTGAGAGAAATTATTCAAGGTAATGGTTAGGGGTGTTTAGGATATAATTGGTAATAGTTTTGGGTGTTCCAAGTCATTTTAATGGGTGTTGAAAAGGGGATGTTGTGGTCTCCTATTATAATGATGAAAATTGAACTTTTGTAAAAACACATTGTTTATCAACGATATCTCTCCATTATTCAAAGAAAGAATGCTCAAAATATGACCAATAACGTTTTGGTGAAATAGAATAATATGATCATCCATCCACTTTTCATTATTATACATTTTATAATGAGTTTCTTCCATATTCATTAGTTTAAGGAATTTTTATACTAATATATATGTACCATAGAAAATCAAAATTTTCCATTAGAAAAACAATTTTTTTGAAAAATTAAAAATTAATATCTTTAAAAGTTTGAATATTATTATTTTAAATATATAATTATTTTTAAAAAATTACCCCTCCATAATTTACAGAAATTATTTTTTTTATTACTGTACATAACATGTAAAATTAATTTTAAATTTAAATGAAATATAAAAAAATGGTTAATATATATGATAAAATATTTAGGGATATTGATTTAATATTAACAAAAATGATTACAATTACGATAAAAATTTATAATTTACAATAAAATAATTTGAAAACCAAATTCATCCATGAAAATATTTTATAAAAATAAATTGATCAAACATAATTTCATTAAAACATTAACCAAATTTGAAATGATGTTAATAATTGGTTTTCTATATGAACATGGTAGTCAATAAAATAAATAAATTATCTTTGTGAAATATTTAATTTCTTTTAAATAGTATTTCAAAATTACTCTATAGAATATTGGTCCAATAACTTCATAAAAGTGACAGTATTAGTGAAATCGACTTTCTTCACTATTCAGCAGAAATAATTTATTATAGAAAAATCATAAAATTGCAACCTAAAAAAATTATGCTATGGGGAATTCTGGAAATTAATTTTAAATTATCAAATTTACAATCTAAAAATTTTTAATTTCAAATATTGAATGAAAATATATAATATAATTAAATCTTATTTCACTGAAAATAAAATTTTCACTATTAAATAATAACAATTATTTTCCTTTTAAAAGTAATAATGATTAATGTCTTATCACATTATTGTTCATTATAACATTATTAATAATTTTCTTATAATATTTTTTGGTTTTTTATGTTGGGTGTATCATGTGACACATGTTATAGAACATAGTATGCATCTTAAAGGATCTAAAATCTAAAGTCATAAATTAAATCAGTTTTTGGTTTTTTGGTTCACTAGATAATTTTTTTTCAGAATATATTATAATATTTTTTTAAATCCGTTAAATTATATTTAAAATACATATTTAATTACTCCAAAAAAATTGGTTTTTTGAATTATTGTTTTTTAAGAAACAAATTTATTTTGAGCCCTTTATATGATTTATAACATAGATATGTGTGATTAAAATGAAACCTAGTCACTATATTATATTAAACAATGTAATAATGATCTTTGTGATATTAAAACTCAAGTGTCATGTCATGTTTCGAATTAAATCCCCAAGTTCATTATTTTATTAGAATAAACCCCAAAAACCAATTGGAAACATCATATTAGTTAGTGGTATAAGCGCTTGTGTAAGATTACCTTGATTTTAAAGATGTAGAATAATATTAGCCTCTAAAATAAAAATATCACATGTTAATAAAATTACACTGTGATTTTCATCATATTAAACCCATTACCTCATCATTTCATTAGAATAAACACAAGTGAATCTATACTAAATATATTAAAAAAATATTTATTAATGTCATGCTAGATTAAAATCCCCATGTGTAAGAAAATAAATATTGACCATGAACTGTAATATGATAAAATCCCATTGACCCACTACTTCATAAGATTAAATGTCAGGTCACATAATATTAACTACTTTTAGAACACGCTACAAGAGATTTACAATAGTGAAATAGGTTGATCCTTCATTATAAGAATCAATAATTATGATTAAGAGACTTCTTAAAGAGCCTATGAAACATTTCATTCATGATGAAGGTATAGAGTTACAGTAACTCTCATAGAATTCATACATGGGGTCTCCAGATAAAACTAGTAGAACATGGAAGGATTAAGACACTAAACTGTATCTACTAATTTGATCCATGCATACATGTTCATAATACTGGATTTGAGAGAGAAATATAATATTATAAATATATACTTTCTAATAATTTTTCAAAATCATATAAATCTTTATCAAGTGTCAGAATAAAAGAAAAATAAAATCACATGAACCTGGTAATATTGGAGAAGTAATTTAAGAAGAAAGTAATGAATATTCTCAATAAAATGCATCTTCCTAGAATTTCGCCACATTGACAAATCAAGGATTTTGAGTTATAAATAAAATGAACCAGTTCAATGTGCATAAGTGGTAATTTCACCAAAGATTACTAATGGGGAAAAATAACTAAATTTGGGGTTTTACGATTAATTATTAGTATTTTGATATGTTTCTTATTTTCACATGTTGATTTTAAGTGAGGTTATTGTGTATGAACCCAAGAAATGTTGTAACGCCAATGGTTTTTATGAAGCATATTATTTCCAAAAAACTGTATTTTTGTTACCCTAGAAAAAATATATTGTTCAGTGGAATTGAAAAATAATAGGTGTCAATTCACACAATATATAAACTAAATGAACATAAATTTATTCATTTATAGTAAAACATTTCAATGAATAATTATAATTATATGTGTTCAACCCAATGGATTGTTACTCACTGGATTATTTCATCATTTAATAGTTTATAAATTAATAGGGGAAATAAACAAAAAACTACATATATGAAAATTTTTATATCCTGGGGATCATCATCACTTTTGAGGATCATCAATCCAAAAAAAACTATAAAAAATATCATTTTGAAAGGATATAACATATTTTGAGTTATAAAATTAAAGAAATGAAAATAATATGTAATACATAAGAAGTGTAAATATAAATAATGAATTTAGTAATGCTATTTATTGTAAGAAATCCTAGTTCTTGGAATAATGATCATTTAATAAATTGTCTTTGGAAATATTGTCTTTGGATATACCTTATCCAAAATGTCTATAAAGGTTTTGTAATGTTGTTTGTAAATTTAAAAAAATATAATTCACGAATAAAAAATAATCAAATAAATTTTTTATTTTAAAATATTATATATAAAATTATATATTTATGTTTTACGTATTATTATCAATCTTATTATTAATGTATAATAATATGTAGTTATAAAGTTCAATGAATGAAATTAATATCAATGGATTTTTAAAATTAATTTTTTATATTATAAATAATTATGTTTAACGGTATTTGATAAATATTATTCAACAAAGAAGTAATAATTTAAAAAAATTAATTAAAGATATATATTTTTTATGCATAATCATTATATCGTCCAATTTAAAAAATTTATTAAATGTGAATTAATTTAATAACTTTATTTAAATTGTAATATTGTATAAATGATTTTAAGAACACTTCATGTTTATAGACATAATTTCTCTAATAAATGTTGATTTTATTAATAGTTTTTCAATTAATTTTAATTGTAAAAGAATAAATATTAAATTTAAAATTAAATAAAATGAATACAAAATTTTAATTTATAATTCTAAAATTATATTTGTATAAATTTTTGTACTTTTTCAGAAATAATTGATTTTTAAGTGAATTGGTAAAATTACAGTTTTTACTAAATTATTTACTAATTAGATTTAAATTTTTGTGCATTAAAACTATATTTCTTACGTAAAATTAGTTACATTTTAAAACAAAAATAAACACAAAAAGTAAATTTCTAAGAGTAATGGATATTAAAGAATGATAAAACCTCAAATGAGCATGAATTCATAGTGGATGATCAACATTTCTCACACCCCACTCTAATATTATTGATATGAGAGTCTTCTTGATATGAGAAACATGTTCCCTCGTTATATTTTGTTGAAATATTTTAGAAATGTCATTCATACCACCTACAAAAGGGTCCAGTCACCACACCTTCAATACGAGTATAAAAAATTGGTTTAATCTTCAAACTATATCATTTTCCTTTCACAAGAATCACATTCCTATTTTTTATCTCTTTATAGTAGATAATGTCCCAATATCTCCATTTCTATGGAGTTTTTGAATTTAAATCCCATGTCTTTTACATGATAAATTTTTCCATATCTTCTTTTCTTTTCTTTCGTACATTCTAAATATAATTTTAAAATTATTTTCAAATTAAGTATATATTGTTGGTATAATAATGATAATATCACAATTTAATAACCCTTAACCTCATTCCCGTATTCCTATTATCAAAAATTTGTCCTTCATTCATGATTTATTCAGAATACGACTTCCCTGAAGTGTCGAATTTCATTTTCTCATCAATGCCTCTCTTCACTAGTAAAAAGGGTTTCATTGAATAATAAATGTAAAAAATATGATATATATTTTTATTAGGAAAATTTAAATTATAAAACTACTTTTTTACTGTAACACCCAAGACTTTTTTTTTATATAAATCATCAAAGGAATCTTTTTCTACACACAACACTTGCTTGGCTTTCTTTACACGAAATCGCGACCTTCCTCGATAGCTTGCGTCGTACGCAATACCGAATTTCACTAAACAATGATATGATAATAAAATATTATTAAAACTAGTCGTTATGAATATTAATAACCACTTTTTGAAATTTTATAAATTTTATTTTTCAAAATGGACTTCATTTTTGGATTCGAAATATCGAAATTATCCTAGGGTGAAATTTTGGTATTTTTCTGAAAACTTTCAATTTTTGATGAATAGTGAAACCACTAAGTGGTAGTTAAAAAACTGAATTTTTCATAAAACATAATTTTACCGCTTCTGTGAGTGGAATTTCGAAAATCCGAGAGACACGGTTGATGTAAGTAAGTAAAATGTTGTTTAATGAGATGAAAATAATTTTTTGGTGAATAGTAACTTTTTACTTTGTTTTACCACGGTTAAAAGTAAATATGGTAATTAAGTGTAAAAATGATATTATTATTACCCTAACACATGTCCTAATTCTATTGGACAAGTGTAATTCGACCAAAAACAAACTTAGGAATAAAATATGACCATTTAGGCCCACTTGGATTAGATTAGGACATTTATTATTAATTTATTTAAAGAAGAGTTAAAATAGTTAAAATCAATGTTTAATAACTAAATAATTTTTTATATTGGGTTATACATAAGATAAATTCGACTATAAATATTCATTAAAATCTAAAAATATTTCCTACATAATGGTATTTTATTTTTAATTTTTCTACATTAAATAAGTTAATTTATTTATGACACAACAATGATGCGGTAATTACCTTATTAATGAAATATTGACATAATTGATGTTATAAATACAAAAATAAATATTATTTGAGAATTTTTATGAATTCCACAAATTTTCTTGGTTAATATGACATGTTAGTATTGATTTAAATAACTTTTTGCGAACTTATCATTCTGTTATGATTTTCACAAAAAACAATTACTAAATAGTGTCAAAATTGACATAAAATAGTTTTTTAAACAAATATTATATTATTAATTGTTATTTTATTTCTAAAAATATAATTATCGGCCAAATGACTTAGATAAGGTTATATATATTAATAATAAACAACTTGAGGTTCGTTTGGATGCTTATAGTAAGTTTATTAACCATATAGTATAAGAACACAAGAAGACAGGGTAAAAGTAAAATTATTTAACTTAATGTTAAATCTAAATGATAAGGTTAAAATATGAACCTAAACATGTCTAAATTCTATTAGATGAGAGGATTTAGACCCATACCCACCTTAGCTTCGAAATAAATCAATTTGGAGCTATTTAAAACTGAAAATGACTTTATAATAAAATAATATTTTTAGTTTTTTCAAAGGAGCCCCTCTCCTCCCTTATAAAAGGGCACCTCCTCCCTCTCTTCCTCACACCACTTTGAGCCTTCAATCTCGGCCAACCCCTGCCACTTTCTCCTCTCCACTTCCCTAGAGACATCCTAGAGGTCGTGGTCTTCTTCAAAGACCAATTTTAGTGCCCTAAAAGAAGGTCTCAAAGAAGCACTTCAAAGAAGAGGTAATGTCCATTACCGATTCTTTCATCTTTATTTCTTCTTCCACTTATTCTTATTTAGTTTTTTCATTATGAAGTAATAACATCAGTATCAATCATATACTGATATGTTATTATAAGTATTAAACAACTCTATTTCACCATCTATCCATCCTACGGAAAAAGAAATCACCGCGTGTGCGTACGTACGGAATACCGTCTCCACGCCGTGGTGTAATCTATTTTCCACCACCACCTTACTTGGATGGGTATAACGGTGTAAATAATGACTGTATATATGACTATTATGAAGTGATACTAATTATGAAATATTATACATACACTCCAATACAATTCCACGATCATGGGAACTATATCATCGCTCGTGCGTACGTACGGAATACCGTCTCCATGATGTGATGTTATTCGTTCTACATGCTCTTCATTGAATAATGATTATATAAATTAATTGAATGAATAAATATGATATATAGTACATTAATACCATTCTGTAAATTATGTATCTATAACATAAAGAGAATAATAAGAATTTATTCGACAAAACATGCATAAGAACAAAAAGTTATAAACACCCGAATAACAAGTAGCAATGAAATATTACTACCAAGAAACTAAGAATATGCCCATATATGATATCATAACAATAATTATGATTCTTTAACAAGTCAATAACATTATTTAAATCATTATACAGGAGGTTCGGACACTTACGAGGCAAATCGGACTTAAGGTAAGGGAAATATCACAATCTCATTTTTATCTGAGATTGTTTATACTTTAGTATTTACTGGGGTGTATTTTATCATCCACATCCATGTTTCCTCAATATTTAATAATATTTCCATCCACCTACATTTTCTTAAATCCAATTTTACCCTTTGGTGAGTTGTTAGTAAAGGATATGAAAGGAATCTTTTGTCGTTTTTCGTACGAGGTAGTTTTTGACTTTTCTGACAAAAGTACGAAGAATGTTTTTTTTAACTTATACGGCATGAATGGATTTTTAAAACATTATTTCCAAGAATATTCCTTTACAAGTTTTCAAGTTTATTTTTAATCAACTTCTTTTAGTTTAGAATTGTACGACATGTTATGAAATGAAAAGTGTTTTTGACGTAGAAAGGATATTTTCCTCAAGAATGGAGTTCAAGTGTTTTATAAAAATTATATTCCATATAAGATAATAAAGGATTCTATTTATATCCCTATTATTACATTGATTTGATTATATTATGATGGAATTATATTTTTTTGAATTCCTTTATCTTATATGAATTGTTTTATGATGTCATGATGTTTAAGATTCCCATTTTTATTACATGGGTTATGCAATGATGTATGATTTTTGATTTTGTGGAACACATAAAAATGGTATAATTATGAGATGGGTGGTACATATATCTCCCTCCAATGCATTTTGTAAATAATTTATATCTCATGAGATAGACATGGCTGGAACGGTAGGTTATACCGGTTCAGGGAAACAGGACTGAAATGAGGGTGACTCGGTTCAGAAATGGACTTTGTCCACTAAGATAGTCTTGGAAATGAGTCTTGACTAATAAGATATGATTCTCTATGATTATGTGTGTATGACACAAAGTATCATGTTTTATGTTATGATTATTGGGATTACATTTCACTACTATGATTTATCCCATGTTATGAAATTGTGATCTCTTTTTCAGGTGAAGATTTCCAAAAGTTATGTGCTTATGTATATGATGTGGTTGATATTTCTTTTGTTTAATCTTACTGAGCATTTGAGCTCACCCTTTTGTATGTTTTATTTCCCCAGGTCATGAAGAATGTTATTAAGTAGAATATTCCAAAAGGGACTCTAGATATAATGAAATAAATGGGACGAAAAGTATATGATTTATGAACCAGTTGTTTATGTTTCCCAGTTTCTAAAGACACTATACCTATACGGTGCATTCTTGGTTTTGTTATATGTTGTAATAAGTGTGCTTCAATTCTGAAGTAATAACAATGTATGAAAAGTATGGGTCGTTATAGTTGGTATTAGAGGAAAGGTATAACCAACCTTTGGAAACTAGGATGTGAAAGAGTTAGTAAGAATCCTAAGGATAAGTCTAAGTATAGAACACAATCTTAGTGTTTTAGAAAAGGCCATGAATAACCTAGGATAAGACCTAAAGTGTGAAATTTTATTCTTGATTATGTGGTTTTCCTATTATAATTAGTGTTGCTCACACTATTCTTCTTGGATTTAGTCAATGGCTGGAACCTGAAGGAACCGTGTTAATGCGGAATGCGGCGGGCAATGCAATGATTGTCCCCCAGAGCAACCAAACGTTATGGGAGCTAGAATGAAAAATCTTATATCCATGCTCACACAACTTTCTCAAGCTATGAATCATGCAGGACTTCCAAACGAGCAAAGGAAGGAGAAACATTCTGTTGAATCCTTCATGATATAGCATCCACCTTCATTCTGCGGTTCTAATGATCCATTGGTTGATGAACAATGGATTAGTACTACTGAAAAGATATTTTCAGTTCTTCAATGTTCTGAGCATGATAAAGTCATCTTAGCAGTGTATCGTTTGGAAGGTGATGCTGATCAATGGTGGAATCTTATTAAGAATACGAGGAAAAGGGATGAAATTGATTCCATGGAATGGGATGAGTTCATGAACTTATTTTTCAATAAGTACTTCCCTCGTATTCTCCAAACAAAGATGGAGAAAGAGTTTCTTGAACTGAAGCAAAAGGACGATGAATCTGTTGGTACCTATGAAGAAAATTTTACAAGACTTTCAAGGTACGCTTCTGGTATTATTATCCAAACTAAGAGTAAGATTGATCGGTTATTTAGTGGATTAAAACCAAGTCATCGAAGGGCATTAGCCATAAGGGACTTCAATAGCTATGAGGAAATCGTTCGATGTGCTATCAAAGTTGAGATGGATATTAGAGTAACCCCTCAGTCATATGGGTTTGATAAGAAGAGGAAAATGGAATTCAAAGGAAAATCTAAGGAGCACACTAAAAAGAAGATGAGATTTCCCTTATGCTCAAAGTGTGGAAAGAAACATGGAGGGAGTTGTCTTAAAGGGACAGGTAAATGTTTCAAATGTGGAAAGGAAGGTCATCAGGAATTTGAATGCCGCGATGATGGGAAGAAGATGTCTAATGATGAAAACAAAGGAAGGGATACACAGAATGACCCTACTACACTTCAATGTTTCAAGTGCAAGAAGATGAGACATTATTCCAATAAATTCCCTAATCCAAGGGTTGATGATGATGGTAAACGTCAACAAACTCTTAAGGCTAAAGACAAAGGAAAGTCACATGCAATTTCTATCAGCGATGTGGAGTACGATAACGATGTGGTGAAAGGTACACTTATCATCCACTCTAAAGTAGCAAATGTTTTATTTGATTCTGGATCCACCCACTCCTTTATTTCTGAAGAATTTTCTAAGGGTATCACCGTATTACCTCAACAATTAGATATTGAGTTAGCTGTGACAACACCTAATGGCACAACAGTTGCATCGAAACTTTATAATTCTTCCTCGATTGAAGTTTGTGGGAAAGTGCTTCCTGTAAATCATGTGATCCTTCCTATAGTGGAATTTGATGTGATTCATGGCATGGATTGGCTTTCTCTACATGGAGCTCATATAAATTTCCAAATAAGGGATGTCACATTTCATATTCCTGATCAATCTATGATCGTCTATCGATGCAAGGATGAACATAACCTTCCAGTTGAAATTTCTTCCATTTTATGGGTATTGATTCCACTAAATGAAGGTTATTTATCTCAAATGGTTGGTGAGAAACTCACGATTAAGAATATGCCCATTGTACGAGAGTTTGATGATGTCTTTCCGGAGGAATTACCGGGTCTTCCACCGAATCGTGAAGTTGAGTTTTCAATAGAACTCGTACCAGGTGCTTTTCCAATTTCAAAGACACCTTATAGAATGGACCCAGTTGAGTTGCAGGAATTGAAGAAGAAACTCCAAGAGAATCTTGATAAGGGGTTCATACGCCCTAGTGCGTCACCTTGAAGAGCACCCGTTCTGTTTTTTAAGAAGAAAGATGGATCAATGAGACTCTGCATTGATTATCGAGAACATAACGAGATCACTATCAAGAACAAATATCCTCTCCCTCGCATTGATGACCTATTTGAACAACTACGTGGAGCTCAATACTTTTCCAAGATTGATCTTCATTCAGGGTATCATCAATTAAGGGTCCAAAGGGAGGATATACCAAAGACGTCATTCCATATAAGGTATGGACACTATGAATTTATAGTGATGCCATTTGGTCTTACTAATGCCCCTGCTATCTTTATGGATCTAATGAATAGAGTCTTTAGAGACTATCTTGATCAGTTTGTGGTAATCATTATAGATGATATTCTTGTCGATTCAAAGAGAAAGGAAGATCATGAAGATCACTTGAGAATTATATTTAAGACCCTGAGAAAGGAGAAGCTTTATGCCAAATTTACCATGTGTGAATTTTGTCTTCAAAAAGTTGCATTTTTGGGTCACATAATCTCAAAAGAGGGGATATCTGTGGATCCTGCAAAACCAGATGTTATCGAAAGATGGTAGAGACCAACAATAGTAACCGAGATCCAAAGTTTTCTTGGTTTGGCTGGATATTAATGAAGTTTTGTGAAAGATATTTCACAATTATCTAATCCACTCACCAAGTTGACTCGGAAAGGAGTTAAGTTTGTTTGGACGGAGGAATGTGAGGAGAATTTCAAGGAGTTGAAAAGAAGGTTATCAAGTGCACCTGTGCTCACACTGCCTTGTAGTAGAGAAAGGTTTTTGATCTATAGTGATGCATCCATGAAGGGATTGGGGTGTGTTCTTATGCAAAATGATATGGTTATAGCTTCTGCCTCACGATAGTTGAAAATACATGAGCAAAATTACCCAACTCATGATTTGGAGTTAGCTGCGGTAATCTTGGCATTAAAGATTTGGAGGCATTTCCTTTATGGTGAAAGGTGTGACATTTATACTGATCATAAAAGTTTAAAGTATATTTTCACACAAAAGGAGCTGAATATGTGCCAAAGAAGATGGTTGGAGCTGATTAAGGATTACGACTGCTCAATCCATTACCACCCTGGGAAAGCAAACAAGGTGTCAGATGCATTAAGTCGAAAAGACCATGCTAGTTTATCCATGTTGAGGATCACAAAAGATCAAATATTTATGGATTTACAAAGGATGGATCTTGGAATTATAATGAAAGGGGAAAATCTTATCTTTCTCAAATGAATGTTCAACCCTCTATACATGTGAAGATTAAAGATGCACAGAAAGAAGACGTCGAGTTACAAAAGAAGGTGAGAAATGTTCCTAAATTCAACCTTGATTGTGATGGGATAATAAAGTTCAGTAATCGGGTTTGTGTTCCTCCCATCCCCGTATTAAAGAAGGAGCTGCTGGATAAGGCTCATAGTTCTTCATTCTCTATTCATCATGGAAGCACGAAGATGTATAGGGACCTGAAAGAATACTTCTGGTGGGATGGCATGAAAAGAGATGTTGTTGAATATGTCTCTCGATGCTTGGTTTGTCAACAAGTTAAAGCTAAGAGACAGAAGTCTAAGGGGATGTTACAACCATTACCCATACCCGAATGGAAATGGGAAAACATCACTATGGACTTTGTCATAGGACTTCCTAAAACATCCAAAGGCAATAATGCTATACGGGTCATAGTTGATCGTCTTACAAATTCTGCACACTTCATTGATATTAGATAGGATTTCCCTTTGTATCAGCTTGCCATGATATATGTAAAGGAAGTGGTAAGATTGCATGGAGTACCACTTTCTATTATATCTGATCGGGATCCAAGGTTTACCTCGAAGTTCTGGCGAAGTCTTCAGCATACTCTGGATAGAGAGTTGAGTTTCAGCACTACTTATCATCCTCAGACAGACGGTCAGTCTGAGAGAACAATTCAAACTCTAAAAGATACGTTGAGAGCTTGCTCTATGGATTTCAAAGGTGGTTGGGATAAACACCTACCTTTGGTGGAATTTTCTTATAATAATAGATTTCACTCCAGTATTCAGACGGCTCCTTATGAAGCTCTCTATGGAAAGAAATGCAGGACTCCAACTTGCTGGGATGAAGTTGGGGAAAGAAATCTATTAGGACCTGATCTCGTTGATGAAATGGCAGAAAAGGTTAGATCTATTCATCAACACATAAGAGCAGCTCAGAGTCGACAGAAAAGTTATGCTGACAACCGAAGAAAAGACCTAGAGTTTGAAGTGGGTGATAAAGTTTTCTTATGAATATCTCCCTGGAAGAGGATTATGATATTTGGAAAGAAGGGGATGTTGAGCCCTAGATATATCATTCCTTTCGAAATACCGGATCTTGTTGGGAATGTAGCTTACCGATTGGCGCTTCCACCGAATCTCTCTCAAGTTCACGATGTGTTCCATGTATCTCTCCTGAGAAACTACATATCTGATCCTTCACATGTACTCAACTCAGAAGTTGTACCGCTGGAGCAAGATCTTTCTTATGAAGAACAATTGATAGAGATTCTGGATCATAGCAAAAAATCCCTACGAAAAAAGACCACTCGATTGGTGAATGTTTTATGGAGGAACCACCAATTAGAAGAAGCTACATGGGAGCTAGAGGATGTGATGAGGGAGAGGTATCCTCATCTGTTTGTTACAAAGTGGCGAATTTCAAGGGAGAAATTCATTTTAAGGGGGTAGAATGTAACACTCGAGACTTTTATGTTATATAAATAATCAAAGGAATCTTTTTCTACACACAACAGTTTCTTGGCTTGCTTTACATGAAATCATGACCTTCCTCGATAGCTTGCGTCGTACGCAATACCGAGTTTCACTAAACAATGATATGCTAATAAAATATTATTAAAACTAGCTGTTATGAATAGTAATAACCACTTTTTGAAATTTTATAAATTTTATTTTTCAAAATGGACTTCATTTTTGTATTCGGAATATCGAAATTATCCTAGGGTGAAATTTTGGTATTTTTCTGAAAACTTTCAATTTTTGATAAATAGTGAAACCACTAAGTGGTAGATAAAAAACTGAATTTTTCATAAAACATAATTTTACCGCTTCTGTGAGTGGAATTTAGAAAATCCGAGATACATGGTTGATGTCAGTAAGTAAAATGCGGTTCAATGAGATGAAAATAATTTTTTGGTGAATAGTAACATTTTACTTTCTTTTACCACGATTAAAAGTAAATAGGGTAATTAAGTGTAAAAATGATGTTATTATTACCCTAACACATGTCCTAATTCTATTGGACAAGTGTAATTCGACCAAAAACAAACTTAGGAATAAAATATGACCATTTAGGCCCACATGGATTAGATTAGGACATTTATTATTAATTTATTTAAAGAAGGGTTAAAATATTTAAAATCAAAGTTTAATAACTAAATAATTTTTAATATGGGGATATATATATGATAAATTCGACTATAAATATTCATTAGAAAGCTAAAAAGAGTTCCTACATAATGGTTTTTTATTTGTAATTTTTAGATAATAAATAATTTAATTTATTTATGACACAACAATGATGTAGTAATTATCTTATTAATGAAATATTGACATAATTTATGTTATAAATACCCAAATAAATATAATTTGAGACTTTTTTGAGTTTCACAAATTTTCTAGGTTAATATGACATTTAGTATTGAGTTAATTAACTTTTCTAGAACTTATCATTCGGTTATGATTTTCACAAAAATCAATTACTAAATAGTGTCACAATTGACATAAAATAGTTTTAAAAAAAATATTATATTATTAATTGTTATTTTATTCTTAAAAATCAATGGTTCGGCCAAATTACATAGATATGGTTATATATATTAATAATAAACAACTTGGGGTTCGTTTGGCTGCTTATAGTAAGTTTATTAACCTTATAGATTAAAAACACAAGAAGACACGGTAAAGGTAAAATTATTTAACTTAATGTTAAATCTAAATGATAAGGTTAAAATAGGAACCTAAACATGTCTAAATTCTATTGGATGAGATTATTTCGACCCATACCCACCTTATCTTAGAAATAAATCAATTTTGATCTATTTAAAACCGAACTTGACTTTATAATAAAATAATATTTTTACTTTTTCCAAAGGAGGCCCTCTCATCCCTTATAAAAGAGCACCTCCTCCTTCTCTTCCTCACACCACTTTGAGCGTTCAAGCTCGGCCAACCCCTGCCACTTTCTCCTCTCCACTTTTTTAGAGACACCCTAGAGGTCCTGGTCTTCTTCAAAGACCAATTTTATTGCCCTAAATGAAGGTCTCAAAGAAGCACTTCAATGAAGAGGTAATGTCCATTACCAATTCTTTCATCTTTATTTCTTATTCCACTTCTTCTTCATTAGTTGTTTCATTATTAAGTAATAACATCAGTATCACTCATATACTGATATGTTATTATAAGTATAAAACAACCCTATTTCACCATCTATCCATCCTACGGAAAAAGAAATCACCGCGCGTGCGTACGTACGGAATACCGTCTCCACGCCGTGGTGTAATCTATTTTCCACCACCACCTTACTTGGATGGGTATAATGGTGTAAATAATGACTATATATATGAATATTATAAAGTGATACTTATTATGAAATAGTATACATACACTCTAATACAATTCCACGATCATGGGAACGATATCATCTCTCGTGCGTACGTACGGAATACCGTCTCCACGATGTGATGTGATTCGTTCTACATGATCTTCATTGCATAATGATTATATAAATGAATTGAATGAATAAATATGATATATAGTACATTAATACCATTCTTTAAATGATGTATCTATAACCTAAAGATAATAATAAAAATTTATTCGACAAAACACGCATAAGAACAAAAAGTTATAAACACCCGAATAACATATAGCAATGAAATATTACTACCAAGAAACTAATAATATGACCATATATGATATCATAACAATAATTTTGATTCTGTAATAAGTCAATAACATTATTTAAATCATTATACAGGAGTTTCAGACACTTATGAGGCAAATCGGACCTAAGGTAAGGGAAATATCACAATCTCATTTTTATCCGAGATTATTTATACTTTAGTATTTACTGGGGTGTATTTTATCATCCACATCCATGTTTCCTCAATATGTAATAATATTTCCATCCACCTAAATTTTTTTAAATCCAATTTTACCCTTCGGTGAGTTTTTAGTAAAGGATATGAAAGGAATCTTTTGTTGTTTTTCGTACGAGGTAATTTTCGACTTTTCTAACAAAAGTACGAAGAATGTTTTTTTAACTTATACGACATGAATGTATTTTTAAAACATTATTTCCAAGAATATTCCTTTACAAGTTTTCAAGTTTATTTTTAATCAAATTCTTTTAGTTTATAATTGTACGACATGTTAAGAAAGGAAAAGTGTTTTTGAAGTTGAAAGGATATTTTCCTCAAGAATGGAGTTCAAGTGTTTTATCAAAAATATTTCCCATCTAAGATAATAAAGGGTTCTGTTTGTATACCTATTATTACATTGATTTGATTATGTTATGATGGAATTATATTTTTATGAATTCCTTTATCTTATATGAATTTTTTAATGATGTCATGATGTTTAAGATTCCCATTTTTATTACATGGGTTATGCAATGATGTATGATTTATGATTTTGTGGCACACATAAGAATGGTATCATTATGAGATGGGTGGGACCTATATCTCCCCCCAATGCATTGGGTAAATATTTTATATCTCATGAGATAGACATGGCTGGAATGGTAGGTTATACCGGTTCAGTGAAACAGGACTGAAACGAGGGTGACTAGATTCAGAAATGGACTTTGTCCACTAAGATAGTCTTGGCAATGAGTCTTGACTAATATGATATGATTCTCTATGATTATGTTTTTATGCCACAAAGTTTCATGTTTTATGTTATGATTATTGGGATTACATCTCACTACTATGATTTATCCCATGTTATGAAATTATGATCTCTTTTGCAGGTTAAGATTTCCAAAAGTTATGTGCTTATGTATATGATGTGATTGATATTTCCTTTGTTTACTCTTACTGAGCATTTGATCTCACCCTTTTGTATGTTTTATTTCCCCAGGTCAGGAAGAAGGTTATAAAGTAGAATATGCCCAAAAGGGACTCTAGATATGATGAAATAAATGGGAGGCAAAGTAGATGCTTTATGAACCAGTTGGTTATGTTTCCCAGTTTCTAAAGACACTATACCTATACGGTCCTTTCTTGGTTTTGTTATATGTTGTAATAAGTGTACTTCAATTCTAAAGTAATAAGAATGTATGAAAAGTATGGGTCGTGTTATTTACCCCACATTATTTGAAAAATGGAAATGATTACTGTGTGATTTTTTGCCTACTTCCTCGATGAAGTAGCATTTATTATTTATCTTCCAATTTCATAATTATTTACTGTTATCAATTAAAATATTATTCACCACTTTAAAATAATCCGAATAATAAATCTACTAATTTTTAATTTTTATATTAAGAAAAAATAGGCCAATCCTAGTATCGTAGATCTAGTGGTTACTTTATTATTTTTGAACATCATACAAGCGATTGAATCCCTATGGATACAATAGATTTGTAAACATTGAAGACTATATAAAATCATGAATCTCATGGTACATTTGAAATAATAAAAAAATATAGTATTTCACTTGGGAAAAATATTATTCCATCAGGTATATCCTTCATTATCAATCGTAATTGACTTCCTGGAATCCTAGGGAAGAGAAACGATATAAAATAAAGGGCTTAAATGCTCAGTATATCATTCATATAATAGAATCTATCATAGAACAAATAACACATGAAAAAAAATTTGTACGAATATATTAAAATAAAATCTTCCCAAAAAATTATCATATTATCTTAAATCTTATCCATATATAACAAAACTCTCTGAATAATAACACTCACATAAATAATGTATTTCATAATAATAGAACTCATATTGAATGATGTCATAAACATACCACTAGGGTCATATTTCAAAATATTATAGATAAATTGGTAAGTCCTATGAATAATTCCCAACTTATTTTGTCTCATTAGGTGATATGTAATTCTGAACCCACCCATAACAAAATAATACCAACGCATTCATCAAATGAATAGATACTAAAAGATAATAAATTTTACTTATTAATGAGTAACATTCCTTATTACATGATCTATCATGATGAATGCCAATAATTTCTCAAATAAAAATTATCATAAGTCGTATATATAAATATAGTAGATGTAATCATTAGATTATATGCTAAGTAATGTATAATAATCATTAATTTATATTAATAAAGATAAAAATAATTTTCAAATATCACTGGAATATTTCACCAGGAAAATAAAATTTTCATTTTAAACCCCCTTATTTAAAAACAGAAAAATTAAAAAATATATTGAAGAACCGTTATTTTTAAGGAACCATGGAAACATATAGGGGAATATTTTAAAAAAATACAAGACTAGACATTGAGAAAAGAATTTCATGCATTAAGAATTAAAATAATGATTTTGTTCACACCTTCGTTAAAAAACTTCCTCATTCATAAAATAACATGATGATCCATTTGAAAAATAGTTTTAAAAATATATAAATGAGTAAAAATTACTTTAAAGATTCATATTAGAAATCTATAATATTATTAAATACATATTAATTAAAATATTTACGTGGAATAAAAATATTCAGAGCTGAATCAAAAGACACACTTGGTTTTCATGAAAAACATTATTTTAGACACTTTAGTATATATATAGAAGAAATTAATGTAAATATTATAATATTCAATAACAACTACAGTTGAATCAAATATAGGGGATAAACTATAGAATGATCATATAATTCCCTCCAATGGAAACATAAAAGTAATAATCCTAAATATTGATGAGATTGTGAAATATTAATTTACCTCATCTCTATCATTCGTTGAAAGTGATTTTAACATACTATATAATAAATTCCAATTTTAATACTTATATTAAAACAATAGAAATAACTTTAATGTCATATATTATCCGTTTGCTATATTTCAACACCTTTGTATTAATAATTTTTCAGAAAAACTGTCATTTTAGACAGATAAACGTTTAATTTATCATAATAGTTTCTATTAAGTAGATTCGATACATCAGTATTTATATTTGTTTGATCATATTAAAATTTTCAAATCAAGGTATAAATCTAATATATGTTAAATATATACATATTTACAATCATCGCTGAATGTTGGAAAAGAATAAGTAATCACATCTCTTGGTGGAGGAGGTGGCCAACAAGTACGTGTGAGAAACATTACCATTTGGTTAATGGTAGAAAGGTTGAATATTTAATGATATATTAGTTTTCCAAAACCACAATTATGTCTTCCATTACAAGTATGCTCAAAGGTTCCATCATTATAACAGTCCATGTAATTTGGAGATGAAAAGTAAAGTTCACTACTACGTAAATATGGTAGGTCATATGTACAAATGAGGAATGTTTTTTCTTTCCATAGGAGTAAAAATTTTATAAAATGGTTGTACCATAATAATAAAAAAAACATATTTTATTTTTAATATCAGATTCATTATTTTATAAATTTTATAATATATTTAGAGGAATTAGAGTACTAAATAAACATGAAAATACTGATAAAGATGACTACCTCTTCTTTGAGAGAACTATATTGGACTACTCATTAAGATATGAAGGATTGGTCTGAGAAGAAGACTAGGGGATCAAAGAAAAAATTAATTATAATGGGAATTTTTTATTTCAGTGATTGATTTTTCTATAAGATTCACATGCATAATATAAAAGAGGAAATTTTGTGACCCTTCATAAGTGATGGAGGGGACACATATAATATTACTAAGATAATTTAAATATAATTAATTTAAATCTCCAGCATGATTCTTCCAAATAAACAACGATTCAAGGGTAGATATGATAGAGTCCAAATATATTCATCCCAAAAAACTGTAAATTTTTAAATGTGTCATTATTAATCATACCTCTTAGTTTACCATGTGTTAAACTTGTTTTTACCTTACATGTGATAATATATTTTTATTGTTTTTAATATTCATCGTGGTAAAATATTAATTTAAACATATAAACTAAAATTAATTATGATTATTTATAATATTTAACCATTTTAAAATGTCCCATTTTAAGAAGTGACATAAATTTATTTTAATTTGAGTATGCAAAACGTAATGAAAACAATTTTTAGAAAACTATTTCTTTTTTGAATTGAAATAATTTTAGCAGTTTTTTTATATTTTTGATTCATTATAAAGAAAATATTACTTACTATAATTTATTCTATACGGTTACATGCATCCCCATTTCTAATATATCTTCCTCAAAATTTCCAAAATATTACCTCATAAATAAATATGGGATGTTATACTAGATATCTTCATGAGTTTCACACACCACATCATTTATCTTGTAGTTGTTTTAATTTTCTTTTACCAATTGAGTCCTCGTATTTTGTAGCACATGTTCTCTACTACCAAAAGTAATGATTGGATCATCACAGTAAGATAAATCTCGTCCCCGTTCAATTTTCTTATAGGTGATAACATGTCCTTGATTTGTTGTGTACATCCTTATAAATGAGATATTTAACTCACCATGATACTTTGAGATTCTACGTAGCACTTCCAAATGGAAATTCACATCACCAATTCATTCCAATATATTAAAATATCCAATGTACCTAGGAAATATATTCCTTTTTCCTATCCTTATAAAACCATTAAATGGATATAACCCCCTGAAAACATGATCTCTCACTTGAAATTTATATAATTCCTTTCGTAATCCACATATAACGTTTTTCTTCCTTGAGGTGTCATTTTATGATTTTAAAAAGTCCTCATTTTTTTGTTGCTTCCTCTGTGAGATCTAGGCCATAAAGCTTCCATTTAGCATCTTCATCCAAAAAATATGGATAATGAAACCACCTTTTATAAATCCTTCATATATATCCATTTGAATTCATTTACAGGTGGTATTTTTATCGTAAAATTTCACAAAATGTAAATAGAAATATTTCATTCAATGAAATTCAAATGAGTACGACCTCAACATAAATTATAATGTCTTAATAATCATTATAGACTTCCCATTAGTTTGAGTATGATAATTTTCGGTCAAACATGGCTTGTTTTCAATTTTATTGTTAATACTATTATGGAATTATGATTTTTACTTCATATCATATTCAAATATAACTAGAAGATGTGTACCATGAGGTCTTATATCTTTATTAATATAGGGTCTTGCTTGGTGGTCAAGAAAAATATTTTCTATTATAGTGAGGAATTTGTGAAAATGGAAATTTGATCAATAGTAGACCATATAGAATGATTCATTCTTGTGTTATTTGAGTATATAGTGAAATGTCCATAGTAATGTCATATCATTTACTCATTGGAAAAGTTATTTGTTACATGACTCTTTTGGGATGTATTCTCTTAGCCTTTAAAAATTGTATGACAAATAATCTTGTTACATATTCTGCAATTTCCAATTTAATATTATCCATCAAAAAATATTCCTTCAAATTCTGATACATTTTGTTGGATCTATGGTGTATAGATAAATTTGATTTTTGAGCATAATATATTTATTTTCACTTCATCATAGGTCTGAAAGGAACACAAAGAAACTTTTCAAATTTTATAACATCATATTCATTAATAAAATCTATATATTTCACATAACTAAGAACTTGTATTATATTTTCCAAAACCTTATAATCAAGATTGGAACTTTTTATATTTTCCAACAAGTATGGTTTTGAAATATATTAAGAAAGGAGTTATGTTTCACCTTACTTAATAATTATCATATCTGACATCACCATGTTACTAAATAAATAATCATTATCAATCCTCATATTAGTGATAACTTTATTATATCTCATGTTTAATGCATCATCTACCATATTTTCCTTCTCTAAGGGTGGTATTGCATTAGTAAATCATAATCATTCAGTACTTATGGCCACCACTTCTTCCTCATGTTCAGATATTTCTATGAAAATATTTATTTCATGTTCTTGTGATCGATATATATCTCAATTTTTTCACCATGAAGATAATGACCCCATATAATCAAGGGAAAAAATTCCAGCTTCCCACCCAATATCATGGTTTTGAATGTTTTTTTCATGGATTATTAACTACACTGAAGCGTAAGAAATAACTATATCATTCTATATAAGGAAAAATCTAAGTTGTTTATTTTATGTGTCACTATATATCAACAATAATTCCCCTCTCAATGGAAATTTCAACAACAACACATTATTCCAAATTTAATTTAATTCATGAAAGTATAATTTAAATTCCATTATCAATATGAACAGAACCCCTCTATTTTTTGACACATTTAATGGGATTGTAATTATGGAAAATATTTTAAAAGATCCTAAATTTTGACCATCTAGTCCATGTAATCTACATACCATAATTATTTTATTGACATATACCTTTATATGATGTCATTTTTATTTGATTAATCAATCGACATTCCATCCATAAAGATAAAAAATGTGAATAAAAGGAACCTTTAACAGAAAAAAAAATTACACTTTCTATATTAAAGATATGAATATATTCACTAGGAGTCTCAAGAATTATTTGTAGATAACCTTATGTAGTTCATAACATTTATTGTATACCAAAATATCATTAATAAATACCTTAATAAAATTATCAAGATATTCTATGAATACTAAACTCATTCGATCCATAAAACATAGGATTTATTAGTCAATCCAAATATCATTACTATAAATACATAATTTCCATACCTAGTATTAAATATTTTCTTTTTAATATCTTACTTTCTTACTCACAATTGATGATACCTTGAATAATGATCAATCAATGAAAAATATAGTTCCTCGTGATGTTAATCAAACATGTCATCAATAAGAGGAAATGGATACTTTTTCTTTATGGTAAGGGAATTTATTTCCCAATAATAAATGCACAACATCATATTCCCATCCTTATTTTTCACAAATATAATAGTTTCTTCCCAAGGAGAAACACATGGGTTTCTAAATATCCAATCATATAACTCCTGTAGTTCTTTCATTGACTCTTATGACTTTATTCTAGAAATTCTACATAGAGTCATACATATATATTTCATTGTCAGTATTATATTTATAGGATACCCTCCATCATGATCAAGTGATTTTCAATATTTTCATCCCAAAAAACATCAATATATTCATTAACAACAAGAACAACATATATCATAGGGATACCTTTCTGCAATGTAGGTTTGGGTTTCTCTACTTATCCGAGAATTTCATTAAGGATAACCAATAGGGTTGGATCCATGAATGATTCAGATAATGATGTATGTGATATAAATACAAGTTAATCAACATATTAATCATGAATCATGACCTACTTCTCTTGGAAAAAAATTTGTTAGAATTTTAATGTCAATCCATGTCATGGATTATACCAAATTCTACTATAGGTATAATAATCAAATTTTTTAATAGGGTACATTCATTAATCATAATTGGGATTGAAGGATATTTGTTTTTTGAAATTATATTTCTTATGGGTGTCTTGATTCATAATTCAATACTTAGTGTGGTTAAAAATTGTTATTTTTCTATGAAATCATGGAATATATAAAACATTTTTATGATATAGAATTGAATAAATCATTCTATGACATTGAATATTTGATTAAATTACCTTCCATCACATCACTTGGAACCGTGAATTTAGCTAGAGTAATTGTATAATCTTGGAATTGTTATGTGGGACACTTTTCTGTCCAAATACCTTATTTTCAAGTAATCTTTTGAATTGTATCCCCATCTCCTTATCCTTAATGAACGGTAGTTTGATGTCCCTTACCATTGAATTTAATAGCATTATGGCCTTTTCTCTACACCTAAAGAAAAATCATGTGCCCCTCATGCATGTACCTAGGTGTTTCCTCTCAAAATTATCCCATGATAGAAATTACTCTGGTCCTATTCTCATAGTCCATTTTTACTTTATTAGGTTCTCATCCATCTGGTTTTTCTATTGTATTCCATTGAATTCATATAGATTTGGAGAATTGTTTCTCCATCTAGATAGAACATGATATTTTATCCCCATACAATGAAAATTATTGAGATACAATATCCTCATAGATGATTTGGTTTAACCCTTCATTTAAGTTGTCAATGATACTCTTTGTATTTCATATATTCCACAAGACATACCATAAAAAACTCGTAAAGTTGACACTATACATATCAACATTTTTCTCTTAATATCATCTTAGGCTCGAGAATTGTATCTTTATATTCCCTAATTTCTTGTGAGGAATATAATGGTTATAAAAATGTACCTTAAAAAATTCCACTACTAGGTATTTATTTAAATTATATCTTTTCTATTCTTAATCAATGGACACTATTTATTTATATCCCCCATGAAGTGGTGTACCATATTAAAAAACTTCTCCCATTATTTAATTTTCAAAAGGGGAAATATATTTTCAATAAAACATAACCATTTCAAAGATACTTGGGGAGTTTTAGTTTCATTGAATTACTAAGGTTTTTGTCTCATGAAACATTATAACATTGTTAAACCATGTTACAGATCATCAGGTTTCTCTACAGGAAAAGGTTCATTTTTTAAACCATGGATTTCCTAACCTGGATATATTTATAAATTTTTCATCCCTAGATTCGTATCCAACGCCATTATATTATATTTCCTAGGATAGAAATCCCTACACAGATTACTTGAATTGATATGGTTTTTATTCCTTCGAATTAAAACCATTTTAAAACAATGGAATACACTACAATCATTCATAACAATATAAATAATAAAATATAGTTAAAAAATATTGAAACAAATAGCATAAATTGTAAATATATGAATAGATACTATAATAGTAATAAGAATATAATAATTGAGAATATCTTCAAATAAAATAATTATTTTCAAATATTTCGTAATGGTTTATACAGATCATGTGAATCTACTATATATTACCCCTCCAAAGCGTCTAGTTTGGTGTCAAGTTTTTGTCTCACTCACATTGTGTTGATCGTGATAGATTTAATACCCAATCCACCACATTCATAGTTATTACTACTAGTTTAATCATTTCCATAGGTACATTCACATTACATTATTCAAACGTTGATGTATTTCGTGGTAAAACCAAAAAACCTCTACATTATCAAAACATTATGAAATTATCATGTTTATAGAATTATCAATAGATTATTTAATAGGTTTAATTTATTTAACATATATTCTTATAAACATTTCTAAAATATCTTCCAAAAAACTTCCTTGACACCAAATATAAAAATGAAGACACTTGCATCCAAGATCTCATTGTTACATTTTTACATTTACACTAGTTAGAAGTGATCACATCGCACAAGAACATATAACTTAGTAGTATTAAAATACATGATATATTCTTTAATCTCACATTACATTAGAATACATAAAATAAAACATCATAATTTATTTTAGAAAATTATTATCCCCCCTATAATGTCCTTTTATTTCAGTCATAATAGACTACATGGAATTCTGGAAAAATAAAATTAATTAAAAGTGTTGGATCAGATGCTCAGAAAGGAAATATATACAGAGTAGGTTTTCATAAAATAAATATATAAGGAATAACATGCTATAAATAAATGATTATCATGTAATAACACATAAATAAACACATGATCTTGAATATAATATATGGATAACATGACTATTAAAATAATCAAAATGACATCAATAACAGATTTCACAATGAATTAATTCGTAATTATAGATATATTATACTTACCATTGAGGCCTCACACCAAAAAATATTATATTAATTGAAAAGGACTATGACAAATTCTCAACATGTTTTGACCCATGTGACCGATTGATATATCAGGGGGATTTAACTTTTTTCCCTACTCTTCACTTCATAAGTCCAATGCCTTCATTATATGAATAATCAATAGAAATTAATCAGCACAACTTAATAACCTATAACTTCCTTTATAGGAATAAATATAACATAGAATATCAATACATTCACTAGTCAAAATGATTATAAGTAATCAAGATAAATATGTTTTATGTTATCAGTAGAGTATATCATTTTAAAATAATAATATTCATCAAATGATTTTGATACAGACGAATATATTCGAATAGATTAATGGAGCATTTCATGAGGAAAATAACATTTTCATTATGAAATCACTTAATTAAAATAAATATTAATAAAAAATATTAGCAAAACCATTTTCTTTAAAAGGAACTATTGAAACATGTAATGAAATTATCAAAACAAAGAGTAATTATAATGGATGAAAATTGTTTTCATGCGGTAGGTGTTGAGAATAATCTTCCATTTATAGCTTTGGTAAAAAGTGAATCATTCGGAAATTTACAAGAAAATTCCTTGGAAATTATTTTATAAAAAGTAAAAAGAGGTTAAGAAGAACATTAATCATTCATTAAATAACATAAATATCATTCTTTGAATCAAATTTATCACAATTCATATATAGATAACAAGTATTACTAACTGAATTCAAAAATAAATTTAGTTTTGATAAAAAATATTTGTTGGACTCATGGGTTCATAAAGAGAGTAAAGTGAAAGGAGAACATGTAATATATAGTAATAAACATTTTTGAAGAAAATAGATGGGTTTTATGATTAAAATATCATATTATTCCCCCATTGAAAAATTAAACATATGTTTTTACAAATAATGAAGAGATTTTGAAATAAACCCTTATAAGTGGAATAAAAGTCTGTAAGTTATTTAAAAGTCATGTATAATAAATTGTCATTAAGTATAATACAAAAATATAAAAACATAAAAACGTTTAATATCATATATAATCTTATTAAAAAGATCCAATTCCAATTTATTAATAATTCTTTATTATAATCATCATATAGGAGTGTTACCTATTTCATTTTTATTTAACTTTCATTTAGGTAGTTTACATCCTTGCATATTGACTGGGGTTAAATATTATATGGACTTATAATAATGATATTAATATCAAATAAATTCACTATTTAAATATTTGAAATAATCCATGAAATATTGACATGAAAAATTAATTGTGTCTCTATATGGAGGTTGTAGTCCACATGAATGCATGAGAGATGTTGTAATTGGTTTAAGAGGTGGGAAAATTAAGAAGTAAAATGATATAATATATTTACGAAAAAATAATTATTTCATGAATATAATAAATATTAATATTTTGTATCTTTATAACTATACTATTAAAATGGTTATGATTAATAAATTAAACCAATATATGAAAATGGTAGGTCATACATAGGCATGGGTGATGTTTTCAATTTTATAGGATCAAAAAAAGGTGAAAACTGAATTTTCCCTGTTATTAAAAACATATTAGTATATTTATTAAACTATATTTATTATTTCACAATAGGTAAAATATATTTAAACGATTAATAAGAAGACATAATCATTAAAGTGTCAGAAAATATGATTACCTCTCCTTTGTGAGACTACATTTGGTAGACAAATTATACCTCAAATTATTGGTCTTAAAAGAAGACCGTGGGGTATAAAATTAATGGAGGCAATCTAGAACGGTATTAGGAAATTTCATGGAGATGATATAATGAAAAAATAAGTAGATGAACACTTATACAAGTTAGGGAGATGACACACATAGAATTAATTAATTGATTTAAAGAAAATTAATGTCTTCATCAGGTAAAATGATTTTCAAATGAGGAAGGATTATATAAAAGATAATATAATGCCCAACTATATTCGAATGGTAAGAATTATATAATTTTATGTTGTATTATTATCCTCAACTATTAGTTTAACCCTTGGTAAAACTTATTTTACCATAACCATGCTAATAATTGTTGGCAATTCTAATAATTCCATGTGAAAAAAAATCAAGTTACATGTATTATATAATAGAAATTATGATGATTCAAAATATTTAATATATATTGTAAGATTAAATTTTATTTAGATTTGGAAATCAATTTTAATATTAGTTTACAAAAAAATAAACTCATTTTTAGAAAAATATTTTTTAAGAATTGAAATGATTTTACAGAAAATTAAAGTATAATTTTAGCTAAAATTGTATTAATTAGATTATTTTAAATCAAAGGATAATTATTTTTTACTAAAAAAATAAATAGAAATTATACTTTCAATATACATGATTAGGAGAAAAAACATAATTTATATTTTACTTCAATGAATACATTATTTACTTTTTAAAATTTTATGAATATATTTCTAAGTTCAATATTATGTTTTTAAATTCATTATAATACTAAATTAATACAAATTTTGTAATTAAAAAAGTTTTATAAATTTAAATTGTATTAATTAATAATTATGTCATCATGACTGTTGTAGTTTTTTAAAATCATTATTTATTGAAAATTAACCTCAAAATAAAATTTTATTAAAAATTTCAAAATTTTATCCTATAAATATTTTACCATGCCGAATTCAAAAATAAAAATAATATCATCAAATTAAATGTATTAAGAATGATAATTTAGGAATTAATTACATTATAGAATAAATCTATCATCATTACAATATATTTTTCAAAATATAATATTACATAATATAATTGGATATCAAGGGTTACGTAATATTTATATTAAGCTAATTAATCCAGATTCTATAGAATGTTCCTTAAAAGCCACTAAAACATGCTCATATCCAACTACATATTTATGGAATCTAAAAAACCATCATAGAATAAACTTTTAACCTTATAAATAAATATAAAACATAAATTATAGAGCCTTGGAGGTTATATTACTGATGAAATTTTGGAGAAGAATGAACAACACTTCTAATATGAAAGTATTTAAAAATAGTCAAGAGTACTCACAATTGATGTTGAAAATAAATATTAACTAATCAATAAACATGTAGATAATAATTATAAATGATGATTATAAATTTTCATGGTTATGGATAAGGTTCTGATGTAGGTGTCAAATATAGTTATTTTTTTATATAACATATTCAAATGTTTTAGTGGAATCCTGAAAAAACATTAATGGTTTTTTGTCTCAAATTTAAATCCATTGAAAATTATTTATTATTTTAAACATTGTTTTCTTTTGTATGGGGTATCTAGTAAAATGTTAATATTTTCTATTATAATACTCTAAATATTCATGATTTTTAATTATTCATTTGAAACCATGTATTTTAAGGTATTTTAAGTCCAATGATTATATGGTTGTAATGGATTATTTTTCACAAATTTAATTCCTCGACACATAATTTTTGTTTTGAACCATGATATTTTTAAAAAGTTTTTATTTTATAACTTCTTGATTTATTTTACCATATTCATGTGGATTTAATGAAAAAACCCATATTCACTTTTAAGTGTATTTTAATTCAAAAGACACGGAATTTGATTGGATTTTTGTTTCCTTTACTCCCTTTATTGAGTTAAAATTCATCCAAATAAAATTATTTATTACATGGTTTGTTCCTTTTACCTTATGAGTTTATTTCATTACTCATTATCAACTTATTTATTTTTAACTGAACATCTAATTCATATCTTTTATTTTTATTATAATTAAATTAATAAAAATTATATCATTATTGAAAATAATTTCTATCCATTTTTATGATAGTTTCCCCTATGTGTAATTATTTTACTCACCATTCAATATTCAACTTTATAAATATATTCCAAATTATTTTTTATCCCATGTGACTTAAATATTAAAATTATCTTCCATTAAAATTGATTATTTGTTAATATTTTTATGATGTGGGTTTTCAATGAAGATATTTTAAAATATTAAAAATGTTTTACATACATTATAAATGAAATGTTTTATCTTCCTCCTCACTTTTTTTAACCTTTATATATTTTTAGATATCAATTATTGAAATAAATTTTCAAAATTAAATTCTTTTTCGAAATGACATGTATCTTTATTTTTCTAATAATAATGACAATGTTGTTTTCCAAAAAATGTTTTTCATTTTTTCTTCAATTTAATCATTCCCTTTGGAAACATTTTTCATTTTATAAAATTAATTTACCTTTACATAATCATAGATTATATTGTTTTTCTTTTTTAGAAATGATACATCAATTCCATTGTCTATACTAGTCTTCTATGTTGTATAACTGTAGCACCCTATGTTTGAAGTATGTAGCATTTTTTTGCCTATTTATGTTTTTATAGTGCTTGGGATGAGTTTGGAATAGGTTGGGAGAGTATTTAATGGGTTTGAATAAGTTTGGAGGCCTTTTGATGGGACCACAGTTTGAGTAAGGTTTGGGAAAACCATGTGGGTTCTCTAGGAAACCGTGCAGGGGGAGACAGTATGTTTCACATGGCCTGCGCACGGTTTTCCAGACCATGCAAGGAAATTGGGTGGAACCCACCTCTCAATATGGTGTTAGTCACATGGTAAGTTCACGGTTTACAAAACCGTGTAGCCACATAAACAGAGGGTTTCTAAATATGGGTTCACTAAGGCATGACCTATTTCACTCAAAACATTCTCTCACTCAAGCCTCACTTGGGATTTTTGGTTCTCATGTGTTAGATGGGATCTCCTACACATTTTGGAAGAAAATTGAAGGGGTTTCTTGGGATATTGAAGTTGGTTATTCTCAGTTAAGTCTCTCATTTCTTTCTTTCAGGGTTTCACTACATCTACATCTCCCTCTCTCTAATTTTTTATATATATACCCATTGTGTGTAGATCTATGATTGTGGTCACATTGGGTATTGATTTTAAGTCCTCTGGATGTTAGTGATGGGGATTTAGAATGGTTTTGTTGGTGCATTTTTCAGATTTGGTGTGTGGTTGTGTGTGGGTTGATTTCAATGAAACCTTAAAGGTAGGTGGCATCTCTATCAACTCTACTTATATAAAACATGAAACTCGGTTACCAATAACATGTTTTGATAAAAATTAATTTTATTTTTTAAGTGTAATATTTTTTGGAAATCCATTGGTAAGGTTTTGGGTATTTTTTTTTTGAAAAAGGCGGTTTTGCGGTGAAATTATCTTGTAGTGGGTTTTAAAATGGAGGTTTTAAAATGAGTTGTTGGGATAGATTTGTGAAAATGGTTGATGAAAATGGTTTTCAATAAATATTTTTTTTATTAAAATGTTTTTTGTCTTCTGAAACTATAAAATGGTTATTTCAATAAATGGGTTATTTATTAACGTGAAATGGCATGTGATGGTAATGATGGTGTGACTTTTTTTGGCCTTGGTTCTTAGTTCTTGTTATTTGATTAAGCAGTATGGCCTATGTGGAATTTTGTAGAAGTGGGCAGGATGTACCACTATAATACGGAGATGGTTTTCGGACATAAGGTCACTATCAAAGGATAAGTGGGTGGGAAGTACCACTAGTTGATAATGGGGTAAATGGGATGGGTGGAACCCCCACCATAATGGGTCCTTTGTTGTGTGTTTCTTTTCAAACATGGAATTTTTTGTGCTAGTGAATAAAGGAGATATGGGTAATGGAATTGTTGTGGATTACCCTTGTTAGAAATTTCTTGGTAAGGTTTTTTTTGGATTATGGTAATGGTTTCAATATTTAATTTTTTATATAAACTGATTTATAAAAATTTGATAATGTTTATTTCCTAGTGGTGTGTGTAAGGAAGTCATTTGGGGAAAACCTACGGAGTATTTTCACTCAACCCCTGCTTTGTCACTTGGTTGTTTTTGCATATGTCATAGTCTAGGTCATAGGTAAGAATAAAATGTCACATTTTACTAGTGTTTTTGCATTAATATTGAGTGATGTTTTGGTTCATGGAGTATAGAGCTTGGTGTGGAGAAATGGATGGTTTGCTAGTTCTTTTGAGGTCATTTTGTAGTCTTCTGCTAGGTTATCTGACTTTGGATTTTTTGTATTTGGCATGTGGGATCATTATAGATTAGTTGGTTGTCGTTTAGTAATATATCAGTTTGGTTGGTTTGTTAACATGCATCATATATTTGTGGATTGTTTGGTTGGTTGGATTAATCTTAAGGAAAAATCATTCCACAATTTATTCTCGAATCCCCTGGAATTTATTTCCAGCCTTTGGTGCCTTGGGAACTTTACATATGTTCAGGCAGCATTCCTCCTCCCTCTCAAGCCAATGATATGGGGTGGGATGTTACAATAACCATAATTTTTCTTATAATTAATTTACCCTATAATTATCCTAGTTTTTTTTATTGAACGGTGTTCACCTAGATTCAATAATTTAATTCATTGGAGAAATTATTAACATAACCATATTCCCATTATCTATACTTATTAAATACCACAAGTTGTATTATCATGATTAAAGTGTATTTATGTAGATAATTATTGAATATATTTCAATTCCAATTTATTTTCTATTGGTTTATCTTGTTATGATTATTGATGTAATAAAGAATGTATTTGTTATGAGAATGCATTTGAAAATGATTTGAAACCCATTTTTTCATTTGTTATTTATTATATGTTTGAAGATACCCATTTTATTTCCATGGGATATTTGTGATTTGACAAATGATTCTAATTTTAACTCCTTTTGGTTCTCTATTATATGTTGAAATATTGAATTTATGTGGATCACATAAGTATGTATCAATGATAATTGGGGTCATATATCGACCTCCAATGCATTTTTCAGGGACATGTTTTTCATGATAAAATTATTACTAAGTATATTTTATGTTCTCATAATCATAGGAATTTATAGCGTGTATTATGAAAACAAGTATTCCCTAAACCAATGTTTATGAAATATTTGAATTATGTTTCATATTTTTTTTTCTTTTTCTCATGAATATGTTATACTCTCATTTATCGTGTTTATTTAGTCCGGATTTTAAATTTTTCAATTCATGTCTTTTATTATTCCAAGCATTATTCTAGGATTTATAATCTATGATTTTGTGGGTATAAATGTTATTATCAGTATTTATTATAAAAATAAGATCATCTTATGTTAACTTTTAACAATTAATTGTTATTTCTTATGTTTACCCTTCGTTAGCATCTAAGATCACTCCTTCCATTTGTTTCTCATTTCCCTGGGTCATGAAGAAATGGAATATACATGACCAATCTAAAAGATTATATTGGGTAGATATTTTTTGGGATATATTAATTTATTAATATTGAAAAATTAGTTTCATATATTGTAGGAAACATTTTTATAGAATATAAAATACATGGGTTTTTTATTAATTCAATCCCATATTTCTCTAAAATGATGAACTTAAATAAAAATGGGAATATATTTATACAAAATAATTTTTTAAGATATATAATTAATATTGTCACATCTAGGGGTTTCTTTAGATATTAAATAAACTTTGAAGACTTCGTCTAGGGAGTTACAAAATATTTCTAGATTTTTCGTGCTTTTTAACTATTCCCTACTTACATTAAATTTGTATAGTAGTGAATTGTGGTTCCAGGTGACAATTTATATATCATGGTCATCAAGAATTACCATGGTCATAAGTGTTCCAATGAAGTGTTGGTAGAATCCAATCTCCATCCATACTTATCACATATAAAATTGTATTCATTGAGTAAAAAATTACCCACAAATTTCTCAGACATATCACATATGATGGAGTGAAGTGTGTTTGATAAAAATTTAGTGTCATGCATCATTTGTATGTTGAGTCCTGAATCTATGTTTTCATACATATTTGTGTGTTTTTCATGCATTTATTAGATTAGACATAGAATATTGGATCGATTATTCATTTAAAATTTATATAGTGGGTGATTTTATGATTTAAATTCTTTCAAGTGGTCTATAAGAGAATGAATCAGTAGACTTCCAAGTTCAACCAAAACTCACCCTTGGCTTATTCAATTAACTTTTTTTAATTTGGATTAAAAACCAACACTAAAATAAATTTAATTTTTTCATTATATTAAAACTAAAATCCAAAAAATAGAAAATTTAGTATGTAACCAGTTAATTATAACTGATCATCTATGGTAGATGTACCAAAAGTTTCACTATATTTCATTCCTAAAGATATTTTAATATTTTTATTTTCATGTTGGGACTCAATGAGAAGGTCCTTTATTTATCCTTTTGTCTATGGATCCATGTACCCCATATTCATACATATTCTACTCAATGGGGAATGGGTCTTCCATTAATGTTGGTTACTCCCTCTGTGAATAAATTCTTGGGTGAGGTATCAGTCTCACACTAATATTTTTATAGATCTCATGGATTTTATTATTAATAATATCACATTATTGTGTTTTTTATGGTTGTTTCTAATGAATTTGGCCTATTCAGAGCGAGTTACTCTTTTATTTCTATATTCTATTACTTACAAGCATATCTAGGTTTATATTTTCTATCAATGCTCACAGTAGTCAAGACTTATTTTATATCCTTTATTATTTTAAACAAATTATATTTGTTATGTATATAATCAACCATTCATTGAAGATTCACCCACATGTTTCTTGTCGTATGCAAATGATAAACAATTTGGAGATGATCTGGGTAGGAATAGTGTCAGTAGTAAAAGATCATAGTGTTTCTAATATGTGAATGGCATAAGAGGATTTCATTTCAGGATATGTTAATTAGGGGTTAATCTTCAACTTCCAATTGAATTAGGTTAGTTTCAACCTTATCATATTTGGAATTTGTTCTATATATTTTTTACATTATTCCATTGCACATTTTAGATGATTATCATTTTTTACATGTATTAAATGTATAATTTGTTGTTTATAGAATACATTATTATATCCTATATAGAGATTTCTCTTGTTTTATAGTTTCATTATGTAAATTCCTCAATGTTTTTTGAAATTTTTTTCAATTATAGTCACCGACCCTTTTCTTAATTGTGGTAGGATCCAATTACAGACTTGGATTGATTTAATATGAGGTCGTGTCTTAGTGGGTTAGGTCATGTCAATTGAGATATATATAAACATGTTTAATAGTCAATAATAACAAAATAAGTTATATGAATCAAATCTAGATTTCTAGCCTATTTTCATATACATACAAAGAATAAGAATCTCATCGGTACACTTTATCCATTACATTTCCTAGTAAGGAAATTTTAAGAAGTCATAATTGATTTTGGGACCAATTAACCTAGATCCTCTAAGGGTAAGGATTTTTTGTTTGATAAGATGGACCATATGACTAAGATATTTCCTTTTTTCTATTAAGGATTAATCTATAGATGATGATCTTGGGAAACTATATTTCAATAAAATTATGAATTGAAATATGGTGATAATAATTATTGTCTATGACTGATACCGAATATTCACATCTAATTTTTAGTAGGTTATATAAAACGAATGTCTTATATAATTGAGGTTTATTATAATATTACACTTGAATATCGATGGATAATCCAATCAAACAATCAATATTATATAGGATATTCTTTGAGAAGGTATTTTGGTATTTAGTATAATTTGAGAGGAAGACGCTCCATGGTGGGATTATCCATCCCTAATATCTACAAGCATCGTATTCAAATAGAACCTTTCAAATATCTATATAGATAATTAATTTATTCCCCTATTTGTTAAACCTAGAAAAGAAAATACTTAATAACCAGTCATAGAATCATCCAAGAGATTACCAAAAGGTGATGTTAATCCAAAAAAAATAGTTTGGATCAAATTGACTGGAAATATTATGCAATCCAATAAATGATACTCATATAATTCAAGGTTAGTAACTAAATATTTTTTCCTGCTTCACCAAGTTTGAGTTATCGATAGAAGGGAAAATAGTGTAATCTACCAATAATATATGTTGATCATTTTCAAATACTTGGTAGAGTTAGATAATTAACTTATAAGTGAGAGTTACTAAAAAAATTAAATACATAAATACGACATAACTTGTTACCCATATAAGAAAGTATGTTCCAAACTCTTCACATGTGATTTGGATGTATGCTATTTTTCTAAAGAATGATTTAGAATAATAGTGAATTATCTCTATATTATTGACTAAGGTCAAATGCTAATACATGAATCTTTATTCCACCAGAATATTTCATATGATATCATGAAACTCACCAAGATCGTACATCAGACAAATAAATTGATATGATGTGGCAATGGGTGAGATTGTTTCCCAAGAAGATACCTAAATCTTCTCAAAGATGAGAACAAAAGTGGTGTGGAGGTTTTAAATATAGTAACCCTTTCAACTGAGTAATATCCATTAATTATAGTATATGAATAAAATTATTTAATATATTACAATTATTATGAGTTATGTGATGAATTTAGGTTTGAGGAAGTTAATAGATAATGGAGAAATACCCCTTTTGTTTGGAACCCACTAGGTGCCCACTAGTCCTCGACCAAGAACTTGATGGTGAAGTAGAGCGGTGGAGACTATATTAGGGATTTTCTGTACCTAGTGTCTTGGTACTGAGTATTTAATATCTTTATCTGTAAAATTATGAAAAAAATGGGAATTTCATTATTTATTATGAAAAATTATTCCCCATATTTTCAAAAACTCAAGATCTTCCCTTTATTTATCGGCTTTATAACTTTTTGGGATCCCCTATCACCATTTATCGCAAATAAATGGAAACTCCTTGAATATCTAAGATTAATGAACTCAATTTAATCATGGAATCCCACATATAGAGAGGAATCGTGAGATCATAGTAAATTTTCACTATTCTGGTATTTTATAGGTTACAGAATTTTAGCTGGAGGAATAAAGAGATTGGCCCTTATATTTAAATGGTTCCATCATATTCTTCCCAAGACCCCAATAAACCTATATGTAAATTAATTTTTATAAATCATTTTATTAACCCATATTCATTTTGATTTGGCCTATAAATGGTTTATATCTTATTGAATTGAATTGAAACTATATAATTTCATTCTATTAATAATTTTATAAGTGTTTCTATAAAAAATGGTTTGGATTTAGTGTATTTGATATATTTACATATTTCATAGCCATATATTTATTCATTTGGACACTTGTTCCTATGATTCATATTTAATAACTAATAATATTATGTGTTTTAATTATATTGGGTAATTAAATGAAATATCTGGCACAATTCATGTGTGAATTATATATCAAAAATATAGATTATAATATCATCAGGTCAAGGACTCTATAATAATAACATTATTTTTTTGTTGTACTGTATGTTTACAAATTCTATGTAATAGATTTTGAAAAACAATCATGAAATTGGCTTATTATACCATTATAAAACATTCCAAGGTACATCTATAGTTATTTGATAGGTTTATGGAGTGAGATTTCCTCACAACTCTATATCTTTATTATACGCATTTCTATTATCCCCAAATATGATGGTTATCATTCCTTAATGGATTGTAATATACACAATTCCCTTTCCATGAAATGGGGTCTGTGGTTCACTATAAATTAATTTATGGTATGTATCATATCTAGGTCAATATCGATTAAAGTGTGGGGTGTGTGGACCATTCTGGTGTAGGGTGTAATTTATTTTTCTCATAAACAGTAAACCTTAATCTATTTTAAGAATTCCTTTTTCCATGTTCATGAATTCTTATGGATTTATTTTTTTTATTATATATGATTGAGTTTATTAAATGTGGTTATAGGTTAGTGGTGACTGCTAAATGGGTATAACATACTCACACCCTTCAATGGCCCATCTCAGGATGTGTACAGGAGATTTTACATATGAACAACTTAAGATAATGATTATTAAACAAAGGAAATATATATTTACATCATTTTACCAGGATGGTAATATTTTGGTAAAATGGAGGGTGATCAGATTGGTTATGTGAGGGTTTTCGATGATAATTCATATATGTTTCGACACACATGGGTCTTACTTTTGGGTATTTATTCCATGATCTTTTAGAATGGTTTATAAAAATTTAGTTTTTTCTTAATTACACTTTCTTTAATCATGGTATATATGTTTTTTCATCCTTTATTAATTATGATATGTGTGTTTAGACCTTATCTAGTATTTTTTGTAATTTCATTACTCCACATTCCTCGAGTGATGTTAGTTTATATCATGTTATCCCAAAGACCTATTTTTCAAGCCACTTAAATTATAAACCCTTTTAGAATATATCTTTTTACCATGGGGGAAACAATATCCCCATGATATTTATCTCATCACCCAATATTTATAGGAACCTCTAGGTATTTGGATGTTCTCAAATTTATTTAAGCAGACCTAACCATATAGATATTATATAATCATGTCTTGGTCAACTAAATCAATTTCATTATTAAGAGACCTATTACAATAATTTTTTTATAATTTAGAATATTTGAATACAATCTGCTATTATTATTTATATTTCTTCATTAGAGATGGACCTATCTGTAGCTCATATGTTATTAAGTCATTATCCAACATTGAAATAGTCCACTAATCAATGTTTTAATCCTCTTGTGTGGATATTTTTCTTAGATCCTTATCTAAAGGAATTATCATCAATTTTTTACCACCATTGATTCTTTTAGAACGTATCCATAACATCAAATAATGATAACTATTTTATTAATCCAAATAAAAAATCTACACTAACCAATCATCTCCCACTAAAAATTATATATTTAGAACCACACATTTTTATTCATGACTCTGTATCTTTTTTATCACCAATAAGGACTTTATAGTATTTTCTCCAGACTTTATCTATTATCTTTCAACTCATAATTCAAGCCAACTCTATGTCAAATATGAGTGAATGTTATCCACTTTAAACTCTATAATTTACATCAATATTCTTCATGTCGGAAAAATATTAGTCTATCCCAATTTCAATTATATGAACACCATTCTTTATGATATCAATAATATAATATATAAGATACAGAATATATCAATAGTTTATATTGATATATTTAATGAAAGGTGATAGAAATAAAGAAAAAACTATAATCTTAAGGAATTTATTAAAATGATTTTCATGATGATATCCTCTATCAAATACTAATATATAAACATGTAATAAAATCATCTTGAATATTAATTATCTAATAAAATTAATAAACCATGGGGATATATGCACAACTATTGTTAGGGGTAATTTCTGGTCACTAAAATTTCAACTGTCAATGTGTTTATGTGAAATAATGTTAAATATTGGATCCATGAACCAAATTAAGAGATGATAATAGATAGAGAATGATAAAATTCACAAGACTAACATGTTCCTATATGGTCAAAAGAGTCTATTTATCATGTGTCTCATCATTGTCAACAATGGGTCTTGATCCCATTGTCTACATTCTTATATTATTATAAATTTCACTAGGGAATAAAAGTATGAATATATTCTTAAACTATAAGTTAAATAATTAACTATATGATTGTTAAAAAGATGATCAATCATCCAATTTCCTCCATAAATTCAATTAAATTTTTTATTATGTGTTCAATAATTTTTTCTTCCACAATCCCATCCAAATAATCTAATTGATCTTTGGAAAGTATCAATGGATATCCACATGTATTAACAAATATCCATAAGTGGATCAAATAATTTATTTATAAATATAACTACCCCTATGATTTTTAATGTTGTCTATGATGTGGTTCTATTGATTTCATCCATGTATCATATTTATGCCTAGATATATTCTAATATTTATTTTTTATAATTTTTATTTTTCTACATTCATATATATTTCCTAATAAACCATAGAATAATAAAAATTTAAATGGGATTATATGCTTCACGTATAAAAATTAACAATTATAACCAATGGTTTTCCCCCTAATAATGGTACATAGTGATTTACATCTCACAATGAGACCCACCTTGCCCATTTCAATTATTTCCATCAATGGTCAATCTTCAAATACTAATCTTTATTTTTTAGAACTATGTTCAACATCAACCGTGGGTTTTCTCCTTTAATCCACTGATGTGATGACTTATTCCACAACCATTTTGAGTATGCCAGTGTTCTGATACCAAGAATTTATGAAATCATACCCTGTTAAATGGATATTTTCCATTTGTTTCATTATATCTTTTTCTCACACTCACAACATCATGTTCATGGTGGGAACACAACATAGAAGATGCTTCCTCGTAATTTCTTATTTTATATACATCTCATTAAACACTTTAATGTTCATGTGATCAATATATACAATAAATAATCATATTTGATACTCATGAATGAATAATATCATTATATAACTCACTATAAGATTCTAATATGGATTTTATATAATCGTTATACAATTATAATGAATGATAATTTTGAGAGTTCTCAAACTCCTAGTGTGAAGATCCAAATTATAATAATCATGACCGAATTGAGATTATATAATAACTCTCCTTTTTAAATACACATGATGAGGGCTCTTAAATATCCAATCACTCATCCCAAATCAGATAATGTAAATAGATAATATTGGTAGAAAAGGTATAAAGATAAGGTGGAATAAGGTTTACCTTAGATTTCATGACAAAAGACACACATGAACTCCCTCTACTTAGTTAGGAATGTGGAGGGGAAGAAACATATTGTAAGGGTATATCCCCCCAATTATTTTTCCAAATATAATAGGATATTCCTAATGTTATTCCACAATTAAGGTTAAAAATATTTGAGTCAAAATTACCATTATTTCCATACATTGAAAAAATATAGTTGGACTCCTCTTAGATCCTAATTGATTCCCACAGTATAACTACTATTATTTGAGTGGGGAAAACTCCTCAAGATTGGACATCAAGTACCCAATGGAATGATATAGGGTACGTAATAGAGAAATAATATGATAAATATATAATTACAATTATGATAAGTCCGCAAATTTCTAATTACTATTTATCAAAAAAAATCAAATCACCAAACCTTATTTTCTAGAAATAATAAAATACACCAATTGGGGACTCGCTCATATAAAATTAAAAAAAATAAAGAAGTTTAAAAACTCAAATTAACATGTTAAATCATTAATAACACATTACATAATACAATAAAGTCACGAGTCATTATATCATGGGTGGTTAATGATTATCTACCAAGATGATGGTATATAAAGGAAATAGGAAAATAATATTTCATTAAGAAAATAAGTTTGGGCATGGAGAGTACACGCCAACTTCTTTTAAACTAATGAAAGGATCTAATGAGGATAATAATTGTTTTCATAGTGAAAAAATTAAATGATTGAATTTATTATTTCAAGATTAATGAAAATGGAAATAAATACTCTCTCATGTTTCTATATTGAGAATGGATTTTACATAAATCATTTTTAATATTTTTAAGTGTTATGTGATACAAAAAAATTAAACAAATATTTTTCATATTCATAGGAGTTAAAAATTAATGGCAAATATATGGATGGATCATGAGGAATTCATTATGGTGATGAAGCGTAGGGATTCAATGTGAGGTAGTTGTATGTACTAAATTACTTCAATATTTAATTATATTTTAATAAAGAATTTTTATTTTCATAATTTTTAATTATATAGTAAGAGATGGAATTTTCAAAAAATAGATGTTATAAATAATAAAAAATAATAGTATTAATACACATAATTTATGAATAATATTCTTAGTTGATATTTTTACAAATAAGATATGGAGAAAAAAAGTCTTATTCTAAAAAAATAATTTCTATATTGGATTTTTTAAACTATGAGGGAAAGTGTTCAACCCCCCCCCCCCCCCCTCGGGCACATATTAATAAACAAAATATTATTTTGTGGTTATTTCTCTATAATCATTGAATATCTTATAAGATGATGTTATTAATAGTTTATTAGATAAAAATTACCACAAAAGTAAATTATTGTTTTTTCCAACAAGAAAAATAATCTCTTATTTGATATGTATTCAAGCGATATTATTTCTTCTAAATGGTTATCGAGAGTATGTTTAAACTTTGAGATGTTAAAAATGCAATATATAAATAATTATTTTAATATAAAAAAATGATATAATTGGTTTGAATCCATAATGATATTCATATGGTTGGGTAAATAATTATTACAATAAAAATGACAACATCAAAATTTGTTATATACCGATCCAAAATTTATGTTTTACTGGAAATGATTAAGGATGATTTTCACGACCCGCCTTCAACAAGATGAGGGAAGGGACAAAAAACTGCCATAACCTTCTTTATTCATGTTGAAGGAGAGATAGTGATCCCCTGAGTCCAACCTTCAATAGGCCTGATGGTGGAGACTAGCACCAAGGGTATGAAATCTCACACGAAATGGAAGGAATAACCATTTTATAGAACAATATTGCGATATCAGATGGTAAATCACAAACAACTCCAATATTTTAATGTAAAAGTCAATCCAAAGTCCATTACCATATGCATTTACAAAATAAACTGATACATAGTAACAGAAAACTCTAAAGGAATGTATAAAAGAAAGAAAACTAGTAAAGACACCCCCAGAAGACTGAGCTAGTAATGTCCCTCAGAGAAATCAATTTCCTCCTGGAAACCTGAAAGCAGATTTATATACATATGGTGTGTATATAGGTATACTCAGTAGGGAAACCAAAAGATTTCGTGCACAAGTGGGGAGGCATTCTAATGCCCATGGGAAAGTAGTGGTAACCAAAACACCCAAAAATGAAAACTTTCCACCCAGTATCACTAAGGCACACTCCCAAAATAACGCATGTCAAATGTATTAATAGTAATAACACATCAACAATTGGGTATCCTGCACCGCTTTCCCAGTGGTTATTTAGGACATCCTACGCATCAGACATCCCCCACAAGTTCTATTGCAGACTCACTTCCTCCCCATAAATAACCATATGAGCCATCACAACCACAAAACCCCAGGTCCACAGACACCTGGGCTACAACAAACACACATAACCATGCCCACAAAAAATTTGACCACAACAACCACACTTCACTGCTTGTATAAACCTTGACCACAAAATCCATTTCCATGCCTGAAGACACCTGTGCCCCATCCTAAAGGCGCATGGGAAAAAACCTACCCGAACACACCTGGGCGAACCGCCAACACACCCTACTTGAAGAGTCTTGGGAAACCTAGGAGAGGGATCATAAAGGAGCTAATAACTAACCACTCATAGGAATATGGGGAAAAACACCCCCACCCCCTTCAGGAAATGGTGGAGTTTGGCATGAAGTTCTCAACATGGGTGGGGTGCATCTAAAAACAAAGGCACTGAATTTTATACATATAGGTAACAAGAACTCATCCATGCCTAAGGGTTCTGAAAAAGACAAATATCTCATACACAACCACTCTCCTTGTTATCCCTATATGTAAAAATACACAATAGTGACAACCACTACACAACCCATTTCTAGAAACACAATCCCCCATTTCACCCATTCTTGTTATCATGTTCAAGTGATTCTCTTGAAAATAATTCTCCAAAATCCAAAGCAACACTGGACTGAAGAAGGGAATGACCAAGAAAAAATTGAAGCATTCACAACTGGTTCTCTGGTAATGTCACAACATCAAAAAGGATCTGTGAGATCCCTTGAAGTACTAGAACCAAAACAAGACCCAACATATAGCTCCACATGGCCTCAGATTCAAAAACCAACAACACTTCAACTAGAGGATCCATTCATATCTATATCACCCCACATGGAATTATATAGAGATACTATAGATACCACAAGAACAGAGCAAGGATGTTTTCAATTTAACCACACCATTCATTAAGTTCTTTCTTTCTATTTTGTTAATCAGGTGATCACTCAAGGATTATTATTCATTGGGAATCATCTTAATCTATCGATCGTCTGTGATTAACCAATATGCATGTTATATTCATTCAATAACATGATTATCTAGAAAAACATTGTTTCGTTAGTGCACAAGTAAGGACCACTAGCGGCTATGATTTCAAGTGGGCATAAGCCCAAACAATTCCCAACACAACAAAATAGATAAAAGAAAATAGAAACACCATCATCATTTACACCCCTTAATTCATTAAAAGCTTGTTTATTATCTTTTTTAAGGTTTGGTTTCATCTATGTCCCAAGGGAAAGCATTATAACAAGCACCACACCCGATGCACAATAAAGAGAGACAAAAGAAGAATCCCCCATGGATGGTCAACAATCGATGTTTTCTCCTCATGCCTAGAACTGGGGATGTGTGACTTGAAGATGAAGAACTCTGAGGACTCCAAGGCTGAGTGGGAAGGGCTCCATCACAAGAACACTATTCTTCTTGGAAAAAAGTATCCAATCGCACTAAGAGAGACTGAATGTAAAAAAAGAGAGGGTATATTCTTAATAGGATTCTAGATCCTAAAATCAGGGAGACAATTTTGAAGCACATAAATTTTGGATAACGGCTCGACCATGAGTTTGGGTGTTTTCACACATTGGGATTAATTGATATTTAATAATTCTATTCAGAGATGGTGGAGGTTACTGTTGTGGGTTAATAGATTTCCTTTAAATGGTTAAAACACATAATAAGGGAAAAATGTTAATCATGACAAATGGGTTACACTGAGGAAGAAGTCACATGTATTTGTAACCCAAGGGGATCTTGACTCTTGGGGGTTTAAAACATATTTTCTGAGCCTAAAAGGGCTTTTAAAGGGGTAATAAAACACTTTTAAATCAAAAGAAAGTCCCATCGGTGCAACTGATGCCCATTGGTGACATCGATGCCCATTAGTGCCACCGATGCCAAGAAGCGCCACCGACGCCCATCAGTGCCATTAATGCCCATCCAAGCCATGGACGCCAATCAGTGCCAATGAACCCCATCAGTCCTGCTGACGCCCATTGGTGTCACTGAAGCCCATCAGTGCCACTAATGCCAATCGGTGCCACCAACATAAATTGGCGCCACTGTTCGTTCAACCTGACACTTTGAAACCTCTTTAATGCATCCCTGATAGTCCCCAAGATACCCCAAGGACTATAATTTGGAAAATTAATTTACCATGATAGTCTGTTCCATTACATTAGATTCCTCTAAAACAATTATCTCCCTCGATAACATAAGAGTATACCCACAGAAAAGAGAGGGGTCCGAACATCCACCTCATAAGAGACCTCTCTGGGACAAACCACCCTGAAGTTGTTTGAAATCTAGAACAAACCTCGATATCTAAGAATACATCTCCCTCATCTATCTCTAGAAAAATACGAATACACTACCACCTTTATCCCCCATGTAACCACACAAACATATAATGGTCATACCATCCATACATATAGGTTACAGAGTCACTTCCTCTATGTCAAGATACGATCTGCTTTGGGCAGCACTAACTCGCCCACATGGGTTTAATTTCATCCACCTCAGTGCGTCTGGATTAGGGATTAGGTACTCCCCTACCCACAGTGTGTAATTTTTACACATATTTAGAGAAAATATCAACATTCCATCTCATAGTTAGCGTGGTCACGAATTTTATCATACCCTAGTACAAAAAAGACACAAAATAAACCTCAAAATAGCTCTGCATACTGGTAATGAATCTATGCCTCCAAATCCAAGGTACTCTCTTCAAGCCCATCGTGCCTCTACAACACATGAACTAAAGGAATGGTTCATCGACAAAGCACTTTATCCTGACGGTCCTCGACATTCACCAGTCGCTCCACGAACATCACATATTCCTTGATGTCCAACCCTCCTCAATCACGGATGTGCGAGTGAGAATGTAGATAGTAAAAGAGCTGAGAGTACTGGAATATGTTGTGGGCCCTCTGTAGCGACAGTGGTAGAGCTATCGGATATTCCACTTAACTGACTCATGGAAACACCTCAAAGGGTCTGATGAACATAGGAGAATGCTTACCCGCCCTTCCAAACCTCTACTACCCATGATGAGGGGAGACCATTGAGAAAACATGGTACCCACCCTTGAACTCTAAGGGTATACTCTTGTGATCATCATACAACTTCTTTCAATCCTGAGCCACTTTCAGCCCCTCATGAACAAGAAAATCATTTTCCATCTTGCTATGAACCACCTCCGGGCCAAGAACACCTACATCACCAACCTCTATCCAGAAAACATGCGAACGACACAGTCTTCCAAACAATTATTATAGGGATACCATTTGAAGGGTAGAGTGATATAAATTGTTATAGGTAAACTCTACCAGAGCCGCATATCATACCCACGATCCTCCGAAGTCTAGAACACATGCCTGCAGCATATCCTCCAACGTCTGGACGGTCCTCCCAATCTGTTCATCTGTCTGATTGTGAAAACAATTCTAAGGCATAGATGGGTCCCAAAAGTTCCCAGTAATACCTTCCAGACTCATGAATTAAATTTTATATCCCAATCCCAGAGGATGGTTCTAGGAAATCTATGTAGTTGCACAACTTCACCCAAATACTTCTGTGCCAATCCATCCACTACGCTCGACTCATTAATTGCTAAGAAGTTATCCAATTTCATCAACTGATCCACCACTACCAAAGTGGATCCACAACCCTCCCTAACTTTGGGTTATACTGTGATGAAATTCATCGAGAATTCATCCCACTTCCACTCAAGATTGTCTAAGAGCAGCGAGCGACCGCTACGAACACAGTGTCCATCCTTCACATTCTGACACACGAGGCACATTGCCACAAATTCATCCATTTCCTGTTTCACCCCAGGACACCAAAATTGACCCCTCAAGCCACGGTACATCTTGGAAACTCGTGGGTGTTCTTCCAATAGTGTGTTATGGAACTCAACGAGAACTCTTTCATGCATTCCCCCCCAGTACAAACAAATTTCCACCAAACACCATCCTATTTGACCATCTTCTGAACAAACATTCGGAGCATTTAAATGGTTAGAATGATCATGGATCACTTCAGCCTCTAATTCTTCACACTGAGACTCCTCCACTTTTTGTACCATGTAAGACTACACTATCATCTGAAACAGACTGCCTCTACCATTCTCTACTCTCATGCTCAGAACTAAAGTAGTTGACTCCTCCATTTCTTTCCAAACATCTGTTGACTCTGGAAAAACATCCCTCCTTGACTTCCATTTCAATGAATCAGACACCACATCACCCTTTCCTGAAGTGTAGGAGATCTTTAAGTCTTATTCCTAGATAAACTACATCAACCTCCACTTCTGGATGTTAAGTTATTTCTGGGAGAATACATACCTTAAGCTCTTGTGATATGTAAAGACCATGAAGCATTCCCTGATGAGGTAATGCGACCACAACTTCAATGAGAACCCAACCACAGTAAGATCCAGGTCAATGGTGGCATAGTTATGTTCATGGGGACGTAACTACATAGAACCATAAAAGATTACTCCCTGTTTTTGTAACAGCACACTTCCCTAGCCTAGCCCAGAAGCATCAAAAAACCCTTCAAACATTTCCCCTTCCTCTAGTAACCTCACCACTAGGGCACTGACTAGTTTCACCTTCAGATAACTGAAAGATACATGGAATTGTTCACTCTAAACAAAATCCTAGTCATTCTTGGTTATGGTTTTCAGTGGATCTTCAAATCGAGTGAAGTCGGAATGAGCCTCTGGTAGTAACCTTCCGAACCCAAGAAACATGGAACCTCTACCACATTATTGGGTTCTGCCTAATAAAAAAACATTTTTACCTTATATGAGTCCACTTATATTCCCTAATGGTACACCACATGTCCATGGATGTACACCTATTATATCTAGAATGTGAACATGGAAAACTTCTCGTAGATATGGTGGTATCATAGGTCTTCCAAAACTATCCCTATATGCTCATGGTGATCCTCCACTCATCTTGACAATATAAATATGTATTCATTGAACACGACAATGAAATGTTCACAGTATTCACAGAAAATATAGTTCATGAGCCCCATGGACATGGCTGGGGCATTCATAAATTTGAATGGCATGACGACGACCTTAAAGTTCCCATATCTACACCTTAAAGCAGTCTTTAAGATGTGACCGTCCTTCACCCTCAACTTGTGGTATCCCAACTATAGTTTGATCTTAGGGAACCAACCTTCTCCCTTCAACTGGTCAAAATTTTCATTGATCCTTGTGAGGGGGTAACAGTTTTGGAATGTTACCTAATTCAGCCCTTTGTAGTCTCTGTACATCCTGAGACCACTGTATGCCTTCATCGTAAACAAAATTGGAGCACCCCATGGGTGACACACAGTGTTGGGTAAAACCATTATTCATCAAGTCATCAACCTGAATTCACAAAGAATACAACTCATAAGGTTCCATCTGATAGGGATCCATCGAAATCAGATGGGCACTGGGTTGTAAGTCAATCTTGAACTCAACATCACGTTATGGGGGTAGAGTCACCACCTCTTTGGGGAAGACATCTAGGAAGTCAATAAGAATCCACATAACTCCAACCACCTCTGGGTCTACTGATTACATTGAAAACTCAGATATAATGGAAAGAAGGGGCTCCACATGTCAACTGCCCACCTAGAAACCCCGCTCATCGAGGAAATCAACACGCTGGCCACCCATAACTAAGAACATCACCCTTCTCTAGAAGCAGTCGATAATAGTGTGTATGGATAAAAACCAGTAGATTCCTAGGATGAAATCGTATGGTTACATTTTCAGTTGAAAGAGATCCCCACTAGACTGATTCGACCCCATCAATAGGCTGCATCCTCAAAAAATATCAAATAGACCGATCTGACCCCTAAATGGAATACTCAACACTAGGGGCATGGAGATCCTCTCTACATCTAGGCCCGTGGATGGTCTAGACCATGTGTAATAAAGGAGTTAAAAGCTCTTAAATAAAAAAATTCCTATGCAAGAGTTATAAACCAACTGATCATACCTCGAACAAAGTCCAACCTTGATGGAAATGCCACCCCAGTGGCATGGAACTACCCATGCCCTGCTCCTCTCCCCTTGGTTATCGGATACCTCCCCAACCACGCCCGGGTTTAGTTCCTAAAGTGCACCTTCAGGTTAGCCTCCTTCAGGACCATCTTCCCTCAGTGCAGTGGGAGTTCGCTGACCCTCTAGCTACTGCTGCTACGGAAACAGCCTAGCTTGAAATTGTAGCTGCTGAGGTGGGCGCTTAACCTGCCCACATCCGCTGCACTGCACTAGGTCTAGGAACTGATTCCAAATATTCCAATGACATCAAAATAAAATGAACCTCGGTCCTAGGCATTTGGAGAATGGAAGAGGGTTATGAGATCTAATCCTGTACTAATGTGGCCCACTCCCCTATGGACGAAACCTAGAAGGACCTCATGATGGAGGCCCGGTGCAAATGGAATTCCCATTCAATGTGCTCAACTGGATCCCATCCCATGGAACACATCCTAGCATGTCCATCCTCTCCACCACTTCAGCCTTCTCTAGAACCTCCAAGTATGTTGGTAGAGTGAAGGGAGTAACATCGTACTACAGGTAACGTTGGATTGCCTCCTCTAAGGGAATTTACCACTATTTATCATCTAGGAAGAGGTCTGGAGCCAAATTAAGGCGATCCCTGAAATTTATCCCCAATTCCCTCACCATCATATTCACTTATTGGAGGGAAAGTAGTTCTTGTATGTTTTCATCCTTCATTGTGGAAGAACGGAATTCATCCTGGAACTCCTTATTGATGTCAGTCCATTGAAACTCATCTTCCCTCTTCTCCGAAAGATATTTCCTTCACCACTAACGTGCTGCTCCCCAAATTTGGAATATAGCCAAAGGAACCCAATACTCTACTGGATCCCGGATCAAGATGAAATCTATCACCAGCTCCTCAATCTGTCTCTTCATCTCCAGGTCAGAAACACTACCCTCGTACTTTGTGAAGGTCTTCCGCTGGAAGGCACGAAGAATTATCTTCCACTTTTCATTCTCCTCATCTCATTTTGTCCTCCACTAATCATCCATATCATCCTATTGGGAATCAATCACATGTACTACTCGTGAACATCCTCTCGATGCCATAGTTGTAAGGTAAACAAGGAATGCCTATGACCGATTAGTGTAGAAGTATTCTTTTAAATTTATCATAAACCATTTATTTATTTAAAGCTCCCAAACCACCCATAACACACAAGAACACATTTCATTATACTTCATGTACCTTCCCTTGGGTCTCTACCCTGCAATCGGTGTAGCCTCACATAATCATTCAGTAGGTCCATATTCCCTGCATTGGATCACGGATAGTCCCTAAAATCTCGTGTCCTAGCCAGTCTACCCCGGCCTATTTCATGCACCATGATTGCATAACATGGTTTCCCTTCCATCCCCTACAATACTCACTATTCCTAACCCCGATATCTATTCTATCTCTCAAACATCTCCTTAGATACCATTCTCTCTTAACCTTCCTTCACCATGATGAGGAAGGGATAGAAAACTTCCAGAACCTTCCTTCTTCAAGTTGAAGAAGAGATAGTGACCCCCTAAGTCCTTCCTACAATTGGCCCTGGGGTGGATAATATTACTAAGGGTATATAATCTCACCTGAAATGGAATGCATTACTCTTTTTATAGAACTAGATTAGGAGATAAGATGGTAAATCCCAAACAAATCCAAATGTTGAAAGTAAAAGTAAATCTAAAATCCATTCCCATATGCATATCCAAAATAAACTGATACAGAGTATAAGAAAACTCTAGAATAAAGAACAAATGAAACAAAAGAAGAAAATACAACCACCTAAGCCTAGGCTACAAAGGTTCTTCATGGTCCTTGAATTCCTCCTGGAAACCTGGAAGCAGTTTTATATAGGTAGGTTGAGTATAGATGTATACACAATAGGGAAACCAAAATCTATCATGCACAAGTTGGGAGGAATTCTAATGCCCCTATGAAAGTAAAGGTAACCAAAATACTCAAGAAGGAAAACTATCCACCCAGCCACACCAGGGAACACTCCCCAAATAATTCAAGTCAAGTAAACTAGTAGTAATAGCACATCGATATTTGGGTACCCCTCACCACTTTTACAATGGTTATTTAGGACATTCTACATGTACAAACTACCCCATAAGTTCCACAATAGTCCCAGTTCTTCCCCAATAACAACATTATGGGATATCACAACCATGAAACCCTATACCCACAGACACATGGGAAAAAACAACCACACATCACCATGCCCGCAGACACCAGGTCCACAATAACCATACATCACCACTCCGGCAGACACCCAGACCACAACAACCACTGCCACGCCTGAAGACACAAGGGACTCATCCCGAAGTCCCTTTAGAAACTAACCTTCCCACATAGACCTGGGCCAACAACCAGCATACCCTACCCGAAGATTCTTGGGATACAAGGGGAAGGGAGTAGAAATGAGCTAATAACCAACCACTCATAGGAATGTTGGGAAAAACACCCTCCCCCATGAAATGGGGGTGTTCGAAATGACGTTATCAACATGGTTGGGGTGCATATAAGAAACAAAAGAACTAAATTTTAAACATATTAGAAACAAGAAATCATACCAACCATAGGGTTCTGAAATAGAAAATCAGCCCATACACAACCACTCTCGCTGCTATACCTATATGCATAAATACACAACATCTATAACCAGTACACCACCCAATTATGGAAAAAAAACCCCATTACTCTAATTCTATTTTTCATATTCAATTGTTTCCATTGAAAACTATTTTCCATTAATAGGCAACAAATAGGAACAATCAAAAGCCAAAGAAACACTGAACTGGAGAAGGAAATTTCCAAATAATAATTTATGCATTCACACATGTTTCTCCTGTAAATTCATAGCATCAAAATGGATCATTGAGATACCTCAAATGACTGGAACCAAGACAAACCCCAACATACAACTCTACATTGCCTCAAATTCACAATCCAACAACCCTTCAACCAGTGGTTCCATTCCTGTCCATGTCACCCCACAATTCATCAGATAGAGAAACCATAAATACCTCTAGAACAGAGCAAGGATGTTTTTAATTTAACCACAACATTCAATAAGTTACTTATTTCTATTTTGTTAACTGGGGTGATCACACAAGGATTCTTATTCATTGGTAATCTGCATAACCAACTGAGTTTATGTGATTAACCAGTTTCCATGTTACAGCCCTTCAATCAAAAGATTATCGAGGAAAATAGTGGTTCTTTGTGTGCAAGGAAGGACTAAGAACGACCACGATTTCTAGTGGGCATAATCCCATAAAATTAAAAGTATAAAAAAAGACTAAAAAAATATATCATCATCTTTTACACCCCTTAATTCATGGAATATTTGTTAATTATCATTGTTATGGTATGGTTTAGACTACTTTCAAATGGAAAATATTATCACACCAACCCCACATGATGCATAGTAAATAGAGATGTTGGAAAACCACTACCTCGATGATCAATGATCGAAGTTTCTCCTCATTCCAAGAACAAAGCATGCTCGACTTGTAGAGGAAGAAATTTAAGGACTCCATATCTGAGCTGGAAGGGCTCCAACATGGGTGAACTGTTCATCTTGGAAGGTGGACTCGCATGTCATTACGGTTGAAGTTATATGTGTCCCAAATTAATTACTCGTTCTTAAAACATTAGTATAGCATAAGTTTGGGGTCGATCCACATGGAACTATGGCGTAAGTGAATTCAATTGAGTTAATACTTAATAAGGTGAAGTATGCAGAATTTAGAGTTTATTGGTTTGATTTTGGTCTTGGATTAAAACTATATTGTTTTACTTTGAAGAAATGATTAATAGTTTTAAAGAAATCAACGAGTGAATTTAAAGAGTGTAAAACGGGAAGAAAAGACGTGTTGGGGTTGTGGTGATTAAGGAATTCTTATGCATATTGTTTAAATGGTTGTGTTGTTCATGATAATTCAATCATTCTGAATTTTATATTCTTTTAAGATTTCCTTAGTCTGGTTCCTCTTGATTGGAATTAAAGAAGTTGACTCCTTAGTCCGGTAGTCAGTGTTCTTAATTATTTATTAAGTTCAGTCCATTATTGAATCGGTGAAATCTTTCCAATGATCATGGATGTTTTCACCGTTACTTTTCTTTTGTATCACTGAGAATTATTCCCTTGGTCCGACTCATAATTATCAGTTATATTTGACAGTGAAATAAGAAGATTTAGAAGAATTACAACGAGCAAACACAGCAATATTGAACAACATAAAAATAGCGATCCTTTGATCCACAGTCCCAACACTAGGGGTTTAGTTACACATAGAATACAGAAGATAAATGACACACATGATACCTAAAAGATTCATCGTGTAAGCGTTGAGTTAAGGTGTCAGAAGGCGGAATAGTGGAACTATGGAACCACGATGGCTCGGGAATGGTAGCAGCATAGATTCTTCTCTCCTCCAATGGTTTCGAACTTTTTTTTAATCTGAAGGAAGAGGCCTCTTTTTATATAAAAATAAAGTAAACAGAGTGTATATAAAGTACATGCTGTGGACTTCTATCAACGTGCTTTGGTGCCCATTTTTCTCCGCTGGTAGGCGGCCTAACACGCCGTCTTTGACTTTGGCACGGTGCCGCCTGGTAGTTAAGTGTACACGGTGTGTAGGGCCGCCATACACGGCATGTAGTATCAAAATTTGGCCACCAATACCCTTTTAGAATTGTATACACGGCGTGTAGTGAATGGAACACACAGTGTCTTCTTCAATGGACACATGGGCGTGTAGACGTTTCTCAGCAACAACTGCTTCTAGAAAGTCGTACAGGGCATGTAGCGCCGCTTCACACTACGTGTAGCATTATCCTGGAAACATGGGCATGTACTCCCTCCTTTGATCTGTGTGTCTGTCTGGCTATACACATAGTGTATATAAAGTACATGCCGTGTAGTTTTAAAATTTCTACAGACTTCCCTTGATTTGTGTATTTTTGCCAGAAATTTCCTAAAAGTAAATATGATCACCAAAATCAAAGAATATGTTCATGAAACAACATATATTTGCTGAAAACATGTTTTTATTTTCAATAATATATATGGGAATGTATACACAAATTGGGTGCATCAAATTCCCCCACACTTATTCGTTTACTTTCCCTCAAGAAAAATCTCAACATCTAATTAAAAGAGCCTATACATTTAAACAGAATGTATTCAATTAATCAAACGAATAAATGATAATGTTTATGAGGAAAATTCTAAAAGCACAAATAAATTCAATTCATAAGATATTAAAATCATTCCTTATATATAATTCAATTAACTACTCTCATCCTCTTTTAACACTTTTTTCAACCTTTCAAAAATAAGCATGCCACTTGATGATTTACCTTACCAGTTAAAATCACACTCCACACTCATGATGTTTTTATTCAAAGTTATGCTAAATCTATGGTATATACAATCTATCCATAGGTTTTCAAGATATCTTATCCTCTACTTCAGAGAAATTGAATTACAAAAATCATGAGGGCTTTATCAATGACGTTAAGATGTCTCTGTGGCTAAGGGTTGGTAGGTTCAGATGAAAAATTGATTCTGAGGCTTGAAAAAGGATGGCTAATTTCATTAAACAACATTGCATGATATTCAATGTAAAGATCATTGAAAACGCTTCCTACACAAGCTCAGTCAAATTCTTTTGTAATCGTCACCGTCTTCTTTTAGGCAAGTAGGGTTCATGAGTAAATAAGCATAAGGTCCCTCTTTGGTTTGTTTGTTATTTTTTTAAGAAGGGAAACACTTATGAATATAATGAGTAGATGTTTGGAACCCATTATGCCCCAAATAATCAATAGGTACTCCCCCACACTTCATTTCATGAATGTGCACAAAAATATTCTAGGTATTGCCAACTCCCTCTTTAAAGCTCAAATGAATAATCATGCAAAGTTTAAAAAGAAATAGGGTAGTAAGGGAAATAGGCTTGTAATGTGGCTTCTTATAAAGGTTGTTCATGGATTCTATGGGCTTAATGAAGATAAAAAGTATGGTAGGTCTCAAGATAAAGGGGTTGAAACAATATAATGCCTCAATCATTTTTATGTATTTAAAAAATTTCTTCATGTTTGGAAAAGAACACTTGAAAATTCTGGTAGTGATGCATATCCTAAGAATCTCCCAAGAAAGAGTGTATTAAAGAAGAAATATGAAAAAGGGTTTAGAATACCTATCATGAGTGGAAAAATAATAAAGGGACAATTAGGTAATGACATGCATATAAATGATTAACCTAATCAATGTAATTAATCAAGGATTAAAATTGTCAATTTGAAACTATATCTGCAATCATTTTAAAACACTTACAAACTAAAATAATCATGAAACCCTCAAAAAGTTTCTACAGATAACTTAAGAATTTATAAGAATGATTAACCAAAATTGCTTTACATTTACAAATATATAATCTAATAATGATGTCTCACAGATTAGTTCAAGGGAAAAGACTGAGGTGAAAGAGATAGGTTCTCCCCCACACTGAATATGGCACATGGTCCTCCATGTGCAATACTAAGGTAAAGGGTGGGAAAGAGTGGATATGTGGGACACAAAGAGGGAAAGCAGTGGAAGAAGTAAATCCAAAAAATAAAGAAAATAGAAATAGAAAAATAATCCCATCATGAAAATTGATGCCCAATGTGCTCCATGATACTTGTGACTATGAAGAAAAAAGAAAACTGAAAACAAGCATAAAATCACAGCACAGAAAATGAAAAAAGAAATATACAAGAGAATGAAAAATGTCACTATCATGGGGTCGCCTCAGGGGACGGCAAATCCAGTACGGAATTGGCGGGTAAAGACATCGCAGGAGGTGTGGAAGTGGGATGCTCAGACTCTGCATTGGGAAGGGAAGCTGAAGAAGTAGGAGCCGCAGGTTCAGGACTCGGGAACGGGAGCTCAGTAGCAGGCCCTAGCCCGGAAGAAGTGTTGTTCATGGATTCTATGGGCTTAATGAAGATAAAAAGTATGGTAGGTCTCAAGATAAAGGGGTTGAAACAATATAATGCCTCAATCATTTTTATGTATTTAAAAAATTTCTTCATGTTTGGAAAAGAACACTTGAAAATTCTGGTAGTGATGCATATCCTAAGAATCTCCCAAGAAAGAGTGTATTAAAGAAGAAATATGAAAAAGGGTTTAGAATACCTATCATGAGTGGAAAAATAATAAAGGGACAATTAGGTAATGACATGCATATAAATGATTAACCTAATCAATGTAATTAATCAAGGATTAAAATTGTCAATTTGAAACTATATCTGCAATCATTTTAAAACACTTACAAACTAAAATAATCATGAAACCCTCAAAAAGTTTCTACAGATAACTTAAGAATTTATAAGAATGATTAACCAAAATTGCTTTACATTTACAAATATATAATCTAATAATGATGTCTCACAGATTAGTTCAAGGGAAAAGACTGAGGTGAAAGAGATAGGTTCTCCCCCACACTGAATATGGCACATGGTCCTCCATGTTCAATACTAAGGTAAAGGGTGGGAAAGAGTGGATATGTGGGACACAAAGAGGGAAAGCAGTGGAAGAAGTAAATCCAAAAAATAAAGAAAATAGAAATAGAAAAATAATCCCATCATGAAAATTGATGCCCAATGTGCTCCATGATACTTGTGACTATGAAGAAAAAAGAAAACTGAAAACAAGCATAAAATCACAGCACAGAAAATGAAAAAAGAAATATACAAGAGAATGAAAAATGTCACTATCATGGGGTCGCCTCAGGGGACGGCAAATCCAGTACGGAATTGGCGGGTAAAGACATCGCAGGAGGTGTGGAAGTGGGATGCTCAGACTCTGCATTGGGAAGGGAAGCTGAAGAAGTAGGAGCCGCAGGTTCAGGACTCGGGAACGGGAGCTCAGTAGCAGGCCCTAGCCCGGAAGAAGTGGTCGCAGCATGGCCCACCATAGACAGCAGTACAGAATCTGTGGCCTGGGTAGGGAAGGGTGGTGGAGTAACAGCAAATGGGCCAGGAGCGGAGGCAGTGGCTGGTGGTGGAGGCATTGGAATAGCAAGATGCTGAGCAATATGCACCAACAGCTGCTCCATATGGTCCTGGAGGTCGTCCAGATGAATCAAATGTCGCGCAATGGTGTCCTGGTGGCCGATGATATGAACAAACTGCTTCTCCATCTGAACCTGTCGGCTATCCAAGCGACCTAGGACCGGATCCATCGCAGCTAGGCAGTGGGAAAGGGAACGATCGACCGAGGGTAAGGGGGTAGGTGGGATGTGGGAAGGGACAGAAGAAGGAAGTTCAGAAGAAGTGGGGTTAGTAGGAGGTGGGTGAGGTGGAGAAGCTGGAGGGGGTGGGGAAGGAGGAGCAAGGGCATCAGCTGGGTAAGGGGGTCAGCGGGTGGATGGGCTCGAGCATGGGAAAGGATGTAGGAACCCCCCCTACATTCTGAATAACCCCATGCGAATGATAAAGAGAAATTCCATCTGCTGGGGTGAACCTACCAATTCATGAGGTAAAGAGGGCTCGAATACCCCTAGTTGGTGGGAAAGACGGGTGGTGTAAAACCTGCTGTTCAGGTTTCCCTGGCGGCCGGTAAATATAGAGTGGAAATAGGAGGCGGCTATAAAGGGGTGGTTCGGGTAGTCGTATCGGATGAGACAGGTATGAATCTCCATGTAACGGCTGGTAACGACCCCCCATATCCTCATGTTGGGGAAAAAGGATGGCGCTAAAGCACCTGTGGGAAAAGCGAAGGATGGGGTCGGCTATAAGAGTGCTCTTCTGGAAAGAGGGGGAGTATCAGTGGTCAGGCCCAGCGATCTCCTGCCACATGGAAATGAGGTCATAGCACACGGGCCAAGTCAAGGTAGAAATAGGGGGTGGAATGATAGGATGGGGGTAGAAGCCGCACCCTCGGCCAAACTCAGTCATTGTAAGAGAGAAACATCGGTCGCCTAGCCGGAATCGAACTACAGGTACCGCATCGCCAAGTGTCTTCCAGTACTCCACACCATAAAACTCAAACGAGGATACAAACTCCAAAAATAAATCACAGAACAAATGAGTGCTAACCTGGAAAATATCAAGGAGTGAGGTGTGCTCGAGAAGCTCCACCAACTACTCCTAATAACCGAGCTGCTCCGGAATGCTACTGTCGAGGTACCGGCCACTCAATGGTATTAGCCGACGACAGAAGCGTCGGACCCTGTCGTATGATAGATCGGTGACCGGGAATACTGTGCAAGGATAGGGAGCACCTGTAGGTCCTAGCCCAGGTGCCGGTGCAGCAGCAGGGGCTGGCTCTGTGGGTGGATCTGCCGAAGTAGAGGGTGGGTCGGTGGATGGTGTGCTCTAATAGGGACCATCTGCTAATGATGATAGCGTCGGGAAAGTGGTAGTCGGTGCAGCAGAAATGGTGGTGCGTGGATGCTCGGTGCTGGATGGTGGAGGTGTAGCAGAAGGAGACCTGACCTCCACTGAGGGAGTGAGTGGTGGTAGAATTTTTAATAGATGGAGCTCAAAGACTGGAGCATCTGGGTTCGGCTGCGTAGGTGGGCGGAGTCGGATCCAACGATAGCGGGGCCTCTCACCCTTAGTGGAAGAGGTGAGTCGCTTCCCTCGAGAAGGATCGTGATCTGCCATATCCTGAAATAGAAAGAAAAAGAAAACACAACAAAAGAAAAAGAAAAAGGAAAGAAAACAAAACAATGAAAATGTGAGAAAACTGAAAAAAAAAGGTACACGGCGTGTACTCCAGAGTACACGACGTATAGTCAAAAATGTAGAGTATCCCATGTTCTCTAGATAGACACGCCGAGGGTGAAAAATAAACCATGTAAAAGTAAATGGCGTGTACTGAACACACACGTCGTGTTCACTAAATATGCAGGTGGTCGTGTGTTACAAACGACACGGCCATGTTTCTATCAGTGCAATGAAAAACCACACGCCGTTTAGGACACAAAAACAATGTGTCATTTACTCGATGTACAAGGCCGCGTAGGGGGTGAGTCACGGGCCGACCGAAAGAAATAAAAGACATGACATGTACCGAAGATACACACCGTGTTTGGGAACATGGGGTGAGAGGTCGTGTTATGTGCCACACACGGAGGGGCCAAGGAAAATGGTATACATGGCGTGTACCAAACACACACGCCGTGTATGTGAAATGGTTTGTGAGGTCGTTTGCAAAGGAGTACATGGGCACGATGAGGAAAATTACATGGTGTTTATCAAATATACACAAAGTGTATATTCAAATTTTGAAATATTTTGTGTGTGGCCGTGTACAGATGTACACGGCTTGTGTTCTTCATTTTGTGGTCATGTACAGGTGGAAGCCGAACGGTCAGCTGATCCGAAAAATACCCTAAACGAGTCCAAATATTTAAAAGAGAGGGTTTAGAATGGTGTACCTTGACCGAGGATCACAATGCAAGAAGAATCAGAACCAGAAACGCCCTGAATCGACAGATCTGAGAAAAGGGGGTGGAGGTGGTCGTTCGGGAGAAGAAAACGGGAAGAGGGGAAGAAATGGTGAGGCCATGCGACACGAGCTCAAGCTGGGTGGCCTGCGGACTATATATCCAAGGTACACGATGTGTATGTTTGGACTATAGGCCGTGTATTTCATTTTTCATTAAAAAAACCCTATATATAAATATATAATTATTATAGTAAACTATATAATAATTATTAATAATAATTAAAATAATATATATATATATATATATTGATAAATTATATTACAAATAAACCTATAAACAATGTATATCGAGAAATACATGCCATTTAATTTAAAATTAGAAAAATAGTAGTACAACCTTTGGTCTGGTGCTTGAGGCGGGATTCGAACCGGCGATCGGCTGTTCCGAATGGAAGCCCTCAACCACTGGAGCAAAGGTTGTTCTTCTATTCATATTTATTTTATATATATATTTATTCTATACAGCCTATACACATGGGAATAAAGAAAATCATGGTGTGTGGTTTTTATTTAGGAAAGGATGGGGATGAAGTGGGGAGATTAGCACGATTCGAACCCGGGTCTTTGAAACCTGGGGCCGAGACTTTACCAATCCGACAACTTCACCTGCATGTTATTTTTTATTTTGAAAAAAGTTTTTAAATTTATATTGGAAAATTATGGTACACACGGCATATATCGAAATGCCCGTTGTGTGGTTTTATTTAAAGAACAAATGATCGAAATGGGATGGTTGTCTGGATTCGAAACCGAGACATTTGGAATCGGGGTATGATTCTAGCCAACCATCCCATCCCCATCATGGGTTTTATTATATTTAAATATATATATATATATATATGAAAAATACCACACATGCCGTGTAAATAAAAGGAGGAACATTGTGCCGAAGTTAGGCTAGGAGGATTCGAACCGGGGACAGCCCGAATAATTTCCAGTGACTTTACCATCGGCACCGGAATCATCCCTGGTTATTTATTTGTTATTCTATAGATTTATACTATTAATATTATAAAATAAAAAAGATGAGTACATGTTGTGTATATAAGTTGGACACGGCGTGTAACCTCTGGGTTGCCTCCCATGAAGCACCTTTGTTTTTGGTCGTTGGCTCGACCTTCTTACATCGCTTACCTAATATTTACGGTGGATAATGGTCCCAATAGTGGCCTCCCTAGCCATCTAGGAGTTTCAATTTTTCCATCTCCTCTTCCATTGGAATGTCTGTAATCTTAAAGTTATTAGAAATATAGTAACATACCAGATCATCAAGCAGGCGATCGTCCATAGTAGTTATTGCAGAATAATCCTCATGATCGGACAATGATGCCTGCTTGATGGCTTTGAGAACATTGTAGGAGGATCTCTCATCCCCTTCCCGGAAAATAAGTTCTCCTTAGTGAACATTGTTCAATACCTTCCCAGTTTCCAAGAAAGGTCTTCCAAGTATAAGAGGTTCTTCCTGGTCATCCCCCATGTCGAGGATGATGAAATCAGCGAGGAGGATCAGCCTACCCACCATCACCAGTACGTCCTCCAGTAGTCCCTTTGGATGTTTGATGGATCCATCAGCATATTAAAGGGCTACACGGGTAGGATTGAGCTCGTTGAGTCCCTGCTTCTTGAAAAATCCAAGGGGCATGAGGTTCACGCTGGCCCCTAAGTCGCAGAGGACCTTCCCAAACTCACATGATCCAATAGTACAAGGAATGGTGAAACTACCTGGATCCTGATGCTTTGGAGGAATGGAATGTTGAACCATCGTGGAGCACTCATTTGTTAGTGATACAAGGCCAAATATTCCATCATCCTCTTATTTGAGAGGATTTACTTCATGAATTTGACGTATGTAGGCATTTGTGTTAGGGCCTCCGCAAATGGTATGTTGATGTGGAGCTTTCTGAACACATCCCTGAATTTTCTGAACTGGTGGTCCAGCTTCCTTTGCTTCATTCTCTCTAGAAAAGGTAATATAGGCTTGAATTGTTGGACAACCTCCACTCCATTATTCTAAAAAGCCTCCTTCTGTGGGCTTTTGGATTAGTAGGGGTCAATACTGGTATGTTCTTCATCATTAGGGGGTGTGGGTACACCTGGCTATGATGGTTCGGTCCCTTGGATCTCTTTGCCACTTCGGATCATGACCGCATGGGCCTCCTTCCATGGATTCTATTCTATGATTCCTGGTAGTGTACTGGGCTATCTTCGTGAGAGTTGATTTTCCAGCTGGCCAATCTGATTCTCCAATCCTTGAATCGAAGCTTCTTGATTTTAGAACCGAGCCTTAGCAGTAGATATAAATTTTGTCATCAGATCCTCTAACCTTGAAGTGTTCTCCTTCTTAGGAGGTTGTCGAGACGGTGGAGGAGGTGGTTGTCGTGGCTGCTATGGGTGAGGGTTTTGATACCGTTGTTGCTGATAAGGACCACGTTGGGGTTGTTGCGGCCTTTAGTAGTGGTTATGGTATGGAGGTTGGTTGTAATTGGGTGGTCGCTGGGCCGGAGGATTCTGCTGTTGTTGGCCCCAGCCTGTGTTCTGTTCATCTTTCCATTCCAAGTTCTGGTACTTCTGGTACTGGTTGGGCCCTCGATTTTGGGAAACATAACTCACCTCACACGTCGAAGGGCCTCCAGTCGAACCTGGGCATTCTCCCATGATGTGGTTATCACTGTAGTCGCCACATGCTGGATGGTTCGCCGCATGATCTTGAGGTGATCCTTTGAGGTTCAATGGGTCGATTTTATAGAACACAACGTCCAACTGAGCATCTAACATAGTGGTAGCATCAATATTGTGCATACCTCGCTTTTGAGTCCCCTGCTCGGAGTGCTACTAGAATCTGTTCGCTGACATGTCTTCCAGTAGTTTAAATAACTCTTCGGGAGATTTCCGCATCACCGTACCTCCAGCAGCAGCATCCACCACAGACTTGGTATTTGTTGTAAGTCCTCTGTAGAATGTATGGACTTGCATCCAAAGTGGGATGCCGTGGTGGGGGAATTTTTGTAACATTTCTTTGAAGTGTTCCCAGGACTCGTACAACAACTTGGAGTCATGCTGATGGAAATGGTGAATCTCATTCTGGATTGTCACCGTCTTCGATGGTGGAAGGTACTTGGACAGAAATGTCTGGTCTAGCTCCTCCCAGGTGAGGATAAATTGTTGTGGTAGCCCCTTTATCTATTCTTTCGCCTTGTCCCATAGAGAAAAGGGAAATAGGCGAAGACGGATGGCGTCTTTAGACACACCGGTGTACCGAAAGGTGTCATAGATCTCTATAAAGTTGTAGAGATGAGCGTTCAGGTCCTCGATGGACAGGCCACCAAATTGGACTGTGTTCTAGATCATCTGCATGATAGGAGACTTGATCTCGAAGTTTTGGGCCTGGACTAGAGGGCGGACGATGCCCGTATCAGGTCCTTGGATTGAAGGAAGATCGTACTCCATAATTCTACGTCTTGGAGGTTGTTGCTGATGGGGTGGATCATGAATTAACTACTCCTGAGGGGGGAACTATGGCTATGGGAAAAGTTGTTGCGGTTGTTGTAGTTGGTCGTACGCTGGAGGAGGTTTCTATGGAGGCCGTTGATAATCCCTTGGGAGGAATTTCATGAATGCCCCGGGCGCCTGCTCCGATAGTCCAGTAGTGGGAGGCTGCTGATCCTGGTATTTATTCTCATCCATTGCATCCACGGCTAGTGCTCCCTCTTCCGTGTTCGCCATGGAAGAGGGTTGCTGGTAGTGAGTTCCTTTTAGAGCACACCGATGACGAAGCAGGGTCTGTTCGATCTCCAGGTCATGCGGAAGTAGTTCCGATGACTCGGTGCTCCTGGACGGTGTAGGGCGCCTATTCATGCACTTTAAGCTTCTGCACAATCACAACCCAAATACCAGGAGTAACAAGGGAAAATCAAAATTGAAAATTTTAAATGGGATTAGAAAAGAGATTTTTGATAATTTTTTATTTTTATTTTGAATTAAATCAATTATTAAAAAAATTTAAATCTTAGCACTAAAACCAAAGTTCCCCAGCAATGGTGCCAAAATTTGGACTCGCTTGTCGTTACGGTTGAAGTTATATGCGTCCCTAATTAATCACCCTTTCATAAAAATTTAGTATAGAATATGTTCGGGGTCAATCCACAGGGAACTATGGAGTGCGTGAATTCAATTAATTTAATACTTAATTAGGTGAAGTATGCAGAATTTAGAGTTGATTGGTTTGATTTTGGTTTTGGATTAAAACTATATTTTTTTACTTTGAATAAATGACTACTAGTTTTAATAAAACAATGAGTGAATTTAATGAATGTAAAACTGGATGAAAAGACATGTCGGGGCTGTGGTGATTGAGGAATTATAATGCATATTGTTAAATGGTTGTGTTGTTCCTAATAATTCAATCATTCTGGATTTTATTATGTTTCAAGATTTCCTTGGTCTGGTTCCTCTTTTTTGGATTTAGAGAAGTTGACTACTTGGTTCGGTAGTCAGTGTTCTTAATTCCTTATTAAGTTCAGTCCATTATTGAATCGGTGAAATATTTCCAATGGTCATTGATGTTTTCACCGTCACTTTTATATTTTATCACTGAGAATTATTCCCTTGGTCTGGCTCATAATTCTCAGTTATATTTGACAGTGAATTAAGAAGAGTAAGAAGAATTAAAATGAGAAAACACAACTATATAAAACAACATAAAAATTCCAATCCTTTCATCCATAACCCCAACACGAGTGTTTTAGTTACACATTGAAAACAGAAGAGAAATGACACACGTGATACCTGACAGATTCATCGTGTAAGCGTTGAGGTAAGGTGTCGAAAGGAGGAATAGTGGAACTATGGAACCACGGTGGCTCGGGAATGGTAGCAGCAGAGCTTCTTCTCTCCTCCAATGGTTTCGAACATTGTTTTGAAAAATCCAAAGGCAAATGCCTCTTTTTATAGAAAAATAAATTACATGGAGTGTATAGAAATTTCATACTGTGTACTTCTGTCAACGTGCTCTGGCACCCATTTTTCTCCTCTGGTAGGCGGCCTAACACGTTGTCCTTGACATCAGCATGGTTCCACCTGGTAGTTGAGGGTACAAGGCATGTAGGGCCACCATACACGGCATTTAGTATCAAAATTTGTCCACCAATCATCTTCTAGAATAGTAGACACGACGTGTAGGGAAGGGAACACGTCGTGTCTTCTTCAGCGGCCACATGGGCGTGTAGACTTTTCTCAGCAAAAACCGCTTTTAGAAAGTCATAAAGGGTGTGTATCACCGCTTCACATGCTGTATAGCTTTAGCCTGGTGACATGGCCGTGTACTCCCTCCTTTGATCTGTGTATCTGTCAGGCTGTACACGGTGTGTATATAATGTACATGCCGTGTAGTTTTAAAATTTCAACAAACATCCCTCGATTTGTGTGTTTTAGCCAGAAAGTTCATGAAAGTAAATAGAATCACCAAAATCAAAGAATATGTTCATGAAACAATAGATATTTTCTGAAAAAATGTTTTTATTTTCAATAATATATGTGTAAATGTATAAAAAATTGGGTGCATCAGAAGGAAGTCTCCAGGTGCACTAAGAGAGGCCAGATGGAAAAAAGGGAGGATCTCAGCTTAAGAGGAGGTGAGATCCTATAATCAGGGAGATTGTTTTGAAGTACATAAAATTCATATCATGTCTAGACCAAAAGGTTGGGCGGTTTCAAATGTTTGGATTAATTAGCATTTAATAATTCTCCTTAGAGATAGTGGAGATAATGGTTGTGGGTTAATAGATTTCCACTAAACAGAGAAAAACACATAACATGGGCGAAACTATAAAACATGACAAAGGGCTCACACCGAGGAACAATTCACACATTTTGGTAACCTAAGGGTCACCCAAATCTTTGGGGTTTAAATCATATTTTATGGGCCTCAAAAGGCTTTGAAAGAGGTAATAAAACACTTTTACGTCGAAAGATATTCTATTGGGGAAAAACTAGAAGGTCCTAGAAAACTGGGAATGACTCGTCGTTAGGTTAGTCACTGTCGCCGTCGCACTGTCACCCATGCACCATCAACCAGGCACCATCACCCTAGCAAAAATGCCGATTGGTGCTATGTTTGATCCATCAGTGCTGTGGAAAACCTTTAGTTTCACCGACACCTGTCGGTTCCCCTGATGGCCCATCAGTGCCACTGACACCCATTAGTGACATTGACACGCATCGGGGCCACTGAATCCCATCGGTGCCACTGACACCCATCTATGCCACTAAATCCCAATGATACCACTGATGCCAATCAGTGCCACAAATACTGGTTAGTGCTACCGTTCGTTCAACCTGAAACATGGAAAAGTCCTTAATGAGCCACTAATGTTCCCCAGAATACCCCAAACACCATAATTTAAAAACTTAATGAACAAAGTGGGTATTTTCCATTACTATAATGATGATAATAGAAAGATTTCAATGTCTTTAAAACTATGTAGTTTATCAACATCATAACGTTGAATTTTTTGAAGTAAATATGTTCAAAAATAATCTCCAAGGAGTTAAACAAAAGTACTATAAATCATAATCTTATCATTATTCAAACCGAATATCATTATAGTTCCTAACCCAATAAAATATTTAAGTGGGAGGGTTTATTAGATCGACATGATGTTATGTGACAAGAATTATATAGTTATTTTTTCAGATAAATAAACATAAAAAAAATATCATTTAGAAAGGCATATTGGTGGTCCATAATATGGTATATGTTTGGAATGGTTCTCATATATGGTTTTGTTAATATTCATAAAAATGTTTTAGAATATATAGTATGTATCATTATTTCAAAAAGTATTTCTTCACATCATCATTCTTTCCTGTTAGACATATATATAATTTAACAACCCAATAAAATTTTATATAATCATTTTTTTTCTAAATAAATAATATTTTTTATGTAAAATTATGTAAACACATCAAACAAATAAATAATTATTTCATTAATTATGATCAAAGAATTGATAGAATAAAATTAACAATGAAAATGGAAACTAGTATAATGGGAAAATAAAACCACAAAACATTAATCAATTAGAACTTGAAAATTTTAATTGTGTTGATCTCCTAGAATTGTCACACTCATGAATAAGACTATGAATTATAGTCAAAATGAAACACCCCAACCCTAGTTACCCAGAGTCGGTGAATTTTTACATAACATTGTCATGATCACAAATGATCAAGTTTCGAAGGATCGATTAGTTTCGTAGCCATGGAAACACTAGATATATTCATAAAGTTTACATTACATCAATAAGTGAAAAACTAAAACAATATATTGTCTTCATATCCCCTCATACTATTCCTACAGGTCATTCATAAAATACTTCATCTCATCCTGGGAAAAATAAAACCTAGAAAAAGCGGTGAGCTCAAATGGCCAGTAAGGATAACAATATAGCGGAAACTTTCATAAATAATAACAAACATTTAAGACAATGTATAACTAAAACAAAATCCTTTTAAACTTGAACTTAAAAATAGTATGGAAAAAATAAAATGAAATAATTCCATTTAATTATTCACATGGATATTCTTCTAATCGAATAATCCCATGCAATATAAATAACCCATTTCATAATGATGGAATGAATAATGCCAGACTATCATAACCACATAGCCAAGGCCTTGTGCCAAGACAACAAATAAGATTTTGCCAAAGCCTTGTGCCAAGACACTAATTTGTCTCCGGAGACCTACCGATGCATTAAGGAGCTATATCGGGATCCACCTGTCACATATTAAGTCCAATGCATTACCATATGAAAAGGTTCAAACATAACATAAACAATCGTATTAAAACTAGCATAGGAAATGTAAATACTTCATCCATAAACTGCGAATGGTATAAGAATAACACATCCACAGTCAAACATATCACAAAAACATAAAAATAATATGGATGTTTTGTATCATAATAAATCAGCTTCAAATAAACATCAAATCCATCAAAGGATTTTGACATAGATGAAATCAAAACTATTTGAGAGAAATATCTCTTTTTTTTAAATCATTTAAAATTCAAACATTTATTAAGGAAGTAATTTAAAAGAGATTTTTGGATCAAAGTGTCCCATAACACTTCGAATCATTTGAAAAGAAAGATCATATCAAAACCTTCATGTCCATATAAATAAATCCTTAAAATCATTTTGAAAACATGGACATTAATTAAAAATATTTATAAAGATAAATCTTTAAAACATTTAAAATTCTGATTTTGATAAAGAGTACCTTTCATAAATTCTTAAAATATTCATTTTTAAATGATTTAAAAGTCACATAATTATATAATAAAACATTTACTTTGAAAACTTCCTTATAATATTGTAAGGGAAGCTTTGAAAATTTTATAATGGCGGAAAATAGCCGCACCCGCCGTATAATTTAAAAAACATTTTTTACCTTAATTCTATCGAAAAGGTTAAAAAGGACAATGTTTGGAAAATGAGGGAAAGATTACTTTATAAACATCTTATAAAAAAGTCAAACAAGGTTATAAATGACTTTAACCCCTATTCTGTAAAATAGTAAGAATGTTTTGAAATAAACTTTCAAGAAACATGGATGTGGATGATAAGGAGGTCCCAGTAGAAAATTACATATAAACAACCTCGGATAATGAAGAGATTGTGAAATAGCCCTTATCTTGTACTTTTCCTTGGTTGGGGTAGGTTAACCTCCTATATAATTGTGAAATAATTTTTATTAAATTATACTAGAATCATATATATTAATATGATATCGTATATGATCTTTTAACATTGCTTGGTTAATAATATTTTAGAATTAACGTTGTTTCGGGGGTTAACTTACTCATTTTCTTATATATTTTTTTTATGTAAGACATTTTGGTCATGGATAGGATTTATCTTATTCATATCTATAATGATATCAAGTCCATAAAAATTATTTTCAAATCATCAAATGATAATTATACTTGAATGGATACGATGGAGAATGAATCTCATCGCGTTCATGGAGACGGTAGTCCGTACGTACGCATGAGTGAAAATATCATTCTTTTGATATTAAAATAATATATAATTGGATGGTATATCATATATACAGAATCATTATCATGTTATATTTATTATTTACATGAATTAAAAATAATTATTATACCCATCAAAATAATAATGTATTGAATAACAATTACACCACAACGTGGAGACGGTAAGCCGTACGTACGCTCGTATGGTGACATGTCTTTCAAAGGATGGATAGAATACTGAATATGGTTGTACCATATTTAAAATAATATTACAGTATATAAGAGATACTGGATTCATTATTTTAGAATGGGAATAACAAATAATGAAGAAGTGGAAGAAGAAATGAACTTGAAAAGGGGTGGTGAAATCATTACCTCTTCTTCGGATACTTCCTTTTGATTTGATCAAAAGGGCTCCGTAGGTTGGCTTTCTGACTAACGGAATGCCTATAGGATGAATTTAGGGATGTTGAGAGAGTATTTGGGCAGAGTTTGGCTGATAAAAATGGCATTTAAGGTGTGAATTAATGAGAAGGGGGAGTTCCCGTTTACAAGAGGGGTGAGGGGCACCTTTGGAAAAGCTAGAAATATTATTTTATAATAAATTCATATTCGGTTTATAATAGATCCAAAGTGGATTATTTAAATTTAAAGGTGGTTATGGGTCTAAAACCACTCAACCAATTGAATTTCGACAGGTTTGGGCTATTATATTAACCTTATCTTTAATTATTAACTCTTAGTTAATTAGTTTCACTTTTACAATGTCTCTTTGTATTTTTAGATTATATGGTTAATAAACATACTATTTACATCCAAGAGACACCTAAGTGGTCCATTAATGATAAACCTATCATTATATAAGTCTCTTGGACGAACCTTATATTTTTAGAAATTTAATATCAATTAATAATATAATGATTGTTTTAAAAACTCTTTTATGTCAATTTTGACACTATTCAATAATTGATTTTTTTTGAACTCATAAAAGGATTATTACTTAGAAAAAAGTTAATTAAATCAATACTAACATGTCATATTAACCTATAAAATTAGTGTACTTCATAAAAAGTCTCTAATTCTATTTATTTGGGTATTTATATTATCAATTATAAAATTCTTCACTATTAAAGTAATTACTGCATCATCATTGTGTCATATATAAATTAAATTATTTAATGTCTAAAAATTATAAATAAAATATAATTATGTAGGAAATTTTTTTATCTCTCAAATGAATATTTACAATCTAATTTATCTTATTTATAACCCTATATTAAAAATGTTTTGGTAAATAAACTTTGATTTTAACTCTTTTAACTCTTCTTTGAATTAAATAATAATAAATGTCCTAATCTAATACAAGTAGACCTATATGATAATATTTTACTACTACGGTTGGTTTTGGTCGAGATACATTTGTCCAACAGAATTTGGATATGTGTTAGGATAATATTAATATCATTTTTACCCTTAATTACCCTATTTACTTTTAACCATGGTAAATAAAATTAAAAAGTTACTATTCACCAAAAATTATTTTCATCTCATTGAACCAAATTTTACTCCTTGATATTAACCGTGTCTCTCAGATTTTCGAATTTCACTCACAGAAGCGTTAAAATTATGTTTTATGAAAAATTCAGTTTTTTAACTACCACTTAGTGGTTTCACTATTCATCAAAAAAATGAAAGTTTCCAAAAAAATACCAAAAATTAGGCCTAAGCTATATTTGATATTATGAATTCAACAATGATGTCTATTTTACCAAATTAAAAACATATCAGTTGCATTAATTAATTTAAAAATTAATTCCCGTCTTCAAAACAAATAGCGTGTTTTTAAGAGATAATAACTATCAAAACATTGACACTTGTTTATGTCCGGTTTAATTGTGAAATTATGCACTATGACCTAAATTGTATTAAATGGTAAAAATATATTCTAAATATACTTTCAAAACACTCAAATTTATAATTTATCAATAAATATTATTTTTATTAAAAAAAAAATTTAATTAAAATTAAGCAATTTTCACTATTCATCAAAATATAAATGTTATCCGAAAAGTTCCAAAATTTCACCTTAGGCTAATTTCGATACTCCAGATACAAAAATGAAGTCCAATTTGAGAGATAAAATTTATAAAATTTGAAAAAGTAGGTATTACTATTCACAACGGCTAGTTTGATTGGTTGTGGTGTGTGTTAGAACTCGAAGTCGTGTACAACACACACTACTGTATTATTCAAAGGAAAGCATACCGTCGAAGCATGGGATGTTTCATTGTAAATTTTTGATGTCCCCATTCTAAAAAGTAAATTTATTTAGTCAAATTAAATATATAAAAGTTTAAAATATTGGATTTAAAAAGGGTTCACTATGAAAAGTTGGTAAAAGTGCAACACTGAAAATGAATTTGTTCTTACATTATGTCTAAGAAACTCATAATATGAATTCTAAAAATATAAGGATTATATATAGTTTAAAATTTAGTTAATACTATTCATAACCTCTTTTGAATGCCTTGTTTGGTAAGTCATGGTGTGCTTAAACTTGGTGTTGCGTGTAGTGCATGTTATCGAATTATTTTGAAGAAATAACACACTATGAAATCTTGGCATGTTACATTCTCCCCTCCTTCAATAAATTGCATCCTTGCAATTTAAAATTGCTCTTCGAAAATAAATGGTTGAATATAGAAAATATCTTTGAAGGAAAACCCACATCAGAAATTGGGTTAATAAAATTTAGTCTTAATAAGAGGAAAAGAGAAATGAAAGGGTCACCACCAAATTATGATCTCTATTCGGAGAACATTGGTGGAAATTAGAGACATATAATTGGAGGAAAAATGTAAATATTTATAGGTAGTGATTGAGGTCATCAATCACAAACAAGTGTAAAATTGAGGGCCTTAAATTCATCAGTCTATGATGATTTCAAATACATCGGTTCAGCAAAACATATGGTATTCAGATAACACATTTTTTTAAGATCTATTCACTAAAGTATAAGAATTAATTTCTTCATTGAATAAGAGAATAAGAAAAATATATACTTGAAAAGTAGAGTCTCATCCTTTAACTAAGTTCTACCACAAACTCATCTTTCACTCTAAAAGATAATAGAACATAAAAATAATATTCTAATTATCTTATTCGTATAGGGTTAAAAAATGAATTTATAATTCATCTAGAAGAACCATTAAAAATGACATTATTGAATCTAGGAAATCATGTGGGTCAGTGGTAGGTGATACAACCTTGTTGCCCTTCGGTTTTGGGTTCAATTCTCGCGGCCTTGCCAGACGCGACGGGTTTCCACCCGACCTCCGGGTTGTCCTTTTTATGGCAATCCAAAATAATCCAAACTAGAACTATCCAAAATACTTGAGTCCAAAATTTTCAAGGAAGGAAAAAACAATGAAGATCCTTTTTTCCATGTAATAACATGTGAACACCTTCATCATGTATTCTTTTAAAACACTGCAACATCCTGAATTACCATAAAACCTTATTGATTACATTCATGATCCCTTATTCCTTAAAGAATAATAGATATACTCCTTCAATCCAAAATTTTTTTAAACCCCCACAATGATGGAATATACAAATAATTAATCAGTTTCAAGTTATTCAAGAATATCCAATATAATTTTTCCAAATCAATCATGTATTATTCTAGAATCACTACCTCAGTATCAGAACGATATTATGGTTTATATTTCTCTCAACCATATATTTTCCAAAAATTAAACCTTCCATTGAGTCACTTTTCTTTGTTCCACACAATCTCAAGTCATTAATGAAATTTTAATGCACTAAAATCCTTATATACTCCATAATTATTATAACATGTACATTGTTGATACAACACTCAAATGACATAATCAACATAAGAACTTTAATCATTCCTCTTCATCTGTGGTAGTATCATAACTTGATTATTATCCAATATCATCATTTGCGACATAGTCTGATGACTGGGACATAGCTTCGCGTAGTGTCCAAACTCCTTTCAAATAAAGCATTGTATATTTGAAACCATTTTCTTACCCTTGCAGTCACATACTTTGTGCTCTTTTCCTCCACACTTATAACAAACTCCCATTCCTTTCAGGAAAGTTCTAGGGTGTTTCTTCCCACAATTATCACATATGGAAAAATTTTTCTTTTCCCTCTTCCCTTTATCCATCATTCTCTCTTCCATCCTTTTCTTCTCTTGCTTCCCTTCAAATACATATGACTAAGTAAAATCTTTACTTATCTTATCAACACATGATATTATTTCTTCATATTATGATAATAAATGGGAGACTATTTCTATTATAAATTCTGGCTTAAGACCATGAAAGATATGATCCTTCTTTCTCTATGGATCATGTGCATTGATGGAGTTCTCATTCCTTCTACTGGGCACCATTTCTGAACAATGGAATACACTAGATTAGTTTATGAATAACAATACCTAATCCCAAACTTGTAAAACACATAACATAAATTAAATAGTTTATGGATATAATCCATAATCATAACAATGTCTCCTTTGAGGAAGTATATACTCATAAACCCTTCATAATGGTTTGTAATGAATATGAGAATTATCCTAAGCATATCCTTTGAGAGTTTCATAACCAAGAGTGCAGCAAGGCCCATTTTCATGCACCAGTTCCCATTCGAGTCTAGCTCAAATCGGTGATTTTGGGTTTTACAGCTAGGTACATCTGTGCCAGAGCCGGCTCTACCTGCTCGTATCCAGACAGGGATGTATTGCTTGGAAAACTCAAAAAATCTCTATAATACCAAAATTATAGGAATTTCTTCTATACTAATCCTCAAATTCCATCATAAGTCTATGTTCTCTAATCAGATTTTATCTAAATATAGCTTCCAAGGAATGTAATAAACTTCCTCTGATACCAAATGTAATGCCCTGACCCCAGTTACCAAGAGTCGGTGCATATTACATAACATTGGCATGATCACAAAAGATCAAGTCTCTAAGGACCAATTAGTTTAGTAGCCACAGAAACACTAGATATATTCATAAAGTGTACATTACCTCAATAAGTGAAAAACTACAACAATATATTGTCTTCATATCCCCTCATACTATCCCTGCAGTTCATTCATAAAATACTTGTTCACATCCGGGGAAAAATAAAACATAGAAAAAGGGGTGAGCTCAAATGTCCAGTAAGGATAACAATATAGCGGAAAATTTCATAAATAAGAATAAACATTTAAGGCAATGTATAACAAAAACAAAAGCCTTTTAAACATGAACTTCAACATAGTATGTCAAAAATAAAATGAAATAATTACATTTAATTATTCAAATGGATATTCTACTAATGGATAATCACATGCAATATCAATAAACCCTTTCATAATGATGTCATGAATAATGCCAGAATATCATAACCACATAGCCAAGGCCTTTTGCCCAGACTACAAATAAGATTTTTCCAAGGCCTTGTGCCAAGACACTAGTTTGTCTCATGAGACCTACCTATGCATCGAGGAGCTATATCGGGCTCCACCCGTCACATATTAAGTCCAATGCATTCCCAAATGAAAAGGTTCAAACATAACATAAGCATTTGTATTAAAACTAGCATACGAAATGTAAATAATTCATCTGTAAACTACGAATGGTATAAGAATAACACATCCACAGTCAAACACATAACAAAAAATCAAAAACAATATGGAAGTTTTGTATCATAATAAATCAACTTCATAAAAACTTAAAATCCATCAAAGGATGTTGACATAGATGAAATCAAAACTATTTGAGAAAAATATCTCTTTTTTTTAAAATCATTTAAAAGTCAGACATTTATTAAGGAAGTAATTTCAAAGAGTTTTTTGGATCAAAGTGTCCCATACAACTTCGAAACTTTTGAAAAGAAATATCATTTCAAAACATTCATGTCCATATAAATAAATCCTTAAAATAATTTTGAAATCATAGACATTAATTAAAAAGATTTAGAAAGATAAATCTTTAAAACATTTAAAATTATGATTTTGATAGTGAGTACCTTTCAGAAATTCTTAAAATATTCATTTTGAAATCATTTAAAAGTCACATAATTATAAAATAAAATATTTACTTTGAAAATATCGTTATAATATTTTAATTGAAGCTTTGAAAATTTTTATAATGGCGGAAAATAGCCACACCCGCCATATAAGTTGAAAAAAGCATTCTTACATTAATTCTGTCGAAAAGGTTAAAAAGGACCTTATTTGAAAAACGATGGAAATATTACTTTATAAACATCTTATAAAAAGTCAAACAAGGGTATAGATGACTTTAACCCCTATTTTGTAAAATATTAAGAATTTTTTTAAAGACACTTTCATGAAACATGGATGCGGATGATAAAGAGGTCCTAGTAGATAATTATGTATAAACAACCTCGGATAATGAAGAGATTGTGAAATAGCCCTTACCTTGTACTTTTCCTTGTTGGGGTAGGTTAAACTCATGTATAATGGTTAAATATTTGTTATTTAATTAAACAATAATCATATATATTAATATGATATCATATATGATCTTTTAACATTGCTTTGTTAATAATATTTTTGAATTATCGTTGTTTCGGGTCTTAACTTACTCGTTTTATTTTATATGTTTTGTTATGTTAGCCTTTTTTTCATGGATAGGTTTTATCTTATTCATATCCATAATTATATCAAGTCCTTAAACATTATTTTTGAATCATCAAATGATAATTATACTTGAATGGATACGATGGAGAATGAATCTCATCGCGTTCGTGGAGACGGTAGTCCGTACGTACGCACGTGCGACAATATCATTTATTTGATATTAAAATAATATATAATTGGATGGTATATCATATATACATAATCATTATCATGTTATATTTATTATTTAAATTAATTACATATCATTATTATACCCCTCCAAATAATAATATATTGAAAAACAATTACACCACGACGTGGAGATGGTAAGCCGTACGTACGCACGTATAGTGACATGTCTTTCAAAGGATATATATAATACTGAATATGGTTTTACCATATTTATAATAATATTTCAATATATAGGAGATACTGGATTGATATTTTAGAATGGTAATAACAAATAAAGAAGAAGTGGAAGAAGAAGGGAACTTGAAAAGGGTTGGTGAAATCATTACCTCTTCTTCGGGTTCTTCTTTTTGATTTGATCAAAAGGGCTCCATAGGTTGGCTTTATTACTAGAGTAATTCCTCTAGGATGATGTGAGGGATGTTGAGAGAGTATTCTGGAGAGTTTTGCTGTGAAAAATGTCATTTAAGGTGTGAATTAATGAGAAGGTGGAGTTCCCTTTTATAAGAGGGGTGAGGGGCACCTTTGGAAAAGTTAGAAATATTATTTTATAATAAATTCATATTCGGTTTCTAATGGCTACAAAGTGGATTATTTAAATTTTAAGGTGGGGATGGGTCGAACACCACTAAACAAATAGAATTTATACAGTTTGGGGTCATTATATTAACCTTATCTTTAATTATTAACTCTTAGTTAATTAGTTTCACTTTTACATTGTCTCTTTGTATTTTTATATTATATAGTTAATTAACATACTATATATATCCAAGATACCCCCAAGTGGTCCATTAATGATACACCTATCATGATATAAGTCTCTTGTCCAATACTTAGATTTTTATGAATTTAATATCAATTAATAATATAATATTTGTTTTAAAAACTCTTTTATGTCAATTTTGACACTATTCAATAATTGAAATTTATAAAAATCATAACAGAATTATTACTTTGAAAAAAGTTAATTAAATCAATCCTAACATGTCATATTAACCTATAAAATTAGTTTACTTCATAAAAAGTCTCTAATTATATTTATTTGGGTATTTATAATATCAATTATTTTAATTTTTCACTATTATAGTAATTACTGCATAATCATTGTGTCATAAATAAATTAAATTATTTAATGTCTAAAAATTATAAATAAAATATAATTATGTAGGAATTATTTTTATATTTCTAATGAATATTTAAAATCGAATTTATCTTATGTATAACCCTATATTAAAAATGTTTTAGTAAATAAACTTTGATTCTAACTCTTTTAACTCTTCTTTGAATTAAATAATAATAAATGTCCTAATCTAATACAAGTGGACCTAAATGATAATACTTTACTACTAAGGTTGTTTTTGGTAGAGATAAAATTTTCCAATAGAATTAGGACATGTTTTATGGTAATATTAATATCATATTTACCCTTAATTACCCTATTTACTTTTAACCGTGATAAATAAAATTAAAAAGTTACTATTCACAAAAAATTATTTTCATCTCATTGAACCACATTTTACTCCTTCATATTAACCGTGTCTCTCAGATTTTCAAATTTCACTCACAGAAGCGGTAAAATTAAGTAGTATGAAAAATTCAGTTTTTTAACTACCACTTAGTGGTTTCACTATTCATTAAAAAATGAATGTTTCCAAAAACAATTAGGCCTAAGATATATTTTATATTATGAATTCAAAAATTATGTCTATTTTACCAAATTCAAAACATATCAGTTGTATTAATTAATTTAAAAATTAATTTCCGTCGTCAAAACAAATAGCGTGTTTTTAAGAGATAATAACTATCAAAAGATTGACACTTGTTTATGTCCGGTTTAATTGTGAAATTATGTACAATGACCAACATTGTATTAAATGGTAAAAATATATTCTAAATATACTTTAAAACCACTCAAATTCATAATTTATCAATATAAATTATTTTTATTAAAAAAGTTGTCTTTCATTAAAATTTAGTAATTTTCACTATTCATCAAAATATAAATGTTATCCGAAAAGTTCCAAAATTTCACCTTAGGATAAATTTGATACGCCGAATACAAAAATGAAGTCTATTTTGAAAGATGAAATTTATAAAATTTGAAAAATTAGGTATTACTATTCATAACGGCTAGTTTGATTGGTTGTGGTGTGTGTTAGAACTCGAAGTTGCGTACAACACACGCTTCTGTATTATTCAAAGGAAAGTGTACCATGGAAGCTTGGGATGTTTCATTGTAAATTTTTGATGTCCCCATTATAAAACATAAATTTATTTAGTCAAATTGAATATATAATAGTTTAAAATATTGGATTTAAAAAGGGTTCACTACTAAAAGTTGGTAAAAATGCAATACTGAAAATGAATTTGTTCTTACATTACAACTAAGAAACTCATAATATGGTTTCTAAAATTATAAGGATTATATAAAGTATAAAATTTAGTTAATACTATTCATAACCTCTTTTGAATGACTTGTTTGGTAAGTCATGGTGTGCTTGAACTCGGTGTTGCGTGTAGTGCAAGTTTTTGAATTATTTTGAAGAAATAACACACTATGAAATCTTTGCATGTTACAGAAAACAACTAGGATTATAATATAAAATGTAAAAATAAAATATGTAGAACCATGATGGAATTTGATATGATTGATAAATGAAAGTTTTTAAGGTATATAAATGACGATATATGTATATTTTAAAAGAGATTATACCATAAGAATGGTAACATGACTATTAGGAATGGTAACCGGACTGTTTGGAATAGTAATTTTATAGTTGGAATAATAATATGACGCCAAGAAACTAAAATGTAATATAAATAATATATATAAAATAATTTTATAAAATATAAATATTTTAAGGCCAAAAAATAAATATCAATATTGAAAACAAAAAAATAATTATTCTCATTTTTTTAATAACTTTTATTTTGAATCATTTCATAAAAATTAAAAAAAATTAACAATTTTAATTTATTTTGTTAGAAATTTTTTGAAAAAATGAATTTCATTTTTATAATTATTACATTAAATTTTTATAAGGATTGTTTTTCTAACATTTCATTAAAAACATCATTATTATGTAAATAGTTAAAAACAATATTTCATTATTACTAGTATACTTTTAATTACAAAATTCATGGTGTAATAATGAGAAAATTAATTATTGAAATATTAGATTGACCATAAAAATATTTAATAAGACAAAAAGCCATTTAAATGTAATATAATTATTTTCCAATACTAAATTGTATTTTTGATAATATAATGTCAAATTTATTCTATTAAAAACCATTTCTTGGTTTTTCCACATTCCATTTAAATAAAATTTTTAAATTGATTTATGAAGGAATTAAAATATTTGAAATAATTTCATTATATACAAACATGACTTAACATTATAATAATATCTCTATTAAAAAAATTCTAAAGAAAATTATATTTTATTCAATATTTAAACTCCATGATACCCCTCTCATGAATTATAAATAAATCGAATCCCTCCCCTTAGAAGACAACTTCATTTCCATTTACCAAATTCAAATGTAAACCCACAAGCTATCTCAAAATACCATTATAATACATAAGGATTTTTTGTAGTTATATAGATCCAATATTTCATGGTGTGGCATCCTGAACCAGGTTCCACTCAATAGTTCCATGAACCTCGAAAGCCACTTGGCCCCAAGAGCACTTTACATTATTCCTGGGGATGTTGAATAGCTATGTAGGCTTAGGGTATTTCTGTGTGGAGACTATACCCTCATTTATGAGTAGTTTACAATGTATATGTGATAATATATAGATATAGTCATGAAATAATAATAATTTGTAATGAAAATTAGTAAAATAAGACATGCATAAACATCCATCAATAATAACAAACTCGAAATATCGATAGTATAGTATACCAAAGATGAGGATCTTTTTTCATGTCTATTAAAAACCAAAAAAATGTTATACATGGAAGTAGGAAAAAATTCAATACAAAATAATGAAAAAGTATCAAAAAATATTATTTTATCATCAGCACTGGCCTGATCATTTACTACCAACATATTTCATATATTTAGAAATGACATAATTTATCCAATGTAGGACTCTTCCCCTTGTCCATACATATGATCATATAATATTCCAGGGTACAAATAATTTCTTGGATAGGGTTTCAGATAAGTCTTAGAACTCTACCATCAACAACATCTATACAATCCAATCTGTGAATATAGACTGAGTAGTGTGATGTTAAATATAAAATTAAATCAATGAACAATAAATAACATATACCTGCATTAGCCTCATCAGGTATTTTCTTTGAACATGGTATCTTTCAATTAATTCAATTACGTTCATTTTACATAGATAAATCAATTGAATGTGTCACCAACACCTATATAGATCATAATTATAATTATAAATAAGCATCCTTGGTATAAAAAATGCATCCTTCACCTCGGTCTATGGCCAACTCATAGTAGAAACTCAAGCAGTCTTATAGTAAAGGGGTCTAAGTGTAATCTAAGGGGTAATTCTAAAGGCAATATACTTTAAATGAATCTGTATAATTCCACGGACCTCGTCCCAGGTAAGTATGGGCTAAGACCCACTAGGACCAATGGATTAAAACCATGGGCCCACATGTTTGAAGATATCATGCAGGAGTCAAGGAGTGTATGTGAGTAATCCTAATATCTGAATGATAGTAAAGTGATCCAACAAAATCATGTATGGAATCCTCTTGTAGAAAAAGTCCATGTTCTATGTTGGGTATCTCCCTTGGAAGTTGGATTCTTGAAACGGAATTGTGGCCTCAAAGTTCTCAAGAAATTTCCCCAGGAATCTAAGAATCACTCATGTCCAACAACTTTGATGAAGATAAAAAGGTCCATTTGCAAGAGGCACCTTGTACATAAGTCATTATTTAATTCAGGTCATGTAATAGTCATGACATCTTATAATTCAATATGTTTTTCCAATGCCATTAATTAATGTGTCAAAGTATATCATGTACAAGAAATTATTTAGAACTTTAATTACTTATTCATTTATTAGAATAATTCCTTTAGCATTTGTAGTAAATACATGGTAGTCTATAGACCTGAAACAAATTTCCATTCAATTAAAATTAATTAAGAAAAGTGATATCTAATGTTATAATTTCCATTTAACATTTAATTATTATTTATTAAAATATAACAATTAACTTAGAAGGGTCAAGTGATAATTTTATAAAATATACATGTTCTAGCCATTTCCCGTCCACATTTACTTTTAATTATAAAAGAATTACCATTAGTAGGGTCAAGCTAACTCACATGAACTATGTATCAAAATAATATAATTTCTTAACAAGGTACACACCATAAATGGGTGGAAAATATTATGTAATCAACCTACAATGGTATGATGATTATTTATAAATATTTCCCTAGAATATGCACATAATTATTATAATAATGAAATATGAATTTAATAATCAACACGTGTTGAAACTATCAGGCACATAATAACATGAATTTATAAAAGATGAATTTATTTTGGAAATGTAATTGACCACCTAACATAGTCTTGTAGAACACTAATCATCTAGTGTCTGCCTTTTTTCAGGATCAAAAGAAAAAAAATATGGGATCAGCAACCAAAACAATTTGGCATATGAGATTGCATCCAAATAGAATCATTGAGGTAATGATAATTGATGAAATGAGCCTATGGACTGAAGATAATTATTGTATAAGTCCAACATGATGACCCAATAATGAAACATATTTTCATCGATAAAACTACACTAGAAACTATGAAAATAGTCTTGGGAGCTCAAAATTGAGGAGAAGAGGAGCCAATCTCTACTAAAAATTAAAATGGAAAAGGTGGCATGTGTTATAAGATTTTCAAGGGAATGATAGAAATTTTACCCAAAAATTAATGGGTCTCATGGTTTTGTTTCATGGTTGGCCAAACCATTGGCCAACCATCCACACCTCACTTCCAGAGGAGAGGACCTACATAATTAACCCTCACAGTTTAAGAACCCATGTGCCAACCATTCCATTATCTTATGCTAAAAATTCTGGACAACCCAAACAGTCATCCCGCTCTTGGAACACAACTAGAGAAAACTAGGCAGCCTTATTTTCCATCTAAAATTCCCCAATATGTTGGGGAAAACTGTGTGGACTAGAAAGCACAGTTTCTAATTACTTTGCAGGTTGGTTTTTTCTTCTACCAAATGGGGTTCCAATCATCAAACAAACCATGGACTCCCACAAAATATATTTTACCTTAGTAGGAATCTATAATATAACCAAAAGATTAATTAGATCCATTTTAAAGGGATCTATACCTCATGAGAAAAACATATTTCTCACAGTCTTCACCATTTAAAGGATCCCATCATCAAGTTCACCATACAAGTGTGGTGAAATGTTGTATGAGAAAAACTCTAACCACTGTGCATGGGAATCGACATCCTTCTCCCCGGTCTCATCCTAAACACATCTGTTCCACTATTCCTCTCATACTAATGGGACAGATCGACCACATAATTTCTTTATTCTCAGATAAAATATATTTCTAGGAAACTCCCCAAAAGAACTATTGGAATCTATCTCAACATCCTCACAATCAAAATTATGAGATCGGTTAGGATGATAATAGTAAAGATGTAAAATATGGATGACATAATGCATTTAATATAACCTTGGAGGTAATAAAAACTGATAGGATACCAACCTGAAACTATCTAGAATCTCAAATGGACTGAAAAAATGAGGTGAAATCATTTCTTCCCCTAGTAATTGTCTATGAAAAAGGTTGGTTGATACCCGCAAGAAAACATGATTCCTAACATAGAACTCTAGAGGTTGTCTATGGGGATTAGAAAACGATTTCTGTCCAAACTGTGTAGAATAAATATGATTCTAAATTAGATAAAACTAACCCTATGTCCCATGCATGGGACACTGTCCTAGTAGAACTCTCTCTCCAACCTCTAAATAGCACATCGATGAAAGGAATGACCCACAATATAAAGACTCGTATGAATCCATTTTAATCCTATCATGGAAGCATTAATTACAGGAACACCTGATGAGAGGGATATACATCCCCCCAAAACCTCTAAAATCAAGGACACATGCATAAAGCATGTATTTTGAAAACTATATAGTACATTAAAATTTTCCATCGATCTGAGGGTGAAAATATATTCTCAAACGAACCTATGTAACCATTGATCTTTGTAACCCTTTTTATAACTTTGAGGTGAAATGATAATCCATATCTAAAATGATTCTATAAGGGACCCCATGCGGTTTCATAATCACCCAGACATATAATATTATCAACTCATCAATTGAGAAAGTCTCTCAAATAGGAATTAAGAGAGATAATTTCATCAGTTGATCCATGGTTACCAAAACCTCATTGCTACCTTGAGGTGACCTTAGTGAGAAAACTCAGGAATCCATCACAACAACTTTCCATTTCTATGTTGAGACTGGTAATGACAATTAAAAGCTAGCACGTTGTTGGAGCTCCACCATCACCAACTGATAGGTGGAACACCTAGTGATAAAACATGTTATTTGATATTTCATCCTAGGACACCAATACTTGTGATGAATATCATAATACATCATATAGATGTCTGGATGAACTTCCCACTGAGAAAGAATGCACTCTTGACTGAGTTCATAAATCATTTCTTTAGGAAATCTAACACTCCCATGTATAGCGAGGGTAGACCATCAATAATTAGAGGGAGTATTCATGTAGATTCAATACATTCTAGTGTGCTATTTTATATAGGTTCCTCTAATTCCATTATATCTGCTCAACTTATGTCTGGTTAGAAACAAATAGTGATGTTCGCAAGTGGGGTTATGATGATCGATGCCCCACTTGTATTATGGTCAATCGATATCTATTTATGAAAGGGGTGTTCAACTAATATTGGGGAGTAACATTTTCTATGGTATCTTTACATACATGACAAGTTTAGATTTGACATAATAATGGGCATGGACTTGTTAGTGTTGTAATAAGACTATATAGATTTTAACCCACATTGTGGTGACTTTTACGTCTCCTATGGGAGAAAAAAATGTTCTTTCTGGATATTGGGATATATAGCCATGTTGTAGAAGGATAATTCATAAGAAACTAAGGGAGATCACCACCCAGGTCGCATTTTTTTACTAGATTACTGAGGGGTAACGAATTATATTTTTTCACACATGGTGGAATGGATCAAGGATGTGTTTCCTAAGAACATCATAGGGATTCCACCAGAGATATGTGTGGAATTTAATATTGAGATAACACATGGATCTGATCCATTTTTCCTTCCACCATGTAGAATAGAACCAAAAGAGCATCAAGAGATTAGGAAACAACTGTAAGAGTAGGTGGATAAGTATTTTATATATCTATGTATGTAACCATGGTGTCATCTAATTTTTTTTCAAAGAAGGATGACGGTATTTTATGATTTTGTGTCAATCACTAAACATCAAACTATGTTATATAGAAAAACGGGTTTCCCCTCCTAGGTATCGATGATATGATTTACACGTTGGGAGGATCATGTGTTTTCTCTAAGATCGACTTGAGATTTGGGTTTCATCATATGAGAGTTCGACCTTTTAGATTACCTCATACTTCTTTCAGAAGTAGGTATGACCTTTGTAAGTTAATTATAATATTGTTTGGTCTGATGAAGACTCCTTCAATGTTTATTGACTTGATGAGAAAAAATCATCCACCCATACATACATTTGTTTTTGGTACTGTTTTTTGGTTAAATCTTGGTGTAATTAAAAACTCGTGATGATAATAACGACATCTAGAAATCATCCTAAGTAAACTAAGAGATCATTAGATATATTCCAAGTAATGAGTATTTATATTTTAGATCATGTATCTAAACTTCATGGGTAACATCATCCCATAGGAAGGATTTTTAGTGGACCTAGATAAAGTGAATGCATTTGTTTCTTAGGGGAATCCTAAGAATGTTTTCAATATCCGTAGTTTTCTGGGGATAGTGGGTTATTATCAGATGTTCATCGAGAACTATTTCCTCTTTAAATCACCTCTTAAGGGATAGACAAATTAGGGGATAAAGATTTAATATTCATAAGACTCTGATAATTATTTCATGGATATGAAGAATGGTTTGACTACCACATCAATCTTGATCCTACCAGATCCAAGGGAGGAGTATGCAATGTTCACTAACACATCTGGGATAATTCTTGGAGTTTTTTTGATACCGGTAGACAATGTTATAGTGTATGGATCATGGAAGTTGAGGCCATAAAAATAAAATTACCCTAATCATGATCATGAGTTAGATGAAGTGTTTTATGCTTTGAATTGTTATAGAAATTGCCTTTGGGTGAAAAGTTGAATGTGTATACTAATCACATGAGCATAAAGTATATCTTTACACTACAAGACTTGAATCATAGTACACAGAGGTCAGTTGAGAATATTTAGTCATTTGATTTTGGGTTATCATATATGCCCAGAAACAGAAATATTATTGTTGATATTATATGTAGGAAAACAAATAATCATATAGTTCAGAATTCTATCTCCATGGGGATGATTATAACTATTCTGGAAGATATGCATGTTGAGGTTAAAGAGAGTCAAGAGTAAATAAGACTCATATCAATTTTAATAGAGTCTACAATTTTTAGTTGGATAAGGGATAATAATTTCAAGGATCTAAATTGTTTTCCCTAAAGGAAAATCATTGAAGGAGGAGAGAAACCTATTGATTTTACAATATATAAGGATGATATCATCATTTTCAGGAAATGGGTTTTTGTACTTACATGTATTTGGGAGGAGATGCTGCATGAATTTTGTGCATCTATGTGGGCATTGTATCTGTGTTTTACCACAAGGTACCTTAAAAACATCGAATGCATTGGTGGTCATCCCTAAAAATGATGATTGTGGGGTTCGCAACACGATACTACAACTATTAATGGGTGATGGCCAAGCATCAATGACTTGTGTATTTCTAAAACCATAGACCATTATGAAATAAAATTAGTATTACATTACCAAGGATTTCATAGTGGTTCTCCATAAGATTTCTTAGAATAATGAAACTATTTTGGTTACTGTGGACCATTTGAAAGAGGTATCAAATTTCTTTCCTATACAAGATACTTTCTCTGTGGATCCGTTCAAAGAAAATTATATTTGGTAGGTATTCCATCTGCATGAGGTTCCATGGAATATAGTTTTAGGTTATTACTCACATTTTACTTCTCTATTATATAATGTCTTGAATATGGTTCATGGTACATAGGTTTTACTGATTACATTATTCCACCCATTAAGATATGGGTAGGCGAATCTTACTGTACATGTTTTGGAAGACATACTTCGGGCATGTGTCCAAGACAATTTTTTGTCTTGGGAGAAGAACCTAGAATTGGTGGAGCACTCCTATAACAACATTAATCATTAAAATATTCATACAGTAGCATAAACTGTTCCTTATGGTAGGTCATGTGGATCACCTCTATTGTGGATGAAAGAAGGTAAGTAATATTCTATTAGAAGTCAATGACCCCATGAGTTTATAATGGGTTATTGTGTGATTTTTCTAGTGTAGCTATGATTGGGTCACTCTAGGATTCTAAGACACGGCAAGTTGGTGCCTAGGATTTTTAGAACATTTTAGGTTGTGGAATGAATTAGTCTGGTTGCTTACCTATTACCCCTAATATTAAGGTACAGTTATATTCATGATGTTTTCCACATGTCAAAAGTTTTGGGGTATAACCCTAACCCTTCTCTTTTGATCTATGTGGATGATATTGATCATGAGACTGATACGTCCTTTGAAGAGTATCTAATATGTTAGTTGAATCATATTGAGAAAGTGTTGTGAGGAAAGACTATGATAATTGTTCATATATCGTTGAAACCTGGGAATTGTAAGGAGTAATCATGGGAGAGAGAAGATGATATGAGGGCTTAGTGACTTGATTTTATACATTGGAATCTTAAAGATGATTGGGAGTACAGATCAAGGATAAGATGTTATGAAGTGGGGAGATTGTATGATCCTACCCATATTCTGGATATGTCTGATGCCCAGTTTAGTTAGTCATTTTCATTTTTTGGTTATACATTAGTTAAGTCATGTCTAGGGTATATTTGTGGAAAATTTTTATGTTTCATGAGGGGTTTATGCAATACGTGGTTTCCCCACGGTTTTCCCAAACCGATCACCCTTCCCAAGAAAACTGTGCAACACTAGAAAAATAGGGATCGCATGAACGGTGCATAGTTTTTCAAATCATGATCCCTATTTGGAGTAATCATGTACCCCCACATGATAATAGCATAGTTTGAGAGTATTTTTTAGAAAACCATACAATCCCACCCAATAAACCATTAATGTGGAATTAATTCTATCAAAAATTAGTTTAAAATATACCAAACACCTTGGCCTTCAGCATAATTTAACCCAACTCAACCCGAACTCATTTATATCATTTTTTGGAGGTTCATGGATAAATTAGGAGGTATTAAAAAATATTTTCTTGATGAATTGAAAGCATGATTAATGAATCTACACCTATCCTAGTATGATATTTTCAACCTAATTAGTTTCCTCCTGTTTTCATGTATTTCTCTCATTTTTGGTGGGATTATTTCCGCCATTAGTGAAGGTTTCGATCTACTTTGTCATAGATATAATTAGTGTAATTCCTAAGAATTTTTGTTTAAATTGTTTTTAATTATATGGAATTATTTTTAGACTTCATGCTTTGAATACATGTGATTTTATGTCCCGTAGTGCCCGGAATGTAATTTTGAACATATCTTAAAGTACATTCAGTAAACGTGTGATCAAATTTTTCTAAATTTTTAACCGATCCTCAGATCGAAAATTTGAGGGCACTGTTGAACTTGGATAGCCATATTTTTCCTATAATGGACATAACTTCGACCATCAAGGGTCATATGGAAAAGTTGATTTTTGGGACTTTTCGAAAAAATAATAAAATAAGTTTAAAAATTTATTTTCATTTTCTTTCATGCCATTGAGTGACAGACAGTGATGATGCGGTGTGGAAACAAAGAAACAATAAGGCGCGATTGAGTAATCTCCTTAATGGATCATTGTTAAAGCATAGCGACACAATGTCACATCGTAACAGAAACACTGCAACGTTTTTATTTTTATTAAACAAATGCGTTGGAGAGTGGATAATTAATCTGTGGGAGAACCTCCAATGAACCTCTAGTGAGATTTCCCTCCTAAAAAGAATGATTAATTACTGAAAAAGGTCATTTACTTTGATTTACCATGAAGTACTAAGCTAGAAATAAAGTATTATGTCGATCCCCATGAAACATTGAGGATAGAAGGCTATGGAAACAAACGTCAAGCAAGGTAGGGGTTTTAACCATTTAAAATTTCCTCATTCTTATTCAAAATGATGAACACAGATTAACCCAGTAATAGGTTAATCTTTGGACCATGTTTTCTTGTGATAGGTTGACTTCTTTTGTGATTTCTCAATATGGTATTATATTATCACTTGTGTTGGTCAAATTAAAATCCATGACCCCCCCCCGCATGTTTCTTAAATTCTTAATTTTGAGGGTGCAGGATGACACAAAAAAGGCCTGAGCCCCTCTTCATGTGCGTTCATCATGGATGTCTTCTCGAAATGGAGGAAAAAATATTTAGGTCATCATGGTGAACATGATAATGTAATGATTCGATAGACACAGTCTGATTGAGAAATAGACCACCGGAGCAACATCGGTGTCCCGGAGAAGATACTGCCGGTGGTGGCACACGACGGTGGCCTATAGTAGTGGTCATCGGTAGAGGGAGGTGGTGTGCCCGATGGCATGCCACAGTGGTGTGGATATGATGGCCCACATTCGGGCCACCCAAGAAAATGACGGAGGCTGTGGTCGCTTAACCATGACCCTATAGATCCACGGTACCACGCTTTCACCGTATTTACCGAGTCCACCCATGGACTCTACCCATGTGTTACAAGGAGGATGTAGCCGCTTGGCCACGTCATAGGCCATGTGTGGCACAACATGTGGCTTTCCATTTTTGCTCAATCGCAGGTAGCTGAAGAACCAGACATAGCTCCCAACCGCGTCCCAGCCCGGCCAAATGATGGTCCACCTCTTGTAGAATGGGAGAACATGCGGGATGGACCCACGACATCGGTTCGGACCCATGATATCAGGTTGGAACCATGCTACCTGGATAAACCTACACTACTGGGTTGGGTCTTGGATGGAACGGGGTGGGTCAGGTTGTTCCACCTAGGTCATATTGGGCCCTGACCCAACTGGCCCCCATTTCACTAAAAAGCCAGTATCTCTCAAACCAGGTATCTGATTGATACATTATCAGTTTCATTAGGACCCTTACAAAAATTAGGTCCTTTTGTGATACTCTACGTATGTTTTTGTGGAATTTGGCATATATCCAGGTTAGATTGGACTTGAATCCATTCGGGTCCTTTTTATAAAAATACCCATATCTTATAGACCGGGTGTCTATTCGACGCATCGTCTGTTGCATTGGGACACTAAAGATGAGATAGTCCTTGGTGTTGAATCTATATGGGAATTCATGGAATATGAGTTATATCCAATGGAATGATGATTGGATCCTCATGGAATCAAGTGTGTTATGTGCACGAATCCATTGGTTGGTTGTGACGTAAAGAATGAATAGTGATCTTTTGTGCGTCCGCACCTAGTGATCCTATGTGGGTCAGAACCAAGTGATCCTATATGGGTCTCCACCTAGAGAAACTTTTCGGTCAAAACCTAGAGAGGATGTGTGGATCAGCAGTAGATCATATCGACAGAATAAGATGATATAACTTTAAGACTAATCTTTTTCACTTCTGTACTTATTTTATACCTAGTGTGAGATGTGTATTTTAGTTTCTGCTATGTATTTTCAACCTAGAATAGTGGTATTACCTCTATGGTATTTTCGTTTTGGTGTTTGTATTTTTGGATTACTTAGATACAATCCGGGGTCTTGTGGTCCTTGCTGAGTATTATTATAACCACCCCATCATGGGCTTCACCTCCACATGTTGGGGCTTGTGAAAATGACAAAAAACTTTGACTGGGACTTTTGGGAGCCAGGACTAGATGGTTCTCCAAGGTGGGTTGACATACGTGGTGTGATGTAGTGACATCCAACGGATAGTTGCACCTAACCTTCGGGTAGGATCCTTGGTGGATGACCTATAGAGCTTTTAATTCTTTTTACGTACTTTAATTTATATTGGCCCTTTATTTTGGCCCCTTTAAATTCACTTTACACAGATTACTCTTAGTATTGATACTTTGTGGTGGTTGCACTACTTTATTTCCTTTGTGGTTTTCTTTTTGAGGTATTCTCTTTATGTGTGTGCACAAGTTTGAAAGAAATTCCTACCTTGTTAGTGATATGTCTTTCCAGTGGTAGTCACCAGCCCTTGGCCTATGGAATTTGGGCTTGGGGTAGTCATGGTTGGGGCCCCGAGGGATGGGTTGAGACAAATTGGTAACCGAGGGAAGTTGGTTTTAATAGATGAACTGGGTGTCTATAATTTTCAATGAGGGAAATAGTGTCAAGTGTATTGAGTATAGCATTCAGTATAGGGAGACCAGTGCTGGTGTCGTGGCTTACGTATCCATACACCAGGACCCTAAATTCTGTTTTCTGACTTGGTACATGAAATAATAGTTGCATGTGTTTTAGAAATGATTTCATCTTGATCTTTTTTGATTCATATCCCCTGGTAAAAATTATTGACCGTGGAACATCTGTTTCCCTATAGGATGCCTCCACGAATAAATCCAACCAAGATTTCAGTGAGAGATCATGATGAGGGTCTACTGAGCAAAGAGGTTTCGGTGTAGGGACCACTTACAATGATAGCACCTTTAGGTGGAGTACTAGTAGCACCACCACTCTGAGAGTAGTAGTTTCTACCATCCACATAAGAAGAAATTTCACACCAACTGAGCGTGCTACACAAGTTCCTTAGATAGAGGTCTCAAAGGTTTCAAGGTGAGATATATCCTTAGGAAGTTGATGATTGGATGGAGGTCATTACTCAGGTTTTTCTATTGGTAGAGACACCTAGAGACCAGATGGTAGTTCTAGTAGATGGCCTTTATAGGGAACAGCTGGGAGATGGTGTAGCTTGATGATACAGACACATGAGGTGCAGACCGTTGTTTGGTCGAACTTAGAGAGCCTCATCAGGGTGGAGTTCATACTAGTGACACTATGCTCAGGGTGTATTCAGTAGTTACTACACCTACAGCAGGGTAGCCTGACTGTGGACCAGTACTCAATGAGGTTTATCAAACACTCCTCCTACTCAACCAGCATTGTATGGGACTCTTTCTTCCGGGCCCAGACCTTTGATTCGAGGCTATGACGGTATATTAGAGCGTCGATTATTTCCCACAACATCCCAATGTATGATAGAGTTCTAGAACGAGACCAACTAGTGGAGAGCTTCCTAGACGAGTGTCCACCAATGGTGAGATCCACCATCAGACGACAGGTGGATGAGTCATCTATAGTAGGTAGAAGGCAGACAAACAAGAGTCCCAAATGGTCTATACCTTCTGGTGGAAAACCCTGGGATGTAGGGTCGAAGGTCCATACCTCATGAGGCAGAGTAGGTCATCTGAGGGAAAGATTTTGTTACTCTTATGGAGGACAGAGGAACATGGCTCGTGACTGTCCATCACACTGAATAGATGACTAGTAAGTTGTTGAGGGACTACTGAGATAGTGATAGGGGGTCGAGTGAGGAGGTATGTAGTGTGGTGGATGTGGTAGGGGAGTAAGTCATGCGGCAGGTGGTGGACGAAGTTTCGAGGTATACCACAACCACCCCAATGAGGTACACCACAAGCTCTGGGAGTAGGTGGATTTGGGTGGGGCCAACAACAGGCGATGGAGGCCTGTGACCAAATTTCTCTATAGGTGATTAGAGTTATGATATGTGTCTACCCAACCTTAGTTGAAGTTCTTATATACATGGGTATCATTCACTCTTTCCTTTCCATAAACATCGTTTGGGGATCAGAGATTCCGGTGGATCCGTTGCCTCAGTCCTTTCATTTAGAGACTCTTACAGGAAGGGGATTTGATGATTAAAAACTGGTGTCGGTATGGTGTGCTTACTCATGGAGGGGATATCATTGGTTGTAATATCCTACTTTTAGTGTTGAGGCCTTTGTTATTCATTTTGGGTATAGACTACATAACTATAGTTCATGCTCACATTGATTATTTTTGGTGTAAGGTGAGGTGTGTCTATGAAGATGGGACCAGGTTTTCCTTCACCGGTGAAAAGGAATCCTTTGCAGCATTGGATGGAATTTCTCAGAGGAGGGTGCAACCGATCAATCACAAGTTGGCTGGCCTCACCATCAGTGATGGGGATGAGAGGAGTCTGTTCTTTCTTGTAGTGGTGGACGAGTATGAGTATTTTTCTTGGATATGTCCAAGGACTACCTCCTCGCAGAGAGGTAAAAATTTTCATGGAATTGTTCCCTAGGATGATAAAGATATCTACACCTACATATTGGATCGCCCATGTAGAGCTCCATAAGATGAGGGTACTTATTGAGGACGTGCAGAGGAAGGGGTTTGTAAGGAAAAGTGTTTCTCTAGGGGTAGCTCGGGTGTTTTTTTCCAAGAATGAAGACGAGAGCCTGAGGCTATTCCTTGAATTCCAGCACCTAAACTAGGTGAACAAGAAGAACGAGTATCAACTATCGAGGATTTATGACTTCTTAGATCAGATGAAGGGAGGGTGGTGGTTCTCAAAGATCAACCTCAGATTATGCTATCATCAGCTTTGGGTATAGGATGAAGATGTACTGAGGACAACCTTCAGATGTCGCTACACCCACTATAAGTTTTTGGTGATGATTTTCGGTGTGACGAATTCCCCATCAGTGTTTGTGGGACCCATGAATAAGATCTTCTGGTCATTCCTCAATCATTTCATGGTATTCATCATTAATGACATCTAGATTTACTCAACGTAAAAGGAGAAGCAAGATACACACGCACAGATAGACCTAGATGTACTCTAAGAGAACCAACTTTATGGTAAGCTCTCAAAGTGCCAGTTCTAGATTTGGGAGGTCGACTTTCATATAAATGTCATCTTAATGGATGGAGTTGTGGTGGATCCCTCAATGATAGAGGCTTTGCTTTCTTGGGAGCCACCCAGAAGTATGACTGAGGAGTGGAATTTCTTGGGGTTGGTTTGATACTACTGGAGGATAATCCCAAACTTTTCCAGAGTAGAAGCACCCTTGTAAACTTTGACAAGGATTGTAAAACCCTTCATGTGGATAGAGAGGTGTCAGTAGAGTTTCTAGGAGCTGAGGTGGAGACTAACCAGCGCTCCCATATTGAAGTTTCCAGAGGAGGGTATCGACTACTAGGTAGACCGTGATGCATCAAGGAACAAACCTGGATGTGTCCAGATGTAGAAGTGAGTAGTGATCAACTACAACTCATGGAAGTTGAGGAAGCATGAGAATAACTACAATAACTATGAATTGGGGTTAGAAGCAGTGGTTTTTTCCATGAAGATGTGGTGGAACTACTTGATTACTGAAAGGTTTACCATCTACTCCAACCACAAGAGTCTTCGGTATATCTTCTCATAGATGGACCTGAACATGATACAATGACGATGGAGATACTTCCTACAAGACTATGACATTGAGATATTCTATAATACAGTGAAATCGAATGTGGTGGCAGACACACTCAGCAGGCGGTCTGGTTTGTAGCTGCTAAGTGAGGCTACAGGGCAGCTAGCAGCTATAAGAACCCGGGTTTTTAGAATGGGTCGAAATCCCGAACCTATTTGAATTTTTGACTTGTTTCTATGAAAATAGGGAAAATATGGGAAGTACTTGATATTTTCAGACTACACATCATGTACTCTAAAGTACATGCCGTGTATGGGTTAGGCATGTACTGGCTGTATGCTCGTCGAGAACATGTCGTGTGATGACCATATAATAATTTTCTACTACACGACGTGTAGTGTTTCTCGACACGTCGTGTACCCGTGACCGTGTAGAGGCCATACATGGAATGTAGGAATGTGGGCTAGGGAGAATGTTATTAGAAAGTACATGTTGGGTACTATTTCTACACACAGTGTAGAGGGATCGTGTATGGGTATATACATGGCATGTTGGGAATATTAGTCGAGTAGAGAAGTACATGTCGTGTACCATAGATACACACCGTGTAGTCAGTCGGAATGTCCTTATCCAAATATCAGTTGTTATAGGAATAGTAAAATGATACATGGCGTGTAGTCATAAGTAAACCCCATATATTTTCTATTTTTTCTAATACAGACTGTAGCGTCATTTTGAGGCAGAAACTCAAACCCTCAACAGGTTTGAGAAGGGTGAGCTGGTCGGAGCTTATTTTTTCACCTGATCTTCTACCCGAACTCCATTTCAATCGTTGTCAGATGACTTAGAACCCCCTCTATAAGACCTTGATTCCTCTTGGTCAATTCATCTTGAATTCTTTTCAAAGATGAGTTATAGGGGTTTGAGTGGTTTTAATTATTTTTTAGATATAACAAATTTTAGACCTAACTGGATGTTGATATCGGAGCAGTATCATCGTACGAGTCTCAGGTAGGTGGTGCATACATTTTTTTTGGGATTTTGTGGACCTTTGGGTGGCGCGGCTTAAAGCATGTTTTTGTGTATTTGGAGTGAGACCTTAATTTATCTGCTATTTCATATTAGATATCCTATTGGACCTATGGAATGCCTTTAGGAATGCAAGTTACCTCTTTTATTTGACCGGGGTCGGGCGAGTGGTTGTTCTACATCGTAGCATTTTGGTCGGGGAATGAAAAAATGGTAATAATTGAATTGTATTGTTTTAAAATGATGAGTTTAGTTTTTTAAACCATGATATGAATTTTCAGATGCTTAAAAAGCCGCAGTAATGGTAAGGGAAAACACTTGGTTAGTGATATGTGTAGACTTTATGGATTTAAATGTAGGAAAGAGGCCACCTTTAGGAGATGGACTGCATTAACTATTGCATGGAGATGATATGGACCATGAGGACTTTCCTGGCTAGATATTATTTCGTTTTTCTTCCTTTCCTATATCGGCATGACTACTTGTTATACAGCTTCAGTTGGTTAGCCATTGACACCATTATATATATATATATATATATATGGATATGTATGACTTACTTTGGATGCATGTTTTGTTGTTCAGTAGTAGTTACAGGTGAACAACATGTTGTTCTATTTACTTTCCGCTGCTGGTGCTTATATTTATTGCTTCCACTATTCGTCGATTTCAAATGTGCTTCTACCCTATGGGTCTGGTTCGAGTCTACTGAATCATTTATTCCTCCACATATTTTTTTTATACTCAGAGCAATACCTTTATTATCCATCGAGAGGGTATAGCCTCCCCAAAATACCTATAAGACCCTCGCTACAAGTCGGCAGCCATTTCCATTCAAGGAGGTTCACCTAAGGTAGTAACACCCAACCCATTTAGTATTGTTTGGGTGGTTGTTCAGGCCCGAGTTGTTATAGTGGTGTTGTAGATATTCCTTGTGGATAGTGATTGAGCATCTTTCCTCAAGTCTATACTGTCACTCCCACAATCTTACAGCGAGATAGGGAGGTACAACTTGTGTATGTTGACTGCGAGGCCCGACATGCCCAGATATCTGTATGACATAATCCTAATGGACTTTAGATTGGTGGGGAGAACATTATCCTTTTAAGAGGACACACTGTATTACTAGTGACTTTATGGGGGGAGGTGTTGAGAGAGTTCCATGCATCCCCTTTGGTGGTACATCCTAGTGTGGAAAAGATGTACCATGACCTCTAACTTTATTACCGGTGGCCGTGGATGAAGAAAGCAGTGGAAGAGTTCATTTCATGATGCCTCACTTGTTAACAAGTGAAGTCCGAGCATGTTGTCCTGGTAGGCTTGAAACAACCACTCGAGGTACCGGAGTGGAAGTGGGATGGTATCTCCCTGGACTTCACGACAGGGTTACCATGCACGTCTAGGGGACATAATTCTATCTTGTTTATCATTGACCAAATCACCAAACCGTCTCACTTCCTATCCATCTGGGAGCAGAGATTGGTGGGGGGCTTGGGATGCCTCTATATCCAGGAGATAGTTAGGCTTTATAGGATACATTCAACGATTGTATCGGACTGTGATGCACGGTTTACATTCCAGTTGTGGAAGGGGTTGTAGGGGGAATTTGTGAATCAACTATGCTTGGGCATATATTTTCAACCACATGTGGATTGTCAGATGGAGCAGACCATACATACCTTCAAAGGCATGCTTCTTGTGTGTGTCCTATATTTTGGTCGTAGTTGGGAGGACCACGTACCACTGGTGGAGTTTTTTTACCATAGAAACAATCACTCCACAATTAGCATGGAACCATTTGAGGCCTTGTAAGGGCGGTCATGCATATCACCTCTATGCTGGACAGACCTAGTGGAGTCAGCACTCATAGGTTTAGAGTTGTTACGAGCTACCATAGAAAAGGTGAAAATCGTCTAGAAACAGCTGAGGATTGAAAAAATTAAGCATAAGTCATATTTTGATAGAAGATGGGTACCCTTCTATTTCAAGGTGAGAGACCATGTTTTTATTTGGGTCTCTCCACACTGGGGATTGTAGAGATTTGGGTGGGGCGGAAGGCTATCTCCGAGTTTCATCAGACGTTTCCAAATACTCAATAGAATTGGCAAGGTGGAGTACCACCTAGCCCTTCCCCCACAGATACATCATGGGAAAGACGTTTTCCACAAGTCATAGCTAAGGAGGTATGTACATGATCCACCACACGTCATTGACTGGGGAGAGATGGACACTGATGATGTGGAAACGTTTTTTGAGTTCCTGGTGGAGATAGATGGTTGAACAAAGTGGGTCCTTCAGGGAAGGTTGATTCCCCATTTGCGCATTCATTGGGACCATGGGAACCTCTAGGAGAGAACATGTGAGGGGGAGGCTCAGATTCCTACTTAGTACCCCCACATGTTTTATTTGACCTTGTTTTGTATTTTGTGGAATTAAATCACTATGTTGTGTAGAATGTAATGTCTCGGATTTTCCTTGTATTTTTTAATTATATGGAATTATTTCAAGTTTTACGCTTTGACAGAAAATGATTCTGAGGCCTGGAGTGCTTGGAATATAATTTTGAACAAATTCTAATGTACGTTCCTTAAACGTGTGATTGGGTTTCAAGACATTTGAACCGGTGATCAGATTAAAAATATGAGGGCACCATTGAACTCGAAACACCGGGATTCACCATTAAAGGATGTTACTTCGACTGACTAGAGTCGGACGAAAAAATTAATTTTTTTGGAAATTTTGGAAAAATAATTAAATAACTTTAAAGAGTCATTTTATTTTTAATTCGCTCCATTAAGAAGTGAACGGTGATGCTGCAATATAGTGACGAGGTGACGATGAGGTGAAATTATGGAATTCCCTTAATGGCTCATTATGAAATCATAACTGCTATGTTGTTTCATTAATGAAACAACGTATCGACACAATGTCACATGATAACAGAAATGGTAAGGCATGTTTCTTTTTATTAAATGAAAATGTTGGAGGGTTGAGAATTAAATGGTGGGAAAACTTATGATGAACCTCTGCTGAGATTTCTCTAAAATGAAAAATGAATAATGTCTGTGAAATATCATCAACTTAGACGTACCTTGAAGGATGAAGTCGGAACGTGATGAATGACTCCGACCCCTTAAACACTTGAGGATGGAACACTATGGAAAAGAATGTGAAGAAAGGTATGGGTTTTAACCATTAAATGTTTAACCATTCTTATTTAAATGATGAACACGAATGAAACAACGAACATGTTTATCTGTAGACTGTTTGTTCTTGTAGGAGGGTGACTTGTTTTGAGATTTATCTGTCTCATATTATATTATAACTTGTTTTGGTTGAATTAAAATTCATGAAACTCCCCATATTTTTAAAGATCCAATGTAGAGGGTACGGGCCGACACAGACATGGCACGAGCCCCTCTTCATGTGTCTTCTGGGTGGATGATTTCTTGAAATGGTGGCAAAAAAATTTTATGTCGTTGTGGAAAGGGGAAAATCTAACAATTCCTTACACATAGACAGATTGACAAACAGTCCACCAGAGAAACTCTGGTGACACATGGCAGCGGTCGTAGGCAGAGGGAAGGGGCGCTCCCATCAGTATGTCACGGCGGCAGAGAGCCGTGGAAATCCTACTATGGCAGCATGGAAAAGGAGGCCCATGTCTAGGACACCCGAGGAAACAGAAGAGGTCGTGGTCACTCAACCGTGACACTGGAAATCTGTGGTGCCACACAGAAGCCATTTTGACTGATTCAACCTGTAGACTCGGTCCACGGGTGACATGGAGGACGCAGCCTCTCAGCTACATCGGAGACCGCGTGCGGCGTGGCATGTGACTGGCCGTGTTCGCTCGACCGTAGTATAATAGGAATCGAATGCAGCTCCCAACTACATCCCTGCCAGGCTGAAGGCTAGTCCGCTTCTGGCGGAATGGGTGAACCCATGAGTAGGACCCACAAAACCAGGGCATACAGGGTTGGGTTGGGTATATCCCCCTGGGTCGTACCGGGCCCAGAACCTATCACTCCATGTTCTAATAAAACACCAATTTCTTTCAAATCAGTCGTCTGATTGACGCACCACTGACAGAATTGGGACCCTTATGGCTGGATGGTCCATCTGAGATTCTCTACATGAGTTTTGGAAGATGTTTTCATACAGCTGATTTGGATCGGACTAGAATCCAAACAAGACATTTTTTTTCAAACTGTCCATATCTCATAGATCGAGTATCTGTTCAACGTGCCATTTGTTGTCATGGGAACCATAAGATGAAACATTCTGTTGGGGTTAAAATATGTGTTACTTTGTTGTAGTTGAGGTATATCCAATGTATTGAGGATCAGATCCTTAGGGAATCAAGCGTGCTAGGTGCGGGAATCCATTGGTTGGCTATGACGTGAAAAATGAATAGTGATCCTGTGTGAGTCAGCCCCTAGAGATCATATGTTGGTTTGCACCAAGTGATATTATGTGGGTATCCACCTAGTGATCCTCTATGGGTCCACACCTAGAGCCACTAAGTGGATCAGCAGCTGAGCCTCTCGACAGAATAAGATGATCTATCTTTACGACTAATCAACAATACTTCTGTACTAATGTTATACCTGGTGTGTGTGGTGTCTTTAGGTTTGGGTTGTGTATTCGAGTCATTTCTTTCTGGTATTACCACTATGGTAATTCTTTTGTGGTGTTTTTCTTTTTGGATTATTGAGTTACCTTCATTGGGATTGGGGTCCCTACGGAGTATTATTATACTCACCACTTCAGGGGATTCACTAGTACCTATTATGTCTTGTGCAGATGACACACAACTTTGACTGGGACATTGTGGAGCCAGAACTAGACATTTCTCAGAGGTGGATCAAAAAATGTGGTGTGTTGTAGTGACATCTGATAGAGATCTTTACCTACCCTTCAGGTAAGATCCTTGGTATATGACCTCTGGAGCTTGTACTTCTTATGTTGTACTTCCCTTTCTGTTGGGCTTGTATTATGGCCATGTTACTTTCAGTTTACGCACTTTACTCTCAGTAGTGATACTTTGTGGTGGTTTTACTACTTTCTTTACTGTGTTGTTTTCTTTGTGTGGTATTCCCTATCTATGTCTGTACAGATTTAAAGTCAATACCTTCCCTTTTTGGGATATTCCTTTCTGGTGCTAGTCCCCAACCCGTGGCCAATGGAAGGCGGGAAATGGGTAGTCATGACACGGTCCCCGGGGGATGGGTCGTGACAATTAGTATGATCATGAATCTGGGTTTTGTATCTAGTTCTCATTATTCATTTTTCTGTTGGAAATTCCACTTCAATTATTGGATTTCTGTTTGTGAGTGTCAGTTAATGATCATAAGGTATGTGGTCTAAATTTTAAATCATTTAGTATTGAATACCAATTGCATGTATTTGTTGCGGAATTTCAATTTGAACATTTGGTAATTAAATAGGGATGAATTAATTAATTCATAAAATAATTAATATAATCATGTAATTGATTAATTGATTTTTCATGCAGATATAAAGTGAGTTGAAATTGAGAAAATATAATTTGGTAATTGTGATTATTCAATTCATGGAATATGGGACATTTAATTGCTCAATTAATGAGGTTATTAAATTTTTCAATTAATGGGACTGTGTAATGGTTCAATTAATGTGGTTGTAGAATTTATTTGTTTATTATTGTAATATTAAATTGATTGATAATGGGAATCAAATGGATATTTGTATTAATCTTGATTGGTAAATGGGATATGTGAGTAATGGTTGATAAACATTTTAATAATGATTTGTTAATAGTATTATATGTGAATATTAGTGTTTGACCTTGAATTTGTTGATAACTCTAAGGGTATACAATGATGTGAAATGTTTATGATAGGTTTAATGATGATTAACCTAATTTAATGAAATATATATGAGAAATTTAAATGATTGAGAAATGTGGTGTGGGGCGTGGACTGATGATTAAAATTCCAATGGGGTTTTATCCTAGAATTTCTAGACCCAAATTCAGGCATGTGATTATTATTGTATGGGTAGGGTTGAAAGATCAAAATACCAATAGCATGTGGGACACGAACTAACACACCAAATATCCATGGGGTGCTAGACATTACACTCTAAACCCATGAGATTAGTATTTGACTATGGTTTCAATTGACTATGATATGAATTTAAATTTAATGATAATTGATAACCATTTTTCTATGATCTGTTATATCCTTTAGGGATAGTTTATACTTTTTGGTTGGACCAAAGTAGTTTTTTATTTTATGGGTGTCATAGTGAACCAGTAAATTTATGTGGTTAATTAAAGAATAATGAAATATGATGGACCGTAAATGGGCCCCGGCTTCAATTGCTTCACTGGCATTAGCCTCTAACTTTCTTGATCTTCTGACATGATGGTGCTCCTCTCTCTCTTCGGCAGATGTAGGCGCACTTTGCACTTTGGCTTGGATTATCTAGGTCCGGCGTAATGATGTTGTTTTTCACCAAGCTCACAGACCACCCGAATTCTGGATTGATCGAGCCATTTCATGGATTGAGGGTTGGAAAGGCCACAATGGAAATTCTTTATAGGGTTTTCCCCTTCCCATTCTGCTCATTGGAATCCCCCAATGGAAGGGATTATCAAGATTAACGTGGACATGTCTCTCCCAAAGGATGGGCGTGTTTCCCTCGGCATCCTTTCCTGAAATCATCTGGGTCAGATCCTTACTGCTAAATATGAACCACATCAGGCATTCTAGGAACCGGTAGTTACTGAATCCATGGACATCCTTGCAAGTATGATCCTCTCTATTGAACGTGGATGGGGCGATATCATCATTGAGTATAACTGTCTCACAGTAATCGATGCTATTAATCACAAAGATGGAGAACTCTAGTCATTTGATCCATCATTAGGAGTATTCTCTCACTTCGCCAAATCTTCTCATTATGCACCTTATCCTTCACCAAAAGGGAAGGAAACAATGCAGCCCATCATCTAGTGGCCTCAGGCCCATTCGTTACTAACCAGTTCCGGGTGGACAATTTCCCTTCATGGCTTTGTACATGTACTTCTGCTAGTCTTCGTTATTTCATAGAGGTTTATTATTGATTATGGAATGATTTTAGTTATTTTTTATTTTCATTTGGTTATGTTTTTCTTATTTCCAACATTTCCTTACTTTGCTAAAGATGGTATTGTTTCCTGATATTTGTACTATACCCTCACTACTATTCAATAGCCTCTGATGTATGGGGATGTGTGCTTGAAGAAATTTTATCTACCATCTCGGTGCACTGGTGTATAGAACCCGGATTGGATTTCAGAAAGTAGAATCAAAGCCCATTTTTATTTTCTTTTATTTCATATTTCTACTTGGGATAGGTATATTTCAAACTAGGAAGATTTTTTCATGGGTGATGATCTCATGAATGGGAGTATCTAAACCTTGTATAAGGAAAAACTAGGTACCTTGGGTGGGATTTCTATTATTGATGTTTGGTGTTTTAATTGGATTTTTTTCACCTTAGGTGATGTACTAGTTGTGTGATGTTGTTATTATTCTAGAATTATCTATTATTTTAATCTTGGTCCAGTATGGAATAAGATATGGACATACATGAAACATTTTAGGGACTCAAGAATTATTGTGGCATGCATCATTTTGGTCACACACAGAAATGTTGGTTTTGTTTAGTTGTTCAAATTGAAAGCTTATCCATTCTTTTGGGACTAGACTAAAACAATTTCCTATTATGAAATCAAAATATTATAATTTATTTAAAAAATTTAAATATGAATGTTATAATTGGGTATCTAATGAGAAATGATAAATGAGACTGTGTTTACCATTTTTAATGTGAGACCTAGATGTAGGATTGTTAAGGGTAGTGATAGTGCCTCAGTCCTGACCACGTGACAGGGGAAAAGGTATGAATTCTTTTGGATTATGTGAATTCCTATTAAGTAAATATTTTAATGTTGTGTAACGGGTCTTAGGTTGTGTGTTTGGAAATGTAGAGGTATTCCTCCGTGATAATTCTTGTTGAAAATATGATAGGAGTATATGGGTATAAATGATCCCCTAGTAATGGAACCAGGGGAACTGATAGTGTTAGGTGAGGGAGATGGAGAGAAGTTATGTGAGATATTTTCTCTCTTTATAAAGTTTATGAAAAGATCCCCAAGGAAAGATGTCAAAATTATATCAGACATAGCTTGGGAGTTCCTTTTGTAGCACCCTCTGACATTCACCGTAAAGGGTAAACCTGAGCTAGTTGATTTCTATATTGTTTTTATCTATATAATTCATAACCACATAAGTAATCTATCTAATAATAGTATCTAATTAGCTATGTTACGTGGTCATGAGAATCGTTGGTTGGACATCAACACTCAATATGGGAAGGTGGATAATATGTAGTGGTAGGACTTTTAACATAAATTCCAAGAGAACTTTTACCATGAGATGCTCAGTCATGAGAGGGTGGTAGAGTTCATGATGCACGCCTAGGGGAGTGTATTCATGATGGATTATAAAAAATGGTTTTTATATTTATAGTTATTTACTCTACAATTCGTTGGAAAGGAGGAAATATGGGTGAAAAGGCATTAGAATGCACATAAATGTGATATTAACTACCATGAGACTATCTCTCAACTAAAAATGTTTCCTAAAATGATAAATCATTGTATCATTTTTCAAGGGAACCTAAAGAAGGATTTCAGTGGAGGATAGGTGGTTTATTCTAGAAGATCAATAGATATTAATTCTGAGGGTATAATGTATCTCTATGATAAGGACATCGACACTGTTGTATATAATAGTTTCAATGCTAAGGTTTGGTTAAACGAGACCTTATTCGATAAATATTTCACAAATGTGGTAGGTTGGGTCACATTCATCGGCATTTTCCCAGACCACCATTAGAGTGTTGATCATGTGAAAGGATAAGAAATTTAAAATAGTTTTGTAGGAAACCACAATATATACGTAGTGATAGGGATTCTAGGGAGGATCAGTGTGTATTAATGGGAACATCTTGACAATATCATTCTGGTAGTTTGAGATTTACTAACCATGATGGTAGATGTATTGTACATCAAACTTATGGGAAAGAGAATCCTTATTAGTGGAGTGATATAGCTATTGTGAAAAAGACTACAACATAGGGAAGAGGGGAAATACAGTTTCATTTGTTATATCCTACACTTTTGTATAGCGAGTATAGTGACCCAGGATTGACATAAAAGGATGTGACATCTTTTTATATGTATATTCGTTAAATTACAAAAAATACTTGTCTGAGGACCGTAATATTTTATTGGATTTTTGGATCTTGGAAACAAAATATTCTATCCTGGTGGAATTTATTTAACATCTACCATAATTATCTCCAACTTTAGTACTTCTACATAATACCATTCTTCATAACCTAAGAAAAGTAAACAAAAGAAAGGGGATAGATCAAATGCTAAATAATGGTAAATAAGTGAGATATGTATGAAAAATAACGACAATAAGGGTAAGAGAAGATGATCATGAATATATAAGATCATACCCTATATGTCAAAGATCATATACATGAATCATGGCCTAAAGAATGGAAGCTCGTGAGACATGAAAGATAATAAAAAAAAGAACATAAGCATAAATGCATAATATTGTAATAAAACATGGAATTGTTGCAGAGACATAAGCATATAATATGATTTCTATAGTATCTAAAGAATTAATTCAAATACCATCTTGTTAGTGTGGGTTTACTTCCCATACCATCTTTCTAGTGATTGTTCACACCCAGGACCATATTAATAGCATGAGTTCACTCTTCATACCATCTTGGTAGTATTGGTTCACTCTCATGGCCATCTTAGTAGTCCAGGATCATTCCCAATACCATCTTATTCTATCTCATGAGATATAAATTTTTACCTAATTCATTGGATGTAGATATTGGTCCCACTCATCTCATAATGAAATAATACATAAATGTGACAAAAATATCATTAGAAATAAAATCTTAACCCAAGAAATAAAATAGGTATCTTAGGCATGAAAACATATCATAGCCTATGAATAAGATTCTAGTTTTATAATCATTTCTTCAATAGCATGACCCTTGAATGAAAAACCTATTTCATAATCATATAACCCATGAAAGAGAAACATGATTCATAAGTACCATAAAATTAAGGGTAACCCATTCATAGACATAATTTGAATAGAACCTTTAGATAATTTCCTAAAAGGTTAATGAGTAACATCAACATATGTCATTTTTAATGGAAAATAGTTTTGAAATATATTCTGAAATGTTTCTTCAAGAAAATATTAGTTATTATTTGAAAATAGATTTTAAATACATATGACCATTAAAAAATAATTTTTTTAGAAAATACCTTTAAATCATATAAATAAGACATGAACTCATTTGAAATCATTTTCCCTTGAAAAGATATAAAATAATCATCAAAACATTTATAGAAACCTTTTTTCAATGAAGAAACTTTGAAAACATATAACAAAAAATTCAAAACCATTTAAAAACCCATTTCTTTTAAAACACTATTAAAACATATATACAAAATTATAAGAACATTTCTAAAAAAATTTATTTGAAAATAAATTGAAACTTATAAATAATTATTGAAACGTTTTTGAAGATAATTTTTTAGAAATACATTGATAACATATAAATAAATTGTGAAAACATTTAAAAAAAATTTAAAATATTTTGAAAGCACATAAAAAAATATTGAAAAGATTTTTAAAACCGTTTTAATGGAAAATACCTTTTAAAAATATTCATAAAAATTAACTCTATTAAAAAAATCAATGCAAGTATCATGTAAATGACAACGTGTAATTCTGTACATGTCGATAGAGGTAAAAATACCATTTCTTTTGCATGGTAAAAAGGTTAGAGAAATGCCTAATTCGGAAAGTGACATAAGATTCCATTGAAATCATTGGTAAAAGGAATGATTGGTAAAAATCTATTTTAATGATCATAAGATGTTAGTAGGACATACATGGAAACCATTTTTAGTGAACATGGTTTTCCAATAGAAGAGAAGGAAAATTCAGGCTTTCTGAAAAACACTTTTATAACTATATTATAAAACAAAGAGTATAAATATGGTACCATCACATGAATATATAATTAATAACTATAAGGGAATAAAATTAATGAAATTCATGATAGATGGGTTGCATGATTTCATTTAATGAATCATAAGCATAAGCAATCTTAAAAAGTGATGAGATAGTCCCAATAAACTCTTCTAACTTGGTAACTTGGGATCATAATCTCCGTGTAAGGAAGAGAAATTTCATATAAAAAATTATATCATTAAATAAAATAAATTCATGGAATAACGTGTAATATTTAAGTATATATACCTCAAAAGATAATATAGGTGCATAACAAAACTTGAGTCTAAAAGAGGGAAAACTGAGACAAAACTATTTAACTAATGTTGAAAATTTTTAAACATAAACCCAATGAAAGAAGGATCATAGAATGGATATGTTAATACCCACAAATTTAATTATATGATACAAAGAATAAAAAAATAATAAGTATATACACCAATCAAAATTAAATATTGGCGAACATAACAAGTATCTCAAGGAAGTAAAAAGTGAGATAAAATCTCATTACCTTGTGTCTTAACTCTCTTCATACTCGTACAAAAATCCTGTATAATAAATATGATTTTATTATAAATCATTTATAGAATAAAATTATTATACATAATAACATATTTTTTTATTAAGACCATATATTATATTCTTGTTAACGATCCATTGTTAAGGTTCCACTTATGTTAATATACACTTTGTTCTTCCCATGTCTCTTAATTTGTTATATCATTGGCCCTTAAACATATATCATGATTCCAGAATGTAAACCATGATATAAGTACAATTTAATTCAATTATATTTATATTATAATATATATAATTATTAAATGGAATACAACTTTCATGGTGACAGTAAGTCATGCGTATGCATGAAGGATGTTTCTGTTTTTATTGTCTTATTGAAAGAAAGTATTTAAATGAAATTTATATATGTATATATATATATTTATATATAAACTTATTCAAGTATAATTATTATATAATATATCATATAATTTTATTAAACTCATATTTAATATGTTCCATTTGATTTTTGAGTGAATCACATCGCATTGAGGGGGAGATAATTCACACTTCCTTAAATGAGATTATCGTATTAACACGAATTGGAAAGTAAAAATGTTATGTGTTGTAAAAATTAATAAATAATATTAAATTCATTATAAATATCATATATAAAAAATATAAATATTTTATATTATAACTTCCACCATGATAGGTTGTAATGAAAAACTGAATAATCATCATTTCGTGAGGCAGTTGTTCATCATACAGAGAAATAGTTTGTATGTTTCCAATTAGATGGAGTTGTGTATACATGTAGGTGTAAACCATAAAATAAAATAATCCTAGTATATTTATTATAATGGTATTAATATACAATCCTATAATATATAAATTTAATGGGTGTTGAATGAAATTAAAAGGAAGGACTTGAGAGAAGACATTACCTCTAAATCGGGTAACTCATTTTGGTTAGTGCCAAAAGAATTCCTTGTATGGAATTATTCCAAAGGTAAGGATTCTATTAGGAAGGGAGGGTTTATGGGAAGTGTATTGGGTAGTTATTTTCGGAAATTAAGTGTTTTATTAGTTGTGAGTAAGTGGGAGAGGATGAATCCTTTTTTAGGGATAGAAAAGGAATCAGATAGAATTTTGGAAAACAAGTTTGGTTTACAATGTTACTAACTAAAACATTAAAAATAACCCATCATAAATCAATAATGGAAGGTTTATTTATGATTAATGGCCATAAAATTTGGTTTGTAAAAGTTTCTATGTCACTTTTTCCTCTAATAATAAGGTTTAGTCACAAATTTTGCTTAATTTGACCTTAATCATTGTGATTAATTTTAATCACATTGACTAGTATTTTTGGTCAAAAATTAATTAGATATTATTATAAACTAATTATCATACTGATTAAAATACTTTATTCCAATTTTTTAAAATCTATTCACAAAATCAGGAAAATTAGGATTAATGCTAATCCCACAGTCGAGAGGAAATTGTAGGTTTTTTAAGTTGAAAAATGTTCGAGGGTTTTTCATATTTTTGTTTTCAATTTTAATGTGAAATTTTTTAAAATTAACTAAAATTTATTAATAGATGTATTATTTATCCCATGTGAAATTAAAAATATTATATTATAATTTAAAATTAATAATTAATTAAACAGAAACTGAGTTTTTAACTAAAAAGTAGTACTTTTCACTTCATCAAACAAAATTAAGTTTCTTAGAAAAATCCAAATAATTCACCCTCCGATAATTTTGTTATTATTAATTAAAAATTTAAGTATATTTTATTAAATTAAATTTCTAAAGTGTCTAAAATTAATTTTTTTATTTTTCACATTAGGGAATAAATATCGGTTTATTCCAAAAAAAATTGTATTTTTAAAAATGATAGGACATTACCGAAAATCATATCTTTCATTATCAATAGATATTATTTAAATTATAAATTTTAATAAATATTTTAAAATTAGTTATTATTATTACTATATCTATGTTTAATATCTTGGTAATAGTTATGTCAATTAAAAAGTTGTACAAAAATGATTTTTCAAAGATACTGAGTTTGTGTGCATCGTACGCCAAGTCAACGTTGCGTGAAACATATGCCAAGTCAGTGTTGCATGTAATGCATGCCATGTCATTTTTCGTGTGTAACGTACCCCATTTATGTTCCATGTGAATTTAATGTTTGACTTAGTTCATTGCAATAAATAAATTAAAATTTAATTTATTAGGGTAAAATAGTTTTGTGACCCCATAACAATATTTTCTTTTATATTGAATATGTTTTCATATTCATTTATAATTAATTGGTAATATATGAATTGATATTATATTGTGTAAATAATATATTTTCATAAATTATTTAATACTATTCATAACCTCAAATTTAGAACCAATGTTATATCTTTTTATATGAAATAATAATTTATTTATAATATATTTTTTCTCAGTAAACCTAAGTCTTGCGTGTTACACAAGTCCTCAAGGAAATGAATTATTTCATATAAAAAAATCCAAACATAGTGCTTTAATATAAAATAGACAATATTTACTATTAATTGATATTAAAAATATCAAAAAGGATAAATTAATTTGAAAAAAACCCACAAAATCTTGTGGTGTTATATTATACCGCCCATAAAATGAATTTCTCCCTTGGAATTTGTCTTGGTTATCATAGGATTAATACATGAAAGTTTCCTTAATAGAAACCCACATCATAAAGAAGAATATTTTAACTTCCCTTAAAATCGATATTTGTAACCATAAATGTTAACTAAAGTAGCTCATAATGACATTCCAACATAGTAGAACATAGTTATGAAGCGAAATAATGGTTATGGAATACAAATATTACCATCATGTTCTGATGGAGAGTGATCTAGAACAAGGTGAGGAAAAAGATTGTAACCACAAAGCGATAAATCATTGATGGACTAAGGTGCCTTTTGATTCATCATAATAATATGAATATAACAATATTATTTGGTTTCAAGATCCTTTTTATAAGGCCACATCCTTAGAACATTACTTAACCTTCAGTTAAATCAAGAATTTACATTGAGAATCTTTTCAGGTTTAGAGATTTAAGGAATTAGGTCATACCATATACAAAACATCTTGAATATTACATGTAGACACTCTTATTTAGTAACAAATAAAAACACTAAAATGGAAACATGTCTAGTTCCATGTTTTAGAAAGCATAACCTTTCCTTGATCCCACCCTTGATCATATTAATCTTTTAGTCCTCTAGAAAACACTTCAAAAACATGAGATGAGCATAAAAGGATCAGTAAGGTATATAAAATAAATATAGAAAACATTAGTCCATCAACAGATAAAAAACATAAGTTCTTTAACATACCTTATGAAATTATATGATTTATGAATATCACGAAGAAATCATAAATCATAAAGGTAACTTTTGGCATCCATATCAAAATTAAAGTGTAGCTTTCATAGCTACGTAGAGAGTAACATTTGAAATACCCATCACTATATATTCTCTAAATATCTTAGGATAAAAATTAATGTTTACCTACATCACGTTACCCAATGCATTGGAGAGCTATCTCAGTCTCACCAACCCAAAGATTATCACAGAACCACCAATATATGTAAATAATGACCATGAACCGTAAGATAATCATAACACATGAACAAAAGTAATGGAAAGATAACATTTTAACATTGAAATAAAAATATATGAATTCAATATATTGATATAATATATGCTTTCTCAAAACCATTTTCAATACAAAAATATGTAAAAAAAGTTATGTGGTATTTAGTTTCCTTTTAATAACATTACTGCTAGTTAAGGAAGCCAAAGATCAAATAATACCAGCGGTGGTGGAATGGTCATTGCCACCACGTACATTAAAAAGAAACATTCCCTGTGTATTTTAGTAAAATACTACATAGAAAAATATTACCTTTGAATGAAATGAAAATTCAAAGGGTTTTATACACCATATAAAAGAATGTCATTTATATATTAAAATATTTCTCAACGAAAGGAGATTGAGATAAAGTCCCTTACAAAGATTGTTCCATTGGTCTAAAGACAAATCAATGACATAATTATGTGTGACTAATGTAAATACACCCAATAAAATTTGATACTAAGTGTAAAAAAATCATAGGTCATTCACACATACTTATAGAATGACCTAATCAAGAATTATAATTTTAACCCAAAGAATGGAAATTGGTTTGAGAAGTTCCCTTAGAAAAATTCGACAGCCTAATGACATCACATTTAAATTCATAAAATGAGTTGTTGAAGGTTAAAAGGGTCTCTCATCAAAGAGAAATAAAACATTAAACAATAATAATATATAATAACATATCACAACATAAGAAAATTAAATTTTAAAATAAATAACATAAAATAATTCTTTAACTAAATGAGGATGGTGAAAGGTTCCCTTACTGATTTGGTAACCAATGAAACATACACACCATGAATGAAGGATAATACAATTATGAAGTAACTAAACATAAATTATAGTTTATTACAAAAATAATACATTCATGGGTAGTACATACACCACAAAAATGGATATTGTGGTAAATATATCATGAATCTTACGGGAATAAAAGTGAGATGAAAACCCCAAACCTCGTGTCTGACTTGTCTCGTTAATTCATTAATCGCCTAAATAATAAACTAAGGTTATTTTATAATTTCTTAAGAACAATTTTAAATTTTATTTTCCCTTTTATAGCACTTATTACCTTTCTATAACAATTAGTGAACTATTTGAGGTCGTATCGGATATTTTTTCGATGTTCAGAACTTGAGTCAAAAATAAACCTTTTATAATTACAAATTGTCCATTTAGTAAAAATTATTGTATATATATAATTATATTCATGATTTAGATATAATATATATTATATGTATCATGTATATATATATAGTAGACCATATAATTTGGATATATGAAAATCAAATGCACCATTCATTGAGACGGTATGTTGTACATACTCATGAACGCTACTTTAATTTCATTGTTTTCATATTTAAAGGAATTAAAACCAAATGATACATAATTATATTATTATTAAAGTATAATATCATATTTTATCTAGGTTAAATAAGTTCATTAACACCATCCTTTATACATTTCATGAATTTTATAAAAGAGTAATATCACATTGCGGGGGCGGTAGTCTGCACTTCCTCAAATGAAATTATCGTATTTATACAACATGAAAAGCATAAAGGTATGTTATATATAATAATTAAATAAGCATATAGATATCATATATATCATATATATCATATATAATTATAGTTTCGTCATAATTCCCACCATGAGAGGTAGGATGGGAAAATTGAACAATCAACTTTTCGTGAGGCAACAGTACACCGTACATATCAACAACATGTTCGTATCCACTAGATTGAGGTGTGTGTAAGTGTTGTTCTAATAAATATTATAAAATCAACCTAGTATATTTATAATTCTACTGTTTTTATATAAACAATGAATAACAAGATCATAGGGAGTGAACAAGTAAACTAACAAAAGAGAACTTGAGGGGATATATTACCTTTAAGTCGGGTATTTCCCTTTGGTTCGAACCAAAAGGCTTCCTAAAAGTTCCTTCTGATTACGGTAAGGCTTCTAGGAGTAATATAGGGATGTTGGGAGATTATTTGGGTATATTTTGTAAGATCCTAGGGGCTTCAGAGGTGTGATTAATGGGTTAGAGTTGATGGATTTTTATAAAGGGGAGGAGGGGCTCTTTAGAAACGTTTGAATGAATTATTTCATTATAAAATGATTTTCTATTTTTTTCAAACGTCCAAAACTCTTTCCATTTGAAGATAAGATGAACATTATTATAAATCCTCTAATAATATAGTTTTTCGAGTAGTTTTTGTTTCCAATTTAACGTTATCATTTAGCAGTAACCCTTAGTTAACTAATTTGACATTAACTATGTCTTCTTATGTATTCACTATATATGGTTAATATAGTTACCATAAAATGGAATTAGAACAAAAAAAATTTCATTAATTATATTTTCAACATTTTATAATTCACTTTTATAAACATCATTATTTTCGGACTATTTTATCATTTAAAAAATAGTAATCATTTTAAAAACTCATTAATGTCAGTTTATAAACTATTCATAACAATACTTTTAAAAAATTTATAACATCTTGATTCCTTCTAAAAACCAACATTAATTCAAGTATAACAACATATACTCATCAATAAAATTCTTGGATGATATAAAAAGTTTCAAAATAATTTTATTTCAAAATTTAAAATCTCATTTATTTAAAACATTCATTAATGAGGTAATCATCACATCATCAATGTGACATAAGTAAATTTATTTATTTGATGTATAAAAATTATAAAAAATATACCATGATGTATGAAATCTCTTTAGAATTATAATTACTATTTATAGTAGAAAATACCACTTATATAAACCATTATAAAATTTGTTTTACTATGAGATATATGTTTATGTTATGTTTTCCTCAACTTTAATTTAATTTGTATAAAGTGTCATTTTCACTTACAAGTGGCTCCATTCGGTCCCAAAATCGACCCAAGGATGCACAGGGTCGGAAATTTATCATTAAATAGGATTAAGAAATGTGTTATGTTAATTTAATATAATTATAATATTATGTTTTACGCTAATTTACCAAATTTACCCTTTAACCATGGAAAAAAAAATATTTACTGAAGTTACTATTCATAATATCTAAATATAAAAGATACCATTTACACAATTTGGACATCCTAATTCCAAATAGGAAATAAATTTTTAAAAATTTAAAACATATAATTTTCTGAAATTTTATTAAAATTAATTCCCATTGTCAAAACACAAAAGGCATTTTTATGAAATAATAACTATCAAACGATTGATATTTGTTTATGTACAATTTCAATGTGAAATTACTTCCAATGGAAATAATTGGATTAAATGGTAAAAATATAATATAATCACACTTTAAAACCAATTATAAAGATAATATAACCATATAAATAAATTAGATTAAATGGATGTTTTTAATTAAGTGCATTATATTTCACTATTCATTAAAAATGAACATTTTTCAGAAAAATACCAAAAAATCATCCAAAGTAAATTTTTATGTCTTGATTATAAAGAAGAATTTTATTTTTTCAAATATAACATATAATAGTGACAAAAACTAGATTTACAAAGGGTTATCCATCAAAAGGTGGTAAATTGACATTTTAAAGAATATTAATGTATTTCATGCTTATGATCTGATATATTCTAATTATAATCCACTAAATTTTTTTGGATAAATTTAAAGTAATTTAAGGAACTTTTATAATCATATTTTAGTTAGTCTTGTTAATTCCCTTAAATACAATATCTAGGCATTAACTACCATTTAAAATAATAATATTACTATATTATTTTTCGGTATAACTCAACATTGTGTACAACATAAGATTTTAGAAAAATATGTTGTTGTGTGTAAAGAACGCTATCAGAAATAACATCCCATTTAAGCTAAAATAAATATTTAATTCATAAATATTAATATAAATGAAATTTTCATATTCTTTATTTACCTTGGATGTTACGCTTTTTCTTAAACTTGAATACGTTTCCTGACAAGACATAGTTGCATGATTTTAGTAAAATGTCACCCTTTTTGGATTGTGGATCCACTTCCCCACTGTCTATGAAAATTTTAGGTGAAAATTTCATACATAATGTAAAAAAAATCACAAGATCGAAGATATTCACTCCCATTTTTTTCAATTATCATCAACATAAGGTAGTTTGAACAATCTATCCAATATGAAAAATTCATCATATAAAGAGATAGAAATTTAATATTACTACCTTCATCTAATTTTTATCTTAAATGTTCCATTAATATTTAATCTTATAATCCTTACAAAAGAGGATTCAAATCTTTGAAATGAATTTCATGAAATAATCATAACATGTGTCCCCCATATATCACTATGTACCACTTGGTTTTCCCAATCCAAACATGTGAATACCCTCATCGTATAATCCCCTGAAACATAGTAACATCCTTAATTACCATATATAATTTTACAAATCATGCATTATTCCTTATTACAACATATTTTGGATCTATTTAGCAAATCTATAAATGTTGCAAACTTCATCCTTGATGACGTAGAACACTTTTTCAATAATTAGTTCCATGGTAACATTACCGTCCAATTGACTTATTCATAACCCGCATATCGTTATCCAAACAAAATTTTCTTATCCTAAAGAACATATTAAGGGTTACCTTACCTTTATAAATATATCACCTTGTCCTTAAATTACTTCTCTAGTCAATCAGGAACCTTCAACATAAACTTGTAAATACTGAGTGAAAAATATAAGTAGAATAGTCCTTGTATATTTCATCATTCGTAATTTTTTGGAATCCAAGTACATAAAAACATTGATTATGTCACCCCTAATCTATTAAATATGATGCCTCATCCTATTAAATAATACATATTTCCTTTCACATTTCATCTTTAGTGTCTTAATCACCAACATGTAACCATTATTCACACCACCTTGCTGATTTTCATTAGGAGCATTAATCTAGGGACACTGAGTTTCATATTGACAATTTATTCCACACATAAAACACTTAACCATCGATGACGACTTAGGGAGGCCAATATTCTTATCCAGTTCATTAACCGAACACCTATTTTTACCTTATAGTCACTTGATTTGTGTTTTTCATTTATATATTCAAAAAATATTCTTATTCCTCTATGATATTAACTTAGGTGATTCTTTCCAAAAATTGTGACACCATGTAAAATGAATCTACTTTCCTCCACGGTATCCATTACACTAACTCTAAACTAAATCCATCTTTATCTTCCTTGTTGAGTTACCGATTTGGCTAAGGTACACATTGTTAATCTTGTTCCTTGAAAACTTATTTGGTATGATCACAAAAGCATTCACTCTAGTGATCATCTCACATGACATCTCATCAGAAAATCATACGTTAAGTTCAATATTATTCATGTTATTTATAATTCCCACCATTAACTAAAACTAGTGGCATAGTTTTAGCATTACATGTCATATTAGAAAACCTCATAGTTATGAAAAGATTTACTTATTTGATTCATAAATCAGGAAACCTTCTTTAATATACACCACCCTTGGTATATCCTAGGTTATTCATAGCCAAGTTATATCTAAATACTATATGATGGCTTATGAAGAGTTTGTGAATTTCCAAATCATATCCTATGGGAGTGTCAAACAATGTGTTCAGTGAGTCTCATTGTCATGTACCATAGAACCTCGAGTTAGTCCCGAAACATCTGGTTAGAGTTGTTACTCAAAGGTACATATGTTCCAGATCCACATCCACTTTTATAATCTAGATATGGTTGTATTTCAAGGAAACCACACACTCTATCCTCAACCAAAATTCTAGGATATTTTCTTAAATGTTCAATGACCCATATTCTTATCCTTATATACATCCCAAGGCATATCCTTAAAAATATAACTTTGGATCTCACTAATGTTTTATCATCCTAGTTTACAAAGGTTGAAAAAAAACATTTCTTTGATATAAACTATAGCGACCGAAGCCTTTCATACATGGATATTACATCATTTTAGATTTATATTTAGTACATTACAAAAATAAATGACAGGGGGCCAAAAAAGTTTAGTGCTTTTGGAATCTTGGAAAAAAAGTTCTATCCCAGAGAAAGGTATTTAACATATCCCACAAATATCTCCACTTTTAGTACTCCTGCCTAAAACAATTCTTTGTAACATGGGGAAAGGAAACCAACAAAATACGTGGCCTCAAATTCTTAGTAATTGTAAACAAGGGATATAAGTAAGCATAATCATAAGCAATAGGGTATGAGGGTATGATAACATGATCATTAAAGTAAAAATAATACCCTTTATATGAGAGATCATATACATGAATCACTTCAAAATGCTTGGATTTTCATAAGACATAAATAATAAAGAAACAATGAACATGAGACATGAATTCAATACAAAGTAATAAAACATGTAATTGTGTTTTCCACATAATCATATAGTATTATTTCTATAGTAGCCAAGGAATTACTTCCAAGGCCATCTTGATTGTATTGGTTCACTCCCCCTAACATCATGGTAGTCATGGTTCACTCCCATGGTCATATTATGAGAATGAGATCACCCCTCATACCATATTGGTGGTCATTGTTCACTCTCATGTCCATATTATTAGTTAGGCTTCTTTTCCAAGATCTTATTAGTTTATCTCATTATATATAAATGTTCAACCAATGCATTGGAGGAAGATATAGGTTCAACCTGTCTCATAATGAAATCATACATACATATGACACAAATCATAACAAATTTGATCCTAACCCATGAAATTAAATGGGTATCATAAACATGTAAACATATCATAACTTGTGGAAAAAAATTAAGTTTTATAAACATTTCATCACAAGAATAACCTGTAGAAGGGAAAAGTATTTCATAAACATATAAATCATGAAATAGAAACAAGTTTCATAAAGACCATGATATTAAGAATAACCCATTCATTGAAGGAATATTAATGGAACTTTTGACATTTCCTAAAAGGGGAATGTGTGACATCAACTAATGTCATCTTATATGGAAAACAATTTTGAAATAGTTTTTAAACGTCTCTTTATGAAATTACCCTTTTTTTAAAATACTTTTTAATACATTAAACCATTTAAAAATCACATTCAAAGAGAGTACCTTTATAAAATATAATGAATACATTAAATAATTTGAAAGACCTTTCCATTGAAAACTTATAAAATAATCATCAAAAAAATTTAATACCTTTATTCTCTGGAAAAAACTTTTAAAAATTATAAATAATTCTTGGAATAGTTTTGAGAAAAACCATTTTTTTAAAATACATTGAAAAGTTATAAATAAATCGTGATAATTTTTTCAAAATAATTTCATTGAAAATTCTCTAAAAACATATAAATAAATCTTGAAAATTCTTTGAAACCCATTTTTTATGTACTTTGAAAACATTGAAATAAATCTTGATAATGTTTTGAAAACAATTTTTTTTAATTTTTTGAAAATATAAAAAAGCATGAAATTGTTCTGAAAAATAACAAAAATTACTTTTTAAAAAAAATTCTTTAAAAATAACCCTATTAAAAAATTAAAAGTAATATTCAAGGAAATGACAGCATGTAAATCCTTACATGTCGTATGAGGTAAAAAAGAACATTCCTCTTGCACAGTAAAAAGTATAAAAAATGACTCATTCAAAATGTGAAAAAATATTCCTTTGAAATGATTGTTAAAAATAATTAGTTTTAAAATTTTCTTTTAATTATCATAAGATATTATTAAAGCATACTTGGAAACCCTTTTTAGAGAACATGGTTTTCCGACGGAGGAAACTGTAAAGTCATGATTTCTATAAACACTATGTTAACTATATTATGTACCAAATAGTAATATATGGTACCAATAAATGATTATAGAATGAATAACTAGAGGGTAAAAAATTGTTTATAGTATTGAGAGAAGGGTTGTATAATTTCATTAAAGGAATCATAAACCTAAATAATCTTGAAAAGCGATATGATTTTCCAAATAAACTCTTATAACATGGTAAAGTGGGATCATACTTATCATGAAAGGAAATAAATATTAAATAAACTTAAAATATCATGAAATAAATTATATTCATTATATAAAATGTAAAATTGAAGTATATACACCTCAAAAGAGAAATAAGGTGCATAACAAAACATGAGTCTCAAAGAAGGAAAACTGAGAAAAATGTAATTTAACTGATTTGGTACCTCTTGAAACATAAACCCTGTGAATGATGGATCATAGAACATATATTTTAATATCCATAATTTTATCATATAATATAATTATTGTAATTATATACACCACACAAATGGGAAGAGTGGAAAACATAGCATGTATCTCACGGAAATAAAATGTGAGATAAAAACCCCTTACCTTGTGTCTTGACTCTTTTTGTACTCATACAAACATTCAATATAATAAATATGTGTTTATTATACATATTTTATAGAATAATAATATTAAATATAATACCATATATGAATTTATTATGACCATGTATTACCGGCTTGTTAACGATACTATGTTATGGTTCCACATCGGGTAAGATTTTCTATGTTCTTTGCATGTGTCTCAATTTTTTATATTGTTGGTCCTTATATTTAAATAATGATACCATAATGTAATCCATGATAAAAGTATCATATATATAAATTATATTTACATTATAATAACATATTTAATATATTATTATGAAATAGAATACACTATTCATGGAGACGGTAAGTCGTATGTACGCATGAATGATTGTTTCATTTTTAATATCGTATTGAATGAATGTATATAAATAACATATTTATATAATGATATGTATATCAATATATCATTTTTCTATTATAATAATATATAATATATAAATATATATATAATATATAAGTTCACCAAACCCATCTTTAATACATTCCATGTGGTTTGTGAACGAATCACATCGCGTTAAAGGGGTGGTAGTCCACACATCCAAAAACTAGATTATCGTATTAACAAAAAATGGAAAGTAACATGGTAAATGTTGAAAAAATAAAAAAAATAAAATTAAATACTTAATAAATATCATATATAACATATATGAAGATAGTTTTCATCATAATAACCACCATGATTGTAACATCTAGGTTCTGAGTGCCACCTAGAGATGCCTCATGCCCGATTGGTCACATGGAATCATGAGAATTTCCCCAAAATCCAGAGTCTACCAACTAGAAGGGAGGGCCTTGGGTTTGATAGTGGTGAAAATATTACCTAACTGGAAGAGTAATATAGAGTAAATAAGTAGATAACAATAGCCAAAGTAGTAATAACATGCAATAATAAACAGTGGAATATTGAAAGCAATAAACAACTGGAGCAAATTTATAAGTGATGCATGATACATCTGTCTAGGAAAGTAGCCAAAAAAGTTGCAGTAATGGAATATAGTAATACACCCATGTTCAAAGAAAAAAAAGAAACTACTATAGCATCCCAAGCCATAGCTTGGTCCCATTCTCTCTAGATCCCCAGTAATCAAGTACCTAAAGTAGGAGGGTGATTTCCCTTATCTATACCTATAGAAATATAATTAGTTTGGGACCAAAATAATGACCCAAATATGGTGTGAGAGGAATCCTAGAAGGAAACCACCAAAAGATCTATTCCCAACAGTCGATGAATATATATGGAAGGCAAGAAGCAAAATGAAGTAGTAAACAAGGAAATACTAAAAGTTAAACAATCCTAATGTTTTAATTGTATTCATTTTCATATATCAAGTAAGCATAAAATCAAAAACAAATATCCCTTTGGGTAGTTCTCACAGCCTATCCCCTCGGGATCAACCAAACAAACACAAGAAAACCTCTGGGAAGTAATCACAGTCTAACCCATCTTGTTCAACTTTAGCAAAGACTCTCCAAGGAAGAACTCACCGTCAATTCCCTATGTTCTATCACATCGGTAACTATATACACATTGAAGAAGCACTCAACATCCAATTCCCCCTATGTTCTCACAACATGGAACTACAGACACTCTGGGGGATCACAATGTCCATCCCCCAGATGGTCTCATAATGATAAAGTAATTAGACACTCTTGATAATCCCTTAGAGTCCATTCTCTCTATAGTTTACTACACTAGGTTCCCAAATCCCTATGTAATTAAATATTGCACATGGATATTCAACATCCAATGTAAACCTTTCGAACTACTTGGCTAACATCTTTCAAGAACTACTAGGCTAAACAGCTACAAGAATATTACAAAATCAGATAAATATCACTCCATCCTAACAAAACAAGGCATGGAAAACAAGCAACATAACATGAAAAGAAAAACTAAATAATAAATATCAAAACATACATGGAAAACCTATCCATAACATGTAAAATAACCTTATTCACAATAAAAAAACCTCTACTTAGGCACACAAGGCCTAATAGGCATTAACAAGGCCAAAAACCTAAACATGCAATACCTCATTCTAGGGTGTTGGGAACTTTTGCACTTAATATTCAAAGAATAACTATTGAAAGGCACATACCACCTACCTCAATGTTTTACAAACAATATACATGAACCTCGGGCCTTGAATCGCCTAAGAACGTCGTAGATCTATAAAATCATCTAAAACGTTCTACCAAAAATAACATACGAACGGAGATGAATCCGGAAATGATGCTCTAGAAGAAGTATGTTCTTAACATGTCGATCCCAACACAATCAACGGCTGTGGATTCGGAGAACAGATGATGATTCAGGGGGGATCGGAGAAGATCTGTCAGCCTTAGTAACTCCTGGATGAGACGAGTCGAGAAGAATATATTTTTATAAATGATACATGAGCCATTTCTGATATAAAAAATAAAAAAAGTACACCGTGTGTTATTTAAAGGTACAAGGTGTGTACTTTCCTTTACTGGGACCCACATTAGCCAGACACCAGGTCACCCCACACAACCATGTACTCAGATGTTAAACGACCTGTGCACGGTCGCCCGTAGAAACCGGGTACACGTCGTGTACTTAAAAGTAAACATTGTGTACTCTTTAAATTTCCATAAACTTCTCTTTTTAACAAAAAAAATTAAAATATGATCCATACCCGAAAAGAAGATCCAGGTTCACACAAACTTCACCCATTTTATAAATTCATCCCTGAATTTCCCAAGAAAGGTGGCATAGAAGATTAATCCTAAAACAGCTTCGTCCACTGTGATCATATATCGGCCTCCCTCTCCCAAGTCTTGTCCTATACTTGCACATGCTTCCTTAGCACCCATACCAAAGGAATGTACTGGCCATGGAGAACCCTTACACTGCGATCAACTATCCAGATATAATTTTCCTCGAACAATGTGTCCATCTCCGGCTCAACCTTCTCAGGATGAAAGACATGAGATGGGTCCCAGAAGTAATGTCGTGGATTAGAAATGTGGAAGACATCATGCATATCTCGGTACCTCTGAAGAAACTATAACCAATAGGAAATTGGAATGACCCTTTCCAAAATCACAAATGGCCCTATGTATGACAGTGAATGCTTATCCAATCTCTTAATCCTCCTGGGTCCCATCCTCGGTGTGACACATCGAAAAACCCAATCTCCAACCTCGAACTCCATAGGTCATCTCCGTTGATCATCATAAGACAATTTTCATGACTATGAAGTATCCATCTTCTTCTGAATCAACATTTTCTGCTCCGTGGTCTCTTGGACAAGATGATGTCCCAACATGGCTACACCTCCTACCTCCAACCAATATAGGGGTGATCGACATGGCTTGCCGTACAAAGCCTCAAATGGAGGCATTTGAATGGTTGCTGGAAAACTATTATTGTAGTCAAACTCCAAAAGAGGTATGTGCTTCTCCCAAAAACCTCCAAAATCTAGGATGCATGCTCGTAGCATGTCCTCCATCACCTGAATCGTGAACTCGGAATGGCCATCTGTCTTGGGATGGTAAGCTCTACTCAGAAGTACCTATGTACCCAAAGCCATTTGTAGTCCCTACCAAACACGAGAAGTAAAACGAGCATCCGTTTTTGAGAAAATGGAGTTCATAACTTCATGTAAACGCACAATATCTCAGATTTACAACCTTCCCAACTCATCAAAATTAAAGGTCTCCATGATAGGAAAGAATTTATCAACCTTCATGATTTTTTTAATGACAACCCATACAGCATCCTTCCCTCAAGGCGTCCTTGGTAATCCTATCATGAATTCCATCATGACATCATTCCCCTTCCAATCAGGAATGGGTAACTTATGCAAAAGACCTACTGGATGATGATGCTCCACTTTCACCTTCTTATAGGCGGAACAACTCATGACAGCCCCAGGAACCTCCCTCTTTGTACCTGGCCACCAATACTGACCGTGCTGATATCGATACATCTTTGTAACCCAAGGATGAACTTCCCAAACTAAGGAATGAATGTCCCACACCATATTCTCACTTATGTCTGCTAACACCCGTACACGCCTATGAAAATGCAATATCCCATCATCACCTATTTTCCATCTAGGAATAGGGTCATCTCCTAACACACATTCCCGAAGGACCAGGATTTCAGAATTTGATACCTGCCTCCTTTGCACTCGATCAAGAAGAGTAGAGGTAATAGCTAAAGAAGAAAGAAACATTTGTCCCAATCTGTCGTGCACCTCCAAATCCATCTCAGAGAACATAGCCATAAGATGCCTCTCAAAACTGGCCTCCGGAACTACTTTTATTTTTGTCCTCCTACTCAACATATCAGCCACTGCATTACCTTTCCCAGGTTTTTTGGAAAGTTCTAAATCAAAGAACTGAAGGAACTCAACCCAACTTCATTGTCTTAAATTCATACGACGCTGTGTAAAGATATACATGAGTATTTTTTGATCGGTGAAAACCACAAAATGTTTTCCCAATAGTTAATGTCTCTAATAGAGTAAATCATGAACAAATGCAACCAACTCGAGTTCATGCATTGTGTAAATTCTCTTGTCTGTCCTCATCTGCTGAGAGTCTTACACAATGACTCCTTCCCCCGGTATAAGCACAGCTCTAAGCCCAATACGTGATGCATCACAAAACACAGTATAGCTATTTACCATATCTAAGAAGGATTATCAGTGTTGAAGTCAACCATTATTTATGCTCTTGAAAGGCCGACTCCCAAGTATCTGACCACAAGTACTTCACACCCTTCTTAGTTAAGCCAATAAGTGGCGATGTGAAGCGTGAAAAGCCCAATATAAAATTCTTGTAGAATTCATCCGGCCCTATAAAACTCTTTGTCTTAATGTTTTTTTCGAATGATCTTATGAAACTACTTATCTCACGTTCTCTGGGTATACTTATACTCATATCTATGAGATTACAAGACCCAAGAAGTGAAAATTGTCCATCAAAAGTGGCATTTTGAGAGCTTAGCATATAACAGATTCACTCTCAGTGAACTTAAAATGACCTCAAGATGTGTGGCATGGTCGTGTCGAGTGTGAGAGTACCCCAAGATATCATCAATGAAACCTACAATGAAAAAATATAATATTGATGGAACACATGATTCGTCAGTGCCATGAAAACTACCGGCACATTCGTGAGACTGAACGGCATGACCATGTACTCGTATAGACCATACCTATACTGATAGGCTATAAAAGGTATATCATATGATATAATGAACAACTGATGATAACCAGACCTCAAGTCAATCTTTGAGAACACCTGGTCTCCTCGAAGCTAATCGAAGAGATCATCAATCCTAGGCTGGGGATTTCAGTTCTTGACTGTCAACTGGTTCAGCTTCCTATAATCCACACAAGGCCTAAGGGCACCATCTGCCTTCTTCACAAAAAGAATAGGCGAACCCCAAGGAGATGTATTGGGATAAATGAAAACCATTGACTGTAACATCTCCAATTACCTTTAGAGATCTGGTAACTCTGGTGTAGATATCTTATAAAGAGGAATGGACACTGGTGCCGCTCCTGGAACAAGCTCAATAGAAAAGTCCACCTCTCACTCTGGAGGAAAACCCAAAAAGTCATATGGAAATACATACCTAAAATAATCCATCACTAGATTATAGTCCATCGGTGAAGTCCCCTGGTCGTCCTGATATAGACTAGCAATCTAGGCTATGAGTCTTCGAAACCCATGATGGTCAGGTCCTACTCTGCTCACCTGAACATCCCATTCACACTTTTGTAAAAATAGACCGCACTCTTGTGATGTAAAACTCACCCTACATCGATAATAGTCGAAAACTAACTCGAATAGAACAAACCATGTAAAGACCCGTAAAATTCAAGGGAATTTTTTTTATTAATTTTTTTTGGAATTTTAGAAGAACACGGTTTCTGATGGCACCTGATTCTGAGGCCCGGAGTTCGCGGAATCAATTTCCGAAGTTTGGCTCGGGTATGTTCAGTGAACGAACGAGCAGGAATTTCTAAACATTTGAACCGGTGCCCGGAATCAAATTCCGTGGGCACTGATGAACCCGTTGCGCCGACATTCACTTAAGTAGACCTTTTCCGAGGTTGCGTTTATTGCGGGTTGAGAGTTAGTTTTTGGGAATTTAGAATAAGTTAAATAAAATTGTGGAATACAAATTTTATTTTAACTTGTTGGTTTTTTTTCTCCCAAAGGGAGTTAGAGGTGGGACCCACATCCACTTAACCTTCCTTGGGAGGATTAAGTGTGGTGGGGCTCACACGAAGCATAACTCTTCATCTTCTATTTTTAAACTCCCAAGAACCCCTCTTTAATTAACATGACAAGTTGGGTTATTAAATGGGTTCAGTTGTTTAATTTCAAACCATTGAATTTCAAAATGGTTTGGTTGTGTAAATAAAATAAGACGTTAGCTTATTTTATTTTGGTTAGAATTCTATTGCCACCTTGAGAGAATTTGGAGCTTTCTTCTTCTTCTTCAAACTTTGACGAAGAATGTGAAGAACTTTCGAACTTCGACGAAGAACTCCACGTTCTCGGGAACCGTCTTCCGCGACGCCATACCCACGACACCGATGAAGCCTCCTTCCACGTCATCTCTTCCGCGACGGTTTTCCGCGACGAAATCGCCGTCAAAGAGCTTTGAATCCTCGCTTCACGACATCGACGTCCTTTTCCGCGACGCCGACCACCGCGACGCTCGTCTTTCGCGGGTCGTTGACGAACATTGTTCTTGAAACCGAGGTAGGGGTTTGTTGTTGATTATTTATTTTTTCTCGTTCTTGGTTATAGCATGACAATCTTGAGGATAAATGATTATGTGCTATCATCTAACGAGAGGGGGGCCGGACCGCACAAACACGGCCGAACCCCCCTCCTTTGATCTTGAATATTTCTTGTGGATGAAAACGAGATGGCGTGGTGCCATCGTACCACGCGGGAATCACAAGGATATATTTGCGCGGCGCCGTCGCACCGCGCCGCGGAAAGATTATCAAGAACGCGACGCCGTCGCGCCGCGTAGAAGGAAACCGAAGGCGTCGCGGCTGGAGCGGGGCTGCGGCGGAGGGGCGCGGTGCGATGGCACCGTTCCGGATGACGAAGGCCGCGGCCGGTTCCGGGCCGCGGCGAAAGGGGAAGACCGGCGGCCAGCCGGGTCGCCGGTGTCGGAAGCCGAAAAGGGGAACGACCTCGCCGGTCCTGTTGAGGAAGAACCGGCCGGCCAGGTCGGGCCGGCCGGAAGGGAGGCAAAACCGGGGGAAATTAATTTTCCCTTTGACCCAAGGCGCGACATCCTACCGCGCCGCCAGTAGAGGTGGGCGGGGGCCTTGCCCCCCGCGCGTGGCACTCAAGCGGTGCCCCGGCCGCGCCGGGCGGGGTCGGACCCGGGTCAGGTCGACCCGGTTCGGGCCGACCCAGGGGGGGGGGGGGGGGTCGGGCCGGGTCGGCCCGGACCCGGACCCCCCGTTTTCGAATCGACTTCGGTCTTTTGCCCATAACATGAGCTACTGACCTCCGATTGACGAACTGTCAACGGTAGTGCGATCCTTGGATCGAGACGGTCGTTCCGGTATATCGCACTCAAGGTTTCGGAATACTTTGTGTTCGTCCAGGTTGGTTCATACACGAAACCAACCGGGCCCTCGGAGCGGAAACGCTCATATCTTGAGCTACGGACGTCCGATTGACGTGCTGTCAGCTTTGTTTAGTTCCTCATAGTGAGACGGATCTTTTGACATAGTCCGCCCGAGGTTTGGACGCAGGTGGAGTACGGTCGGGTTGGTTTTACCTTTAAAACCAACCGGGCCCCTAGAACGAAAAAGCCAATAACTCTCAGACCGGGCGTCTGATCGACGCGCCGTCTGTTGCGTTGAGTTCCTGTTGACGATACGGAACATTTGGATACATCAAATCTGGACTTTGTGACAGTTGATGTATCAGCCTCTCGGCTCGTGGAGCGGACCCTCCCATACGAGCTTGTTGTGTGCGGGAACCCTAGTGCTGGCTGCGACTGCTACTTCGACAGCGACGACCATGCAAAAATCCTCAGTGGACTGCGATGAAGACGGTGCAGAGATCCTCAGTGGACTGCGATGATGAAGACAGCTGGTCTTGTATCCTATGTGGGTCCTAGCTGTGCTAGTCTTGTATCTTATGTGGGTCCCAGCTTAGATGATTCAATACTGGTCTTGTATCCTATGTGGGTTCTAGTATAGATGAATCAATGAAGACTGCTGGTCTTGTATCATATGTGGGTCCCATCTTAGATGATTCAATACTGGTCTTGTATCTTATGTGGGTCCCAGTATAGATGAATCAACGAAGACAGGTGGTCTTGTATCCTATGTGGGTCCTAGCTGTGCTGGTCTTATATCCTATGTGGGTCCCCGCTTAGATGATTCAATACTAGTCTTGTATCCTATGTGGGTCCCAGTATAGATGAATCAATGAAGAGTGCTGGTCTTGTATCCTATGTGGGTCCCAGCTTAGATGACTCAGTGCTGGTCTTGTATCCTATGTGGGTCCCAGCCGTGCTGGTCTTGTATCCTATGTGGGTCCTAGCATAAACGAAACGATGAGGACGGCTGGTCTTGTATCCTATGTGGGTCCCATCATAGATGATTCAGTATCTATGTTTGATCATCTCTTTCACCCTTTTCGATGATGTATACCTGTGTGAGCTGAATCCTGTTGTTTTCCTGTGTGGATTGTGTTGTGCTATCCTGTGTGGATTTTGTTTTTCTTTCCTGTGTGGAATACGTATACTTTCATGTGTGGACTGAGTTGTACTTGGGCTCGGAGGTTGGAGCGTATTGGAATTGATGACTTAGGTATATGTATGGGCATATACCTAAGCAGTGTCCGTTGTTACTTCGTGTTTTCATCTTCCTTTTTGGTTTATCCATTGTGGATTTTTGGAGACCTTTAGGGGTCTCGGGGTCCCTACTGAGTAGCTTATACTCACCCCTGCACGGGCTATGCCCGCACTACATTGTTTTGGTTGCAGACGACGGACAGCGTTGATCTTGGCTGAGGATTGCAGAGCAGGACGGTACCTGGATGTGGACCACTGGGCGGGACGTGTTCGGAGCGGACGGCGGGACCCGACGAGCAGTGGAGCTATCTGTACCCACCCTTTAGGTGGGATTTGTAGTGGACAGCTCGGTGTAGCGGCTTTTACTTTACATTTGTTGTTTTCCCTTTTGAGTTGTACTTTACTTTCAGTTTGGGTTTGTATACTGGCCCATTTACTTTTCCACACATCAGTTGTACTCTGTTCTTACTTAGTGTTTATTTTTCTGCTTGCTTACTCTATGGTGTTTGTTTACTTTACAGAGGCAATGCCTTCCCTTTTTACCGGGATTTACGCCTTGGTGCTAGTCGCCAGCCCCTGGCCTATGGAAGGCGGTCTTGGGGTAGTCACGGCACGGACCCCGAGGGCGGGTCGTGACAAATTGGTATCAGAAGTGTTCGGTTCTACCGTGAACTCTGTTCTTTTCTATGTGAAGCAATAATGATTAGCGTATTGAGTGTGGTTATCAGTCCAGGGAGTCCAGTTTTGGTGCGGCGACCGACGTATCCGTACACCAGGACCCTGACTTCTGATTTCTGACTTAATGCACGAAAACATTGATTGTATGTGTGTTCAAGTTTTCTTTGTGATTACTTGTGTCAGCTCACCAGGTATACTGTTCTGACCGTGGCGCACCTGTTTCTTTCAGGATGGCCCCACGACGGCATCCAGCTAGGGTTCCGAGGGTGGAGCGTGATGACAGCCCACCGAGCGATGAGGCCCCAGTGCAGGGCTCCTTGTCAGCAGAGGCACCGGCGGTACCTTTACCCGCCGAGCCACCGATGCTTCCCGCCACGACCGATGACGATGCACGTCGCCTTGGAGCTCTGCATGAGTTCCAGTGCCAGCGACCACCCAGGTTTCGTGGGGAGATGGACCCCCAGGCAGCCGAGGACTGGCTGGAGGCGTTCGTGCATGTTTTCAGGTTAGTGAGGACACCAGCCGACCTCATGGTGATCCTCTCAGCGAGCCTCCTGCACGCAGCAGCAGGACGATGGTGGAGCTTGATGCTCCAGGTGCACGATGAGGCATCTCTTCTTTGGACGGACTTTGAGAGCATCTTCCGCTCCGAGTTCGTCCCGGCCACCCTCAGTGTGGTGCGCATCCAGGAGCTTCTTCAGTTGCGGCAGGGCAGCTTGACGGTACCCAGTACGCGGCGAGGTTCACCGACCTTTCTCGCTACTCAACATACATGGTGCGAGACCCCTTCTTCCGGGCCTGGACCTTCGAGCAGGGATTGAGACACGAGATCAGGGCTTCGATGATCTCCCTTAACATTCCGACATAGGCAGAGGTGTTGGAGAGGGCCCTTCTAGTGGAGAGTTTTCTCGCCGAGCAGGCTCCAGTGACAGGACCCTCCACAGGATGGCCCGTAGCAGGGTCTTCTGCAGCTGGCAGTAGACAGGTGATGCAGAGGTCCAAGCGGGCCAGACAATCAGATAGGCAGTCACAGGATGAAGATTCAGTTGTATTGGGCACCCGAAGGAGAGCCAGCTACACGAGGGGCAAACATTGCTACGCATGCAGTGGGTGAGGTCACATGGCTCGAGACTGACCGACTCGTCTTATAGATGAGCAGCAGGTGGTAGAGGGACCTCCCAGACAGAGATTCGGCCACGGTGGTCCGCAGGGTACAGGCGGACGAGGAAGAGGAGCTGGACGAGTAGCCGGTGGTGGGAGACACTTCGAGGTGTTGCCACCACCACCACCAGGAGGTCCACCCCGACTTCAGGGAGCTGATGGACAGGAGCGGAACTAGTGGATATGTCCTTTGTACTTCTAGTTCCTTGTTTCTTTTGTGTAGCGTCTTTGTATTATGAGTTGCAATAATAAAAGACGCATACCTTTGTGATGTTTTCATTCCTATCCTCTTTTGTGTTGTTACTAAGAGGTTCCAGTTTTGACTGTTGACTTGACCCTCACTTGTGAGACATCAACTAGAGGAGACCCAGTTACCACACATTGATTCCGACAGTTTGACTCAACCCTTGGAGGTGAGAGTAACGGTTGGATCTCTTTGTAGTAGTGTCGAGGCCTTACGACGTCATCCTTGGTATGGATTAGTATCATCCATGTCGGGATTGACTGTATTAGGCGAAGAATGTGGTTAATCCAGGGGATGGGACCAGATTTCTCTTATCGACAAAGAAGAAATCTTGCAGCTCTTGTGGGACCTGAGATGGTCCAGGTCATCCAGGCGCGGATGAGTACAGCTCAGAGCCGGCATTAGTCATATGCTGACAGGAGGCGGAGGCCACTAGAGTTCGAGGATGGCGACCACGTCTTCTTGCGGGTGTCACCTCGACGTGGTCTACGGATATTTGGCCGAGGCGACAAGTTTTCTCTATGCTTCATCGGGCCTTTCAATGTCCTCAGTAGGATTGGCGAGGTGGCTTATCGCCTGGCTCTGCCACCTCAGTTGCACCGAGTGCACGACGTCTTCCACGTATCTCAGTTGAGGAGATACGTGAATGACCCGACGCACATCATTGACCATAGGGAGCTTGACGTTGACGATGGGTCGACTTTTACGGAGGTCCCGGTGGAGATAGAGGATCGACAGGAGCGAGTCCTACGTGGGCGATTGATTCCTCTTGTGCGCATCAGATGGCAGCACGGGAACCTTCAGGAGAGCACATGGGAGTGGGAGGCTCAGAAGCGTGCTCAGTACCCTCATTTGTTTCCCTAGTTTTGATGTATCTTTATGGGGACGTAAAGCCTTGAGGTGGGAGTAATGTAAAGACCCGTAAAATTCAAGGAAATTTTTTTCCTTAATTTTCTTTGGAATTTTACAAGAACGTGGTTTCTGACGGCACCTGATTCCGAGGCCCGGAGTGCCCGGAATCAATTTCCGAAGTTTGGCTCGGGTACGTTTAGTGAACGAACGAGCGGGAATTTCTAAACTTTTGAACCGGTGCCGGGAATCAAATTCCGAGGGAACTGATGAACTCGCAGCGCCGATATTCTCTTAAGGAGACCTTTTTCGAGGTTGCGTTTATTACGGGTTGAGAGTTAGTTTTTGGGAATTTAGAATAAGTTAAATAAAATTATGGAATACAAATGTTATTTTAACTTGTTGGTTTTTTTCTCCCAAAGGGAGTTAGAGGTGGGACCCACATCCACTTACCCTCCCTTGGGAGGATTAAGTGTGGTGGGGCCCACACGAAGAATAACTCTTCATCTTCTATTTTTAAACTCCCAATAACCCCTCTTTAATTAACTTGACAAGTTGGGTTAATCAATGGGTTGAGTTATTTAATTTCAAACCTTTGAATTTCAAAATGGTTTGGTTGTGTAAATAAAAAAAGACTTTAGCTTATTTTATTTTGGTTATAATTCTATAGCCACCTTGAGAGAATTTGGATCTTTCTTCTTCTTCTTCATACTTTGACGAAGAACGCGAAGAACTTTCAGACTTCGACGAAGAATGCCACGTTCTCGGGAACCGTCTTCCGCGACGCCATACCCGCGACACTGACGATGCCTCCTTCAGCGTCATCTCTTCCGCAACGGTTTTCCGCGACAAAATCGTCGTCAAAGAGCTTCGAATCCTCGCTTCACGACATCGACATCCTTTTCCGCGATGCCGACCTCCGCGACGCTCGTCTTCCGCGGGTCGTTGACGAACATCGTTCTTGAAACTGAGGTAGGGGTTTGTTGTTGATTATTTATTTATTCTCGTTCTTGGTTCTAGCATGACAATCTTGAGGAAAAATGATTATGTGCTATCATCTAACGAGAGGGGGGCCGGACCGCAGAAACATGGCCGAACCCCCCTCCTTTGATCTTGAATATTTCGTGCGGATGAAAACGAGATGGCGTGGTGCCGTCACACCACGCGGGAATTGCAAGGCTATATTTGTGCGGCGCCGTCGCGCCGCACCGCGGAAAGATTATCAAGAACGCGACGCCATCGCGCCGCGTCGAAGGAAACCAAAGGCGCCGCGGACGGAGTGGGGCCGCGGAGGAGGGGCACGGTGCCGTCGCACCGCGCCGGACGACGAAGGCCGCGGCCGGTTCCGGGACGTGGCTGAAGGGGAAGACCGGCAGCCAGCCGGGCCGCCGGTGTCGGAAGCCGGAAAGGGGACCGGCCTCGCCGGTCCCGTTGAGGATGAACCGGCCGGCCAGGTTGGGCCTGCCAGAAGGGAGCCAAAACTGGGGGAAATTAATTCCCCCGGCCAGCCAAAATGGCCCCCCATTAAGAGGGGGGCCGGTTTCAAAAAGGGGGGCAGGCGGCCCCTCGTTTTTCTCAAAAGCAGGCCCCCACGTGGGGGGCCGTTTGACCCAAGGCGCGACATCCAGCCGTGCCACCAGCAGAGGAGGGCGGGGGCCTTGCCCCCCGTGCGTGGCACCCGAGCGGCGCCCCGGCCGCGCTGCCGCGCCAGGCCGCGCCGCCACGCCGGACCGCGCCGCCGGCCAGTCCGAGTCGGACCCGGGTCGGGTCGACCCATGGGGGGTCGGGTCGAGTCGGCCCGGACCCGGACCCCCCGTTTTCGAATCGACTTCGGTCTTTTTCCCATAACGTGAGGTACGGACCTCCGATTGACGAACCGTCAGCGATAGTGCGATCCTTGTATCTAGACGATCATTTCAGTATATCGCACTCAAGGTTTCAGAATACTTTGAGTTCGGCCGGGTTGGTTCGTACACGAAACCAACCGGGCCCTCGGAGCGAAAATGCTCATATCATGAGATACGGACGTCCGATTGACGTGTCATCAGCTTTGTTGAGTTCTTCTTAGTGAGACGGATCTTTTGAAATACTCCTCCTGAGGTTCGGATGCAGGTGGAGTACGGTCGGGTTGGTTTTACCTTAAAAACCAACCGGACCCCTGCAACGAAAAAAGCCAATAACTCTCAGACCGGGCGTCCGATCGACGTGCCGTCTGTTGCGTTGAGTTCCTGTTGACGATACGGAACTTTTGGATACATCAACTCTGGACTTTGTGACAGTTGATGTATCAGCCTCTCGACTCGTGGAGCGGACCCTCCCGTATGAGCTTGCTGTGTGCGGGAACCCTAGTGCTGGCTGCGACTGCTACTTCGACAGCGACGACCATGCAGAAATCCTCAGTGGACTGCGATGATGATGGTGCAGAGATCCTCAGTGGACTGCGATGATGAAGACAGCTGGTCTTGTATCCTATGAGGGTCCTAGCTTTGCTGGTCTTGTATCCTATGTGGGTCCCAGCTTAGATGATTCAATACTGGTCTTGTATCTTATGTGGGTTCCAGTATAGTTGAATCAACGAAGACAGCTGGTCTTGTATCCTATGTGGGTCCTAGCTGTGCTGGTCTTGTATCCTATGTCGGTCCCATCTTAGATGATTCAATATTGGTCTTGTATCCTATGTGGGTCCCAGTATAGATGAATCAACGAAGACAGCTGGTCTTGTATCCTATGTGGGTCCTAGCTGTGCTGGTCTTGTATCCTATGTGGGTCCCAGCTTAGATGATTCAATACTGGTCTTGTATCCTATGTGGGTCCCAGTATAGATGAATCAATGAAGAGTGCTGGTATTGTATCCTATGTGGGTCCCAGCTTAGATGACTCAGTGCTGGTCTTGTATCCTATGTGGGTCCCAGCATAAACGAAACGATGAGGACGGCTGGTCTTGTATCATATGTGGGTCCCAGCTTAGATGATTCAGTATCTATGTCTGATCATCTCTTTCACCCTTTTCGATGATGTATACCTGTGTGAACTGAATCCTGTTGTTTTCCTGTGTGGATTGTGTTGTGCTATCCTGTGTGGATTTCGTTTTTCTTTCCTGTGTGGAATACGTATACTTTCCTGTGTGGACTGAGTTGTACTTGGGCTTGGAGGTTGGAGCGTATTCGAATTGATGACTTAAGTATATGTATGGGAATATACCTAAGCAGTGTCGGTTGTTACTTTGTGATTGTATCTTCCTTTGTGGTTTATCCTTTGTGGATTTTGGGAGACCTTCAGGGGTCTCGGGGTCCCTACTGAGTAGCTTATACTCACCCCTGCACGGGCTATGCCCGCACTACGTTGTGTTGGTTGTAGACGACGGACAACGTTGATCTTGGCTGAGGCTTGCAGAGCAGGACAGTACCTGGAGATGGACCACTGGGCGGGACGTGTTCGGAGCGGACAACGGGACCCGAGTAGCAGTGGAGCTATCTGTACCCACCCTTCAGATGGGATTTCCAGTGGACAGCTCGGTGTAGAGGCTTTTACTTTATAGTTGTTGTTTTCCATTTTGATTTGTACTTTACTTTCACTTTGGGTTTGTATACTGGCCCATTTACTTTTCCGCACTTCAGTTGTACTCTGTTCTTACTTAGTGTTTACTTTTCCACTTTCTTACTCTGTGGTGTTTGTTTACTTTACAAAGGCAAAGCCTTCCCTTTTTATCGGGATTTACGCCTTGGTGCTAGTCGCCAGCCCCTGGCCTATGGAAGGCGGGCTTGGGGTAGTCATAGCACGGACCCCGAGGGCGGGTCGTGACAAACCATTCCATACTGAGAATGACATCATAGCTGATCGTCTCCAGGACATAGAGGTCCCATATGAAGTTTCACCAACCAACCTCAAGAGGGAACTCCTTGCACTAATGTACGCTAGCTGTTCTTGTCCCCAATAGAGTTTTTAGCATCACAACACCAGTATATGTAAAGATACAGATCTCAAGGCTTTCCACAATAGCAATAGATATGAATCTATGAGAAGCCCCTATATCGAAAAGTGTAGAAGTTAAAACTGAGACAACTAGGATCGTACTTAGAACTGTAGAGGGTTTGGGATCCCTCTCTAGCTGGATCAGCACTATCCCAAAATTCTGACCTACACTGCGGCCCCGTGACCCTGATTGACCAGCCTAATCTAATCCAACATGTTTTCACTGAAAGACTAAAGACTAGATTCCATGGAGGTGACCTCCACCTCAGCCTGAACTTCCCGAACAACTCCAGTTTCCAGACTGACGTGAAACTAGTGGATCTTCTCTTGAACATGGTGTCATAGAAGATATCAGATCACTATCTTCTAGTGAGAAAAAATAATAGAACCACTGAAGTTGACTCATCTTTCCACAAGATCGGCACTCCACTAGATATATGATCACACTACGATTCACTATTTCATTTTCACCCATACACCACTGAGCTAAACTAGTTTTGTTTGGAAAATTATAAAAGTAATAAAAAATACATTTCATGTTGTAATCATTTATTTTGAGTTTATAAATATTAAAAAGGGAAATTTTACTTGTTTTGATGATTCCATTGCAGGAGGAGGTGATTTGTAGGGCCCATGATGATGTGTAAGAAAAATGGGCCAAACTGTCCAAGATCCATGCACACCAGTGGACTCATCTGTACACTTCTCCTGAACCGTGCAACAAAATAGACTGACATTTTGTGAGATGGTCCAATATTCATTGGGATACATTTCCTCCGAAGGAATTCAAGACTCATTCGGCCATATGGTAGCCCAATCGACCTGATCTAACCAGCACATCGAATCTCCATGAATCCAAAAGTGGTGTGTTGTGATCTGTCCATATCTCAAGCTTTATTTGTCAAAATTGTGCCAAGCATTCGGTGGAGATATCCAAGTGGTGGGGATAAAATTTTTTTATTTCTTCCAAAGTGATAAAATGCTCTCTGGATGATGAAACCCATCTGAAAAGTGGTTTTAAGAAATTTGTGTGCTCAAAACCACCTTCCCATTTTCCTATAAAATGGAACCTTGGTCTCTCCATTTGTATGTTCAATCAGGAGAAAAATCTCAGCTATTTTGGATACCCAAAGGATTCCTCTCCTTTTCCAAGAAGTTATGGAGTCTTGTATCATTATAGTGGGATCGATAATGAATAAGGAGTCCCACCCGATCTTTCTCCTCCACATGATAGTGTGCTAAATGATGGATGGTCATTTCGGGGGAGCTACATATACTTTTGAGAGAGTTATGGAAAATGATACTCTAATGGTTTTGTATAATATTTTTTTGGATTACATCACTTTTGTTTTATCTAAACATGTTTCTCCTATTAATTAATTTCATGGGTTTAATTAGGTGAACCTCATTTCATTTCAACAATGATTGGGTTGAAATTTCATGTGGGAAACATGGGTTGTTCCGATTGGAAAAAACAAGGATCCTATTTTTCTCACACATAAAAAATCTATTAGTATTATTTGGTATCCAATAATCTTTTCTTGAAGTCCAATCCTTGACAACATGATTGTTGTGTCAAGGGTTGGTACGTTGTACAACGTTTTGAGAGGCATGTGGGGAATCAAGATCATGACAACCCCCATCAAAAGTATTAAACAAAACCATGTGTAATTTTTAGAAGAATTAAATATCCAATATGTGTAGTGAACTTCAAGTAATATCCTTATATCATAATTCTAAAACACCACTTTTATTTATCAACTATTAAACTCGTTAAATCAATTCAATTTCTTAAAATTGTTTACAAAATCATCCCCACTTTTGTTATTCTTATTAAATATACACACTCAAACCATTCAAAGCTCCTTGAATGATGACCTAGGGTATACAATATACTTTAAATAAACCTTAAAAACATAATCAATTATACATTTCATGAATGCGCAGTCAAATATTGGTGCCGTTTCAAGGGAGTGATTTGGTTTTAGAGCGTGTTTTAACACGATTTTTATATTTTTTTTGAATATTTATTTGTTTTATCATCTACCTTTTCATATAAATTTGAGTTATGACTTATTTATTCTATTTGTTCTGTGCATGACACATTCTACTCTAGTAGAATTACCACCTTTGGAACCTGAACTGGAGAATATTTTATTTAAGTGACCCTGATATTCACAAGACAACCCTTTGAAGGAGGACACACCACAACTCGAGACTTTTCTAAATCTATCCTCTTCTGGAATGAAATTAGAACCTAGAATTTAATGTGTTTGAAATGGATGAAAAAAATAGATCACTAAAATAATCATCCTCATACGATGTTTATATCTAACCCACACACATTAAAATGCAAGGAGAGGCACCCAATTTGAACATAATTTGGGTCTAATTTATTTATTACCAAGAATCCATGGACATATTTGAGAAGATCCACACAAGTATCTTAATGAATTTCATACTATGTTTTCTATATTAAAACTTGCAAATGTGTATGATGAACAAGTAATGATCATATCATTCCCATTTTCATTAGAAGACACTACAAATGACTGGCTTTACTATGTTAATTCAACAATTAGAGGCTGGGTAACATGAAATGCCATTTTCATGAACAATATTTCCTAGACTCTCAAACTGCAACTATATGGAAAGAAATTTGTGGTATAAAGAAACTTCAAGGGGAAACAATACATGAATATTTGGAACACTTTAAAAGGTTATGTTGAAGCTGTCCACACCACCAAATAACTGATCGACTTTTAATTCAGTATTTTTATGAAGGTTTAATTCCCATTGACTGAAATATGATTGAAAATGTTGTAGGTTGTGTACTAGTTGATAAAACCCCAATTTTTGTAAGGTAATTAATTGAGAACATGGCCCATAACACTCAAAAATTCAGTTCAAGGTCCAATGTACCCATTTGAGGTGTCCATGAGGTGGAAAGTACCGAATTCGAGAGGAAGGTGGACATGACGTTTGACGAGGTAAGTACCCTTCTTTGACAACTTGCTATTTCCCTACGTAAATCCCAATATACTCCTCCCATCCATTTTGGTATATGTTCTTCTGAGACCCACTACTCTGATCAATGCCCCCAACTAAGAGAAACTTCTGATAGTTTTGGGGAAATATTTCCAGGCCGCCCCTTAACCAACCATTTAGGCAAGAACCATATTATACATCCAATCCTGGGTGGAAGGAAAACAAATCCTATAAGAAAGGGGGTATTGAAACCAAACTCAACAACCATGGGACCAACTGGGAGAGAGTACTCAACCACCACCAACTATAAATCCTCAACCACATCAAATTTCAATCAAACAATCCCCTCCAAAATATGATCCTAGAATCTAAGGAATGATGAAACAAATGGATACCAACAATATAAAAATCCAAAAAAACAACCAAGCTACCATACAATACCTAAAACCCCAATGAGGAAAATTTTCCTACTCGGTGGGGGAAATCCAGATCCATGGGTCGGTTAAACATCCTTCTCAACTAGTAGTTAACCCTAGAGATAAAGAAAATGTTAGTTTCATCATCCTTCAGAGTGGAACAAAACTAAAAATCCAAATGATCTCTCCACTAGAGTCATCCCCTCCTAAGGAAACCACCAACCCAATAACTAGAAATGGTCCAAATGGGGTAGAACCCTATATTGATAGAATCCCCTCCAAAGGAAAGAGTGTGTTTATTGATGAGTCACAAATCCCAACAATCTCTATTTGATTTCCACAAAGGGCCACCCAACCTAGAAAGTAAATGGAAACTGAACTCGATAAGAAAATTTTGGAGACTTTCCAAAAAGTATAGGTAATCATTCCCTTGATTAATGTTGTGAAAAAAATTCCAAGATATTCATAGTTTATGAAGGATATGTGTACACACCAAATGAGACTTCAAGGTGATTAGAAGCTAGGCTTGGGGAAGAATGTTTCATCACTGATAGAGCTATCACTTCCCACCAAATGCAATGAGCTCGAAACATTCTCAATTTTGTGAACCATAAGGGAGTATTATTTTTCTTATGTTATTCTTGATTTAGGTGCTTCTATTAATGTGATTCTTTACTCTATTTACTCTACATTGCAGTTTGGGGAACAAAAGCTCATTGGGATTATTGGTCAACTCGCTAAGGGAGTAATGTACTCCCCTCTAGTTTGTTAGAGGATGTTCTTGTGAGGGTTCAAAATTTAATTTTTCCTACATACCTTATATGCTTAAAATGGAGGATGATATAATGAATGGACATGCCCCAATTATATTGGGGGAAACTTCTTGAAAACAACCAAAACCATAATTAATGTCCACAATGGTACATTATCTATGGATTTTGGTGGTGACATTGTCCACTTCAATATACTTCATTCCATGAAACACACCTCAGAAGAATATTCCTCTCCCTCTCTCTATTAATTCTATAGACGTACTCTCTTACCTTGAAAAAACATAATTTCATTCCCCCGATCCCCTTTCTGAGTTTTCTTTATTGATATAAATTCTAGGAAATGATTATTGTATTGATTGTTGTAGTGGTCTAGAAAAGTGTCATGCATGTTCATTGATTGATTATTTCATGAATACTAAAGATACAATGACCATCGATGATACTTCTTAGCTTGTAAAACATCATTCCTCATCTAAGTATGATACCATTTAGCTGTTAGATGAGATCAGTGACCTCTCACTTTCACACACACTCCCATCAATCCAATATACCCCTGAATTGGAATTAAAACAACTGCCTCATGATTTAAAATAATCATATCATGAGAATGAAAACAAGATGTGTGTCTTCATTCATAGTTCACTACCTCTTGAGCATGAATTGGGACTACATTAACTTTTACGAGATTATAAAAAGGCTTTGGGATGGAAACATGCTAACATTCCTAGTATTATCCAATTAATTTGTACACATCATATGTTATTAAATAATGAGGCTAAACCAGTGAGGAAGGAACAATGTCAATTGAACCCAAACCTCATAGATGTTTTGAAAAATGAGGTAACATAACTATGGATTGTAGAATCATATACCCCATCTTTGATAGACAATGGTTCCGTCCCGTTCAAGTAGTTCCTAAAATACTTGCCTTATAGTGATCAAAAATGAAAATAATGAATTGGTTCCAACTCGTGTGAAAAATAATTGGCGTGTCATTATAAACTATCACTAACTAAACCAACACACTAGGAATGATCATTTCCCTTTGACATTCATTGAAAAAATTCTATAGAGGCCAGCAGGTAATCCCCGCTACTGTTTCCATGATGAGTATTCTAGATACACTGAGATATATATTACCCCTAAGGATCATGAAAATACAACCTTCACTTAACCCTTTTCCACATTTTCATATAGGAGGATTCCATTTGGTCTATTATATGCTCTGGGTACATTCCTGCAATTTATTGTTAGTATTTTTTCAGATTACCAAGAGAATTGCATGGATGTTTTCTTGGATGATTTCACTATTTATAGATCCTCTTTTAATGAATGATTTTGTAGTCTTGGTTCATTCCTACATCACTGAATTGAAAATAATTTTCTGTTAAATTATGAGAAATTCTATTTCAAGGTACGACTAGGTATAGTTTTGGGTCATGTCATATCTTTGGATGGTAAACAAGTAGATAAATAGAAAGTGTATGTCATTTCTTATTTACCATTCCCCAAAAATGTATGGGATGTGTTGTATTTCCTATGTCATGCTGGATTTTACTGTCATTTCATTCGTGACTTTAGTAATATTTTACTCCCACTCACCTAGTTACTCCAAAAAAAAAAGATTTTTTTGATAAAGAATTTGATGAAGCTTTTAATAAGTTAAAATGGAGTATCAAGTCACCCCTGGTAATCCAACCACCTTAGTGAGATTTCATGTTTGAGCTCATGTGTGAATCCTCTAACTATGCAGTTGGGGAATTCTTGTCCCTATGGGTTGATCGAGCTCTATATGTCATTGCATATTCCCCATGTACTTTGGACCCAGCCCAAGAAAGCTAAACCACAACTAAAAAATAATTCCTTGCTATAGTCATTTCCTTGGATAAATTTAGGTCCTATCATTTTGGGTCTAAAATCATTGTATTCTCTGACCATTAAGCCCTTTGGTTTCTCCTTATGAATCCAGAAGCCAAACCATGCCTCATTCATTGGATTCTCCTACTTCAGAAATTATATTTAGAAATTAGAGATAAAAAAGGATCATAGAATGTGGTGGTTGACCATATAAGTAAGATTCACCCATCCTAAGGCATTGAATCATCCCCCTGTATTCCCATAAATGAAATTTTTCTGGATGACCAACTATATCGAGTGCAATATGTTATTCCTTGCAATACTGAAATTGTAAATTATTTGGTAGCATCTTTCATTCATACTAATTTCAACAAAAACCCAGCCGACCATCTAAAACATGAGCCATGTTGGTACATTTTGGATGAACCCTACCTTTGGCGAACTTATAGTGATCATGTTCTAAGTCGTTGTGTTCCTGATAGTGAGTTTCAGTATGTCCTTACATTCTGCCACACTCTTTCTTGTGGGGGCCACTTTGTTCCCCGATGGGATGCTCGCAAGGCCCTCAATTATGGTCTCTTTTGGCCCACTATGTTTTGGGATGCACTTGACTACTATTAATCTTTTCCCCACTGTTAATGAATGGGAAATGTCTGTAAAGTAAATGAGTTGTCGAACACCCCCTGCTCTTCCATGACATTTTTGATGTTTGGGGTATTGACTTTATGGGACCATTCCCTAATTAATTTGGTAATTTGTACGGTCGTTTTGTAGTGGATTTTGTTTCCAAAAAATAGAGTCACGAGCTACAAGGACAAATGATTCTAAGGAAGTTGTGGAATTTTTGAGAACCCACATTTTCTATAGGTTTGGAATACTTAGGTTCATCATCAGTGACAAGGGTTCCCATTTCTACATCCGAACAACGAAATCACTTTTGTGTTGGTATGGGGTCAGTCATATAGTGTCTACTTCATATCACCCACAGACCAATGGCCAAGCTGAGGTGTCAGATACATATGAAGAAAAATTCGTGAAAAAACGGTTCAACCCAATATGAAATATTGGATTCTTAGACTGGATGATTCATTATAGGATTACCGTACTGCCTTTATGACTCCCATTGGCATGTCACCAGATTGGATGGTGTTTGGAACTAATTTTCACCTCCCTGTAGATATTGAGCACTGGGCCTATTGGGCCATCATACAATGAAATTGCATTCCTTCTAGTGCATGTGCTCAAAGGAAGTTGCAGATTCCAGAGCTAGAAGAAATGAATAAAGATGTATATAAGAACTTCATGATTTATAAGGAGTATACCAAGGCATCCCATGACCTACTCATCCTTTCATCGTTAATTCTGAATTGGGAATAAGGTCCTCCTCTACAATTCCAGGATAAAGTTTCATCCAAGTAATCTTCATTCCCACTGGTTTGGACCATACATTTTTACTAATGTCTCTCCATTAGGTGTTGTCTAGGTTAAAAAGGAAGAAACCATGAAAACCTTCACTGTCAGTGGTTAGTGGATGAAGCACTTCCATGAATTCATTCCTGAGTCCCTGATGGAGGAACTCCCCATTCAAGAAGAAATCTAGGAATAAAACTCGTCACGTTTTATCCTTCCTTTCCAAGTTCTCTTTTCTAATAGTGAGGACACTGCACAATATAGGTGTGGGGGACAGTTATATTATTGGGTTAGTTAGGAATTTTCATAATCATTTTTTTTTCTCTTTTTAGCTCTCTTAATAGTGTTTTTACTTTCCCCCATCTTTCCCCCTAAATTTTGTGCTGGAATAATAGTTTTTGTCCCACTTTATCATGGAAAATGATGCCTGTTCAACCATTAAGTTATTGAAAGTTCATGTGGAATGTATGAATTTCATGTTGTTTTTATATTCAAAAAACATTCTGATGAAATATGTGTTTCATAAAGAATCCAATACTATGGTGGGAATTTATTTTCAATTTTAGTTCTTAGTTGATGATATAAATGGTTGTATCATTTTGAAACCTTTGAGAAAAATGGTGCCCTTTTGGTGATTAGTTTATGGGAAAATTGTGTTACTTAATCTCTCAACATTTTTTTGCATCCAACCATGAAATGTAAAAATTTCTTACTTAATGGAAGGTAAATTTAAGTTAGGTTCATTTTTCACTACATTCGAAAATATTGTTTCCGTACATTCCTTCCTTATCTGATCTATTTCATTACCGTACTAGATTGACCTATGCATGTGTACCTGTTATCAGACTGTTTTACTCCCTCAAAAAATAAAAGAAAATAAAAAAACGGTTGTATATTGGGTATGTTAAAAAACACCTTTTCATGACCTTTTATCTTGTTATCACTATTACAATTAGAGTCAAGAGGTGATCAAACATGGGTTGGGATAAGTGACTGAGATTTTTTCAAGTAAAACTTTTGAAAAATTAATAAATGAGGGGAGTGAAGAAATGTACAGAATATGTGGATATCTAGGTCGGGAGCTTATGGTTTAACTTCTGATAATGCTTAAATGAGTGGGTCTTGAAATTTTATTGCAAAGTATGTGGGGAAAGTTCAGTGGAAAGGATCTTGTAAGTAGACAATTATAAAAATGACATATATTTACTCGATAAAAAGTGGAAAGAGTAACATGAAATGGTTATCACACAAACACATGGATAATTACTAGAATGATTAACTTTTGAATTATTTTCTTTGATTGGTATCATGAATCTCTTTATATTTCATTTGGATACAATTTTTGAGATGTATTTTTCAATGATCATTGAGAATAACTCCTTCGTGTGATTTGTGATTTAATCCCAATTCTATCAGGAATTAAATTTTCAATGAATGTTAAATATTTATGATGTTGTAAATATCTACATGATTTATTTTTGGAATTCTGGATATTCCCATGGGTGGAATATTTTATGTGTGGGGGTGTGATCGCACTATGATTCATGGTTTCATTTTCACCCTTACATTATTGTGCTAAACTAGTTTTGTATTGAAAATTATAAAAAATAATAATAAATAATTTAATTTCATGTTTGAATCATTTATTTCTTTCTAATAATTGTTGATAATGGATATGTTACTTTTTTTATGATTCCATTGCAGGAGGAGGAGATTTGGAGGGCCCATGATGATTTCCAAGAAAAAATGGGCCAAAATGCACAAACCCCATTCACAGCAGTGGAATCATCCACGTAATGCTTCTGAACCGTGTATTTAAGGGGCTGACATTTTGTGGGCTGGTCCAAAATTCATTAAGAAATATTTCATCTGAAGAAACCCAAGACTCAATCGACAATATGCTGGCAAAACCGACCTAATCTGTCAAGCACGCCAATTCTGCACGAAGTCGAAAGTGGTGTGTGGTGATCTGTATATATCCTGGGCTCTAGTTGTCCATATTCTGCCAAACATTCAGTGGATACAACCAAGTGGTGGGGATACAACTTTTGTATTTTCTACAAAGCTAGATAATTTTTAATGGAGGACGAAACCCATGTGAAAATTTGCTTCATAAAATATGTGTGCTCAAAACCACCTTCTCATTTTCCAATAAAATGGAAACTTTGGCTCCCCATCTGTATGTTCGACAGGGAGGGAAAGCTCTGGTATATTGGTGACCAAAATCATTCCTCTCATTATCCAAGAAGTTCTATATTCCCCTATCATCATAGGGGGATAAAAAATGAAGATGGAGTTACACCCGAGCCTTCTCCTCCTCTCAATGGCATGCTAAACGGTGGATGATCATTTCTGGGGAGCTACACATACATGGGAGGGAGTTTCGGCACTTGATACATTACTCGTTTTGTATAATTTTTGTGTGGATTATTTCACTTTTGTTTTATCTAAAAAAATTTCTCCTTTGAATTCATTTCTTGGGTTTAATTAAGTGAATCGTTGTTCATTTCAACGCCTATTGGGTTGAAACTTGAAGTGGGGAAAATGGGTTGTTCTGATTGGGCCACACAAGGATCCTCTTTCTCACACACATACAAAAGATATTAGTATGATTTGGTAGCTAGTAATCTATTCTTTAAGACCAAACCTTGACATCACGATTGTTTTGTCAAGGGTTGGTACTTTTTTCAATGTTTTGAGAGGCAATATGGGAATAAAGATCTTGAAAACCGACAACCAAAGAATTAAACAAAACCATGTGTAATTTTCGGAACAATGAACTATCCAATATGTGTAGTAAAAATGAAGTGATATACTTATCTCATAATTCTAAAACACAACATTTATTTATCAAAATTAAACTCTTCAAATCAATTCACTTTCTTAAAATTGATTACAAAATCACCCAATCTCTTTATCTTCTTATTAAAAATACTCAATTGAAACCTCTAAACTCTCCTTGAGAGATGACCTAGGGTCTGCACTAGACTGTAAATCAAATATAAAAAAATAATTAATTTGAACTGTCATGACAGCGTGGTCAATATCTCGAGCAATGTGTCCTTGTATGTACTATCTTCTCACAGTGGTAGCACACCACCTAGTTATCATAAGAAATATCCCACTTCCTCAGATCTCTGCATGTAGACTCCATGTGGCATGTCATGCTATCAGTTGGAGGGGTACCAACTCCAGTAGCCGAGTTTCCCTGGCTCACAGCTCCATAATACCTCAGGATTCACTCTTTGATCAGTGCCTAGCTGACTATATAAGTGATGGAAGTCAACATGCAGATGTCAACATGAGATCGTATGTCGTTCCTGAGATCATCCTCAATCATCCTTGTTAGGAATAACTCATCACCTCCTGGGAAGGGTGTGAAGTGCTTCATTTTTTTGAATCTAGAATAATACTCTATAACTGAAAGAGTACCCTACTCCAGACTCATTAACTCTTTTTTTAACACCCCGAGATTTCATAGTACATAATTTCTTCAATGTAATTCAATAACATTCACTACACGCAAAACCGAGTTCAAGAAAACCACGACATACCAAACTGTCCGTTCAAAAGATGTATTGAATAGTATTAAATAAATTTTAAAATTTATATAATCCTTATGATTTTAGAATCCATATTATGAGTTTCTTAGATATAATAAAAATACAAATTCATTTTTTCATATAAAAGAACTATTTTTCTTAAAAATTTTAATTTTACCACCTTTTAATGCTAATCCCATTTTAAATCTAATATTTGAAAATTTATATATTTAATTTGACAAAATAAACTTCTTCTTTAGAATCGGGACATAAGAATTTAGTTTCAATAAATTTTTGATGTTTTCTGATAACTTTCATATTTGGGTGAATAGTGAAAAATACTATATTTTAACAGAAAACAGCCTTTTTAATCAAAATAATTTGTAGTGTTAAATTATATATTTTATTGGTTTTTAAGTATAAATAGATTATATTTTTACTATTTAATCCTATTTTATTCATTGGAAATAATTTCACATTGAAATTGAACATAAACAAGTATCAAGATTTTGTTAGTTATTATTTCTTCAAAACACGTTTTTTATTTTTGACAACAGGAATTAATTTTAAATTAATAAATGAAATATCTATGTTTTTAATTTGGAAAAATAGATTTAGTTTTTCAATTTATAATATCAAAATTATCGTAGGATGAAATTTTTGTATTTTTCTGAAAACTTTCAATTTTTGATGAATACTAAAAAACACATAGTTATTGGTTAAAACCAACATTTTATTTAAATAATTATTATTTTTATTTAAATTTATTTTAGGTAAAAATAGATTCATAATAAATTTATAAGTTCAATATAATTCATTGGAGTCATTTTATAATAACTATATACATATAAATATTTTATTGAACTTTTTACCATCTTTTACCTACCTCCTAGGAGCATTTGCAAATTTGTAGAAAAAATAATTTTACTGCTTCTGTGAGTTGAATTTCAAAAATACAAGAGACACGGTCAACCTTAGTAAGTAAAATTTTTTTCAATAAGATGAAAATGATTTTTGGTGAATAGTAACTTTTGACTATTATTTACCGCAGTTAAAGGTAAATAGGGTAATTAAAGGTAAAACGAATATTATAATAATAACAAATTATCTTAACACGTGTCCTAACCTTATTGGATGAGTCATGGCCGACCATGGGATTCCTTGGGTAGATTTTGGGACCGCATGGAGCCACTTATGAATGATAATGACACTTTAGATTAATTAACTTAAAGTATAGGCAAAAATGACCAAAACAAATATATTTTGGTAAATCAATTTTTACACAGGGTTTTATAAGTCATCTTTTCAACTATAAATATTCAATATAATGATAAAAAGGTTTACTATATTATTTTATTTTTTAAAATAATTTAATGACATAAAATAAATAAAATTATTTATGACACATTAATGACGTAGTATTTACCTAATTAATAAATTATTTAAATAAATATGATTATTAATATTAAAACTGTATCCAAAACCTGTCCAATTCTTCTTGGATGATTTTATTTTGACCATGATTCATCTTGTATTCGAATTTTATTAGTTTTTGAACTTTATAAACCGAATATCACTATATAAGAGAATAATAGTTTCAAACATTCTTTAAGAGCCCTTCCTCCTCCTAATAAAAGGACACCACTTCTAACCCATTTCACACACCTCTCAAGCCCCTTGGCTCGTCCAACCCCTACCCAAATAAGCTATCAAGATCCCCATCTATCACCTAGAAGCCTTTCCTTAGGCAGAAGTCACTTTAAAAAGTCCTTTTGGTTTAAACCAAAGGAACTTATCCAAAAGAAAGGATGAACAAGGAACATACCAGCGAGTCAAGTAAGACATGTGGTAAGGGGTTTCTTATCTCACTTTTAGTACCTTGAGATTTCCATTGTTCCCCACTTAATTATTTCATGTGGTGTATTTTGTACTGCCATTTTATATATATTATCATGATTCTATTTATATTCAGGATATTCGGTGATTCATTTGGTGGTTATTGAATTTTGTTCATACGACTCGATTGATTACAACGAGGTAAGGGTTATTTCTTCAATATCATTATTATCCGATATTTTTCATGTGTAATAATTTTCTAGGATATACTTATTAAATATACTCATATTTTATAACAATGATTTCAAAGGGAATATTATACGGTTTTATGGGAGGTTCTATTTAACAAGATCATCAATTTAAATGTTTTAAATCTTTATCTTTCTAATCCATTTTAATTAATGTCTATGTTTTTGAAATGATTTTATAGATTTATTTATATGAACATGAATGTTCTGAAATGATAATTCTTTTAAAAAGTTTCGAAGTGGTATCAGACACTTTGATTCAAAAATCCCTTTAAAATGACTACCTTTATAAATTGATAGAATTTTAAACGATTTCCTGAAAAAGGGGTATTTCTCTCAAAGTATTTTACAGATCATTTTCATCTATGTAAAAATCCATAAATGTATTTTAAACTTGTCTGAATTTGATTCATTATGATACAAATAATCCATATTTTATTTAATGTTTTGTGATATGTTTGACTGTGGATGTGTTATTTTTATACAATTAATTGTTTATGGATAAAGTATTGAAATTTCATATGCTAGTTTTAAATATGAATTTTTATGTTATATTTCAACCTCTTCATAAGAGGAATGTGTTGGACTAGTATGTTAAGGTTTGGGGACCGATAAAAGTAAGCCCTCTGGGTTGGTGTCCTATTACAGAGGCTCTCCAGGTTAGAGTCCGGTTAAAGAGGCTCTCTGGGATGGAGTCTGGTTACAGAGGCTCTCCGGGTTTGGGTCCGATTACTGTTAGCCCATAGGTCTTGGCATGAGGCCTTGACACAGAAATTAAAGTCTGGTACTATACATTCCATCATTATGAAATTAGTTGTTACATGTGATTATTGGACTTGTATAATATCCATGTGCATGCTCATATGTAAATGTTTGATTTATTTTTCCTATATTATGATCATGTTTATGTTTAAAAGGCTGTTGTTTTATTACACATCTTGCCATAAAATTTTATAGCTTCTGCTAAATTATTTACCCTTACTGGGCATCTGACCTCACCCCTTTCTTATGTTTTATTTTCCTAGGATCCCAAGAATTGTTTTATGATTGAGATATAGGGTTAAGCTAAGGTAAAAATGAAATTCTCAAAGGATTATTTTTTTGTGTTAGAAAGTGAAATGTAACTTTTATATAGGTAATCTATTTTCCATGACTGCTAAACTGATCATCCTTTCAGTACATAATTCCTTGTAATCATGACAATGTATCGAAATAATGCACCGAATATGGTAATCTAGGGATGGGGTGTAACAGTTGGTATCAGACGAAGTTTAACAATAACCTTGGATACTAGATTTAGATAAACTCTGATTAGAGCACATTACCCTAAGATAGACTTTGAGGATTAGTATAGAAGAACTTCCTATAATTTTGGTAATGTATAGATTTTGTTTTTTTACAAGAAAAGACTTCCCTGTCTAGATACGAGTAGGTAGAGGTGGCTCTAGCATAGATGTGCCAAGGGGTAAAACATGAAAACACATCTATGTGCTAGACTCGAATGGGAATTAGTGCACGACAATGGGCCTTGGTGGACTCTTAGTTATGACAATCCTGGGGGAAATTCTTAGGACATTTATAATTTTCTTTACAAATCATTATGAAGGGTTAATGAGTATATACCTCCTCAATGAAAATATTTTTATGATTATGGATTATATCCATAAACTATTAAAAATACATTAGGTATTTTACATGTTTGGAATTATTCACTTCAATTCAAAAACTGACCTAGTGTATTCCATTGTATTGAAATGGTGCCCAGAAGAAGGAATGTGAACTCCAGCAATACGTATAATTCACAGATTAATAAGGATCATATATTTTATGGTATTAAGCTAAAATTTTGAAGGGAAATAGTCTCCCATATATTCTCAACATATGAAGAAATAGTATCATGTGTTATTAAGATAAGTAAATAATTCTATGAGTCCAAAGGATTTGAAGGGAAGCAATAGAAGAAAAGGATGGAAGAGAGAAAGATGGATAAAGGGAAGAGGGAAAAATGGATTTTCCCATATGTGGTAACTGTGGAAGAATCACCTTGGTAAATGATTGAAGGGAAAGGGATTTTGTTATAAGTTTGGATAAAAAGGACACCAACTACATGATTTCAAGGGTAAGAAAAAAGTTTCAAATGTACAATTCTTCATCTGCAAGGAGTTGGGACATTACACGAATCAATGTCCAAATCATTAGAGTATACCCCAAATGTTCCTATTGGATAATAATAAATTTATGAAACTACTGAAGATGAAGAGGAATGATTTGATTTCTTACATTGCTATTAAAGTATTGTGTCATTTGAGTATTGTATTAATGATGTACATTTTATAAGAATTATAGAGTATATAAGGATTGTACTGCAGTACTATTTCATTAAGGACATGAGATTGTGTCAAACCAAGAAAATGGACCCAGTAGCAGGTTAAAATTTAGAAAAATATGTGGCTGGGATAAATATAAACCATAATATGTTTCGGATACTAAGGTAGGGATTTTGGAATAACACATGATTAATTTGGATAAATTATATTGGATATTCTTTACTACCATGAAACTGATTAATGATATGTATATTCCATCATTGTTGGAGTTTACAACATTTTGGTAGAGAAGGATTATATCAATTATTCCATAAGTAATATGGGAGGATTAATGTAATCAATAATGTTTTATGGTAATTCAGGATGTTACAGTGTTTTAAAACAATACATGATGACGATGTTCACATGTTAGTAAATGGAATAAATATCTTCATTATGTTTACCTTCCATATAATTTTTGGACTGTGAGTTTGGATATATGTATTTTGGATAAGTCTAGATTGATATTTTTTTTGGATTTCCATAAAAAGGAAAACCCGGAGGTCGGGTGGCAACCCGTCGCGTCCGGCAAGGCTTCGAGACTTAAACCCGCAACCGAAGGGCGACTCGGGTGTATCACCTACCACTGTCCCATGTGATATCCTAAATTGAATAATGTAGTTTTTTTAAAATGGTCTGGTAGATAAATTATAAATTCATTTCCTTGGAACCCTATATGAATATGATAAATAGAATATTTTTTATGTTCTATTATCTTTTAGAGTGAAAGATGAATTAGTTAATGGACGGAACTCTACTTTTCAAGTATATATTTTTTTTCTTCTCTTATTCTATGAAGAAATTAATTATTAAACATTAGGTAAGGGATCTTAAAGCTGAAAATGTGTTATCCTAATACCTTATGTTTTGTTGAACCAATGATATTTAAATCATCATATATTGAAGGATTTGAGGACCTTTATTCTACAATTGTTTGTGACTGATGACCACAATCATTACCTATAAATATTTACGTTTTTATTCCAATTATGTGTCTCTAATTTCCACCAATTTTCTCTTAATCGAGATCATAATTTTTTGGTGACTTTTTCATTCCCCTTTTCCTCTTATTAATACTAAATTTTATTAACCCAATTTCTGATGTGGGTTTTCCTACAAAGGTATTTTCTATTTTCAAAAATTTATTTTCAAATAACAATTTCAAATTGCGAGGATGAAATTTATTGAAGGAGGGAAGAATGTAAAATCCTAATATTTCATAGTACTTTATTTCTTCAAAGTAATTAAATAACTTTCACTACATGCAACACCGAGTTCAAGCGCACCACGACTTACCAAACTACTCGTTCAAAAGAGGTTATGAATATAATTAACTAAATTTTTATCATTATATAATATTTTTAATTTTAGAATATATTTAATGAGTTTCTTAGACATAATAAAAAAACAAAATCATTTTTTCAAATAAAAGATGCATTTTTTAAATGCAATTTTACCGCCTTTTAATGGAGAACCCATTTTAAATACAATATATGAAACTTATATATATTCAATTTGACAAAATAAGATCTTTAATTATAATTGGGACATAAGGATTTAGTTTCAATAAATTTTTAGTGTTTTTATGATAACTTTCATATTTGATAGAATAGTGAAAAATACTATAATTTAACAGAAAACAACTTCTAAAATAAAAATAATTCGTAGTGTTAAATTAAAAATTTTAATGGTTTGGAACTATAAATAGATTATATTGTTACCATTTAATCCAATTTTATTAATTGAAAATAATATCACTTTTAAATTGAACATAAACAAGTATCAATGTTTTGTTAGTGAATATTTCTTAAAAACATGCTTTTTGGTTTTGACAACGGGAATTATTTTTAAATTAAAATATGAAACTTCTATGTTTTGAATTTTGTAAGATATAAATAATTTTTTAATTCATAATATTAAAATTATCTTATGGTGAAATTTTGTTATTTTTCTGAAAACATTCAATTTTTGATGAATAGTGAAAAACACCGAGTTATTACTGAAAACCGACTTTTTTTTAAATAATTATTTATTTTATTTAAATTTATTTTAGGTCAAAATAGATACATAATACCTATATAAGTTCAATATAATTCATTGTAGTCATTTTATAATATGTTTAGATATATGAAAATTTTATTGAACTTTTTACCATCTTTTACCCACCTACTTGGAGCATTTGCAAATTTGCATAAATCATAATTTTACCATTTCTATGAGTTGAATTTAAAAAACATGAGAGACATGGTTAACCTCAGTTTGTAAAATGTGGTTCAATAAGATGAAAATAATCATTTGTGAATATTAACTTTTGACTTTTATTTACCATGGTTAAAGGTAAATAAGGTCATTCAAGGTAAAAAGAATATTATAATAATACAAAATTACCTTAAAACAAGTCCTGACCTTACTGGATGAGTCATGGCTGACCCTGGGAATACTTGGGTCGATTCTAAGACTCCATGGAGCCACTTATGAATGATAATGACACTTTAATTTAATTAATATAAAGTAAAGGAAAAATGACATAAAAATATATTTTAGTAAATAAATTTTTACATGGGGTTATATAAGTCATCGTTTCGACTATTAATATTCACTAGAAGTATAAAACAATTTTCTACAATACGGTTACTTTTTATAATTTATATACATCAAATAAATTAAATTATTTATGACACAATAATGATGTAGTATTTACCTCATTAATAAATGATTTAGACAAATAAGATTATTAATATTAAAACTATATCCAAAACCTTTCCAATTCTTATTATATGATTTTATTTCCACCATGAGTCATCTTATCTTTGAATTTAATTAGTTTTGGACCTTTAGAAACCGAATTTCACTATATAATAAAATAATATTTGCACACTTTCCTAAAGATCCCCTCCTCCCCGTTATAAAAGGACACCACTTCTATCCCATTCGACACACCACTCAAGCCCCATGGCTCTTCAAGACCTGCCAAAATAATCTCTCAAGATCCATATCTTACACCTAGAAGCCTTAAATTAAGCAGAAGTCTCTTCAAAAATTCCTTTTGGTTCAAACCAAAGGAAGTTACCCAAAGTAAAGGAAGAACAAGGAACATACGAGCGAGCCAAGTCAGACACGTTGTAAGGGGTTTCTTATCTCACTTTTAATTCGACGATATTTCCATTGTTCACCAATTATTTATTGCATGTAGTGTATTGTGTACTTCCATTTATATATATTATCATGATTCTTTTTATATTCATGATATTCTATGATTCATTTGGTGGTCATTGACTATTGTTCATACGACTCGATTTATTACAACGAGGTAAGGGTTATTTTCTCAATCTAAATATTATTTGAGATTGTTCATGTGTTAGTATTTTCTGAGACATACTTATCATAGATACCCATATTTTTTAAAAATGATCTCAAAAGTAATATTTTATGGTTTTATCGGAGGATCTGGTTAACTAGATCATCATTTTAAATGTTTTAAAGTTTTATCTTTCTAAACCCTTTTAATTAATCTCCATGTTTTCAAAATGATAATAAGGATATATTTATATGGACGTGAATATATTGAAATGATAATTCTTTTAAAAAGTTTCAAAGTGTTATGGGAAACTTTGATTTAAAAATACCCATTAAATGACTACCTTTATAAATTGTGAGAATTTTAAATGATTTCATGAAAAAGGGGTAGTTATCTCAAAGCATTTTACTGATCATTTTCATCTATGTCAACATCATTTAAGGGATTTTAGACATGTTTGATTTTTATTTATTATCATACAAATCATCCCTATTGTGTTGAATGTTTTATGATATGTTTGACTGTGGATGTTTTATTTTTATACCATTCATGGTTTATGGATAATTTATTGATATTTTGTATGCTAGTTTTAAATATGAATGTTTATGTTATATTTCAACCTCTTCGTAAGATGAATGTGTTGGACAAGTATGTTCTAGGTTGGGGATAGGTAAAAGTAATCCCTCAGCGTAGGAGTCTGGTTACAAAAGCTCTCTAGGTTGGAATCCAGTTAGAGAGGCTCTTTCGGATGGTGTCTGGTTACAGAGTCTCTCTGGGTTTGGGTCTGATACAGTTAGCCCATAGGTCCGGGCACGAGGCCATGACACAGAAATTAAATTCTGATACTATAGATTCCCTCATTATGAAATTTTTTATTACATGTGATTATTAGACCAGTAGAATATCCATATGAATGTTTAAATGGTAATATTTGATTTATTTTTTCCATATTATATTCTAGTTTATGTTTAAAAGGCTGTCGTTTTATTACACATCTTGCCTTAGAAGATTATAGCTTCTGCTAAATTATTTACCCTTACGGATTATCTGAGCTCACCCTTTCTTATGATTTATTTTCCCAACATATATAAACAAGTTTTTTATGTTTGAGAGGTAGTGTTAATATACGGGAACAATGGAAATCCCAAAGGATTATTTTTTTTGTATTATGTTAAAAAGTGTAATATAACGTTCTTATATGTAATCTATTTTCTAAACTGCTAAACTGATCAGTCTTTCGGGACTTGATTCCCTGTAATCATGCCAATGTATTAAAATAATGCACTGACTTTAGGAATCTATGGTCGGGGCATTACACTCGAGCTTGGTCGGCCCTCAAAATTTTCAGGTAGACATAATCTTGGAAGGCTTGCTGTAACTCATCCCAATCCATAACCTACTGACATCCCACTTGTGAGATCACATCCCACTATTTACTGGCGGTATCCCATTGAATGTACGTAGCGATCTTTACCCTCCTATACAGAGGAGTCTCAAGATGCTTGAAGATAGATAGCATGTATTCTAATGATGACTGAGCATCCTGAGGTCCTCCATGCCCTGAAAAACTGGGAGGATGTTACTACTGAAAAACTAGTGTAAAGTCTATCATAGACGGTGTAGGAGGCAGTACACCTTAGAAGGTCTACATGAACCTCATAAATCCCTCTCAGAATTGTGTATCGGCCCTTGTTTCCAAAATAACGGTTGTTGCCAAGACAGGCACAACTGGAGGATCTGCTGGTAGTCCCTGATCAGCCAAATCCAGAGTCTGATAACAGCCATAAATCAAGCGTACAACTAGAGGGCGTCTTGGTGGCATGAATCTACAAATTCAAGTGCACACCATAGCTCAAAATTATCAAGGACTGAAACATATACTTATATTAAAAGAACATCATAAATAACGTAATATAGTTCTTCAAAACATTGTTACAAGGCAGGTATAATCCCCTACATGTCGTATTCCCTTGGGAATTCACATGGGTGTGTACTCCTGCCAACCCTAGTCATGTAACACCCCATACACGTGGCGTGTATTCAAAAGACACGATGTTTTCTTGAATTGTTTTCCCCTACCTGAGTTATTCTACACAACCAACCCACATGGTTCTCCTATAATAAGACTAGAGGGCATGTTTCTCCCATACACGACGTGCACTTTAAAGAACTTCACTCACCCATGTTGTTAGTCACACTACCGGATACATGGGTTACACTACAAGGAGTGTTCATTGGACAAAGTGTGTATAAATTATGTTACATCCATCTATGTCGTTGGTCACACGGGTGGACACACGGTCCTTATAACATGGCGTGTATGTCTGATACATGACATCTTCCTCCAATGAATTCCCAACCTCGTGTCTCTTCCAACATATCTAGTGACACGGCTAGAGACTACACAGCTTGGACAAATAGTACATGGTATGTACTTAAGAAAATATGTTCCTTCTAGAACAGAAGGATACATGGCATTTATTCAGAAATACATACCCTTAATTCTAGATATTTTCCAAAGAGTAAGCCTCAGAAACTATACTAGAACCCATAAAAACACTGAAACAAACATTAAAGTTCCGAATTTTGATTTTTAAGGGCATATAATCCCCACGAATCAAAGCTTTGCATCTCATACTTGTCATATACAATATTTACAATGAAATGATCCAAAACAATTTGGTTCATGAGGGCCCATAAAACCTCGAGAACTAAATTTTAGCATTAATTAAAATGAATCCATACATAAACCAATACATAATAAAAAATCAAGTATTCTATCAAGGAATATATCACAAAATCATTCATATCTTTCCCAACATCTATCACAAAAAAATGAAATCGGTAATCCACCCTAAATGACATGGAAAGAATATATGAGATGTGATCACCAGTAAGATCTGTTATGATGGATGAGATGGAATACCCTCATCTCATTGGGTAGAAATAGAAATAGAACCTCAATATTATCAATTTTAATAGCACAAAACATTTTAATCACCCAAAGGTGAAATCAAATCAACTATAATAATTGAAAAACCATAAAAATACCATTAATCAAGGTAAATTAGATTTTACCCATACACTGGTTAGATACCCACTAGAATAGATTATTACCGAGTACCTATTATGTCCTATCCCTGACTATATGCTCCAAATAGTAAGTCAAGAACAAAATAATCCCTCTAATGCCACTTTATAACGTCCCGATTCTGGGTGTTGTGGAGAGGTGCCTCATACCCATTTGGTCACATGGCATCAAGCACATTTCCCCAAATGCTAGAGGATTCCGACTAGCAGTGTGGGCTTTGGGTGTGATAGTGGGGAAACTATTCCCCCATGGGAAGAGTAATACTTCTGAAATAAATAGATAACAATAGCGAAAGAAGAAATAACATGAAATAAGATAACAACAGATGACTAAAAGAAATAAACAACTAAAACACATATATAAATGTTTCATGATACATATTTCATGAATGTGGACTAACATGCCACATTGGTGGAATATAGTACTAAACCAAAGTAAAAATACAATGAAACTCCAATAGAATCGTAAGCCTTGGATTGGTCCCATGCTCTCCAACTTTACAACAATCAAGTACTTGAAATAGAAGGGAAGTTAGCCTTATCTATACCTATATCAATATAATTTATTTGGTCCCAAAAGCATGACCCAAATAAGGTGTGAGATGAATCACAGAAGGCAACCACACAAAGATTTGTGCATAACCGTGTGTTAATATAAATGGCAGCAAAAATAAAAAGGAAGCATTAAACAAGAAAATTCTCAAAAGTAAACAATCCTACAATTTCTATTGAATTAATTTTCATATATCTTGTATGAATCGAATAAAAAAAGTAACCTTCTTGGAAGTTTTCACAGCCTATTCCCTTTGGTTTAACCAAACAAACATGAGAAACCCTCTGGCAAGTACACATAGTCTAACCCCTCTGGTTCAGCTTTAGCAAAGACTATCTGAGGAAGAAGTCATTGTCATTTCCCCCTATGGTCTCGCATCAGTAACTAAATACTCTAAGGAAGTATTCAACATCCACTTCCCCTTGTGGTCTCCCTATGTAGAACTACAAACACTCTAAGTGGGCACAAAGTCCATCCCCATATGGTCTCGCAATAGAGAACTAAATAGACACTCTAGAGAAGCCCCCAACATCCATTCTCCATAGGGTCCACTACACTAGGTTCCCACAGCCATGTGTAAGTCAATATTTCACAACAATATTCAACATTCAATTTAAAACCAATGAACTAATTTTCTAAACAACTATAAACAAATAACAACATCAGATAAATTTCACTACATCCTAACAACACTAGGCATGAAAAACAAGATGCATAACAAGAAAACCTAAACCCAATGGTAAATATCAAAAAAACCTAGGAAACACGTACATAACATAGAAAATAACCCTATTCACAATCAAACAACATTTACTCAAGCATAGAAGTCATTTCAGGAATTAATAAGGCCAAAACCCTAAACATGCAATAACCCGTTCTACGGTATTGGGAAATTTTGCACATAATATTCAAATACTAACTAAAAAAGGCATAAAACCCTACCTTGGAATTGTGTTAATGATATACATGAACCTCAAGCCTTGAATCTCCCCAGAACTTCGTAGATCTACAAAAAATGTCCAAAATGTTCAATGAAGGATAAATTAAAATGGAAGAGGAATCAGGGAATGGTGCTCTAGAAGAAGGAAGAGCTTTCTGTGGAGATTCCAATGCAATAAAAAATGGTTTATTTGGGGAAATGATGATGATTTGGGGGCTCGGAGAAGATCTGTCAGCCTCGGTCGCTCCTGGATGAGACATGTTGGGAAGAAGATATTTTTATGAAAGAGACGAGACCCCTTTCTGATATATAAAATTAAAACAAAATGTACATGGAGTGTTCTTTAATGGTACATGTAATGTACTTACCATTATTAGGCACCACTATAGGTGGCCTCCAAATCACCCCACACATCCATGTACTCTGCCGGTACATGGCTGGTACATGGTCACCCGTGGCAACTGGGTACACGACGTATACATAAAATTACATGGTGTGTACTCCTTAAATTTAAAAAAACCTATCTCTTTCTCAAAACACCAGAAAAATAGGATCCATAACTAAAAATAAGATCTAGATTCTTATAATGATAGGTGGTAATGGAAAACAGAACAACCATCTTTTCGTGAGGCAGTAGTTCACTGTACATAGAAACATTAAGCCGGTTACCCATTGGATGAAGGTGTGGGTAAGTGTAAGTAAAACCCAGAGAATTAATAAATCTGAATATATTGATGATACTTGTCTTGTTATACAAGCATGTAAAAAATAAATTTTAGGGTTGGTGAAAGAACATAAAATAAAGGACTTCAGAGAATATGTTACCTATAAATCGTGTAACTCATTTTGATTTATGCAAAACGATTCATTTGATTTCATTCAACCAAATGGAAGGATTATTAGAAGAAGGTAGGAATTATATAATTTGTATTGGGTAAGACATGGCCAAAATTAATAGTTTTTCGAGTTGTGGGGAAGTGGGAGAGATAGCGGCCTTTCATAGGGTTGGAAAAGAACTCAAATGGAATTTCTGAAAAAAAGTTCGGTTTAGACATTTTATTACATAAAAAAGACATAAAAATACAATATAAATCAATAATGGAATGTTTATGTCCAAATAATGACCATACAATAGGTTTAGGAAATGTTTCTTAGTCATTTGGGCTCCAACGAATAAGGTTTATTCCCTAATTAAACTTAATTTGACCTTAATTAGTGTGAGTAATTTTAATTACTTTTACTAATCATTTTTTCCAAAATTATGTTGATGTTATTATAATATATGAATTATACTAATTAAAACGTTTTATTTCTATTTTTAAAAATTAAATTTATAGAATTTTTTAAATTAAGATTAATGCTAATCCCATAGTCTGGACGAAATTTCGAGTTTTTAAAGTAGAAACAATTCAATGGTTTGTTCTGTTTTTATATTTAATTTCATAGTAAAATTTTTTATAATTACCTGACATGTATTAATATTTGTATAATTGAACAAATTTTGCATTATAATAAATTTAATTTAAAATATAACATTAATAATTAATTAATGAAAAGGCAGTTTTAAACTAAAAATCATTTTATTTCACAATTCATCAAAAAATGATGTTTCTTAGAAGAATCTAAAAAATTCACCCTTGGTTAGTTTTGACATTGTGAATTAAATATTTATTTAAATTTTTTCATATTACATTCCTAGATTTGTATCAAATTAATTTCATTATTTTCCATAGAAGGATAATAAAAGCAGTTCATTCCAGAAAATAGTATTTTTAAACAATAAATTACTTTTCCAAAAATAATATCATTCCTTATCAATATGTCATATATATATATGTATATATATATAATTATAAAATATATTTGTAAAGTAGTTATTACTATCCCTATAACTAGGTTTTATGGAAAGGTTATAATTATCTCTTTAAAATAATAATATAAAATGAAAGATATTCTGTAGAAACTTAGTGTTGCATGCATCGTAAAACAAGTCTGTGTTGCGTGTAACATATGCCAAGTCCGTGTTGTTTGTAAGGTACACTAAGTTACTATACGTAACATATTCCAATTCGGTTCCATGGTAATGGAATATTTGACTTACTATATTTCAATATATAAATGAAAATTTAATTTATAAGGGTAAAACAGATTTGTGACCACAATAATATTTCCTTTCATATTCAATCGGTTTTCATATTAATTTATAATTAATTGGTTATATATGAATTCAAATTATTTTTTGTAGACCATATGTTTTCATAATTTACTTAATACTATTCATAACCTCTTATTTAAGATCAAGGTTTTATCTTATTCTATTAAATAATTATATTTTAATAATATATTATGGTTCGGTAAACTCTGTCTTTCCTGTTGTGCGAGTCATCGAGGAAATTCATTATTGTGTAAGAAGCGGCCCAAACATATTGTTTTAATATAAAATAATATATCTTAAGTGTTTTATGAATTGAAAAACATGATAAAGAAAAAATTAATACAAAAAGAATATTCACAAAATGTCAAGGTGTTATAGAGAGCCTATACTATATATAGTTTGAGTAATATTCTTATAGCTTATACAATTTCTATTAAGTTATTTTATATTAGTTCCACTCATCCCATAATATCTAAAAAACTTTTGAATAGGTTGAAACTGATTGTGGAGTTTGTGAGTGGGGTTATGAAAATCAATACACCGTAATGAGTATAGTTGAGGGAATTCTATTTATATTAGTGGTTTTCAATCAAGGCTGGGGATTATCATTCATGGGATATATACATCTTTGACATGTCAACATTTAACCTAATTATGGTAATGGAAAATTTAGTGGCATACCAAGACCGCATAGGTTGTTACCACGATAGAGTGACTTTTAAATATCATGAAGGATACAATTATGTTCTTCATGGAGAGTGGGATATCCAAGATGACCTTGCAAGGATAATTCATCACAAACTGGGGGAGCTCACCCACTATTTTGTAAGTATATTAGTAGATTATGGAGGTGTAAATCATGATTTATTTCTACCCATGGTTGATAGGTTATAGGATGTGTTTCCCAAGGTCATGTTTGGGCTTCCCCTTGAGTGATATGTGGAATTTACTATTGAGATCATACATGAAGATGTGTATGTTTCCATCAGACCATATATAATGAAACCAACATATATTCTATGGGATTAAGACTCAATTATAAGAGTTTATGGATAATAGTTTTATTCATCCATATAGGTATCCTTGGGGTACATTTTGATTTTTCCTAAGAATACTAAAAATATTTTTCAATTGTGTTCTGATTTCCAGAACATGAACCATAATGCAATGAAGAAATGGAATCCACTCCAATGTATTGATGATATTTTTTTACTAGTTGATAGTATCTTGTGTTTTATATATGATCGACACGAGATTTTGGTATCATTTGTTGAGAGTTCAAACATACAGTATACCATGTACTTCATTCAGAATAATTTCTAGCCTTTGTCAATTTTTTGTAATGTCTTTCATGATGAAAAATTAAACTATGATTTTTATGTCCTTGATGAAAAAAATATGCCACCCATATGTGGATCAGCTTATTTTATAGTTATTCAATGACATATTAGTGTACTAAAAGACTTGTGATGATCATTACCAGAAACTTTATGTCATCATGGGTACACTGAGATATAGTAAGCTATTCATGAAGCTATATATGTGTCAATTCTAGATCCACCAGTTAAACATCTTGGGTAATATAATCTCAGAGGAATGTGTTTCAGTGGACACTGAGGCGTTGCATATTGTTTTTTCTTAGGAGAATCCCAATACTTTTTTTTGATATCCATACAATTCATGGGTTAATGGGTTATTATCGTAGGATTAACCAGGACCTTTCCCTCATATATGGATCTCTTTTGGGTTTAACCAATCGGGGTATAATGTTTGTATGTTCTGGAGCATGTGATAATGATTTTGAAGAGCAGAATAAGCATTTTATTACTCCACCGATCATTATCCTATCTAAGCGATGGGAGCCGGGTACATAATGTTCTATGATGTAATTGTGATTGGTCTTAGTGTTTTATTTATTTAGGGAGATCTAGTTGTTCCATATAGGTCACGGTAGTTGATACCACATGAAATCATTTACCCTACATGTGATCTAATGTCACTTGCAGGGGTTTATTCTTTGAATTTTTGGAGGCATTAACCCTTGGGGAAAATGTTTTTTTGTATATTGATCATAAAATATTAATATATATATATTTCCAAAACAAATTTAATCTTTATTAGTGGACATGGGTTGAGTATATTACGTCATTTGATTTTGAGATAGAAGATACCCCAAGAAATGAAAATTTTGTTTTTAACACTCTAAGAAAGAAAACACAAAATCAAGCACAACTAGAGTCTAGATCTAAGTAAAGATGATGAAATTACATGATGATATGAATTTTTTAGTTAAAGAGAGTCCAGATTAGATGACTCTCATATTATTTTCATCGGAGTATACACATTTGATATGGATTAGGGATAGGTGGTATGGAGAAATTAAATGTTTTTCCTTGATGGAAGTCCATGATGGGGGCGAGCCACCTTCATATTGGACCATATATGATGATGATATCGTATATGTTAGGAATTGTGGTTTTGTGGATACTTTTATAAGGGAGAAGATTATGCGTGAATTTGATGCCTCGAAGTGGAGATTGCATTCAGTTTTGACCAAAATGTATTGTGAACAATATGAATTGTATTGGTGTTTGGGTATGAAAAAGGATATTACAGGGTTCATGAGAAAATTCTACACTTTATAACAAATTAATTGCAAGCATCAATTACTTTTTGGTTTGCTACAACTATTCACCATTATGTAATGGAAATGATATGATGTTACCATGGACTTTGTAGTGGGTCTCCCAAGGATGCCTTAGAAGAAATATGTTATTTGGGTGTTTGTGAACTATTTCAAAAAGGTAGCACATTTCTTACCTAGGAAGGAGACTTTATTGGTGGATCAGTTCAGAGAAATATATGTTCAAGATATATACTATCAATATGGGTTTTCACAGTGTGGTTTAAGATCATGACATATGTTTTATTTCATACTTATGGTAGGGCTTCCAAAAATCTCTTATAACATAGGTTTTACTAAGTCTAGCATTCCGTACACAGACAGATGGGTAGTCATAATGTACTATATAGGTTTTAGTGGATATGATTCAAGCTTGTGTCATAGAAATTGGTGGCTCTTGGGATAAGAACCTAGAAATTGTGAGGTTCTCTTATAGAAATACTTGTCATGATACTATTCCAATGGAACCATATGCCGCTCATTATGGTAATCCATGTAGATCACCTCTATGTTGTATGGAGGTAAGTGAGTAAGAGTTTTTGGGACCGAGTCTCATTAAGGAGATATAGGGGAATAATCGGTCTATTTACATACCAACTAACTCTTCCATAAAGGTATAGTTTTATACACGCTGTTTTCCATGTGTCACAACATCAATTGTACCACCCTAATCCTTCAATGTGAACCATGTAGGTGATGTTGAGATTGAGACTGATATTTCATTTGATGAGAATCTAATATGAGTTTTGGATTACTATGAGAAATTTGTTTTGGGAAATACCATGCCGATAGTTCCTGTATTTTGGAAACATGGATATGTTTAGTAGAAAAAATGGGAGATAGAAGTGGATATGTGTAGACCCCAGAAAACGCGTCCCCAAAATTTTCCAAATGCATCCATACATGATCCAAGATCGTAGTCCATTTCGCAAGCTTCGATTTGGTAGGTCGTAGGGCCCAAACGGAGCTACGGATAAGGAGTTATGGACGTTTTAAGATTGGATGGAAATATGGTTCGCGAAGCCCATTCGCGAAGGCCCCCTCCGTGATCACGGAGCGCCGCCGCGAAGTAATGAGGCGAGAGGCTCCGCGAACCCGTTTGACATTTGCGATGCGCCGCGAAGACCCCTCGCGAAGCACTAATGCGAAGCACCGATGCGAAGCACCCGTGCAGCGTGGTCCCCCGAAGCCCCGCCGCGAAACGCCCTGACCATCGCTGCCTCGTGAAGCTCCAGAGGCGGTGATGCTCCGCGAACGCATTTGACGTTCGCGAGCTGCCGCGAAGCACCTAAGGCGGCGCGAATGTTCTGCTTCGCGGCGCCCCTTCCTATAAATACCCATCTCACCCCCCTTCTCGGGAGGACGGCCACGACCACTTCGCCCCTTGGGCGGCCGAGCGGAGCTCCGTATTGCGGCTCCGCGAAACCACGCTCCGCGAGAAGCTTCCTTCGCGTTGCTGCTCCGCGAGCCGAGACTCCAGTAGTCCATGCTCTGCGAGCCTATGCTCCGCGATGCTACTCTGCGAGACCAAGCTACGCGAGAGCCCTTTGCTCCGCGAGCCCTTGCTCCGCGATGCTGCTCCACGATGCTGCTCCGAGAGTCGCACCGCGAACTTTTCGGGCCGGGATGCCGGGATTTTCCATTGCGCCCTTATGCGCTCCCACCTTCCACCTATGGAACACCATGATTCGAGATACTCCTCCACACACAATGAAACACCTTGAGTTGACATATCCTCTTGGTTTCATTCCATGTCGTGAGTCGCGATTCTCATCATCAATTCCCCGAGTACCTTGAGTCGAACCATCCCTCAGGCAACTCCTCCAAACCCAATCCGTTGGCTCCTATGCCAGGTTGAACCAGAAAGGGCCGCCCTTGCATAAGTCCCAACACCAACCATTTCTAGGCACCTTCTGCCTAACAGTCCTTTCTACATGACTCTAAACTGTAGTACACCTTATGTGCCAATCATAGGATGCCTCTTGCTCCGAATAAGAGATGCCTTATGCTCCAAGCATGAGATGCCAATAGTCCCATCTACATGACAATAAACTGTAGTACACCCTATCTAACAAATGATAGGATGCCTCTTGCACTATACGAGAGATGTCTTATGCTCCTAGCATGAGATGCCAACAGTCCTACCTACATGACTATAAACCGTAGTATTCCCCCTATCTAACAAATGATAGGATGCCTCTTGCCCTATACAAGAGATGCCTTATGCTCCTAGCATGAGATGCCAATAGTCCTACCTAAATGACTCTAAACTGTAGTATTATCCCTATCTAAAGAATGATAGGATGCCTCTTTCCCTAAACGAGAGATGCCTTATGCTCCTAGCATAAGATGCCTAATTCCATGTTTACAGTGGCATAGTTTCAAGAGCGTTGGAATCCGTTCAAACATTCCAACACTCCACCCCACGCTTTGTGTATCCTTCATTCGGATCTGCATCCATTTCCAATGTCTGAAGGGACCCCCTAACAGTATGGACGGTAGACCCATGGTCCCCCTGCTGTCCTGGGGCAACGCCCCAAAAGGCTTCGGGTGACACTTTGAGGTCCTGTGTTTTGAATACGGTCAGCAGTCGACCCCTCATTTGTTTGTCCCCATTTTAGGCTAACGCGATAGGATGCTGTGTTGCGAATATGGTCAGCAGTTATCCTCTATCGCCATGCCACTCTCATCGCATTCCGAATGCCGGGCATGTGATTCACACTTTTCTTGTCCCTTTGTTTGGGATGATTCCAACGCCCTTGGCGTTATCCCGCTTGTGCACTTGCGCATAGGCACATACCTCAACCCACTAGTGAGTTGGGATGCCCTCATGGCCATACATGAGGAAGACATTACGGGCAGCTTCCTAGCGTAAGCCCCATTCACTATTGCCACTCCTTAGTGGCACCCGAGCAGCTTCTTAGCGTAAGCCCCATTCACCAGTGCCGCTCCATAGCGGCACCCGGGCAGCCTCCTAGCGTAAGCCCCATTCACTGTTGCCACTCCTTAGTGGCACCCGGGCAGCTTCCTAGCATAAGCCCCATTCACCAGTGCCACTCCATAGAGGCACCCGGGAAGCTTCCTAGCATAAGCCCCAGTCACCGTTGCCACTCCTTAGTGGCACCCGGGCAGCTTCCTAGCATAAGCCCCAGTCACTGTTGCCACTCCTTAGTGGCACCCGGGCAGCTTCCTAGCATAAGCCCCATTCACCAGTGCCGCTCCATATCGGCACCCATGCAGCTTCCTAGCATAAGCCCCATTCACCAGTGTCGCTCCATAGCGGCACCCGGGCAGCTTCCTAGCGTAATCCCCATTCACCATTGCCACTCCTTAGCGGCACCCGGCCAGCTTCCTAGCATAAGCCCCATTCACCATTGTCGTTCCTTAGCGGCACCCGGGCAGCTTCCTAGCGTAAGCCCCATTCAACATTGCCGGTCCTTAGCGGCACCCAGGCAGCTTCCTAGCGTAAGCCCCATTCACCATTGCCGCTCCTTAGCGGCAACCGGGCAGCTTCCTAACGTAAGCCCCATTCACCTGTTCCCCTCCATAGCGGCTCCCGGGCAGCTTCCTAGCGTAAGCCCCATTCAACATTGCCGCTCCATAGCGGCACCCGGGCATCTTCCTAGCATAAGCCCCATTCACCGTTGCCACTCCTTAGTGTCACCCGGGCAGCTTCCTAGCGTAAGCCCCATTCACTATTGTCGCTCCTTAGCGGCACACGGGCAGCTTCCTAGCGTAAGCCCCATTCACCATTGCCGCTCCTTAGCGGCACCCGGGCAGCTTCCTAGTGTAAGCCCCATTCACTAGTGCCACTCTTTAACGGCACCCGGGCAGCTTCCTAGCGTAAGCCCCATTCACCAGTGCCACTCCATAGCGGCACCCGGGCAGCTTCCTAGCGTAAGCCCCATTCACCATTGCCGCTCCTTAGAGGCACCCGGGCAGCTTCCTCGCGTAAGCCCCATCCACTGTTGCGACCCCCATTCAGCGGTAAGCCGTTGACATTCCTATGCAGCGGTAAGCCGTTGACAACCCTATCCATCGGTAAGCCGTTGTGATTCTATTCAGCGGTAAGCCGTTGACATCCCTATCCAGCGGTAAGCCGTTGTGACCCAATTTAGCGGTAAGCCGTTCTGGCCCTCCCTCCTGGAGTAAGTCCCAACACCATGGGCCGCCCAACGCATAAGCCCCTCTTCACTTCTCACGGACGCACCCTTCGCGACGTGATCGTCAGGTCCTTGCAACCTCTTGAATCTCACACCGAGCATGACTCACGTGGGCTTAGAGTGAGCACCGACCCTGACCACCCCACCTGAACTACGAGGTCTTTGATCCATGTCAAGGCATGGTACGTAGGAAGCCTCCACGAGGTTCAAGCCCACCAATAGTGTACCAAGGTCTACTTTCACGTCGGTTCACCGGCGAAACCCACCTGAACTACGAGGTCTTTGATCCATGTCAAGGCATGGTACGTAGGAAGCCTCCACGAGGTTCAAGCCCACCAATAGTGGACCAAGGTCTACTTTCACGTCAGTTCACCGGCGAAACCCACCTGAACTATGAGGTCTTTGATCCATGTCAAGGCATGTTATGTAGGAAGCCTTTATGAGGTTCAAGCCCACCAATAGTGGACCAAGGTCTACTTTCACGTCGGATCACTGACAAACCCACCATTTGAACTACGAGGTCTTTGATCCATGTCAAGGAATGGTACGTAGGAAGCCTCCATGAGGTTCAAGCCCACCCATCGTTTATTCACGGCAGGGTTCACTATCGTCTCGCATGACGTTAAACTGTACTCTCCGAACTACGAGGTCTTTGATCCATGTCAAGGCATGGTACGTAGGAAGCCTTTATGAGGTTCAAGCCCACCAATAGTGGACCAAGGTCTACTTTCACGTCGGTTCACCGACACACCCACCCATCACCCAATTCACGTCGTGTTCCACCCACGTCCAGCATGACGTTAAACCGCACACCCACATCTAGCACGACGCTAAACTGCAATTCTGGTCCAGTGGTAAGCCTTTGCGACCCAACCCCGCCTGAACTACGAGGTCTTTGATCCATGTCAAGGAATGGTACGTAGGAAGCCTTTATCAGGTTCAAGCCCACCAATAGTGGATCAGGGTCTACTTTCACGTCGGTTCACCGACACAGCCACCCGTCGTTTCTTCACGTCGGGTCCCACATTCGTCCGGCATGACGTTAAACTACGTTCTGGTCCAGTGGTAAGCCATTGCGACCCAACCCTGTTTGAACTACGAGGTCTTTGATCCATGTCAAGGCATGGTACGTAGGAAGCCTTTATGAGGTTCAAGCCCACCAATAGTGGACCAAGGTCTACTTTCACGTCGGTTCACCGACAAAGCCCCATTTGAACTATGAGGTATTTGATCCATGTCAAGGCATGGTACGTAGGAATCCTCCCAGAGGTTCAAGCCCAACTCCCATCGGACCATGGTCCATCTTCACATCGGTACGCTGACGATGCCCATCGGACCAAGGTCCACCTTCACGTCGATGCGCTGACGACATTCATCGGGCCAAGGTCCAGCATCACGTCGGTTTACCGGCACCATCCCGAACTACGCGGACTTTGATTCCCTACCATGGGGATACGTAGGAAGCCTCTTCAAGGATCAAGCCCAACTTCACCGTCGCCCCCCTGCGATGGTCCCATTTCACTCCCCCTCCACTTCATTCATCCATCCATCAACCATCCTGATTCTCACCTGGGCCAACACATCCCGGTGGGATCATGCCATCCACCTCCTTGCTGCTCATAGCAGTGCATGGGCCGCTTTCCACGTGTAAGCCCCATCATATTTCCGGGTCGTTGTCCTCTGCGTACACCCCGATTCATCACCCCTTCGAACTACGTGGGTTTTTGATCCCTTTCCTCTACACAGGGTACGTAGGAAACCCCCAAGAGGATCAATCCCAACCAGTGGTAATCCAAGGTGTCCCCCATCCTGGGGTGCACTTCCCTTGATCCGCCCTCAGTGGTGTTCAGATCAGCCATTACGGTGTGACATCTCCCCTCTAGGGAGCGAACCACCTCAGATCCGTCCTCATTGGGAATTTTGATCCATACCCTTGGTAAAACATCCAGGTGTTCCCTCCTAGGGATGTACCAATCTGATCCGTCTCTATGGGACGTTCTGATCACCCTCGTTTCGTCTTTGCAAGATGTTAAACTCGCAGCCTACCTTGTGATAAACATGAGATGCCTGAGGAAAACCTCGAATGGAACGCCTTTGGTGTAACCGTCTCTGCTAGATGTTAATCTTGCAACATACCCTGTGTTAAACACGAGAAGCTGAGGAAAACCTCATATACATGCCTCGAGTTTTGCACCCTTGAGATGATCTCTTATGAGGAAGAATACAGGTTCCCCAATGTCCACGCACCCAGAGATGCCCCGACATTCCTGATGTTGCCGTCCACTCCGACCGAAGGTCGCTACCATGTCAAGACCCTATAGAAAGCCTTGACGGAAGTAGTGTAATTAACCGGCGTCCATGAAGATATGGCACCGGGAATGAGATTCACGAACAACGTATTAAATCTATGAGGGAGACCCGGACTAGGTGATGAGTTCTGAGGAGGAATCCACAGAAGGAAGAACCGACATCCCATCATCCCGTTTCGATCAAGGAGCAGACGTCCCTGAATAAGGAACGAATGCCGCCCGCCTTTGGAAAGCGGGAATGCGGGGCAACAAGCAGCGCGTCCTCCACGGACGGATGCGCGCGCCCCGGCGAAAGCGTCGGAAACAATATGTTTGCTCAGTGGTTCGATCTTTTTAACATGGATTCTTAGATATGTGTGGGTGTATAGTTCGAGGTTGAGATGTAATATGGAAATGAGATTGTAAGATACCAACCTTTTTTTTGGAGATTTAGGAATCTCATTTTCATGTATTCTATTGGATTTTATTATGTATACTTTTATTGAGGGATTCCATGGGGATGTTTTAGGGATATTTTAATGCTTTTGGAGGGGTTTTGGGCAGTGCATGGTTAGTGCATTGTTTTCCCAAACCCTGCGCCCTACAAAAGAAAACCATAATACCCTAGACAGATAGGGATCCCATGGTCGGTGCATTATTTTTCAAACTATGCTCCCTCTTAGGAGTAACCATTCACCCCCATAGAATAGGTTGAGAGTTAGTGTTCATAGTTTTTAAAACTATGTTCCCTTTATACGGAAATCTTGCACATATAATTAATTCCCCAAAAATTTTGTTTTAAGATTTCTGAACCCCCTGTTATTCACCCTAATTTGACCTTAGACGACCCGAAAAAAGTTTCTCTATTTTTTTAGGATTGTAGGCGGGTTCCAAGATATTTTTAACTATGTTGTTGAAAGATAAATTCATATTTTGATGAATTTATACCACTCCAAGTATGTTATTTTCATCCTAATTAGTTTTCTCCCACTCCCCCCATATTCATTGTTATTTTTAATGGATGATTTACTCCATTAGTGATGGTTAAGATCTTGGTTTCCATTAAATTAATATTATTTATCTTGGATCTAGGTATTGAATATCGATCTCATTCTTCTTTATGAAATTGAACACCCATCTTAAATTTGGGGATTTATGTCGGTGAGAATTCACCAATGATCTCCATGTAGGTGGTATAAATTTCAATTCACGTAGACTTGAATTCCAATTTCAGGTTTTTTTAATTCCAATTGGAACATTTGAAAATTGAACCTAGAATGTAATAATTAAATTTATTACTTAATTAATGGAATCATGGAAATGATTAAATAATTTTTCTTTTGAATATAAAATGAGTTGAACATGGGAAAATTGAATTTTTTTAGTTGTGATTGTCCAATTGTTGAATAAAGGGACATTGAATTGATTGATTAATTGGGTCTCAGAATTGTTTAATTAATGGTATTTTTTAATTGGTCAATTTATGGGGTCATGGACATTATTGGTTAATTGTTAAAATATGAAATTTATAGATAATGGGAATAAACTATTTCTTAGATTAATCTTGATGGGTTAATAGGTTATGTGATTAAAGATATATTAATTATTTAATAGTTCTTTTTTCATATTATTTAGTGGTAATTTATGTTTTGTGCCATGACTTTCGAATAAATAAATGTTATAACATGATGTGAATTTTTCATGAGAAAATTAATAATGATTAAACTTGTTAAATATGATATATTTGATATATGTGATAAATGTAAATGATTGAGAAATGGTGTGAGGAACACGGACTGATGGTCCAAATACCAATGGGGTGATATCCAAGAAATTCTAGAGCCAAATTCATGCATTTGATTATAATTTTATGAGATATGGAATGATGCTTGAAATTCTCATGGGGTGTGAGACACAGACCGATTCTTCAAATACCCATGGGGTGTTAGACATGACATTCCAAACCCAAGAGATATGCATTAAAATATAGTTATAATTGGCTGTGATATGAATTGAAATGAAATTATAAATGATTCCCATGGAATTGTGATATAATTTATTAAATGGTAATAGTTTTGGGTCTGGCATGGGTTGAAGCATGTATTGATAATTTGTCTGCCATCAAGGATTGGTGAATTTTTGTGGTTTACTAAAGAATAATGAAACGCGATAAGTATTTATTTTTTGAGTTTCACATTATTATTTATATAAATAGAAACACTATTTTTAAATGGATATGGTTTTAGACAACATTGCTGGTTCCTAATGGAGTTTTACTCATACCATACTTGAGCTGCCTAATCGGTCCCCAAAATAATGTCCTGTTTTTAGGATTGGATATGGGAAAGAGCTCTATGTTAAATGGATACGTTGGTTTATAGAATGGATAAGGGAACTGGATGTCTTATTAGGACATGCATGGGAGTATTTAGTGACTATTTATTTTTGGTAGGGAATATTTAATTTGGACATATATTTGGCATGACATATATATTGTTTCTTTTTATGGTTCATCATGTGATACTGGTCTATTTCTTATTATAGTATTATTATAGTTATTAGTCTTTGATATTTGGTTATTATTGTTATAAGTCTTCTATTTCCTTACTCCAATAAATAGGTTATACCATCCCCATGTTTTATATTAGACCCTTGTTGCTAGTCTTCAACCTCTAGTATACGAGGAGGTGCGCTTTAGGTCATGCGACCAACCGGCTCAGGGCACTGGTGTGTGGAAATTGTATTGGGACATCAGAAATAATGAATGTAAAACTTCTAATATATTAAGGTTAATTTTTGGGTGATTATGCCCATGAGGTCTCAACTGTAGAGACCTTCATGAAATGACTCTATCCTCCTGCATTATCACTTCACCATTCTCGATGATTGATGCATCATAGAACACCATATAGCCATTTCCAATATCAAAAAATCAGAATTATTTACAATATAAACCTTCCTTTAAGCACCAAAAAAGACTAATCTCATTCTTCAGACTATATAAACATCACAGCATTCTTAGTAAAACAATTAAGAGGTGCATAAAGGCATGAAAATTCATATATGAAATGCAGATAATATCCATCCAACCAAACAAAACTCCATATATCAGGCAAGTTTTGGGGTTTTCCTAAGAAACTACAGTACTCACCTTCATTGGGTCATGGGAGAATCTTAATTTTTAGATAATATGACCCCATTAGTGACATTTGTTGATCTTGGTTTGGGACATAGAAAGAATTTCATAAATATGATGCTCTCTTAAGGTATTCAAAATGATATCAAGATGTTTTGTATGGTGTCTATGAGTATGTGAATTCATCAACATGTTATCCAAAAAAACCATGATAAAGTAATAAAGATAAGGGTGGAAATAACTATTCGTCAATGTCATGAAAATGGTGGGCACTTTTTTGAGACTCAGTGGGATAATAAAAGAACACAAAAAACCATATATGCTACAAAAATATGTATGAGGTATGTATAAAGGCCTAACTCACACCTAATGATATTTAGATATGAGGATGATCTTTATGAATACCCTAGACCCTTTCAGATAGTTAAAAAAAGCATTAATGTTAGTAAATGGATATAGTTTATTTACCGTATGTTTGTTAAATAATCAAAAATAAATTAATAGCATAAGGGTACCAACTACCTCCATACAGAAGACGACAGTTGAAACCCAGGAAAAATTAATGGGTTAGATAACACCCTTATAAAAGAAATCATTCAATTATTACTTGTGATCCAGGAGATCAGTAGGTTCTATTCTATATGGAGGAATATATATAGCAGTTGTTCCTAGAAGAAGATCAATCATATAATCTTCAAATCTATCAGGATGTAACCCAAGAAAAATCGTTGTGAAATACTTCCCAGAAATTACATACCATGGGAGGGAAATATATCATATTTGTTACATGGTCCTCCAGAAAAACACTATAAATTTGGGTAGTCACTCCACCTATAACATGATGATCTAGTCTAGATATAGATGTATATAAATCCCACTCACCCTTGTGGAGATAACTAATACCCTCTAGTGATATAAATGATATCTGTGGAGATAGCAGTCCACATAGGCATGATATGGAAAAATCTAATCAATACTAAGAATAAATTCAAATCCTATATCATGAGTACAAATAGGTCCTTTAATAATTGATAATATCCTACCCTAAGGGGACAGTCCCAACATTTATGTATGACCTCAGACCATACACCCAATGGTGTATCTGGGGTCATCACACCACTAAAGTACAGAATCTCTAGACAGATACTTTCCATGGTCCATAAAGAGATAATGGAGGGGAATTCCCCTATATCAAATAAACCAGATACAATAATGGAGGCTATTAGAATAGTAACTCTTGTAGTATACATCCTTGTACTATGATTCTACAGTATTAGCTGAATGGCATGAAAATATATTGTTCCACAACACTATACCGCTAATAGACTACCATGAGTAGGTTCAATCTACTGTAGATGATAATTAGAAGTTATAATTACATGACTATGAAATATTCTTCAGTCTATCCTACTAGTGATACTACAAATACCCACTTGACGGGGTGCAACTGATCCTTCCCCTAAAGATTCAACTGTTAAAGATTTTCTTCCACTGGATGTTGTGAGAAAGGTCATAGTGAATCTTTGAAGATGTTCCATACATTCTAAATAATGACACTCAAGATGGTATCTATCACAAAAATTCTATATATACCCTTATCATCCACACTGATGGCATATAACAGAGTTGTTCTTGCAGATACTTCGGACTCTATTAGTCTAATAAGATACATCAAGGGCGTGGTTCTTACTACAAGTGGAAATAATGACCAATCTCAACACTGAACATATGTTCCTAGTACCACTTCCACATCTGAGGATTTACTTACTAATATGATCTTGATTAACACTCTTGGAAAAGGTAGGTACGTGAAATACAATCACCTGTAAGTGGATGGAATACTTGAGACTATCATTGATAAATCTCAATCATAATACACATAATCAGATAGAAGTTTTGAAAATAATTATAAATAAGTAAAATGTACTGAATAGTCCATGTCATACATAAAACCCTACTCTAGTTGCATGAACTCTTTGGATCTTTCAGGTCTCATTATCTAATGGAAAAAAGTAATTATTGAAGATAGTTTGGATGTCTTCCTAGACTATGCTCTAGTGACGACCAGCCGGAGTAATCACACCCCACCAGTGTCGGAAGGAATGACAAATATTGTAAGTAGAAATCATTAACCTTTTATTTGGATCCATCTATAGATTCTTGAAGATAGAAATAGTGGCTTCCATTTAAGACTCTTCATCTCAATCACCACTTTCACCCAAGAAATTTAGAGAATTCTGCTACTATAAATCACGATTCATATCATCCATAGTAGGTGAAGGTTGTTGAACACCATTCATGGACTTAATAATACATAGAAAACCCTCCTGAAACTAATTTTCAATTCCTAATTCATAGTTAGTAGGTGGTTATTTGGGTTTCAGTACAAGAGATATCACGCGTGAATCTAGGCCCACCACCTCCAGAGCGTGGTCATATCAATCCTCCTAGAAAATGATAAGGGGATATCATGGTGTAATATCTGTAAAATCCCATGAAAAGGGCTCCGACAAAGATTTTTCAATATATAAATATTTGTATGAACATAAGGATAACATAAAAATTAGGGATCACTAACCAAGGTACAACCCCAACTACCCGCTTAGAAATCGAGGGTATTGGAGAGTGTACATGTTTAATTTAAAGTTGTTGAAAAAGGTGAAGGGTCTATTTTAGTTTTCCTATTCATTTACTATAAACCATTCCATTTTATAATTCTATATATACATTTTGAGTTTTTATTTTATTATATTCAAATAATGAAATTCAATTAAATGTATCATTATTCCCAACTAATAAAGTCGCAAACACTTTACAACTACAAGTGACATCCATTTAATTTCATTAATCCCCTTTGACATTAAGTATCAGAATTTAATAGGTAATATAAGATTTGAAAACTCTGTTAATTATACATTCCAATAAAAATGGTCTCATACACCTTATTAATTGAAACTGGTAATCACTCAATCTCATCGAAATCACAGATCATGTAATAATAGGTACATAGCTGAAATTGGTTAGAACTAGCTATATAAGATTCCACCACAAACCTATAAAGGAAAAGACTATTTTTATTTTCTTTGATACATTAAATAACCAAATCCCTAACACTATATAATATTATAGTAGCACAACCACATATAACAACCATGTATCACTCAACAATCACAGGAAAAACAAGAAATACAACCATCACAATGAACCTATATGGCATGGAATAAGCAAGGAATGATAATTCTTGGTTCCTATAATGGTGCATGAAAAAATTATCCTTTTCATAATAGGACAAGGTAAATACCCATAATGTATATCACAATATCCCAATTCATTTCCATCACCAAATGGTGGTAATTATATTTACTATAATAATAAAAATATAGAAAATAATTTTCACATTCTCAAGGCCACATTATTTATAATGAACATGGGTTAGCTACTCTTAGGCATAGCTTCTAACCATGTTCAAACATGTTCATAATATCCTTTATATATTTTCCAAATAGTAAGAAAAAATAAACTAAAATTCTCTAATTTCGCTTTGTGACATCCCAAATCGGGTGCCACTAAAAGGTTCCCCCGAACCTGGTTTCCCACATTGCCTCAATAATTCCCTCTCACAGGCCATAGAACATAGTCTATCGACTATCAGTAAGGACCAAGGGTGTCTCTATATAAGATATTGTGCCTTCAGGTCAAAGTGGGAACAATGGACATGTCATAACAGATACATGAAATTTTTTAAGAATAATAATTAATAACAAAAACCAGTTATGGAAAATAAGAATAAACATCCATTAATAATAATCAACTCAATGATGAAAAATATAGTATAAAAAATATGATGATGTTGACTCATTTATATAAGAAACTAGAAAATAGGAATCCTAGGTAGAAGGGAAAACATGACATAAAAAATAAAATTGTATCCAAAATCTATCAATCAACCCGAGCACTAGCTCGATCATTTTCTATAAATATCTAAATTAATGAAGGAAATAAAGTTAGGTGTCCAAGGTGGGACAATTCCCATTTTCCATACCTATGACCATATAATCTTCTCGGGTACCAATATTGGCCCGAATTTGGTGTGAGATAAATCTCAGTAGGCCACCACCAATGGTGTCTATATAATTCAGTATTTGAATATATTTTGAGTGATGTTCTTATAAATATAAAATAAAATAAATTAAAAATAAATTACTATAATTAGCATCATCCTAAATCGGTAATCTCTTTTATCATTAAACCATTCAATTAATAAATTTAATTTTTGTTTATATAGTTAAAGAATGTGAATGTGTCATCAACACTGAAATAAATCATAATAATAATATTGAGATATCCATAGTTCAACAAAGGAATCCTTGAACTCTAGGGTCATCCATCAAAAAGAAGTTACTCATGCAATATTTAAGTAAAGGGGACTTAATTTAATTCAAGTTATAACACCCAATTATTTGACTATAAATGAATTTAATTGATACCAAGTATCTAGTCAATCATAATCAATTTATAAGAATAACTGGGGCCAATGGGTTGAATCCATGGAACCATGTGTTTGTTGACATCAAGCTTCATCCAAGGAGTGTATCTGATGCATCTTAATATCCGAAATATAGTGAAGGGACCCAATGAAATCATTCTTGGTATCCATTAGAAGTCAATGGCCATGTTCCAATTTGGGTATCTCGCATAGAAACTAGCTCCTTGATTAATAATTTCATCGTCAATGTTCTCAAGGAATTCCCTTGGGAATCCAAGGTTAGACCAAGTCTTACTAAAATTATAAATAAAAAATAACATGTGTAGTAGACAGGTTATACACATGTAATTATTTAATTCATGACATGTAATACTCATGGATCATTATAATTCATGGTGTCCATCCCAATACCTTTGATTTACATGTCAAGGTATATCATGGACATGAAACCATTTAGAAAAATAATTATTTATTCAATTATTTGGATCATTCCTTCACAGATAATAGTTATGAAAAGGAGGGATAAGGGCATACAACCAATTACCATTCAATTATAATTAACTTTGCCATGAGATATCTAATAGTATAATTTCCATTTAATATTTAATGGTAATTTATTAAATTTTAAAAGTTACCTTATAATGGTTATGGGGAAATTTTATACAGTATATGTTCTCTATTAATTGTCAATAAACAATTCATTTTAATAATAAATTACTTGCTTTTAACGAGGTCAAGCCAATACACCCAAACAATGTCCCAAAATGAAAAAAAGCATAACATGGTACGCACACTAAATGGGTGGATGAGGTTTATGTCTCAAACTCTAATAGAATAAATAATATTTATTAATAACGTTCTATAAAATGAGCATAATGATTATAATAATTAAATGTGAATTTTAGAAACAACCCTCGGTGAAACTAGTGTGTGACAATGAAAAAAAATTACAATCAATATGTATTTTAGGGAAAATTCATGAAGCACCAACCATAGGCCCACAACACTCTCCTAATCCTATATCGGACATTATTTTTGTGCAAATAATAATAATTATAAATACTAGATAAATGACCTAAAATAGTGAATATGTGTCTGCATTAAAATATCATCATTGAGGGGAACACAAATGAGGATATGATACTAAGGACCGAAGAGCTTATTTTGAGGAGTACAATATGAATATTGGATCTCAAATAAATTGATAGATTAGAATATGGGATCAAAATAAATGAAAAGGGGCCTATAATCTCAATATGGAGGTGAATAGTATCCTCTGTCTGATGGAAAAGAAAAGGGAAGAGGTGGGCGAGTTAATTCATTTTTAAGGAAAAAATTGTAATATTACTCAAACATTACTGTATCGAATGGTTTGGATTCACTATTAGACAAAACATTCACTACATATTCTCACATCACTGCTTTAATAGGATAACTCTATTCTTAGGTTGTATGGTTTGAGAAATGGTGAGCCAAATATTCCATTATCTTCTCATACAATTTGTATACAACCCACATCATCATGTTGCCCTGGGTTCATGGTTAGGTAAAACAATGTACCCAAATTTTCCCTCTAAAATTCGATGTATGGTTCGGGAAAACCTTGCAGTCTGGGATGCAAAGTTTCTACTAACTATGTGGCCTAGTGGTTTCTGCCACCGTTCATGGTTCCATGCTCCAAACACTCCCTGGACACCCCTGAAACGTTCATGACCTCATTAGGCATCCATAGTTGCTCCAACATAATATACCAAATTAATATATATCTAGTCCACCTAGAAAAATTGGGTTCTTACACATGTAGATAACAGTATTATAAAAGGATCAAGACAAACAAGGAAGTGATATTCTTTCATCTTTCACCATTCATTTTCGTATTCTCTTCCTCAATATTTATATTATTTTATTCCCAACCCCAAATTAAATTTAATAATTATAATTATTAAAAAAAATATCATGTAAACCAACTATAATGATTGATGTTTTAACACATTTATATGACATACATATCTCAGTTCTGATTTTAACAATGTCATGTTAATGGTTGGAAAACTGCCAATGAGGATGTTGGAAAATCGTTTCTTGTCACCAACCTTATTTATATTTATAAAACATTTATTATGATATAGAAATTCACAAAAAATGTTTTTATATTATTTTCAAGTTAATTTTATAAATTTTAAAATGTATATAAAACAAAACCATAAAATTGAATGAAGACAAGATGTTTTAAGGAAAATATAATTTCAAAATGTTTTACCATTAATATATAGGATTAACAAATAAAATTCAATTATTATAATTGGTGAATATTTAGAAAAAGAACAATTAACTAATTCATTTTTGTTTTAATAATTGTATATATATTACATCATAAGCAAATATGCGATGAAATAAATCAATATATAAATTATGGGGAATCATGAACCAAACTCCCTCTTTTTTGGTTTGTACCTTATTTATAATTATTTTAAAAGTGGAGTATTATAAATACCTTATAATGTATAATTGTAATATTCATTACCATTTTCATTCTTGGGGATATGGATTTTAATACAACATATATATGAGATTAAGGATTCCAAAAATAAATTTCTAGAAGACATTATATTCTAAAACATATCATTGATTCACTTTAAATTTTTTCTTATTAGCACAATTATCAATGTTATTTTATGAATTGGTTGATTTGATAGACTATTTCATTCCATTATTATTTTTGCACCCTCGATGGTTACTCATATATATTTTATTATTGACACCCTCATGAAACCCATTCCCTTTAGGTGGGTTTATTTCATATCTATTATTGGAATGTGTTCCCTTTCTACATGGCATGAATCATTATGATCATATAATGATGTGATAGGTTTTACTAGAATTATATATCTCTCTAATTCATTGGTTAATATTGAGTATCTCATGTGATTATGTTTATTACCCATGATAATGATGTTATCACTGTTCGCAATTTTGATGTTATGATTTGTAAGCATTTTTTATGATTGAACATGATGTTATGTTTGTTCATGATAATGTCTTCTATTTTAACACTGTGTTATGATGTTTCATTAATATGAATATTCCACAATCCATTCAATTTTTAATTTATTCCCTCATGATTATCTTTTTGATACTATGTTTTTTATATGACAATGATCATAATGCTCATCCATGTACTATTTATTCATGTATTATACCCATTCCCTATTATTCCAAACCTTAATGGGATTTTAGATTTCACATTTCTTTGATGTATATCCTCTTGTGAATACTCACACTAAGGAGATCATGATAGCTTTTAAATAGACTATTATGAATGATTGATGAAAATAAATTGTGTTTTATTTTGTACAAGTGATTTATGAACTTAATTTTCCAATGATATGAAACCTTTTAATTGAATAATTTATTATACTTATGTTATATATCATAACAATGATGTCACAATCATGTAAGAAATTGTTTTATTATTATATTCCACATAAATTGAAATGATAACTAACCTAAAGAAGTATGACTTTGAGATATCACAAATCAATTTTCATTATAGATTAATTCAATTTTGTTTGAAAAGTGAAGATTTACATCGAATGGATTTCATATAGATATATTTTATTTTCGGATGAAGAACAAATGGATTTTTTTATAGTTTATGTACCATATATAAAAAATGGAGTTTAATTCACTATGCCTTTTGTATACAAGGTACTAATGTTCCATCATGAATCCACATTACCAAGGGTTGAAAGATACTTTCCATGAAATCCTTCATACCATGATAAATTTATTATGTTGGCCTTATGGATGACTAAATCATAGGGTGGTCGGTAGTTCTATTGATTATGTCATTGCAAGTGTTTTCTCTAATATGGGATTTTCCACTCATTTAAGAGTACTATATCAAGGCCATCATTTGAGAAATAATGATGATTTAGATCAACATACCAAGATCAAAGACATATAATATAATTATCTTTTTGAATAATTGGTATGTGGTGTCATCAATATTCATAGTGAATGAAAAGTGATGCGTTTAAAGTTCTAGTATGTCTATACTTGATTAAATGAGAATATATGAGATGGATATATGATATTGATATACTTCATGTCAGATGATTTCTCTATTAATTGTATAAATGGATTATATGATTATATATATTATATATAATGAATTATTGGAAACTCGTAAGAAGAAATATATTTTAAATATAAATCATTCCAAATCTTTTTGTTTCTAAATTAAAACTAATGTATATTATATGCCACTCTACACTAAAAATTATTTATTGGATAATTTATAAATGTACTCAAATCATGAGTGAATTTTGGGGGTATATTTAGTGGTTTTGTTAAGGATAACTAATTTTATTACAATGTTTTTTTATAAAAAATATTGAGATCTAATTCAATTTTTTTAAGTTTTCAAAAAAGTTCTATTATTTAATTGGATCAAGTTGATTAATATGATGTAAAATATGGTGAAAATTGATTATATTTTTCACATATTGTATATGGATATATAAAATCCTATACATAGCCAAAAAACAACTCCAAAATATAACAATGACTAGAATATGTCTACATGTTTGGAATGATTATAAATGAATAACAATAATAGATTACCTTACTAGTATCAATCATTCCTATAAAATATTTCACTAGAATTTGATAATGATATATAAGAAGAAATATATTTACTCATTCCTCTATAAGTATCCATGGAGCATTAGAATCACCAAATTCTCAAGTAGGACCTCTCTCTATTCATAGACTACTAAAACCTTTCGTTTAATAAATATATAGAAATAAGAGGTTGATATTTTTCTAAATGTTTTGAGTTTTCATTGGAGATTTAACACTATATAATAATATAGTACACATAAGCAATGGTTTAATTTATATAGTCTATATGAAACCCCACATGGTAATTAAATTTTTATTTAAAATTTTATAAATTTTGTAAATGAAATTACTCTTGAAAAATTATGCTCAATAACAGTTTTGAGTGTCTAACATTAAAATTATTATATGGGATGTTCATAATCCTTAACAATATCATTGTTTGATGAATGAAGGGTCATACTATCATTTTAGAGAATATAATGTGAAATTCATCATAGCTTCACATATCAAGATTATCCCATATAAGTATACTATGATGTCGTGACACTCAACATATCGTGGGGTAAAATTTGGCTAGCCATTATCTGCTTTGAACCATTATACCAAGGTGGTTCCTTTAGTATACAATTACAATTATCACACACTTTATTAAAATCCACAAACATAAAATAAAATGTTCTCTGTATATCACATATTATGTAGTACCTCATGAAACCATTTCAAAATATTCATTTAGATTTATCTGAAAACACTTCTTGAAAAAACAACCATTAATTATTTTTTATCACATAATATGAAATACCGTTTAAAATAAAAACTAAATTAAATTTAGATATATGAAAATAAATTTTTTCAAATAGCTCTCCCTACATGAAAAACACAATCATTATTCACACAACTAAAAAAATTTCCCCATTGGCATTTGTAGTGTTGAAAAACATAATGAATTATTTATTTAATAAATTTATTCAAAAATATACCTCTATAAATGTTTAAATTTTTCTCAAGAAACAACAGGATTTTTTGATACAACTATTAGATACGTATATCTATATATTTGTATCAACCAGCTACATTATCAATCACCAGAATGGAGAGGATATCAATCTCAATAATCATTGTAATCTTGATTTTTTTTCTAGAGTTTAATTGGATTTTTATAACATTTAAATCAGATAAAAAAAGATTAGACAATTAAATAAGAATATAATCTTATTTTTATATCTTTTGTAAATATGTTAATCAAATTCATGAGGAATTATTACATGTTGTTTCATTAGTGGTGAAGTATATTTGATGTTTTTCGATTTATTTAATGGACCGTGAAAACTATCCAAAAGTTTGAAATTTTTTTGGAGTAATTTGGTTAAATTTTAGAATAGTTTTTGTTTTGAGTAGAACTCTATTTGAAAAATGTAAATTTATACAAATGCATAATGTTTATATCATCAATACATAAGGATCGTATACCCAATATGTATGGTTTTTACTCTTAAAAAATGGTAGAAAATAGTGAAGTCATCCCAATGTTAGTCTTCTCATTACTATGATGCATAAGTGTTTTATATCAAAAATATTTTCAAATTGAAAAAAGTTAAATATAACTTACACAGATATGTAATGTTTTTATATTCAGAAAATAAGGATTTATATAAGAATACTAGTTTATAGATTCCCAAAATTCTATAATATATATGATTTTTTATCATATATATACGTATTTTAGATACATGATGTTTTTATCTCTAAAAACAAAAAAGTACTAAAATTTAAGGTTTTTCATTCTATCATACATAATTTTTTCCATACGTAATTAATTATGATACTATAAGTTCTTAATATAAAATTTGTAATTTCTATGAATATAGGGGTTTATAAAGAATCATTTATATCTAATTTGATTGTTTTTTCTTATAAAAGGAAGGAATTTAAATAGTTAAAAACTAAACAAATAAAATTTTGATGAAATTATTTTATGGATTAAATATCACAAAATAAAATCTGGATACAATCTATAGGAGAATAATTGTTATTTCGTGAAGATTATACCATGATATAATCATTAAAAGTTACAATAAAATTAGATAATGGTTACAATTTAAAGTATGATTTTTTAATTCATAGATATTAAATGTTTTAAGAAAAATTTGTGGAACCGATTTTCCACCCCATAAAGTCACACCATGATGGTCTAAATTGATCTAAATAATGGATTGATATAGATTAGTAATTTGTTGTAAAATTAAGTCTATATTTTTAATTTGAATTTAAATTTTTAGATTTCAACAAGAATAAAGTATATTATTGTATAAGATAATAGAAAAAATATATAATAAAAATTTATTAAAGAGATAGATACATTGTATGTGGATATTATGATTGTGTATCTATAGTAAAAATTTCATAGAAACCAATAAGTTTATATAGGAATATGAGAAGAAGACCAATAATAATTTCCTGCAATTATAACTCTAATTTCAGACTCTCATATTATTGAAAAATAAATTATATATCTCAATTTTTGTGTGAGAACTTTATAAAAGGATGGAAAATTTTTAATATATCAAAATATCAATGAAATACCTTTCTTTTTGTAGTCTTAATAGGGGTATAAAATATTATCATGGATTATTTTTCATTGTAACAATGATTAGATGCTCATTTTATGTAGTGAAACTTGAAAAAATATATTATTTGTTTAGTGTTTTTCCTATCATTTGTCTGATAGTGTTCTGGAAAATTATGATAATTTTTTCCCAATGATATTGTAAAATAAACATAAAAAGGATATAAATTCACCGATTCACCCCTCCCACCTAGTGAAATATTAAAGATTTTATAGCTCTTTTTCATTCTGTATCGATGAGAGTAGGTTTTCTTAAAGATAAACTCTGCTATTTGGTGTTCCAAGAGAATGATTTCATTTTTTTAATACTGGGTCTCTAAATCTCTACAATAAACATTTAAGAAATTAATTCTATAAAAAAATGGATTCTCAATTTTGATGTGAAATAATTTTATATATGGATGTTGTGGATGTTTCCATACATGTTTTAAATTACTCCAAATGTTTCGGAGGCCGATACTATTGGTTTTTTCCTCATACTATAGGTACTACTATGAAATAATTTGATATGAAGAAATTATATTATGATGTAATTTCTAAAACATTTATTTTTTTCTATTTAATAAAATTAATTTCCCAAAGTGGATGGAACAAAGACACTAGATGGAATTGGGGAAATATTAAATTCGTTCATAAATGAAATTTAAAAGTGAATAAATCCAATATATAGGCTTTTTGGTTGAATATGAAGATCTAAATACTAATTATGACTAAAAAATGGATTAATTTTTCACTATAGTTAATGAAATTATTTTCATAATAAGATTTTTTATTGAAAAGTTAGATGATTCCTTTTTTATTGTGTAAATGTGATATATTTTTCCTAACAGGTTTGAGGAAAAGGTATGGATACTTCAAAACCATGATCTCATTACACTCCCATTATATTATTTTGCAACATTCTAATTTACTACAAAATTAAAAATAAATGTGTTTTAATAATATGATCAAGTATGATTTGGAAATTTCCATTAAATGTCTAAAATAAGGGAACAGTGAGGAATAGTAGACATTAAATTGTTTTTTCACAAAATAAGATGAATATAATGAAGTAAAATTTTAGTAAATATTTTCTTTCATTTAAAGAGTGTACATATATGAAATTTTTAATGAATTTTCCAAATTTTAAATTGTAATAATATTCAAAATATGAGGATTATATTTATATTATTTCCTAAAAAATGAAAGATAAAAAATTTAGAAAGTAAAAAAATTTCATGAGAGAGGAAATGTGTGAATTTTTATACACACAAAAAAAGAAAAATTTATTTTACATGTTTTAGGATAATTATAGCAATATGTATAATCAAGAGACAGGGCTTGGGAATCATGGTTGTTTCTTGGACATGACCTAGGTGCTGATGCATTTCACATCATCCCCTGCCCCCTTTGGTGGGAGAGGTTCCTTCGCCGCCTCTTACTGAGGTGTAGCATTATCCCTTCATTACCTTTATAAATATTGAGTTATTAACATCGTTCCCTCCTATATTTATAATCCCTAAGGTTCTCGAATGTTTCGAAGGCACTCCACAATTTTGATTTCATCATCAGAATTCAAAAATGCATCCTCCTTACTAAAGAAGACTTAAATTGTGTGCTTCAAAAATCATCATCTGTATATGGATTTCTTCAATTGGTGGATCTTCAAATAATGGGGTCTACATGAATGAGCTATGGTTGGGTTGTAGGATTCCATGAATATAATGATCTGGTTTTCATCAGAGGAGGAGGTGATTTTTTCTTGGTTGACCGCACCTCTCATCTATGAGGGAGCATGCTTTCTTCTTTATAAATGGTCCTATGAAATTCATATGAAGAGGGATTCTTCAAAAAATAGAGTTCTAGGTAATATTTAGGGAACATCAACATCCATTTTAAAAATCCTTCAATCCTTCATATTCTTGGTAATCTGGTATGAAAATATTTATGTTTTAATAGTATGAAAAAGGTATCATGTCATACTAATTAACTGAGAATTTGTGTCAAAGTTCAGGTTGTTAAGCCACCTATTGAGTCGCTTTTTTTTCATTGGGTGAAGAGTTACGGTATTGTAAAGTGGTTGTGTTCGATTCATAGTATCAATTATTCTCATCGTACATAAAACTGGGACACATTTTGAAGGATTATTGGATTAGTGAGTCAATGTTTCCGGGTACTGCATAGGTGAATCGGTCTTGGACTAATGCTCATGCTAGTGAGTTATTGAATGTGGAATGAAATATTTCATCTAAGGTTGGTGGAGGTTCAGTTCGATATAATAGCAGTGACATGGGTAGGAGTAACTTGGATGCTGAAATGGGTAAGAAAAAGAAATTTTTAACACATTATAATCTGAAGGCCTTTAATATTTTTAGCATATTGAGATAGGACATGGAAGGTCCTTCTGATCAAAATGCACATTACAGGGTTGATAATGGCATCATCTAGAGTAATGTCACTAGGAGTGAGGATCATCTAGATGTGAGTAATGGTGATGAGGCATGGGTGGCAGGCTATGATGATAATGTAACTAGATAGTGGGTGATAAGAATGTTTGGTCACTCCTTCCCACACAATGCTTTTTCATTTACTGAGTTATTAGAATCGGGCAGTGGTGCCTTGATCAAGGAGGGGTTGTAGGGGCTGTTCCCGGACATGGCCAATAAATCCACATTTGAAAATATAGGGGTTTCCAGCCCTGTGACCAGGGCCCCAGTTTAATTGAGAAATTGTATAGATATGCTGGAATGGCAAAATTGAATATAGATTTTCCAAAACCATACAATTATGGGGTCTATGATAAGGATCCCTATAAAGTGTTAAGATGGAATGTGAGAATGATATACACTATAATACCAAATTTAGGATCAAATATATAAGTATCAGATGATCAAATACAAGAGGGGGTGAATTGTACTTTTAAAAATTCCTTAATGAAATTTTGCATAACAAAAATTCACAGCACCTCAAAGTTCTAAAGATTTGCTTGATTCTGGAAAATTGATTCCGAGAATGAAACTTAACAAAAGTGTACACCAACTAATATTCTACCTTAAATCGTATATAATCTAACTAAATCTGAGTAAAAGTAAGGAAGTACAAGAAAGTTATACTTTCCTTAAAAATAAAAAATAAAGCAGAAAAACAAATAGTAAAACTACAAGTAAAACAATAACTCTTTTAACCCAGAGAGAAGGGTATCCAACAACCATGGATAAGAGGTCCCTTGATTTATAATTTTAAGAAAGTATTTCTTACCCACACCAGTGTAAGCCCTCGATAGGAAGATCGGATTCTGTCTTGCTATCCCCGCAAGCCCTCAACTATCAGGTAGTCAGCACCTCTATCTTCCTATCCCCGAAATCCCTCGATTGTAATCAGCAACAATCGGAGTCACATGACGCAAGTTAGCACATGGAAAAGTTTGAACAAGATGTTAAAACTTTCTACACAAAGCTTTGAGATTTGTTAAGAGCCTCTCTCTCTAGAAATCACTTTAGGAAGTTTTGATCACCAAAATTCCAAAAGTCCTGAGCACGTTCAATTGAGCTCCTATTTATAGGCGAAGCTCCAATGGTCGGCTCCGTCCTCCAATGGTCATAATTCTCCTTGAATTTCGGAGGGACCTGTATACATGTCACTCAACCAATGGTTAGTTAATAACTGAAGGAATGTCATCAATTTATGTTAGAACAAGTATAAGCATAAGTAAAACTGAAGTTTGGGATAGAAGTAAATAAGAGTTCGGAATGCAAGAAAATTATGACAATATGTAGTCTAACTAAAAAGAGAATTTAGAGTCGATAATAAAGAGATAGTCAGATTCTGTTTTATAAGAATTTGGAACCTGAATTCTATAGAATTCCGGAGTCTGAATTTTAAGGAAATTCGGAGTCTAGATTAACAAGAATTCGGAACCTGAACTTACAGAGTTCGGAGTTGAACTTATAGAAGTTCAGTGTCGAACTCGTAGACGTTCGGAGTCGAAATCATAGATGTTTGGAGTCGAACTAGTAGAATTTCAGAGTCAAACTAGTAGAAGTTTGGAGTCGAACTATTAGAATTTTAGAGTCAAACTAGTAGAAGTTCGGATTCGAACTAGTAGAAGTTCGAAGTCGAACTCATTAAAGTTCGGAGTCAAACTAGTAGGAGTTCGGAGTCGAACTAGTAGAATTTCGGAGTCCAGAATTTGGAGTTTTAAACTGAATTATTTGTATCTATGTATTTCATGATTCCATGGTTTTTAGTTACTATCCTAAATTTACACTTTGAGAAAAAAATGTTATTTAACAATAAAAACAATGTAAGGATAAATTTCCTTGGGGAAGGAAATTTTCTATAAGAAAATGAAACAAGGGGTAAAAAGGGATTTTCCGTAAGATAAGGTATTTGTGATTTTCAAAACATGAAGGAATGGAAAAGTCATAAGGATAGCCTTATTGACTCAACAATCTACCCCTTTTTGGAAAGCACAAACATCCTTACAAAAAAGAATGTAATGACATAGAATAAATTTCTAGACTTTGAAATTAAAGCTTATCTCCCTTTGTTTATGGACAATGATGAATATGATCAACTCCCCCTTAGGCTTTGAAACTTTAAGGATCATATTATAGATTTCCAGAATGAGAGATTTCATTTGAATGTAGAATTCATAATGAGAACTCCCACTTACTTAAGGATAGTTCTTAACTTAGAAATTTTTCTTCTCCCCTTTAGATTTTTTCTTCTCCCCCTTTGAGTAGTTATTTTTCCTTCTCCCCTTTGTGATTTTCCAAAACAATTTTAGGGAATGGAAAACAAATAAAGTACCAGAAACATTAGTAAATACATAAAAACAACACAAGAAACCAATTTTTTCATTAATATTGAAAGGAGTTTTACAAGGAAAGACATTACAAAAAAATATTGGATTGCTCTATTTGTCTTCATTTTTCCTTTGGGATTAGATTCTTCAGAAGGATTTTCATCTTCTTTAACTATTTTTGGTCCTCCTCAGATTTATTTTCTAGGGTTTTAATCCTGTCATCTTCAGCCTTCAGAGCCTCAGACTGAGCCTTAAGAACTTCATCCTGCTTTGCAAGCTTCTCTTCGATCTCAATCTGGAGATCTCTTCCCCCATTCCAGGTTTGATCTACCAAGTTAAGCTTCCCATTTAGATCCTTCACCTGTTGATTTTGAGTATTTTTCTCAAGGGTCATCCTTTCTTGTAGATTATTCATCTTGGAATCCTTGTTATAAAAAGATTTTTTTACATCATTATGAAGTTGATCAAGCTCTGCCAAGTTATCATCAACTTTCGTGGACCATAGAGTCATTTTTCTACATGATTTTCTGTGGACTGCATAATTGATAAGGAAATTATTATGTTCTGCCTCAATATTCACACATTTATCCATCACCATGGATACAGATTCTGACTTATAATTTAAGTTGTGCTGAAGCATCTAGCATCTGTAGTCTATTGTAGGAATGATCGGAATTTTATCCACCAATTTCTTCATGGACTCAACGACAAAATTGTGTCCCAAAGATGATGACTCTGAATCCGATATACTGCTAGGTGAATGTTCTACTTCAATTTCCACTATCTTTCTTCTTGAAGAGACACCAACATCCTTCTTCCTTATGAATAATTTTGTTCGGGTCTCCATAATCACTTTCTTAACCTTATCAACTTTCGGAATGGCTTCTTCATCAGGAGATTTTTCCTCACTTTCAGATAGTTGAACAATTTTTTCTTCATCAGGTTTCTCCTTCTCTGCTTTATCCTCAATATATTTCTTTTCATATGTTTCTTCCTCAGATAATTCATTCTCTTTCTCCTCTTCCTTGTCTTGATATTTCTTTCCATCTTTTACTTCTTCATTTCCCGGAGTGACAAGCTTTGAGGATTCGACCTCAGATGTTCAGATTGGTAGATTTTCTGAAGTATTTACCTTATCATGATATTTTTCAACATGTTTAATCAGATCATCTAAATCTCCACATTCTTCTTTTACTTCTTCTTCTTTGTTAACATCCACTTCTTATTAGACTTCTTCAACAACTTCTTCTTCTACTTATTCAACAACATCTTTCTCTTTAGATTTTTCTGTAGTGAAGAAATTCTTCGCAGGAGTTTCGGGTAATGGCTCAGTAAGGAATGTATCAGGTACTGGAATATTTTTGGAGCCAATTTCTGTGGCTTTCAAAGGAGATTATACAACTTTAGTCTAAGACATTTTCTTCTTTATATTCTTCTCTTTTTCATTCTTCTCAAGGTATTTAGATTTATTTTCCCCTAAAGACTTATCTTCAACACGGTCCAATCCAAACTGAGGTTCCCCTTCTTTCCTCTTTTCCTTATATTCCCTCCATTTGGAAACCACCTCCTCCAAATACGTTATTTGTTTCTTCAGTTTGGCAGGTTTGGATTGAGCTTCCTTAGCTTTAAGAGGTTTTTCTATCTCATCCATTTCCTTCAGCTTCCTTTTCTTTCCAACCTTCTTCAATGGCTCTGCTTTTTCGATAATTTCCGGATTGGTTTCGGCCTCTCCTTCTAGAAGATAATAAAACTTATTTGTCTCCTAAGAAAAATCCATATTCATTATTTTTATAGTGTCATCGCTAACAATCATAAGTTTACTATTCTGAGACATGGATTTTTATGAAATATTAATAGATTCGAGACACCAAACTATCATCTTTGAAAGTAAGGCAAGATATATGATAATTTGGTCTCTAATATTTCCAATCTTGTAGATCTTGATTGTAACAAGTACATGCCTCATAAAAATGATTTTCCTTATATTTACAAGGAAGTTTAAGAAATATATATCACTTTTCTTAAGATTATCTTTGTCACCTTTTCTCGGTACTAGGAAACCTTATACCCATAGATGAAGGATCCGATTGTTAGAAGATATGTGAGAAATTTTTGTTGTCTTGACATCAGCAAGTCCAATACATTACAAGGATTTTACCTTAACAAAAATACATTGAACATCTGGGAGTTTGTGTGTGAAAAAATTCAGCTTCTCTATCGTATGCCAGCCCCACCAAGCTTGCAGCCTTTGGGTAAGTATGATTGTAGGTCTTCCTATAAGACATGAAAGAAAATTTTTCTCTACCCTTTTCCTCGAAAAAGCTAACTGATTAATAGAACTCTATAAGTAATTCCGGATACACCATATTTTGAACATATGTCCTAGATATGAATTCATCTTCCCAACCATTCAACTTAATATTCTTAGAAATGATATAATCATACTTGAAAAAGTTCGGATGGACCAATCTTTTCCATTATACCTTCCATTTTGAGATCGGCTTCGTGGTAGACATTTCTTAATAAGTGGCATCTATAGACATCCGGATTTGAGGAATTCTATGAGATTCGGAATGGGATTTAAGAACTGAGGCAGAGCTTCGAGACGCGAGATCTTGGTAATCGATGTGGGAAAGCATTAGGGGTCCCCTTTATATAAGCGATACTGGTGACCTTTCACATTTCAAAACCAATCTAACGGTTGAATAACTCTCTGATATGATCTGACTATTGAAAACAAACCTGCAAGGAAATCTTGAATCTGATCTTTGGAGGTTTTAAGAAAAAATTCGGATTTAAGAAGAAATTAATCCTAAATATTTAAAGAAATTACCAGTAAGTAAATATGATTTCGAAAATTTATGTAAGGAAGGAATACCTTTTGTATTGGATAGGATGTTTATTCGTAATAGGTAACGTTCTTCTTGAAGAAAATTTGACTACGAAAAACTCACTACCAAAAACTTACTATGAAAAACTTAAGATCATTAAATGATTTAATGTAAAAACCTGAGTACTAGATCATGAAAATTATGAGTACGAAAATTCTCATTAAGAAAATTCTCATTAGGAAAATTTTCAGAACAAGAATTTCTAGTACGAAAATTTCCAGTACAAAAATTTCTCTTATGAAACTTTCCATTACAAAAATTACGAAAAACCAACTATGAAAATTTTCATTAAAAATTTTGAAAAACAAGCTATGAAAATTTTAAATTATTTTTTTGAAAAACCAATTACAAAAGTTTTCATTATGAAAAATTTGAAAAAATTCAATAAGAGATGTACTCCCCCTATGAAAAGGAGATTATTACTGTAAGGAGAATGGTTCAACAGATAGTTAATAGAGGAATATTATCTTATGGTTATCATCCCTAACTTCTATTTAATGTATTAAAATCTAACAGAAGGAAAACATTTTGTAAAAATATCAGCAATTTGATCTTGCGTTCCGATAAATTGAAGAATGATATCTCATATTTGTGAGTGATCCATAAAGAAGTGATGCTTAATATCTATGTGTTTTGAATGAGAGTGATGTGCTGGGTTTTTACTGAGGGCAATGGCACTTGTGTTATCACAGAAAATTTGAGTCTTAGTAAAACACAAGCCATAGTCTGTGAGTGTGTGTTGCATCCACAACACTTTAGCACAACAAATTCCAGCTACTACATATTCAGCTTCAGCAGTGGATAGTGCCATAGTGTGTTGCTTCTTGCATGACCAAGAATCTACTTAATCTCATAAGAAATGAAAAGTTCCTGATGTACTCTTTCTATCCATTCTACACCCACCAAAGTCATCATCTGAAAAATGTATTTAGATAATATATGTTCAAGAAGTAAAAAATAGTCCTAGATCCATTGTTCCCTTTAAGTAGCGAATTTTTTTCCACTACCCTTAATTGAGATTCCTTAGGATTGGATTGATAACATGCACATAATCATACTGAAAACATCATGTCTGATCGACCAGATATTTAGTAAAGTAGACTTCCTATCAAACCTCTAAAAGATGTTTGATCTGCTGGTTTCCCAACTTCATCAAGATCAAGTGTGTATGAGGTACCATTGGGAGTACTTATTCTCTTAGTGTTGTCATATCCAAACTTTTTAAGAAGATATTTAACATACTTATTTTGGGATATATAAGTTCTTTCTAGTTTTTGTGAGATTTGAATACCATGGAAAAATGTTAACTCACTCATCATACTCATTTAAAACTCATATTTCATTATATTTGCAAAAGAATCAGTTAAAGATTGCTGAGTTGAACCGAATATAATGTCATAAAAATAAATTTGAACAATAAAAACATATTTCTTTTCTTTATTTTAAAAAAGAGTTGGATCTGAATTTCCCTTAACATAGTTATTTTGAAGTAAAAATCATGTAAGTCTATCATACCAAGTTCGTGGGGCTTTTTTAAGGACATAAAATGCTTTGGTAAGTTTAAAAACATGATCAGGACGTTTTGTGTCTTCAAATCCAGGAGGATGATCAACAAAAACTTCCTCTTGAACATAACCATTAAGGAAAGCACATTTCACATCCATTTGAAAATGTTTGAAATTGAAGAATGCTGCAAAGGAAAGCAAAATACGAATAGATTCAAGTCTAGCTACTGGAGCATATGTTAATTCATATTCTATTCCTTCTTGTCGATTATAGCCTTTAGAAACTAATCTAGCTTTATTTCTTATGATGATTCCATTTTCCTCACACTTATTTATGCAGAACCATTTTACTCTAATAAAATAAGTTTCCTTAGGTCTTTCAACCAAGGTCCAGACATTATTCCTTTAGAATTCATTTAGTCCATCTTGAATGGGTTTAATCCAATCATCATCACCTAAATCTACATCATTGATTTTTGGTTCTAATTGGGAAAGGCATTCTAGATGTTCTACTTCATTTATTAAGGAACTTATAGTCCTTATAGGTTGATTGACATCACCAATGTTACTATCACTGGGATGATTCTTAAGAAACAACTAATTTGGGTTTTGAAGAACCTGTTCGTCAACATAGGGTAGGAAATATTCAGGGGTAAATGTTTCAGAAGCATTTTCATGAACATTTGCCTTATTAGAAGGATTTTATATCAATGGTTAATAATAAGTTTTTGAAAACACATCTGAGGATGTAAGTTGGGGTTGTTTGAAAAAAAATTGATCAGTTTAATCCAATTTGAAATTTACTGTTTTTCAACAGTTCACGTGTTTTTGTTAAAAAATCTATATTCCTTAGAAGTTGTGGAGTAGCCTAAAAAAATTCCTTCATCAGATTTTAGTGTGAATCTATGTAAGTTATCCTTAGTAATCAGAATGAATACCTTGCAACCAAAAACCTTAAAGTAGGAAAGTCTAGGTCTTCTACCTTTCCATAACTCATAATGAGTTTTATTAAGAAAAATTCTAATCAAAACTTGATTTATAGTATAACAAGCAGTACTTACAGCTTCAGCCCAAAAGTTTTTGGCTACAAAATACTCCATCAACATGGTTCTAGTTATCTCTTGAAGAATTCTATTTCTTCTTTCAACAACACCATTCTGTTGAGTTGTTCTGGGTGCTGAAAAGGTGTGAGTAATACCTTTTCTACTAGAAAAATCTTCAAAATCAGAATTTTGAAATTCTTCTCCATGATCACTATGTATAGTTTTCAATGGAAGGTTTTTTTCATTTTTGACTTGGGCTCTAAAACTTATGAAATAAGAAAAATATTCAGACTTATTTTCTATAAAATAGACCCATGTAAATCTACTTTAATCATCAACTAAGACAAATACATAACACTTTCCCCCAAGGCTTCCAGTTTGTGTTAGACCAAAAAGGTCCTTGTACACCAACTATAGTGCATCAGTTGTTGAGACTTCACCGATTGATTTAAAACTTGATTTATGTTGCTTTCCATATTGAAAATGGTCACAAAATTTTGAATAATCAAATCTAATATTCGGTAGATCCTTAACTAAACCTTTATTATAGATTTTTCATAAGTTCCTAAGGTTATAGTGTCCTAACCTTCTATTCCACAACCAAGAATGATCTTCCATTGCACTAAGGCAATGTAATTCATGGATCTTTAATTCTTCTATGTTTGGTGTGTATACATTCTCTTGCCTATTTGCAGAAAGAATAAATTCTTCCTTGGAATTGTGTACTAAGAAATTATCATTCCTAAAATTTACAAGGTATCTTTTATCACATAATTGACTTATGCTGATGAGGTTGTGCTTAAGACCCTTAACAAATAAAACATTTGAAATCAATGTTTTTCCATGAAGAACAATGTTACCTGTACCAATAATTTCTCTCTGGGCATTATCTTTGAAAGTTACTTTTCCTCCTTTAGTCTTGATATTATTTTCAGAATAGATTTTTTTACCAGTCATATGCCGAGAACATCCACTATCCATGTACCCAGTATTACTGTTGGTACTTTCCCTATTTTACTGAAAATAAGAAAAAGTTAGATTTTCGGAATCCAGACTTACTTGGATCCAAAAATTTCATAAAGAAAACTTTTGGGTACCAGAATCTTCTTATAAAAATAAGCCTTATGAAATCCTAATGATTGGGTTTTGTTTAAGGAACAATTCTTTACCCAGTGACCTCCACATTGACACTTTGTGAAAAATGGGTCACTTTGAGGAACAAAGTAGTTGTTACTAAAAACGGTTTAGAGCTAGTTTAACCAAAACCAGAAGTATTCCTTCGAGGTCGGATTTGTGAATACATTTTATCAAAATTTTCTTTACCTAGGGTAAAGTATGACAAACACTTCCTCAAGGAAAATATTTCGGATTTGAGTTTGATAACCAAGTTCTTATCTTCAAAAACATTTGAACTAGAGTTAGGCTCGAAAACATTTTTCTTTGAAATTTTTTTTTTAGATCTTTTGAATGTTTATTCTTCTCAGAAATTACTTCCTCAAGATTTTTTGAAATACTTTCAAAATCATAATTTTTATTATCAAGATCTTTAAAAAGATCTGATATTTACTTAGAGAGAATTGTATTCATAGAATTTCCTTATCAAGCATTTTCATGAATTTTGAGTTTTCTACCTCAAGAAGTTCCGAAAACCTAGAAACTTCTTCATATGTAGGTAAAGTATTTTCTTCATTAGAAGATGATTCTTCATCAGAAGAGTTATATTATTTACTATCATTGGAATTTAGAGAAAATTTGGTCAAGGATTCAGCATTGTGTACCTTAACCATCAAGCAGTGATTATCAATTGGTAGAATGGACATTAGACCAAGATTCTTCTATCCTGAAGATTCATAATCCGAAGATTCATATGAAGAATCACCACCACTGGCACTCCAACTATCATTAGCTTTCAAAAAATTCTTAGCTTTATCTTTGTAAAACATCTTCAAGTTTCTTCGATATACAGTTTGCTATTTCATAAGAAAAAATTTGGCTACGTATGTTCCTATTCATTGAACAAAGAAAAGTAATGTGTACCTTATAGTTGAGTTGGTATTCATGCTTTTCTTGATTAGTAAAGGCACTAACTTCCTTATCAATAACTTTGTATCCTCCGGTAAACATGAAAAAGTTATATACCCCATTATTGATAATGAAAGTATTCATTAAATCTCTCCAATATTCGTAATCATTACCATCAAAAATTGGTGGTATAGTAGGATTTAGGTTGTCGATAGAACCAACATTTAAGCATGCCATCCTTAAGAAAAAATTTGGCACACAAACATGTTAGAAGTATAAGTCTGTAAACAAGAGAAAATATCCTAAGAAAAAAACATATTGTGTCTTTAAGAAAAAAATGAATCTGAACTGTGATTTTGAAAAATAGATTTTGAAAAGTATGAATCCGAAAATATGAATATGAATTTTCAATTCCGAATGTTATGAAAAAAAATCTTCTGAATCTAATCGTGAGATTAATTCAGATTGAACCAATCCCTCTGATACCAATTGTGAAGATGGTATGTGAGTATGATATACTCTATAATACCAAATATAGGATCGAATATATAATTATGAGATTCTCAAATATAAGATGGGGGGGTGAATTGTGCTTTTAAAAAATCCTTAAGGAAATTTTGCATAACCAAAATTCACAGCACCCCAATGTTCTAATGAATTTCTTGATTCCAGAAAAGTGATTATGGAAATGAAACGTAACAACAGTTTACACCAACTAATATTCTACCTTAAAGAGTATAGAATCTAACTAAATAAGAGTACACGTAAGGAAGTATAAGAATGTTATACATTCCTTAAAAATACAAAATGTAGTGGAAAAACAAGTAGTAAAACAAAAAGTAAAAAACATTAACTCTTTTGACCCAAAGAGAAGAGTATACAACAGCCCTAGATAAGAGGTCCCTTGATTTGTACTTTCAAGAAAGTATGTATTACCCACACCAGGGTAATCCCTTGATACAAATATCGTATTCTGTCTCGCTATCCCCGCAAGCCCTCAATTATCTGGTAGTTGGCACCTCTGTCTTCATATCCCCGGAAGCCCTTGATTGTAATCAGCAACAATCGGAGTAGCACAAAGCAAGTCTTCACAATGCACATTTTGAACAAGTTTTTCATACATTCTGCATGAATCTTTAAGAGTTGATAAGATCCTTTCTCTCTATAAATCACTTCAGGATGTTCTGATCACCAAAATTCCAAAAGTCCTGAGCAAGTTCAAATGAGATCTTATTTATATGTGAAGCACCAATGGTCAGCTCCCTCCTCCAAAGGTCATATTTATCCTTGAATTTCAGAGGGACCTATACACATGTCACTCAACCAACGGTTAGTTAATAATTTAAGTCACAACATCGTTTTATATTAGAACAAGTATAAGCATAAGTTAAACTGAAGTTCTTAATGAAATTAAATAAGAGTTCATAATGTTAGCAAAGTATGAAAGTTCATAGTCTAACTAAAAATAGAATTCGAAGCCCATAATAAATAGATATTCGGATTCTGTTTTGTGGGAATTAGGAACCTGAATTCTATAGAATTCCGGAGTCAGAATTTCAAGGAAATTCATATTCTAGATTCACAAGAATTCCGGACCTGAACATACAGAGTTCGGAGTTGAACTTATAGAAGTTTGGAGTCAAACTTGTAGACGTTCGGAGTCGAACTCATAGAAGTTCGGAGACGAACTATTAGGAGTTCGGAGTAGAACAGGTAGAAGTTCGTAGTCGAACTCGTCGAAGTTTGGAGTCAAGTAGTAGAAGTTCAGAGTCAAAATATTAGATGTTCGGATTCGAACTCATAGTAGTTTGGAGTCGAACTAGTAGGAGTTCGGAGTTTTAAACATAATGCTTTGTATCTAATTATTATATGATTCCGAGTTTTTTAGATACAATATGGATTTTACACATAGAGAAAAAATGTGATGGAACAATGAAAACAATGTAAGGATAAATTTCCATTTGGGAAGGAAATTTTCCTTAAGAAAATGAAACAAGGGGTAAAAAGAGATTTTCCTTAAGATAAGGTGCCTATGATTTTCAAAACATGATGGAATGGAAAATTCATAAGGAGATCCTTATTGACTCAACATGAATATTGTACCAATTTTTCTATAGGTGATCCTCTGAGCCCGATGAGTAACAGGAGGTGGAAGGGTTTCCATAATTGGATGTACTACTCTTATTTACCACCTCAAATTGAGACTTGATCAGACAATAAACTTAACACTAAGAATATGGAATGTGAGTCCGTTTTCTAGGGAAATTTATGTGGTGTGTGTGAACAACTCTTGGAATTTCTTTTTAGTTCAAAAGAGGAAGTGGTTGAACATGTTATTTTACTCAATTCCACAGAATAGGAAGCAACTTAAATGATGTGGAGGTCACTGAGGATTACTCTTAATGAGGAGAAATACACCTGGATCAATATGAAAAACATGATTCTCATTGGGGGAATAAATAATGGGAATATCATCCTAGAGGAGTACATTTTGTCTATAGATAAGATGGTCGATGAGTTTGAAGATCTGGTAATAAATGAACCAAGAACATAGTTATTTGTTATATCCTATAAATTTTTTAGGGAGATTATCTCTGGTAGATTTAAATATTCTATTAATGGTTCTGTTATCTTTTTTTTGGTTAAATGCATGGTTTCTCACATTTTCTTTAACAGTTTTTACTACAATAAAAATATAATTTTCAGTCAAATAGTAGTATGTATTAATAAGAAGTTGATACTTCTTGTAAAGATGAGGAAATATTAACGATTTCACTGGTGATTGGGGATATATTCTCTAAGGATGAATGTAATGAAGTTATATGCGAGGAAGAAATTGAAATGGGTTATATGATGAAGTGAAAACTCAATAAAAATCATTAAAAGATCAAAAAATTTAAAACAATTATGGAAATTTAACAAGACACCATCAATATTCAAGAAATAATGAATTAATTCATATTGAAGAACAGTGAACACAGAAAGAATAGATTGATAAATTTATTATGACCCTCTTTGTGGATAATTATTTGAAATCTTAAATGGAATATAAATAAGATGAAAATTATAATTTGAAATAATTTTTTGAAAAGAAAAACATTATAGGCTTAAAAATAATTTAATAAATTAAAATGAAAATTTTAAAATAGTGTATGAAGTTGGGGAAAGATCAAAGAGTAGACTATGTAATGGATTGATTTTTTAAAGAATGATGACTTTAATTTGGAAAGAATGAATAAAATTTTAATATCTAAAAATATCTCAGAATATAACGTGTAAATTATGATTAAAATTTTAAACTAAAGAAATTAAAATTTGTGGTAACAAAAAATAATTATCATTTTTCAGGAAATTTTTGGTACACTAACATGAATTTAAAAACTCCTATAATTGGTGACTTAGAAAATTAAAATAAGATTTCTAGAGTAGAGATTAACCTTTAGATGTTTATAAAAAATTCCATTCCCAAAATATGATCTAAAATTGATGTTTAAAACATAGGACAATAATAGTTTTCAATTCCTACACATTAAAAACATTTCATAGGAATGTATAAATTTTATGGACACTACTATCATTGAGTAGACTTTAGCCACTTGGAATAAAGTTCTTTATTTAATTAAAAGTATTTCTATCAGAATACAAAATTTTATATACAATTTGTTATATGTAGTTAGTCCACCAAATAAATATAACTTAAGAATAAATATTAAAATTCTCAACTAAAGGATAAGAACAACATCCAACAATTGGATAAGGTTTTAGGAATATCTGAACAAGTGGATCACTATGCTGAAGAATGTATCCCTATTCTACCTAACCTAATGAGTATTAATTTTAATACTCAATAGGAACTAAAGACTAAATATAATATAAAATAGAATTCATTACTTGTTGAAGTTTCACTTATAAGGCCCTGGCCTTAAACCTTACTTAATATTGAATTAAATGAATAATTCACATTGAGGATCTTTTCAGGTTTAGAGTTTTAGAGAATTAGAACATAACTATTACATCTCAAAAGATTACAAAGTAGACACTTCTACTAAGTTTCCATATAATAATAAAAAAACTCTTAAAAAGAAAGATGTCTAAATTCCATGTTTTAGATAGCATGAAATTCCCTTGATCCCATCCTTGACCTTATTCCACTTTAAGTCCTGTGAAAAACATTTCGAAAAACTTGGGGTGAGCATAAAAAGCTCAGTAAGGGATACAAAAAGAATGAAAACTGTTAGTTTTTCAAACATCAAGTAAACCATGTATACTATATCAAAGTAATACCTTCACCTTCATGAAGTAGTAAAAAAAATCTTCACTGAATAAAGTATCATTACTTACCTTTTTGTAACCAAAGGAATTACCATAAAACCCATATAAAGAACACATAGAATATATAAAGGTATCTTGGGACATAAACATACTTAAGTGGAATAACCATACGGTCGACTTCCACACATATCACTTAATGGAATAGCCATACGGCCAATTTCCATACATACTTAATGGAATAGCCATACGGCCGACTTCCATACCCAATGCATTGGAGGTTATAACATAACCACCCATCCTGGTATTCACGGCACCACCCGTCATATTGTTTATAACGTAACCACCCATTAAAATGTCCAAGTACCAGTATAAAATCATAAAACATAAAACCAATATAAAGGAATGATAACATTTCCACATTTCAATCACAATATATCATAAATATATTTACATAATAGAATCCTTTTTCAAAACCATTTTCAATACCAAAATACATAACAGAGTATATGGTATTTATTTTATTCTAAAAACATTACGGCTTGTTGAGAAAGCCAAAGATCAAATAATACTCGCGGCGGCGGAAAAGGTCGTTGTCACCGCGTACGTTAAAAAAACATTCCTTTTTGTCGTTTAGTAAAACGCTTCGTAGAAAAAGATTCCTTTTGTATAAAAGTAAAAGTCAAAGGAGTTTATACACCGTATAAAAGAAAGTTGTGTATAAAACGAAATATGCCTCAATGAAAGGAGATTGAGACGAAGTCCCTTACCTCGGGTCCGACTTGACTCGATCGTTCTTTAACGTCCTGAAAAATAAACTTGAGTTAATTTATACTTGATTAAGAACCTTTTTAAAGTTCATTATTCTTTTTATATCACTTATTGACATGTTATAAACATTATGTAACCATTTAAGTTAATAATGTTTGTTTTGTCAATATTTGGTTCTTAAGTCGAAAGTTGACTTCTTACAATTACATGTTGTTCATGTGGTCAAAAGTTCTTTATATCCAGAATGAAATTCCTGATTTGGATATAATATGTATCATATATATCCAGCATATACATTTATTTATAATATTACATAATCATTTATAGGTGAGAAATGAAATGCACCGTTCATGGAGACGGTAAGCCGTACGTACGCATGAACGCTACTTTCATTTCTTTGTCATATTAGTGGAATTAAAACTAAATGAGAGGTATGTATATTTTAATTCCAGAATTATATTCATCATTTAGATATATCATTAATTATATATATACATTATATACATGTAATTTTAATAGTACATTACATTTGGGGATAAGAAATGAAATGCACCGTTCATGGAGACGGTAAGCCGTACGTACGCATGAACGCTACTTTCATTTCTATCTCATACTTTAATGGAAAGAAATAATAATGATATAGAGGTATATTATAATTCCAGTATAACATTATATATAATAACTTTAAATCCATCCTTTACATGTCCCACATATGGCATTAACGAATCACATCACTTTGAGGGGGCGGTAGTCCGCACTTCCTTAAATGAAGATATCGTTTTTACCCATAATGAAAACCATAAAGGTATGCCCAAAATGAAAAAAACAGAAGCTTAAGGAAAACATAAACATATCATATATCATATATAAAAATAGTGACATCATAATGGCCACCTTTGAAGGTGTTAAATGAGTAATGAACAATCATCGTTTCGGGAGGCAGAATTTCGCCATCCACGGAAACCGTATGTTCTTTAACCATTTTGTATAGTTGTGTGAGAGTGTAGCTCAAATATATTTTATAACAACATCCTAGTATATTGAAGATACTGGTGTTGTTACAAAAGAAGTAAATAAAAAGAGTTTAGAGGGTTGGAGAAGCAAAATAAAACAAATGAACAAGAGAGAATGAATTACCTTTAAAAGTGTAACTCCCTTTTGATTTGAGCCTAAAGGATTCCTTTGAAAGGATTATTCCCAAAGGGAATCCTCTAGGATGATGAGAGGGATTTGGAGAGAGTAATTGGGCAGGGTTTGGCCAAGCCAAAGGCTTGAGAAGTGTGTCAAATGGGGTAGAGGTGGGGGCCTTTTATAAGAGGAGAGGAGGGGAACTTTTGGAAAGTAAAGAAATATTACTTTATTTGAAAATGTGTTTCGGTTTTAAAAGGTCCCACATTGATATAATTAGTGGATAAGGTTATAAGGGTTCTAAATCCACTCATCCAATTGGTTTTGGCCATGTGTAGGTTTTATATTTTTCATTATCTTTCCATTTTATTTAAATCTTCAAATAATGATGTCATCGCTGCATCATTATTATGTCATATATAATTTAATTTATTTAATGTCTAAAAATTATAAAAAAAATACTATGATGTAGAAAATATTTTTATCTTTCCAATGACTATTTATAATCAAAATTTTTACTTGTATAACCCCACTCAAAAATTATTTTAGTAAAACAATTTATGTTAGTGTCATTTTCACTTTAACATTAAATAAAAATATATTAATGTCATTTTCCAACTAAAGTGGCTCCATGGGGTCCCCAAGTTGGCCCATGGCTTGTCGTGGTCGGCCATGACACAACCAATAAGTTTGGGACATGTTTCTAGGCCATTTCATATTATTAAAGCATTATTTATACCTTAAACTACACTAATAACCACTAATCGCGATTAATGAAAAAAAGTTACTATTCACCAAAAAATTATTTTAATCTCATTGAACCACATTTTACTTCTTAATGACAACCATGTATGTTGGATTTTCAAAATTCAATACACATTAGTGGTAAACTTTCATTTATCTGAAAATCAGTTTGCTTGATTACCACTTAGTGGTTTCACTATTCATCAAAAATTGAAGTTTTTCAGAAAATTACCAAAAATTCACCCTAAGCTATATTTGATATTCCGAATTCAAAAATAAAGTCCATTTTACAAAATTCAAAACTTATAAGTCAAATTAATTAATTTAATAATTAATTTCCGCTGTCATGACAAATAGTGTGTTTTTGTGAAACAATAAGTATCAAAAGATTGACACCAGTTTAAGTCCAATTTCAAAGTCAAATTGATTCCAATGACCACCATTGGATTAACTGGTAAAAATATTTTCTAATTTTACTTTAAAACCAATTAAAATAATAATCTAATCATATAAATAATTTAGATTAAAAAGAGGTTTTGAATTAAAATACAACATTTTACACTATTCATAAAAAAATGAACTTTATCAGAAAGGTACCAAAAATTTACACAAAGTAAATTTTGATGTCCCGATTCTAAAGAAGTGTTATATTTGGTCCAAAATAAAGTATAAGAGTGATCAAAACTATATTTAATGACGGTTCACCATTAAAAGGTGATAAGTGAACCTTTAGTGAAAATTAGAGTATATATGCCCTAAAATTGAACTCTTTCCGTATTTTAAGCCTTTATCTTTTATTGGGTAAATGTATAAACATTTAAAAACATATCTAATCATATTTTAGTTATTTCTATCCATTCACGCCAGTACAACGACTACTTGTTAACTAACATTTAAAATAATATTATTTTATTACTAGTATGCTACGTAAGTTTCAAAGAAACTCATCGTTGCGTATCGGGTACGCTATCTAACATAGAAAACCCTTTAAAATAAAATTAATATTTAATTCATAAATATTAATAAATATGAATATTCTTTATTCTTTATTTACCTGGGATGTTACATCACTAGAATCATTTACAGAAGAATATCCATAGATTTTGGATAGTGGATATTATTCATACAAGGGAAGATATTAAAATATCATAAAGGAGGTTTTGGATTTCATGTATAGATTAGTAAAATCTATAAATAATGAGTAAATACAAATAAAATGACTTATACCAACAATGATTGGAAAAGATCAGTTGATGTTGAATAACATGGTATATGTTAATGTTATGAAAAACAATTAATTCAGTGTCTCAAAGCAGTATGATTAAGGTAATGAAGTTTCATTTTGGAAATATAGATTATCATTATATTGTTTCAAATATAGATGTATATTACCATTATGATAATGATATTGGAAAAAACGTGGTTTGTAATGAAACAAATCATGTTATTTTAGCCTAAAAAAGTAAAATTAGTTGTGGTATTGATGACCTGGAAATATCTGGAAAAGTAATGTGAATGAACATTCTCGATGGGAGAATGTTTATGATGTGAGTATGATAAAGATTAAAAAAAATTATGTTATATTTAATCCAAAAGTAGAATAATTTTAACTATTTATATAATAAAATATAGATTCTAACATCATACCCATTAGAGATCATTCCCATAGATATGAGTGGGCTTATTAGGAAGAATTCAATAAAACAAATTGATTATATTATTTCCTTTATATCTAAATCACATGTTTCATATAACTTATGTTCCTAAAACACATGTGAGATTCTAGGGGGAGGTTTAAGAATTTGTGAAGTGCTAAGAAGAAACGTGGTTTCTCCTTAAATAAAGAATTGATAGAAACCAATGGTAAGCATACTTGTGGAAAATTTGAATCATATCTATAGAATCATAGTATTGATCATGAACTATGTGAAATCAACTCCCAATAAAATAATGGTTTTGATTATTTAAATATTATATCTTGGTAAATATGTCTCATACAATATTGATGAAGGATTTAACTTCTTATTATTTTTTATGACTAACAATTGGTACAAGAGTTTCTATACACAAATATGGTTTATATCATCCATATTTTGATATTTCACCATATAAAATTAATAATAATTAAACCAAAATATTTAAATAGTTAAGGTTTTTTGAAAACCCTTATATTATCATAGTGAAATTTGAAAACCGTGGTAATTTTGAGAAAATAAGATTTGGGGGTATCTTCCATCATTATCTTACAAATAGAATAAAAATAATGTGATAGGTATGCTCAATGATTGTCTATATATAATGGTGTTGGGAAACATGAAGAATGAAATTACACATCAAAAGTGAAGATCTGAAATTAAACTTAATAAATAATATTTTATAGACAAGAAGGATGAAGAAGCAGAAGACAAAGTGACTCTAGATAAAGTACGTATTATATATGATTTTTAATCCATTTAACGTCATTAATAAAAACAATTACCAATTAATGTAGGAATTATTATATAGTATTTTTTCTAGAATATCACAAGATAACAGAGGAAAATAGTTTACACTAGGAGAACATTGAAGACATCAAAATGGACCTCGTAATTTTCGGAAGTAAAACCAAGGTTTTTGAAAGATGAAGTAGATCATAATGTGTGGACTAATTCTAGGATTGAATAATTAATATCAGATCAATAAGAATGATACTTGGGTGTTGCTACCCAATCCAAAAAAACCAGACTTCTGTCAAAACAAAATGGACATTCTATAATATGTTTATTGAAATAATAGAAGTGAAAATAAACAAGGAATTTATAGTTTTAAAAAGTTTCATAGAGGATGATGTAGTTAATTTGGATGTGAACTTAACATTAGTTTCTAATCTTGAGATAATTAATATATTTCTTACTCTTATGAAACAAAATGAAAGAATAACTTCCAAAAGTATTTCAAATCATCCACTCTCAATAGAGTTTTCGAATATAAATTATACATTTAGAAATACGATGTTTTATTACACATAGAAGTTGAATGTAATTTTTTTTAAAAGAAATGCTCCATATGGGTTAAAACTACTCAAATAATAAAGGCCTTCCATGTCATACACTTACAGGAATTTTTTAATTTTCATGAGTAGAATAGTGAACTATCACATAAAAATTAAAGAGGCTGAAGAGTTGTTACTTTTTATTGCTATCTATTAAGATGATATCATATTTAATATAAATAAAGAATATATATATAATGATTTTTCGTTGGAGATTAAAAATATTTATTATATGTATATTCTTGGAGAAATGGGGTACATTTTTAAAATCAAAATTTCATAATAGGAACATCATATCAATGTTTATCAATAGAATGATGACCATAAACTGCTAAATAAATTTTCAATATATGAATCAAATATGATTTATACTCTAATTTCAGTTGGAAACAAGAATTTAAAGGATAGAAAGGGAATGGAATATGATTCAAAGAAATTGTTGTGCTAATTGGTAGTTTTATTTACTAGACTAATTTGAGACTGGAAAAGGTGTTTGTTGTACCAATATATTATAGATATCAATTTTCACCAAAATAAATATTATTTCAAAACCAAAATTATAATTCCTAGGGAAATTAATGACATGATGGATTATGAACTAAATTTTTTTAGTATTATAAATCCTAATATCGTTGGATATAAAGATATGGATTCAACTGTAATTATAGATGATAAAAAATCAATAATTCATGGAGATTTATTTTTATGAAAATGGTATATTTTTTTTGGAAAAACATATAATTTTCTATGACCTTAGGTACTGAAGAAAGAGAATATATTTTTGAAACTCAAGAAATTTCACAATTGTTGTGGATGAGGGCCTAATTGGAAGATCCAACGTATATGTCATCTATGATAATCAATGTAATATAATTTTTTTTAATAAATATAGTTCACAATTATTTATTAAAGAATAAATATATAAAATATTATTTTATCAATGATTTGGTGAGACATGGAGTAATTAATCTAGAGTTTTTTTCTTCCATGGAGATGATTTTAGATATGTTCAATATGAAACTTATAATAGAATCATTTGATATATATTTTTTGAGGACTAGATTCAATGATAATTCTCCACAATACTAATTTATGGTAAAACAATCCCATATGACTTGTCCATGGATAATTATTTTCTGATGGGAAGAAATACCACCTAAATATATTTATTTTTTTCCTATAATTTATGTAAGGAGAGGGAGAAAATAATATTTGGGGAAAATAAATTAATAAATAAATATATCCTAATTTTTTAGAGATCTATTATTTATTGGGAGTATATATTTAGAGGGAAATTTGAAAATGCGTACCCTATGAATCTAACATGGTTTTTTGTGTTGTGAACTACTCAGACTTTTTGGTGAGCAAGTACAAGGGATCAGGTTAATTACTTGTTCTATGAAAACATGTTTAGAAATAGGAGATTATTTTTTCTCAATTAGTATCATGTTTGATAATTTGGTTGACATAAATAATTGGAATGGATATCATACCATTATTTTTCAACGAGCCCTTAGAAAGTATGAATTGTTTGAAAAGTGATTTATATTAAATGGAACCTAATAATATAAAAAGGGAAGTATTTTCTGTCCTGATGAATAAAGATGATTATTAGATCAATTTTTGTTTTGAAATTAGGGTTTTTTGAATACTCATTAGATGTTTTTGAATTTTTTTAAAAATAATAAGAATTATAGATTATATGATGTGGATATGGTTATTTTGTCATTTTTTCAATGCATAAATAATGAACAAACTCAAGTGTTACATGGTTTCTAATTTGATTTAATGTTCATTCAATGGATTCGAAGTCATTGAAGGGATATGGGGTAATATTAGTGTAGTTTAAAAAAAATTTGAGCTATTTTGATAAATTTTGAAAGGCTTTTTGTCATGGAAAAAACTAGGTATGAAAATGGAAAAGTAAAAAAAGTCAAGGTATTTCTTTCTTCAATGAATAATGGTTTTATACATAATACATTATGTTTTATCTAATATAAAATATTTAAATATGGTAAATTCCCCTAAATATATTATTATCATTTTTTAATGGATAGGTTTTTTATATCTAGAAGATATTAAATTTAAAAAAAAAAGTAAACATTACTCTGATATGTAATGTTTTAATATTTTTTATATACTGATTTTTCATATTTGTTTGGGTTGGAAATTCATAACATTTTTCAATATTCTTGTTTTTTATATTTTATACATATGGATTTCTGATATGTGATATGTTTTTTATTTATAAAAATGAAAAATTCTATAAATGAATGGTTTTCCATTTTTTGATATGTATGGTTTTTCTTTATGTGATTAATTCTGATTTGTGAGAGTTTTATGAATGAAAATTGGAAATGTTTTTTTATCAAAAGGGTTGATAGGTAAAAGTTTATATTTAATATATATGTTATTTATAGGTTCATATGGGTTTTTAATTTTTTAAACATTAAAATTATGATGATATATCTATTATTTTATAGATTAGATATCGTGAAGAGAAATCATGATACATTTTTTTGCAGAATAAGTTCCATGATGTGAAGATGATATCACACTCTAATCATGAATACCACGAATAAAATATGAAAACGGCTACATCATGAACAATATTTTCATATAAAAATGAGATAATAATTTTTATAAGTCGTTAGAGGTACTTTTTTATTCTGGATAAAGGTTTATTGTAACACCATAATGACCATGAAAAATATGATTGGTGGGGTTGCAGAATAGAAGTTTAATAAATATTATATTTCATATTTGAATTTTAAATAAAAAAATTCACATGAATAAAATAAACATGTTGTGTGAGATAAAAAAATTCATCTTACTCTATTATTGATGGGACAGAGAGTACTGGATGAGGCTTTAAAGATTTATTTGCAATGATGTGTGTATATAATTAAATAATAATGGGATTAACAAGAAGAATCATAGAGATGACATGATATAAGACCATCCCTATTTTAATAAATTATTATTATTGAAAAATAGATTACAAATATTTATTTGTTTTGGATAAATTGACATTAGTCAATAGTCATTTTCATGTATCATGAGATCATGGATATACATTACTTTACATAAACACATTATTGATGTTAGTGTAGTATATGGTCTAAAGTGATTGAAACTCATGTCAATGATTAGCTACTCATTTTGACTAGTGTTATCTATAAAAATAAATTTTTCGGTTTATTTTTAGGATTTTATTTGTGTGATAGGGATATAGTCATTTACATTAATAGCTCTCAAAGGTGTTTGTTAAAGAAAGAAATGGTAATGAATTCCCATATTCAACCTGTCTCTCGTTGAATTATCACTAATCTTGGAGGTCATTTTCATCCATCATATGCATGTATGAGTAATCATATAATACCTTTTTCATAAACCTTGAGGGAAGGTTGGACATGGATTATTACAATCCTATATATCCAACTCATACATTCTTCACTATCTTTACAAGGTTGACCAATAAATCACTTTTCATTCAACTTAGTAGATGATCACATCCCCTTCACCTCAAGAAAATAGATAAGAAAATAATATACACTATATCGTTATGACTTTTGGATTATATGTCTATTTCAACCGAGTTTCTATATTTTATAGTCATTATATAAGAGGATTAATAAAAACTTTTTTAAGATCTAACTGATGGAATGATAAGAAACAAACCCCACCTTCCCAATATTTTCTTCCATCAAGGATTATATAATAAAGGTACCATAGAACCAATTTTATCAACAAAGTTATTGAAACAACATTATATATAATGATCCAATATGAAACATGCACACCTAGTATACCAACTTCATTATATATGAAAGTCCATGTGTGATATACTTGGGGGAATCTAGTGCATAAAACTCATTTCGAGCATCATGAGTATATTCCATATATCAATAGAATATTATTACTCATTATCCAATTATTATTTAATTAAAAGCTATAACACTTAATGATGAATATTATTTAGGGATAAAATAACTCATAAGATGATAGTTATCATTTCGATTCATGAAATATGTATGTCTAATGTGAAGTAGGAATAATACAATGTTTCTATTCTAAATAAAATGATATATTTTATATTATTAATCTCTTTTAATAATACCAATAATTACTATACATAAAACCCTATCTAATCATTTTTCATAAGATGGAATGCTAGATATTTCCAACATTTTATGAACTTTTCAAGTTTTCGTAAACTTATTATTTCTACCTTTAAATCCTACTACATCTCTAGGTGATCATCTAATAAAATTCTCCAAATACAATCATTATCAGGTAACATCTACAAATCCGAATGAAATATAGGAATCAAATTCATATTGTAGAAGACGTTAAATAGGTATTCAAACCACTTTATGTTGTAACATCATATGTAATGACATCACTAACTTATTTAGTCTAAATAGAATAATTTTTATTTTATTCGTCATTATAGTTCTTGGAATAATTCCATGAAACATTCCCATTGAGATCATTTGGGTAAAATATGTTACTATTTACATGATAAAATTGATAGCAATTCCTAAAATAACATTAGGGTAAAAAGTGATACTCTCCTCATTGAAATAACTAAATGTAAATATTTAAATTAATCTTTAAGGATATACAAAAAACTCATTTTGGATATTATGTGATATTAAATTTGAATACTCACTCGAATAATTTTTATTTGTTAACTTTGAATATCTCTATGTCCAAAATATACTCCCACTAGCCAGTTAGGATCTATACTCAGTTTAGAATGTAATTTTATGTTATAAGAACTATATGTTGTATACTCTATACAAACTATATAATTTAGTGGTTATATTAATAAATAAAATATTTTATCTATATAGTAAATATTATTCTATGTGTATGGATAAAGTTTCAAAAAATAAGAGTATATTATTAAAAATATTCTATTATGACTGGTGAGTAATCCTTCTATAAAACTTTAATGAAGATTTTAGGTGATCACTAATATACTAGATAAAAAAATATATTTTTTTATTATATAACATGTTATATAATATACTGAATCATAAACCATCAAATTATTCATAACAACTCAATGTTAAAAAAATGTTCAATTCCATATAAGATAAATGAGATAATTATACTGATCCTTAATTTAGATCCGTTTCAGATTGATATATTCCACTACATTAAAAATAATTATTTATAATCCACTTTCTTATTCATTTAAATAAAAAAACATTCTCCGTAAATTATTTCTATATTTTTTAAGTCATGTGAGATTACAAAATTTGAAATTTATAGATTTTGTATCAAAAATTAACATAGAAGGATATAATTTCTATAGCACTAATACCTAACAAAAAAATTTCATAGGGTTCCTATAAACCATATTAGGTATCCAATATAATTCATCATATGGAAAAAAATTTCTTTCCTTGGTGAAATTACCTATAAGTTTCCATCACATGTTTATGTTATTAGAAGAAACATTAATAGACCCTCCCATAAACGTTTCATCTTCTAATTTAATGATTTAGCCACTTTTTCTATTCATACAACACCTGCACCTCGACCTATCATGCCTAGTTCATCTCTCCCAAACACTCTAAGAAAATTCAGCAAACAATTCTTGAACACATTAACATTTTCAAGTAATTTCCTAAAATTTAATATATTTTAATCCAAATCTCAAACAATCCTTAAGGAAATCACCATCCTCTCTAAGTCATGCGTAGTCATAAATATTTTATGAGTGGTGAATTAAGTTTCTCATGAAATTTTTTAGCTAATGTATTTGAAACCGAAAGTGAATCATTCTAGGATTCAATTACGAATATATATATTTATGTGTTAAACAATTTTAACCATCTATTACCATGTCTCTAGTTACTCTGATACATCAAATTTTCCATTCTTATATACATATTAAGTTTCTATACCGGTCAAATAAATAATTTCATTAGGATCTATTTATTTATTATTTTTATCAAATTAATGTTGTATTATGATGAAAACATTAATCTATAATATAATCTTTTATCAAGTGAGTATCATGTTTTATATTATTTTAATAAGGATATTTATAAATTTTAAACGGATTAAATTGAAGAACCATTTTTAAATTTATCATATTTTTCATTAGAAAGTGATCCATATTTCACGAAAAAAATGATTCTACATTGGATTTCCTCTCAAATCAAAGTTATACTAGTTGGGTATTATTTCAATAATACCATATATGACTACTGGATGGTTGATCGGATAATTATTTCCCATATCCATCATATTGAAAAAGTCAACACCAATACTCTAGTATTCCAAATCTTAGTGTTCAAAAACTAGGTTCTTCCCAAATCACACAATATGATTTGGTCACTTAACTGATAGGATTATCCATTTCCACCATGAAGCACACAAGATAATACATGGCCACTATAATTTGGTATAACCTATCTTGTTGAATGATTTAGGTCTTGAAATTTTTATTCTTTGGAAGGGATATAAAGCCTAGTATTTCAAATAGTGTTTATTATCACACCACATTATCTCATTTTATTCCCATTCTATATTTATACATTGAATTATTTGGTTTTAAAGAATATTACTTCCAAAAAATCAATATGATTGAACTATATTTATGTGAAACCCTTTACCTAACTCATAGCTTTTGTTATAATCCCAAATTAAAACCCAAATATATTCATACAAATATAAATGAATCTTCTTCTTATGTAACATAAAACTCATTCATAATATGTATTAAAATTATATAATATCAATAATACCTAAAAGAGTAATCCTAGATCAATAGTTTTCCAATCCCTTTTTTCTAGAAATGGAATAATCCTACAGGTCAATGAGTAGTTTGACATGGATTCCGTCTACCCAGGGATACATAACTATTGATGAATTTTAATTTTTTAATATTATAACACCTAATATGTAATTAAGAAAATAATTTAGTCTCACAAACCAATAAAATCGAAATATATGTAATATGAAAACTATATGAATTATTGAACAAAGCATGTAACTCTTCATATTCATGTAAGACAATTTAGAAGCAATTTAATACTTTTAAATAAATCATATTTTATAATTCCCAATATTTAAATTATATATATAAATTTGGAAGAAAAAATAATAATTAAACCTAAAATTCATACATATATGTGTGAGATGAAAAACTTATGAAAATTTCATGAACAAATTATAAACATTTTCAAATATAGATATGGATAAACATTGAAAATTCAAATTCATACAATATAAATATTTCAAAATAATATTTGAATGGATTTATATAAATTCCATGAGACAAAAATTTCGTAATATTCTAATAATAGTTTTATTAATGAATAATAAACATTAAAAATTTTATATAAAGAATTTACATAATTTTAACATCAGATATTTGATTTTATTAGAACAGTTCATCATATCGTCATATATAACTCCTTTTGGAATGGATTTAATATTATTCCAGGGACATAATATAAAAATTTTATATTATTATTTTTTTAAAATTCATATACTATTATAAAAAAATTATATTTTACCTTATCATATTAATAAATAATTTATAAATTATTAATCCATGTAATTCCGTTTTAAAATGTGAGCACGTCTACCAAAACAAATTGGTTCTACTTAAAGTCCTCACCAGATTTTATGTAGGTTCTTTGGGCCTCCTGGGTGAAGGTTGTTTAGAATTACCATGAAAAATAGTTTCACAAAGTTATATAAAAATATATTATCTCTATGATGTATTTTAAATCATTTTGGTCCTAAATAAATGATTTAAACCAAAATAGTTTTTGGGACCATTTAAAGGCATGGTCATACCATGGAAATAAGTAGTTTGAATAGTCATTTTACTTATTCATGGTGTGACGGAAGGGAAATAAAATTCCCAAAAGTCCATGGACACTTCCATTATTGAATGTTCTAAACTATTTTGGACCACAACCATGACCTAATAATGGGATAACAATTGTGTAAATAATTTTTGTATGATGGAATGTTTTATATTATTTTCAACGACAACTTTAATGCCCGATTTCTATAGAATATTAAGTTATATAATGAAGTAATAATTGAAATTATCATTTTTTATAATTTTTTACATCAGTGTCTACAAACAAATAAGAACCAAAACCTATTTTTTTCATTTATCCATGTCATGGAACCTTTGAAACTTGTTCTTCTAGTCTCTTCATCCATTGAAATTTCAAAAAAAATTAATATATTGGATCTAATTGGGATTCATTATATCTTTTACTTAGTGAATGGAAAGTTATAAAATTATATTATTCACAAAAATATATGTATTCAATTGGAATGAATATATATGAACATCTAGAAAAAATAACGTAAACCTATTCATTTATCCTATTAATGCTCTTCAGGTAAATTTAACCCTGATATCTAAGAAGAATCTGAAAAATATTTCCTATGGAGTTATCCCCAGATTATATGAATCCCTAATGCAGGTGTAGGACCTCTCCCATTTACTAATCAACTAAAATAATGTTTTCAGTGAATAGAGATAAATGTGAACTTTTTTATTTTTCATGTTCATGATTTATAACATGTGACTCAAGACTATGGAATGAAAAAACTCTCATAAGTAATGAATCCATTTATCTAGAACATACAAAACATCAAATAGTCATCCTATATGGAAGGATAAATTTATTAATTCTCTAAATGTTTCAATAAGTGAAATTTTTGTTTTATTCTCATTAATTAATTTTTTAAGATTAAATGATTATTTTATATTTTTAAACACTATAAATCCATCATCATATAATGGATAACCAAAAATGAGAGTATTATATGAATGATAATGAGGAACCTATTATAGTATCAAAAATCAGGATAATCACATGAAAGTACTCTATGTGGTGGGTAAAGTCGCCATATTGTCATGTAACCTATGGTATACCATGATATCATCTACACCCCCATGTTGTTGTGGTACCAATAGTGAACAATTTTAATAGGATTATTCAAAATATAAAATAGTATAATGAATCTAATTATTTTGAATAAGTGATAGATTCATAAAAATATTAATCTAAAACATGATATAGTGGTATATACCACATCATCATTTGTTATAAAATAATCCATATCATTGTAAAAGTTAACTCATCACGTTTTTATGAATGGTAGGTAACTTATTATATATTAATGCAAGACTCAGATTAATTATTCCATATTAATATATCATATAGATTTTGAAAAATAAAATGATGATGTTTACGGATTTAAAAATGTTTATATTGATTTTTCAAATTTTAAAAAATTAATGACAGGTTGAATAACAATTTACAAATATTTTTAACATTTTGAAATATTTTTGAAACATTTCATTGATGGATGGATGTTTGTGAAATTTTTAAAATTCCATGGAGCATAATTGGGGTTTTATAAAGTGGTTCAATAATTTTAAATTTTGTTACATAAAAATATTATTTGATTTTATATGAATTACATTAAACTAAATATCTCTTTTTATCTTTCTCTTGAAATAATGTTCTAGAATATCATGATCTATAGGCATTGTGTACCATGTACTCTCAATCTAACCAAATACCCTCAATTTCATCAGTATCTTCTGATCCGGGCCACCATACTAAATTGAGATATCAAAATCATCAATGTATTCATGCAGATAATTTAGAGATACTCTAATATTATTATAATTCAATAAACCAAAATAAACCTAAAAATGATTACCATATTTCATCAATAACAAAATGGTAGCCTGAAATCTAACACTAATAAATTTCCAAATTTTAAAAAAATCATAAAAATAGATAGAAATTATAATAGCTCATTTCCATAAAAAACCACTCATACCAAATCCAAAAATAATAACTCTGTAACACCTATAAATAAATAATTTTAAATATAATTTAAAATATCTATTTAAAATCAATAATATAATCCAATAAAAGTTCACATGCATAAGTATGTAGGAGAATCCACCTAATTTAATCAGTATGATAATGTTAGATCTCACATTCACTACATCCCATGTTTTTATAGTCCTTATCCCACACCATAAAATAGAATCACTATTTTTTAACAATAACCTCATATTTCACCAAACCCTCTCAAGATAAGGTTTCACTCAGAAATGAATAATAAAAACAACAATTAGGAGAGACATTAGGGAAATATATATTTGATATAGAACCCAATCACATAACTATGTATAAAAAAATTATAACTATAGGTGAAGACATATAAATGTTTTTTAAAAATGGCTCATAATCATGTGTTTCTAATGGAAGAAGATATAATGGGAGAAATTTAATTATTTAAGGGTAAAAATAATAAATTACATGTATTTTAATTTGTTATAAGGTTAAACTACACAATTAAGATAACCATACCACAAAAACATAATTTTTTATCTCATTTTCCTTGATGAATGGTCATTATACATGATTAGGTTAACGATGTGTCAAAATATTCATTCCAATATCCATTTAGGATTTCTAATACATGGTTTCTATAATTATTTTTTATGAATGGATAAACATTACACTAAAAATGATGCCACCCAAAAATATTATAAAAATACCAATTGTACACCCTAACTCCCTAAAATAAAAATTAAATTAAAAAACATTTCACACCTCAAATTTGGGTATTACAAATTTCATATTAAGTATAGATTCTATATGATATGGATGAATTATAATAAAACTTCATGTATACGGAATTTATTTGTGCATGTGTTCGATGTTAATAATAGGATACTATGAAGATTAATGTCCTAATTATTTTGAGGTTAGTATTATATGTAATGGTACTGAAAACAAGGTTTCTACTATTTATAAGCATAGTTTACATGATTTGGGTTGGGTGGAAGAGACTCCCCTTAATGTTTGTTATATCATGTGGGTATAGGAGAAAGATATTGTTATCATGTGTGTATGGGAGAAGTATGTTACTATTCTATATAGATTCATAAAAGTTGGATAACTAGAATTATTCAAGAGAGATTTTTTAAAATGCAATGGATTATTATATTAAACAAGAGAACCAACTATCAATGATTACGATGCTCCCATATAAAGAATCTATTTCATACCCACTAGAAATTTTTCTCTACCCCATATCAATGGGTGAATTATAAGAAGAAATATTTTTTCACTTGAGAGAATAAAGTTAAAAAAAAGTTACATGTTATTTCAACCCATGTATTTTACACATATTATAACAAGATATTTACCATAATTATCCATAAAATTCAAAAATAAAAATAAAAAATAATATTTTATTTAGAATACTATGTTCATAAGACTTCAAAGTTAGACTATAATTATTACATTACTTTAATCATCATAATGATATAATAAATATATTTTTTCTCTTAAAAATTCTGTGGATAAGATGGAGAATACATAAATGATTGTTCTAAGCTAATAAGACCAGTAATTCAATAAACATGATAACAAATCATAAAATTTGAGTCAAATTACAAAACTAATATCTTGAAAGATAATGGTTATGAATAATCACAAAGGAGAATAAAATTATTAACTTGTTATTATATGTTCATGTAATCATAGGAATGTGGTAGCAACATATAACATGACATAAACATACCTCAAGGCTAATTTCCCAAACAATATCACATGGTGGATAAACTCTCATAATGGGTTAGGTTTATTCATTAATACCATATATAATGTATAATGAGACAATGAAATTACCCAATTCATTGTATCACTATCTTGGTGACCCCTAATAACATGAACATACTTATGTGTTCCCCAAAAGGAAATCGAGCTTAAGGCATTAATTTAAAAATTACCATTGAAATAAATGGGTCGCATATGAGAAAAAAACATACGGAATGTATTATCACCTCAATGGAAGATATAATAAGGTAGGTATATATTTGAGAGACATATATACAGATTATGGAATCATTATATATCATTTCGTATAGACCAAAATAGATTTAGAGATAGAAAGGTTATAACCCAAATGAAAATGGTAGTTCAGATATATCCATTTCCATGTTTTTGGATCCATTCTTCACATTATATTAGTGTTATAGATAAGGGAATTTGGTTAATTAATTATATATCTCATATCTATTTTCATCTATACATTATTTGTTTCAATTTTTTTATTATTATGTATAATCATTTAAAAGGCTAATATTGTTTAATTATAATTTTATGGGGGCCTTTGTTTCATGGTTCCAAGGTCGGATCACTTGTGGATAATTATTGATGGCCCTATAAAATGGGTATAAAACTAAAAAAGTTAAGTGAAATGTTTATATTAAACTTCTACAAGTAACAATCTTCCAAAATGCCCATTTTTGTTCCAAAATAGGGATTATTCTTTTAGTAAACATATTATGGTTAAATTGTTAGTTCATTTAAGTTGTTTTTTCGACCATCCTGAAGTCATTTTGATTTTTTAATATTATGTAAATATATTTATTAAAAATAATAATAAGTTATAATATAATTATTATTCTCTTATTTAACCATATTAATATTATTTTGTCCATCTTTGAAACAGGTGGAGGAAATTGATGTATGTTGACCATAACGGTAGTGAGCCATCCATTTTGTAAACAACACATTTACATAATAAACTAAATAAGGGAGTATAGAAGATTGATATTACACTATAATAGTAACATATTATTATACTTAGGATACTAATTCTACTATATTTAAGTGAACAGTTATAGTTTGGTGGTATTAGAGTAAGAATAAAATTAAAGAGGTTAATCAATAATTTTACCACTTTCTTTATCTACCTCCAGCTAGGCTACTCATTAATTCACCTTAAAATAGTATTTGGATGATACCATAAGTACTAGGACGTGGCTGAGAGTGTTAAGAAGGCAATTGGTTAGAATCTGGGCAAGATACAAGGCTTAAAGGTGTGAGGAGAATGGGTTATGAGAGGTGGTATTTATCCAGGGATGAGAGTGGTGTTCGTTAAATTTATATTCATTCATTTATTATTTTTTCTTGTTAAAGTAAATATTTTTTATTATTGTTACAATATATATTAAATTATTCATGCTATTTTGAAATATTGGGTGCTTACATTATCCATGACCCAAAAATTCTTGAAGTTAGCTTAAAATGTAAAATACCTCATTTTACCATATTTCATTATTCTCAAAAAAACTAAAATATTTTATAAAAAATACAAAAAATTCACCATAAGAATTTTTGATATATATATTTCAAAAATTAAATCCATTTTATGAAAATTATTTTCAATACACGATAAATTTAATTTTTAAATAAATTCCACATTAATTTAGAAATATCAATTTTAATATTATGAATGATTTTCTGAAACATTAAAAAATTAAATGAGGTATAATAAAATTATATGACAATTATAGTAAAATATAACATTAATTTATAATCCCATTGAATAAATATTTGACATTCTATTAAATCATTGTATTTTTAATAAAATTCAAATAAAATATATTTTTTTAGAAAAATAATAACACTTATTATTTCTATCAGACATATTTCTTTTACAATGGACATGTTTTTATTCCAATTATCATCGTAGTATTCCAAATGTTATATTTTTATGGATTATATAAATTTTATATTTTATATTTATTCTTTACATTTCATTCATTCTTTATTAAGATCTATTTTATATCAAGGTAACATATATTTTCATTTTTATGAAAATTAATTCAATTTTAAAATTATAATTCACTTTTTCAATGTTGATGGTGACAATTATTATACTAGGGGGGTGAGAAATTCCAAATTTTTCCATTTCTTATAGTTTTATTTTAATTTTATATACCATTACAGTAAATAAAATTCTTATGGCCATATTGTTTCTCAATAAGTAATTTTAAAATATTTATCATAAAATTTTGTTGGTTTTATCATGTGGTACACGTAAATTATATAATATTTATTGCTAAATATGACATAATTATGTATTCATAATATAAATTTAACTTATAAATTTATATTTTGTCACATTCTTCCCCCTTATGAAATTTAACCCTCAAAATTCTATTTTACATACTAAGGGGACAGTAGGTGAGGCTATTTCTCCATCATTGAGTCCTCTATTTCCCATGTTTTCTTCTCATAATTATGGTTTCACCATAGTAATTTACATGTTGAGTTTTCTTATTTCATAAGACTTTATCAGTATGGTCCATGATTTTATAGGATTCTTCTCAAAAAATGGATTATTCTCTAGCTATACCAACTCTAAATTCGGAAAATGAGAGGGATCTGGAATGTAATTCTTCAAGAGGGATATGAGGAATAGTTCATGAACTTTATAAAGTGTTGGTGGGAGGTCTTGTCGATATTACATAGCTCTGATCTGATTGAGAATCTCAAAGGGGTTGTTTTTTGAAGGAAATATATTACCCTTATTCCCAAATCCCGTGATTCTCTTCCATAGAGATACGAAAAGGAATTCCTTATCTCTTACCTCAAACTATATTTCTCAACAATGATTGTTAGAATAAAACTTTTGAGGACTCTATGTTTCCCTAATAAGATGGTGAATGGTCTAAACCATTTCTACAACTTCCTTGACCATTTCAGGTTCCAATATTTTAAGTTCACAAACATCATACTATCACAAAAAGTTTCTACATATATTCCCATAAATTTATTAATATGGATCCATTGGTATACTTAAATGAAAACTATACTTTTATGTGAACATGGCTGGAAGATGATGTTAATCCTCTCCTCCTTTGAAATCCATTGAGTATTCTACAAAAATATCTTCAAGTATCAAGATAGTTCATTTAGATTTCCCAACATTATTGGGTGATAATTTATACTAAAAATAAATTTAGTATTTACAGTATGTCGGAGAATATTGTAGAACTCAATGGTAAATATCATATCTTCATTGGATATAATCAATAGAGGTGTTCCGTGCATAATTAACACTTCTCTAATGTATATCAATTTATTTTGATCAATTGGTAAATCATCTCGGATATCAATTAAGTGATTATTATTTTTAAGACGATCCACCACAAACCAGATTGCATTATTTTGACATTAGGTCTTCAGAAGACCAATGAAAATGTACATGGTTATTTTATCCAATTTTCAAGTACATATGGGTTTTGGGTTCATTATCATTATGTACATTCTGCATTTATCATTTTCCAGCTAATCTACTATGTATTTTATATATATTCTATGATCATGTTCTTTATATTATCCCACTTATAGTTCTCTCAGATGTCTTGATACGTTTTCATGCACCCTAGGTGGATGGAGACGGTTGAGTTATCTGTATCATTCAATAAATCATTTTTTATCTCTGGGTATAGTGGTATACATAGGCATGATGCAAATAATTATACTCTCTCTTCATCATATTTTAACTCTTAGAATTTTCCTTTACATATAGCTTCCACCATATTCTTAATTCCCACATCATTTTGATGGGAATGCATTATCTTCTCTGTAAGGGATGGTTTAGAAAACATTCTAGATAACTATAATGATGTTATTTCTTATATGATTACCATCTAGATCCTTTTAAAGTGTATAGAGATTGTCTCCTTATCAATTACCATAATTGATATGTTTTATAAACCCTTTATAATTATAGAATCTTCCATTATATTTTCATTCACATGATTGTAGTTTATTGAGAATTCATAGTCTTTGAACAGCTCAAAACATCTTTTCGAGTGCATATTAAGCTCCTTCATTGTGAATATACAGGAAAGGATCTTACGATCTGTGTGAACTTCAAATTCCACCCATATAGATTATGTCACAAGAATTTCATTGGGTATATCACTTCATTCAAATCAATATCTTGGGTTGAATTTTTTTCTCAAGCACCTTCAACTTCCTCATGGATTATGATATCACTATATCATTCTACATTTATACTGTCATGACCCGTCCCCTGGGGTCCATGTCGTGACTACCCCAAGCACACCTTCCATAGGCCAGGGGCTAGTGACTAGCACGTAAAGGCGTATTCCCTAAAACCTGGAAGGCATTGCCTTAATATCCTGTAATCACACGCAACCAAGCACACAAAAAGATACGAACACAAGTAAACTGTATAGAAAAAATAATGTTGAAAGTTAGAGGGGGAGGAATATAATCCCAATAGTAAAGGTACAAGTACAACTAAAATACAATACAAGTGAAGAAAGAGAAAGACCACTGTTGGGTCGTCCTCCGAGGTTCCTACCTAAACGGTAGGAACATATATCCTCCTCATCAGTCCACATATTCCCATCTCCTCTGTGTACCGACACGTCGTATGGTCCGCCTCTGGGCACCATCTAGTCCCGGTACCCTCTTCCTCTGTCAGTGTTGTCTGTCGTCTTCACCAAACACAACAAGGTGAAGGCATATCCCTTGCAAGGGTGAGTATAACGATACTTAGTAGGGACCCCAAGACCCTCAACTTCTCACTAAATCCACAAAGGATAAACCACATAGCAGGAAATCAACTGAAAACCCTACTTAGGTATATTCCCATATATATACCTATCTTATCAAGTATTCCCATCTCAATCATGAGGAAACACATAGTCCAACTCAAAGCCCAATCTCAACAATTCCACAAAGGAAGGAGTACGGCGAAGGTAAGTACCACACAGGTACGCCACATAGAAGAATAACACCATGGTATTACCACAAAGGAAAGTACCGCACCTGTACTAACTCAGATGACACCAGTTATATCTTAGGTACAGTTGTAAAGATGATTAGATGTAACTAATGAATCATCTTACTCTGTTAAGAGGAAGATCCACGAAGGATCCCAAATCATCATCAGACCCACATAGGATCGTAGTACATCGTAAGACCCACACAGGATCCTAGTACCTCATCAGACCCACACATGAACCTAGTACATCGTCAGACCCACACATAATCCTAGTACATCGTCAGTATGTCGTCAGACCCACATAGGATCCTAGTACATCATCAGTACCTTGTCAGGCCCATACAGGATCACAGTACGTCTTCAGTACATCGTCAGACCCGCGTAGGATCCCAATACATCTTCAGTACGTCATCAAACCCACACAGGATCCAAATACATCATCAGTACATCATCAGACCCACACAGGATCCCAATACATTGTCAGTACATCTTCTGACCCACACAGGATCCTAGTACATCGTCATTACATCGCGAGACCCACACAGGATCCTAGTAAATCATCAGTACATCGTCAGACCCACACACGATCCTAGTACATCGTCATTACATCGTTATACCCACACAAGATCATAGTACATTGTCAGAACATCGTCAGAACCACAGAGGATTCTAGTACATCATCACTATGTTGTTGGACCCACACAAGATCCTAGTACATTGTCAGTACTTCATCACATCCAACTACCGGATTCCCGCACTACGCTTGCTCGTTTCCAGGATGGTCTGATCCTCAATCCACTGGTCAATACTCGAACAACCATGAATTCCCAAATAGTTGTATGCCAGAGTACCACAACATCATAGTGGTCTCAACACAATAGACTGTGCATTAAACAGACACTCGGTCTGTAAGTTATTAGACTTTTAGTACCGAGGGCTCAGTTCGATTCGTGCTCGATCCAACCCGACCATTCCCCAACTTTATCCAAAACACTAGTGGGATATACCAAATTGATTGTCTCACTCCAAGGTTTCTAGCACCATAGACGGTTCTCCAAACAGACACTTGGTGCCAAAGTTATGTCCAAAAGAGCATAAATGGGTCGAAGATGGTTTGGGTCCGGTCCGACCCGGTTGGACTGAACGAGCCCGACCCGGCCCACTAGTTCCAGCCCGCCCCTCGCTGGGTGGCCCGGCCTGCCGGCCTTTCCTGGTGGCGGGCAGCTGCGGGGCAGCGTGGCGGCCGCAGGGCGGCGGGGTGGCATGAGGGCCACAGTTAAATGAAATGTGTTGTCCTAATTAATGTTGGAGGGAGTCCATGGGTCAACTCTTCATTAATGAGGGAGTTCAAGGGGTTTCTCCCATTAAAAGGGCTCGGCTGGTCCCCACCACTATGAATTCAAAATGGGGGTTTTAGGTTTGGTGGTCCCCACCACCATAACATACATGTGTGAGGTTTTACTTCAGGTGGTCCGCACCTTTATAACATCCACATGGGAGGTTTCAACAAATAAAAATGTTAAAAAAATTATTTTATTTCATTCTTTCACCAAAAACACAAAAACTAACTTTCACCCTCGACCAACTGTCGTCGAGGTGAATGTCTCCTTAAGCGAATATTGGTGCTGCGAGTTCAATGGTGTGCTCAGGTATCAATTTCGATCCCCGGTTCAAAAGTTAAAAAAACCTGCTCGCACATTTTCTGAATTTACCCAAAAAAGTTCAGAAATTAATTCTGGGCACACCAGGCCTCAGAATAACGCACCGTAAATTTTTTTGGACTTTTATAATTCCCATATAATTAAAAAAATTCCCATGGAAATTATGGGTCTCTACATCTGCACATCCCATGACCTTATATGAATCGTTGATGGAAACCCGGAAAAGTGCCCCACTTGAGAGAAGTGTGAGGAATAATGAAAGAATAAAACTATTTCATAATTAATTGATGATCACAGTCCATTCACCAGTCCATAAAAAGAACCCCATTAATTTTAATATTGGTTATAAGGTTCTAAAATTGAGAGGAGTTTCTCACAAATCTATAGTAGTACCCATATAGTCCAAGGAAACTACATATATGTTTTACATACATTGGTCTAGGCCACTTCTCAACTTTCTTTTTCTTTGTTGGGTCCATCAATATACCATTAATGGCGATGAAATTCAAAATAATGATACTTTCTCCATCTAGATAGACATTCTCCTCTCACAATGTCTCTAGAAATTTTTCATGTAATCCTCAAACTCCACATTTCTTTAATAAAATACATTATTATCATTTATAAATACTACCAAAAAAATTTGGAGGTATTCTCTAAAGAATCAATTCATTAATTCCATAATGATAATTGGATAATAAGTCAATCCGAAAGGAATCACTATGAAATCATACTACCCATTCCTTATTTGAAAGGAAGCTTCAGTGATGCCATCTATACTCACCATTAATTGGTCTTTTCTCAAATAAAGTACTTTTATAGATAAATGTTGGGCCCCATGTAGTTGATCAACAGGTCATATATCTATTTAAAGGGATACTTTTTATTTATCATTATTTTATAAAGTTCATAATATTTGATGAAGATGTACATTGAACCATCCTTCTTCTTGATGAATAGGACTAGCACACCCCATCGTGATGCACTCAGTCATATAAAACCATTTTCCATATGGTCTTTTGAGTACTTATTTAGTTTATCCAAATGATCAGTGGTAATTATATGGGGAGTCTTGGATATTGAATTTATCCAGGTATAATTTTAATTTTTTATTAAACTTATTGGTCAGGATGAAGACTAGGAAAACCCTTATGGATTACATTAGTATAATCCATCACCATTAGCATCTCATAAGTCATTACTAACTCCTTCATCTCAAATTGTTTAGTAATATATGAGTGCTCATAAGGCAATAATATCGACACTTGAGAAGAATATTCCAAAGAAGATTTTTCACCCTCCCCACAGTTGTACAAAATTGGAGGATCACTGGGGATATAAAGAGAGTTCTACCTCTCCATATTGTTGATGTTGTATTTATATAAGGATACCCAATCCATGCCTAAAATAACATCAAAATGCACTAAAAGAGGTAATCGAATATTTTATAGAAGGTTAATTAAATAATCATTAACTGAGGAGGTGTCATATATTTGGGATATAATAATTACATCATTTACTATTATCAATAATATATTAATCTCCATGTTTTGAGGTTGTGTTTGAAAATTTCAACTATACGTGCAAGATTTGAAATATTGAGTAGAAAGAGTGTCAAAAAGTAAGTTTTTAATTCTTGAATGAATAACCAATGTATTGGCATCCTCTTCATTATTAAGATCCACCTCAGTAGTAGTGATTTCATATGCCCTTTTATTATCTCTAGGGAATGGGTGTTGTTGTAGTCGATTATCTATAAAAAACCCTTTCTTAGGGAATGACATTCATTATTGAAGTGTTCCTTCCATTTTCAAGACTATATTTTGGGTTATGTGTTGATTGGAATATTAGTTTCTTCTTTCACGTTATTTAATTTCATCATTTAACTTAAGAAATTATAAAACAAATTCCCCTATTTTCCAAATTTAAATCAACTCCATGTTCCTATAAATAGTTTCTGGGTTGCTTATTCCCATAAATTTGACGTGGGGGATGTTGGGTTTTCTGTTTTCCATGGGATTTATCAGTAGATCCTCCCAAATTGAACTATATTTTTCACATTTTATCTCCAAACCCAATAGACCAATAAGAGTCACTGATATCCATCCTATCCTTAAGGGCATAATAGAAAATCTCCCAACAATCATCAAAATATCTAATCGACAAGTATTCACATATATTCAACCTTAATAAACTAAAGAGATAATCTGTCATGAACTGTCCTCGGGGCCCGTGTCGTGACTACCCCAAGCCCACCTCCCATAGGCCAGAGGCTGGAGACTAACACCAAAGGCGTAAATCCTGATAAAATGGAAAGACATTGCCTTTATAAAGTAAACAAACACCACAGAGTAATAAAGCTGAAGTAAACACTAAGTAAACTCGGAACAACTGGAAGTGCGGGAAAGTAAATTGGCCAGAATACAAACCCATCTAAAGTAAAGTACAACTGAAAAGAAAGTACAGAAACTGAAAGGTAAAGCAGCAACGCTGAGCCATCCACTTGAAATCCCACCTGAAGGGTGGGTACAGATAGCCTTCTCAGCTCCTCAGGTCCAGTCGTCCGCTCTGTGTACGTCCAGCCCAGTGGTCCACCTCCAGACACTGACTTTCTCTACAAGCCTCAACCACGATCAACGCTGTCCGTCGTCTTCATCCAACACAACTTAGTGCAGTCATATCCCGTGCAGGGGTGAGTATACGCTACTCAGTAGGGACCCTGAGACCCCCTAAGGTCTCCCAGAATCCACAAAGGATAATCCACAAGGAAAGATACAATCATGAAGTAACATCCAACACTACATATGTATATGACCATACATATACCTAATTCATCAATTCCTGTTCGGCTCCAACATCCGAGCCCAAGTTCGATCATGTCCACACAGGATAGCACAACTCAATCCACACAGGATATCACAACCCAATCCACTTAGGAAAGCAAGTAAATCATATCGAAGATAATGATTGAAAAGTCATGACTCAGGTCACATAGGTATACTTCTTCGTAAGGTGATAGAGATGATCAGATGTAGCCACTGATTCATCTAGATGGGACCCACGTAGGATACTAGACCAGCTAAGCTGTCAGACCCATGTAGGATACAAGACCAGCCACTCTGTCGGACCCACCTAGGATACAAGTATAGAGTAAAATACTGTCGGACCCACATAGGATACAAGAAAAGTAGTAATGTCGGACCCACATAGGATATAGAAAAGTAGTCACGTACTACTAGACCCAAAAAGGATACAATAACAGTAGTCATTTTCGTTGAACCCACAGAGGATTTCTGTACGGTTATCGTCGTCGTCGAACCCATGGAGGATTTCAGTCCAGTCATCGTCGCTGTCGAACCCACCGAGGATCCTAGTACAATCGTCATCGCTATCGCAGTCGCATCCAGCTCTAGGGTTCCCGCACACAACAGGCTCATTTCCGGGAGGGTCCACTCCACGAGCCAAGGGGTCGATACATCAACTGACACGTAGTCTAGATTTGATGTATTCCAAAGTTCCGTCTCATCGATAGGAACTCAACACGACAGAGGGTGCGTCAATCGGACGCCCGGTGTTAGAGTTATTGGCTTTTTCGTCCCAGGGGCACGGTTGGTTTTTAAGTCAAAACCAACCCGATAGTAATCCAATTTCATCTAAACCTCTTGAGGAGTGATCCAAAAGGTCCGTCTCACTAAGAGGAAACCCACAATGTCGACGGCACGTCAATCGGACGTCTGGAACTCAAGTTATAGGCGTTTCTGCTCTGAGGGCCCGGTTGGTTTCATGTTCGAACCAACCTGTCCATACTCAAAGTTCCCCAAAACCTTGAGTGTAATACACCAAAACGACCGCCTCAATCCAAGGATCGCATCGCAACTGACGTTTCATCAATCAGAGGTCTGTAGCCCATGTTACAGGTGTTTGAATGAACTTGCCCGTTTTTAGGGGGTTTGGGGCCCAGACCGACCCGACCTGAGACCCCCAGGGTCGGGCCGAACCGGGTCGACCCTACCCGGGTCCGGGTCCAGCACATCAGGGTGCGGCCCGGCCTGGCTGGCATGGTCCGGCCTAGCCGGCGTGACCGGTCAGCCCAGTGTGGGCGTCGCGCGCCGCGTGAGCACAGAAGAGGGGGGAGCCGCCACCCCTTTCGAACCAAATGGGGGACCCGTGGGGGGTCCACCCTGCTGCGTTGACTGGGGGTTCAAACCCCCGGTTTTTCAGATCTGTCCGCTCTTAACGGCATGCCAGTGTGCCACACGGGACCAGCCGATCCCGCCTCCTGAGCACAGGCGGTCGGCGGCTCCAGCTGCCCTCCCTTGCTCTGCCGCGGCCAAAGGCAATGGCCTTGGTCCGATCGGCACGTAACGACGGCGCCACGCCCCTCCAACGTGGCCCCACTGCAGTCGTGACCCCGCTCTAGCCACGGTCTCTTCGTGGTTCTCCAGCATGGCGCGATGGCACCGCGCCCCTTCGCAGCAGCCTGATTCCGGTCGTGGCATCTTTCTGCCTCAACGGCGCGGCGTGACGGTGTCGCGCTTCTTCGCCACGTTCCACCTTGTTTCCGCACGGTTCCCCTTTGTTCGAGCTGCAAAAAATTAAACAAAAAAGGGGGAGGAGGTTCAGCTGTGTTTGGGTGGTCCGACCTCCTCCTGTTAAATTGATAACAGGTGGCCCAAATAAATTGACAATGAACGGCAAAGAATATTCACAAACAAAATCAAACCCCTACCTTGAAGAAGTCGTCGAACGAGGATCTTCGCGGGAATAAGACGTCGCAGAAGACGGCATCACGGAATGAGGCTCTATAAGCGTCATCAGTTTTCACTCGAAGACGGATGTGGTGCGTCGTCATTCTCCAAAGAAGGGGTCTCTCACCGGCTGTGGAGAGGAGAGGAGACGGTACGGCGATCTCCCCTTGCGGTGATGGAATTCTTCATCATAGACTCGGTGTTCTTCATGAAGAAGATGAAGTTCTTCAAAACTTCGATAGTTCTCTCATCCTCCTTCTCACACAACAAATCAACCATAATAAAATAAGGCTTCCCTTATTTTATTACTCATGCCTACCCTTTCACAATTCAAAATGATTTCACCGAATTAATTCACGTGCGTTGTCAAATTAATGAGGAGTTTTTATTGGAATGTAAATTAATGTGGAGGAGATACAAAATAATTTATATAGTGGAAAAAATAAATGGAGTGTTTAATGGAGATTTAGGAATTTTAAGGAGGTGGGGGCACCTGTGGGCCCCACCCCATCTTCCTCGCATCATCCTTTCCCTAACACTTAACCCATTAGTAAAGAAATAAAAATAAAATGTAAAACAATTTTATTTTTATTCCTCACATTTTTAACATCTCCTACCATGAAAACACAACTCCAGAAAAGGGCTTCCTAAGAAAAAACGGGCGCTGTGGTTTCATCAGTGCCCTCAGATTTCAATTCCGAGCACCAGTTCAAAAGATAGAAAAACTTGCTCGTTCGTTTCACTAAACGTACCCGAGCTAAACTTCGGAAAATGATTCTAGGAACATAGGGCCTTGGAATCAGGTGCCGTCAAAATCTACGTACTCGTAAAATCCCAAAGAAAATTAAGAAAACAATTCCCTTGAAATTTACGGGTCTTTACATTACTCCCACCTCAAGGGTTTATGTACCCGTAAAGATACAACACAAACTAGGGGAACAAATGAAGGTACTGAGCACGCATCTGAGCCTCCTGCTCCCAAGTGCTCTCCTGGAGGATCCCATGCTTCCATCTGATGCGCACTAGAGGAATCGACCGACTATGTAGGACCCAGTCCTATCAATCCTCGATCTCCACTGGGACCTCCGCAAAAGTCTCCCCATTGTCAATGTCCGGCTCCCCATGGTCTATGATATGTGTCGGTTCGTACACGTATCCCTTACGCTGAGATGCGTGGAAGACGTCGTGCACATAGTGCAACTGATGTGGTAGATCTAGGTGATAAGCCACCTCGCCTATCCTGCTGATAACCTCGAATGGTCTGATGAATCGTGGAGATAACTTGCTGCCCTGGCCAAATCTCCATATTCCGTGTCGAGGTGAGACCCGCAAGAAGACGTGGTCGCCATCCTCGAACTCTAGTGGTCTCCGCCTCCTCTCAGCATAAGACTTCTGTCGGCTCTGAGCTGTCCTCATATACTCCTGGATGACCTGGACCTTCTCTGTCATGGCCTGGACTATCTCTGGTCCCACAAGTGCTGACTCCACAGGGTCTGTCCTGCATATCGGTGATCTGTGAGGTCGGTTGTACAGTGCCTTGTATGGTTCTATCCCGATGGTGTAGTGGTAGCTATTGCTATACGCAAACTCCACCAAGGGTAGGTGATCCTCCCAGCTGCAACCAAATTCGAGGACACATGCACGGAGCATGTCCGTGAGAGTCTATATGGTCCTATCCGTCTGACCATCCATCTGAGGGTGAAAGGCAGCACTCAGATGTAGTTGCGTCCCGAATGCCTCCTGCAACCCCTTCCAAAGCTGGGAAGTAAATCGAGCATCTCGACCGGAGACGATAGATGATAGAACACCATGAAGCCATACAATATCCTGAACGTAGAGACAGCCCAATATGGCTATTGGGCCCTGCTCTCTGATGGGTAAGAAGTGGGCCGACTTGGTGAGTCGGTCGACAATCACTCAAATGGAGTCATGACCTATGGAAGTACGTGGAATCCCAATCAATAAATCCATAGATATACTGTCCCACTTCCACATCCTGGACGTCCAAGGGCTGTACCAAGCCTACTGGTACCTGGTGCTCCGCCTTCACCTGCTGGCAGGTGAGGCATCGAGAAACAATCTCTGCTATATCCTTCTTCATACCCAGCCACCAGTGATGTCATCTGAGATCCTGGTATATCTTCACCCCTCCTGGATGTACATCTAAAAGGTAAGTGTGAAACTATATCTGCACCTCCTCCTATAAAGCAGGTGGTACCATTGTACGCCCTCTGAAAAGGACGGCGTGCTCTCCACCTATAGAGAATCCATCAGGTACCTGTCTTGGGGATATCTAAGCACACGGCGTCTCACAGTCAACGTCACCATGTTGTGCCTCTCTGACCCGCAGTAGAAGTGGAGGAGTGACTGTGAGTGACTGAAGAAAGGCTGCTCCATCTCTATCCATGAAGGATATCTGCAAAGCGGCTAGCTGCTCTGTCACCTCCCCAAGTAGTTGAATGCCTATCCTCCTGCTGAGAACATCGACTACTACATTCCCCTTTCCAGGATTATAGACTATCTCAAAGTCATAGTCCTGGAAGAACGTGAGCCATCATCGTTGTCTCAAGTTCTGGTCCTTGTACGAGAAGATGTACATCAGACTCTGGTGGTAAGAGTAGACTGTAAAGTGCTCACCCATCAGATAGTGTCACCACATCTTCAGAGCGAAGAAAATTGCTGCTAACTCCAGGTCATGGGTAGCGTATTTCTGGTCATGCTGCCTCAACTGACAGGATCCATAGGTGATCAGTGCCCGCTCGTGTATCCAGACACATCCGAGTCCGGTCCCTGATGCATCGCAGTAAACTACGTACCCCACTCCCTCCCTCAGTAGCCTCAAGAGAGGTGCGCTGGTCAATCTCTGTCTCCGCTCCTGGAATCTCGGTTGAAATCTATCTGACCACATGAAGGGTTTCCCCTTCTTCTTCAGAGTTGAACATGGTTCCGCCACTCTGCAAAAGTCTGGCACAAATCTCCGGTAGTACCCAGCTTGCCCAATGAAACTCAGCACCTCCGTCATGCTCCTGGGTGGTTCCCAAGCTTGCACTGCCTCGATCTTCGCAGGATCCACCGCAACTCCCTCCTCAGAGATGATGTGTCCCAATAAGTTGTCCTCATGTATACCGAACTGACACTTCGAGAGGTTACCATAAAGCTGGTGCTCTCGGAGTGTGTCCAGTACAGCCTGTAAGTGGTAGGCGTGCTCCTCCTCAGTGGTCGAGTATATCAATATGTCATCGATGAAGACCACGACAAGTCGATCGAGTTATGGCTGAAATATCATGTTCATGAGACTCATGAACACCGCTGGAGCATTGGTTACGCCGAAAGGCATAACCAAGAACACATAGTGGCCATACCCACATCTGAAGTCCATCTTCTGCATGTCCTCGTCCCGAACTCTGAGCTGATGATAGCCTGATCTGAGGTCTATCTTCGAGAACCACCGTGCTCCCTTGAGCTGATCGAAGAGGACGTCAATCCTTGGTAGCGAATACGTGTTCTCCACGGTAACCTGGTTCAAGAAACGATATTCAACACACAGTCGCAAGCTCTTGTATGCCTTCTTGGCGAACAAAATCGGGGACGCCCAGGGTGAAACACTGGGTTGGATGAATCCCTTGCCCTGCAAGTCCTCCAGCTATACTCGTAGCTCTCGAAGCTCAGTGGGAGCCATCCGATATGCTGGGGTGGATATCGGAGTTGTCCCGGGGTACAGGTCAATATAAAAGTATACTTCTCTGCGAGGAGGTATTCCTAGAACGTCGTCAGGAAAAATGTCTGCTTACTGATCCACCACTACAGGAAAAATCGGACTCTGCACGTCAACTACTCCTAGGATGAGGCTAGCCAACTGATGAGTGATCGGATGTCCTCTTTGTTGTGTGAGTCCATCCTGCGCTACTAAGTCTCCCTTCTCTCCGGTGAAGATGAACCTGCTCCCATCGGTGCGAACACACCACACCTTGCGCCTAATATAGTCGATCTGAGCATGGAATGTAGATAACCAATCCATGCCCAAGATGACGTCGTAAGGCATCGACACCACTACAAGAAGATCCTAACTGAAGATCTCGCCTCCTAGAGTAAGCTCACATTGCCGGCACCAGTGCGTAATCATTGAGTCTTCTCCCGTAGGAGTCTCTAGCCATAAGGATCGAGCCAACAGCTCCGTCGGAATCTCCGAGCTCCGAACAAGGGAAACTACAATAAAAGAATGAATCGATCCTGTGTCTATAAGAACTGCAGCAAGAGTGGAGTAGACACAGATAGTACCTTGAAGCATCTCTGGTGTGCTGTGGTCGTAGGCCTCTGCTACCTGAAGCTGAGCCTGCCTCTGCCTGCTAGCTCCCTGTGGTTGGGGTGGACCTCCTGGTGGTGGTGGTGGTGGTGGTGGTGGTAAAGCCTCAAAGCGTGTCCCACCACCTAATGCTCGGACAGCTCCTCTGCCTTGTATGCCATCTCTCTACAGACCGCCACGGTCGAACCTCTGCCTCTGCCTGGGTGGCCCCTAATCCTTCTGCTGCTCCTCTGCATGGCAAGCCGGGCAGTCACGAGCCATGTGGCCATGCCCGCCGCATGCGTAGCACTGTCTTCTCCTCAAAAGGCTGGCTCTGCACCGTTTGCCCTGCACCTCTGAGCGAGTGTCTTGAGGTCATCTGCCCGTAGGTCTGGTCTGCCTGGACCCTTGTGACGTCTGTTGACAACCAGCTGCAGAATAAATTGCTACATGCTGCCCTGTGGTAGGGCTCGCTGATGGATTAGGCTCAGCAAGAAAGCTCTCTATGAGAAGGGCTCGCTCCAGTACTCCTGCCTGCGTCAGAATGCTGAGGGAGATCATCGATGCCTTGATCTCATGCCTCAGTCCCTACTCGAAGGTCCAGGCCCAGAAGAATGGGTCTCGTACCATGTTCGTCGAATAGCACGAGTGATCGGTAAATCTCACCGAGTACTGGGCTACCGTCATGCTTCCATGTCGCAGCTGTAGTAGCTCTTGAATTCACACCGCACGTTGGGTGGCTGGGATGAACTCTGAGCAGAAGAGGCTCTCAAAGTCCGTCCAGAGGAGAGATGCCTTGTCGTGCACCTGGAGCATCTGGCTCCACCATATGCCTGCTTCCACGTGCAGGAGGCTCGATGCGTGGATCACCATGAGGTCAGAAGATGTCCCCACTGGCCTGAACACTCAAACTACAGCCTCCAGCCAATCCCCGGCTGCCTGAGGGTCCGTCTCCCCGCAGAACCTCGGCGGTCTCTGACGCTAAAACTTGTGCAGTGCACTAAGGCAGCGTGCACTCTCAGCGGCTGGGGCTGGTGGCATCGGTGGCTCCACGGATAGAGGTACCACCTGTGCCCCGCTGTAATAGGGCCCTACACCGAGGCCTTGTCGCTCAGTGGGTTGTCGTCTCGCACAAAGCTTGAAACCCTAGCCGGCTGCCATCATGGGGCCATCCTAAAAAGATACAAGTGTACCATAGTCAATACAGTATACCTGGCGAGCGGACACATAGTAAAGAGAAAGAAAACTTTTGAAACACACATGCAATCAGTGTTTTCATGCATTGAGTCTAAAATCAGAAGTAAGGCTCCTGGTGTATGGATACGTCCGTTGCCGTACCAACACTGGACTCCCTGGACTGATAACCACACTCAGTACCCTTAACACTATAGCTTCACATAGAAGAAATATCAGAGTCCTGAGTTCTGTGGTAGAACAGAACTCCTCTAATACCGATTTGTCATAACCCGTCCTCGGGGCTGATTCCGTGACTACCCCAAGCCCACCTCCAATAGGCCATGGGCTGGCGACTAGCACCAAAGGCATAAATCCGGATAAAAAGGTAAGGCATTGCCCTTAAAAAGTAAACAAACACCACAAAGTAAGAAAGCTGATCTAAACACTAAGTAAACTGGGAACAACTGTATGTGCCAGAAAGTAAATGGGCTAGAATACAAACCCAACTAAAGTAAAGAACAACTGAAAAGAAAGTACAACAACTGAAAGGTAAGGCAGCAACACCGAGCCATCCACTAGAAATCCCACATGAAGGGTGGGTACAGATAGCCTCCTCAGCTCCTCGGGTCTAGCCGTCCGCTCTGTGTACGTCCCACCCAGTGGTCCACCTCCAGGTACTAACTTGCTCTAAAATCCTCAACCACGATCAACGTTGTCCGTCATCTGCATCCAACACAACATAGTGCGGGCATAGCTCATGAATTGAAGAGTATACTATACTCAGTAGGGACCCCGAGACCCCCGAATGTCTCTCAGAATCCACAAAGCATAATGCACAAGGAAAGATACAATCACAAAGTAACATCCTACACTACTTAGGTATATTCCCATACATATACCTAAGTCATCAATTCCAGTTCGGCTCCAACATCCAAGCCCAAGTTCGATCAAGTCGACACAGGATAGCATAATCCAATCCACATAGGATATCACAACCAAATACACTTAGGAAATCTAGTCAATCATATCAAATATAATGATTGAAATGTCAAGAATCAGCTCACACATGTATACTTTTTCGTAAGGTGATAGAGATGATCAGATGTAGCCACTGATTCATCTAGCTGGGACCCACATAGGATACTAGACCAACTAAGCTGTCGAACCCACATATGATACAAGACCAGCCACTATGTAAGACTCACGTAGGATACAAGTATAGAGTCAAATACTGCTGGACCCACATAGGATACAAGAACAGTAGTACTGTCGGACCCACATAGGATACAGAACACTAGTCATGTACTGCCGGACCCACAAAGGATACAAGAACAGTAGTCATTTCTATCAAACCCACAGATTATTTCAGTACGGTTATCATCACTGCCGAACCCACGGAGCATTTCAGTGCAGTCATCGTCGCTGTCGAACCCACAAAGGATCCTAGTACAGTCGTCATCGTCGTCGCAGTCACAGCCAGCTCTAGGGTTTCCGCACACAGCATGATCATTTCTGAGAGGGTCCGATCCAAGAGCCAAGGGGTCGATACATCAACTTACAAGTAGTCCAGAGTTGATGAATCCCAACGTTCCATCTTTTCAATAGGAACTCAACATGATAGACGGCGCGTCAATCGGACGCCCGGTCTGAGAGTTATTGGATTTTTCGTCCGAGGGGCCTGGTTAGTTTTTAAGTCAAAACCAACCCAACCGTACTCCAACTGCATCCAAACCTCAATCGGAGTAATCCAAAAGGTTCGTATCACTATGATAAAACCAACAAAGTTGATGGAACGTCAGTCGGACGTCCGGAGCTCAAGTTATAGGCGTTTCCACTACGAGGGCCCGGTTGGTTTCATGTTCAAACCAACCTAGACATACACAAAGTTTTATGAAACCTTGAGTATAATATACCTAAACAACCATCTCGATCCAAGGATCGCATTGCAACTGATGGTGCGTCAATCGGTGGTCTATATCCCATGTTACGGGCGTTTGAACAAACCTGCCCATTTTAGAAGGTTTTGGGCCCGGACCGACCCAGCACGAGACCCCCTGGGTCAGCCCGAACCGGGTCAACACAACCCGGGTCTAGGTACGGGCTATCAATGCATGGCTCGGACCGGTGTGGGTGCCGCGTGCCACGTGAGCGCAGAAGGGGGGGAACCACCACCCCCTTCGAACCGGACGGCGGACCCGCGGGGGGTCCGCCCTGCAGCGTTGACAGGGGCTTCAAACCACCAGTTTTCTGGATCTGGCCGGCCATAACGGCCGACCAGTGTGTCACATGGGACAAGTTGGTCCCACCTCCTATGCACCAGCAGCCGGTGGCTCTAGCTGCCCTCCCTTGCTCCGCTTCGGCCTTGGTCCGACCGGCGAGGCACGCCGGCGCCGCGCCCTTCCTCTGCGGTGTCGCTCCGGCCGCGGCCTCTTCGTGGTTCTCCGGGGCGGCGCGACGGCGCCGCGCCCCTTTGCCGCGGCCTGACTCCGGCCATGGATTCTTCGGCCTCAATGGCGGGGCGTGACAGTGTCGCGCTTCTTCACCGTGTTCCTCCTTGTTTCTGTGGGGTGTCGTTGCACCGCCCCGCCTTTGTTTGAGCTGCAATGAATTCAACAACAAAGGGGGAGGAGGTTCGGCCGTGTTTGGGTGGTCCGACCTCCTCCTGTTAAATTGATAAAAGGAGGACCAGAGAAATTGATGATGAACAGCAAAGAATATTAATGAACAAAATCAAACCCCTACCATGAAGAAGTCATCGAACGAGGATCGTCGCAGGAAGAAGATGTCGCGGAAGACGGCGTCGTGGAATGAGGCTCCATAAGCGTCATCGGTGTTCGCCCGATGAAGGATGCGGCACATTTTCATTCTCCAAAGAAGGAATCTCTCACTAGATATGGAGAATAGAGGAGACGGTACGATGATCTCCCCTTTCGTTGACGGAGTTCTTCGTCATAGACTCGACATTCTTCGCGAAGAAGATGATGTTCTTCAAGACCGCGAGAGTTCCCTCCTCCTCCTTCTTGCAAAACAAATCAACCATAATAAAATAAGGCTTCCCTTATTTTATTACTCATTCCAACCCTTTCAAAATTCAAAATGAATTCACCGAATTAATTCACGTGCGTTTTCAAATTAATGAGGCGTTTTTATTGGCGTGTAAATTAATGTCGAGCAGATACAAAATAATTTCTAGAGGGGAAAAAATAAATGGACTGTTAGTTGGGAGTTAGGAATTTTAAGGAGGTGGGGGCTCGTGTGGGACCAACCCCAACATCCTCGCATCATCCTTTCCCTAACACTTAACCAATCGGTAAAGAAATAAAAATAAAATGTAAAACAATTTTATTTTTATTCCTCACATTTTTAACATCTCCTCCCGAGAAAACGCACCACCAGGAAAGGTCTTCCTAAGCAAAAACTGGCCATGCGGTTTCATTGGTGCCCTCAGATTTTGATTCCGAGCACCGGTTAAAAAGTTAGAACACCCCGCTCATTCATTTCACTGAACATACCTGAGCTAAACTTCAGAAAATGATTCCGAGCACACCGGGCCTTGGAATCAGGTGCTGTTAGAAACTGCGTACTAATAAAATACCGAAGAAAATTAAGAAAACATTTCCCTTGAAATTTAAAGGTCTTTACATAATCCACCTTTCTCTTAGTGTATATAAAAATGTTTTTTGATTATCATGAATGATTTAGGATGTTTTCCCTATACGCACCAATAAAATCATCTTCCTTTTTCTTCAGTATGAGGAACTCCAAGTTCATTTTAATATGGATAGTTCCTTGAAAATTCATATGGAAGAATATTTTCATAAATCCTTTCTATTATATGTAATCAATATCCTCTTTCAACTTCATGTTCTTGATCAGTATCCACAACTAATCTGGATCCCCATTAAAGTGATAAATAGCCAGTGTTACTTTCTCTTATTCCGATATTTTAAGAATAAATAATATCATATCAATAGAGTTAATAAAATTTTCTATGAAGAGGTAATTATATGATCCAATAAATTTAGGATGATTTTTCCCCTAAATAAATCAACTAAAACTTGTTATTTTTTTGGATAATGACGGTGTTCCATGTGATTCGATTTATTAATCATTACATGGGATAGTTGAGATATTACTTCAATTAGTTCCTAGATCTCATTCCTATAATGTTAGTCATTTATTTAATACAATAACCATATTTTATTCCATATTTTTTGTTGTCATGGATCCTCTTATTTCATTCCATTAAATAAAATAATGGAAAAATGAGATGTCAATTCTCAAATTGGAAATCAAATAAAAATGGAAACAGTGAAAATAAAATAATACTATATTAATGACATTTAAATCTTGTATTAAGAGACTCATGGTTTCAATCTTGGTAATCCTTGGTGATTTCCCTATTATTTTTTCTATCATAACATTTTTTTTCAATTCATTCATAATGGTTCAAAATTAGTTTTTGAATTTCAAAAGAAAATCTACAGGAGTGTCAAACACAGTGTGCAGTAATGAATTCTTTCCATGCACTGGGTAATGATTGATTTATGTCTTAATGCACTACTTTTTGCGAATATTACACCTAGGTACAATAGTTTCATAACCTCACCCACTGGTAATGTCCCTATAGTGATGTAATTCCATGGACACTACTCACCTTATACATCAAAAAATAATGATATTCTCTTATACATAGACTTATACCTAGGTTTCATACTAAATTAATCCATTCATAATCTTCAAAAATAACTAAATTAGACTCTAATACCATCTATAGTGACCCAAGCCCTTTATAAATATTATCACAATATTTTAATCAAAAAGTACTTATTAAATACATCCAACTTATCGAAAAAATAGTCTTTAGGATACTTGGTTAATAATACATGAAAGTGAAACTAAAATAAAAAAAATAATTTAATCTCAACAATGAGATCCTAAGTCTATTTGAGCTCCCAAATCAGCATTGGAATCATTACACGTGGGTAAAATGACATAAAATTATATAATGAATTAGAAGATGCATTAATATTAACATGGGATTATAAAATTATTAACATTGTATCATGTGATCATGTAAACATAGTAATGTGGAGGAAACCTATGACAAGACATAAACATAAGTCATGTAATCTTCCAAGACAACATCACATGGTTGGTTGAGTCCATAATGAATTAGGCTTAGTCCCAAATCCCTTGAATAATATCTTATAAGCCCAAAACATTACCCAATTAGTTTGAGCACTATCTTTTCACAACCATAATAACCTATATATACTAATGTGCTCCAAAAACGGTACTCGTTCGTAAGGAATAATAATAAAAAACATGAAGGAAATGGGATTCATTTAAAAATAAATAGGTTTGACATGTATTTCCATATCAAATGAAGGAGGGAAATTCAAGGTATATAATTGAGATAAATATATATATATAATTTTTAATAAGTACATAAAATTAATTTGAGGTAGAAATTGAGTTAGTGAGGTAAAAGTCATAAACCAAATAAAAAGGGTTGTTTTGAGATAACCATTACCTAATGTCAGAATATATTATTCACTTACACATAACCTAATAGATAATCAAATCAGGGATATTAATTAATTAATACAAACAAATCATTCCTTAGTTTTTTATAATTTTATTATGTACATTTATAATCACTTCGTGTAATATAATGATGAACATCAATTTTCTGAGGGAATTCATTTCAAAATTACATGGTAAGTTCACTTGGGGATAATTATTAATGTTCTTATCAAATGAGAATAAATATCCATAAGTAAAGGGAAATGGTATTCATGTACAACAAACAATTTACAATTATACCAAATACACATATGGGTTCTGGCATAGGGATGATTCTTTCATTGTAAATGTTGTTGTTAAATGGTCAGTTCATTTATCATGTTTACCTGACCATCTCAAACTAGTTTCAATTTGTTTAATATTATTGAAATATATTCATCACAGAATGTCAAAGTGGTTATTATATAATTTTTATCACTTTATTAAACCATTTAAATATTTTTATGACCATCATTTATGGTGGTGGAGAAAATGGAGTATGTTATTCATCATGGTGGTGAACCAACTTATTTTTAACCATTATTTTGTTTTCATAAAATTTAGATTGGAAAGAGATCGATATTCCACCATAATAAGAACATATCAGCATAAATAAAATATTTATTGTAATATTTTTACATGTATGTGGATTATATCGGGGCAGTATAATATGTATAAAATGAAAGACCTTAGTAAATTAGTTTTCCTCTTTCATTGGTCGCCTCCTCTTATTCTATTCATTAATGTTCTTTGAAATGTTTTTTGGATTAGACTAGAAACAGTACGAAATGGGGGATAGTATTTAGAAAGAAATGGGTAGAAATAGGGAAATCCCCAAGGCCTAGAAGTTTTGAGGATAAGGGGCTGTGAGGGGATCTCTTTTTAAGGGGGAGGGGAGTTTTTGAATATAATATTCATTAATTATTTTTTTTCAAAAAGAATATCAGTAGTATTGAATATTGGGACTGTATATAGTAAATGATGCATGTAACTTCAAACTGTTGTAGGATTACATTCATAATGACTGCAAAATCATGTATTTATCTTATAGGGAAAAAATTTTATTTTACTATTTTTTACTATTCAGTTAAAAATAAACAATTTTAGAGAAATATGAAAAATTCAAGCTAACCATTTTGGGATGTGTAGATTAAAAAACATAAATATATTTAATGAAAATATTTTCTAAATTTGATTCATTTTATTTTTTAATAAAATCATTACTTATTTGAAAAATATTAATTTTAAAATTATGGTTGATTTTCCGAACCTTTTAAAAATTACATATTCTCTCATTAAATTAAATTATCATTATATTAAAAAATAATATTAATTTATAAACTCAGTTTATGAAAATAAACATTCATTAATGTCATTATATTAGTTATAAAATTTAAATTAATGATATTCATTTTATAAATATATGGAAATTTATTTAATAATTTTTAAAATATTTATTTACGTGTATCGGGATATAAATATGATACAGTTTTATATTTATAAGATAATTAAATATTAGTATACATTTCTATATGTGATTTTTCTATTCTAATAGTCGGGTTATTAATCCAAATGGTCAGAGTATTCTTCCAATGGTTTGGATACTACACCAAACTGTTAGATTTCTATTCCAACAGTTGTGTTTCTATTCAAATAGTCAGATTACTATTTCAATTGTTTTATTTTTAATGCTCATTTGGGTTCCATATATTTTATGAATTCCCCATGTTTTATTAATTAATCATACAAATATATTTTATCTCAAGGGTATATATATCTTCATTTTCAATTATATTGTTGCATTACCAATATTTCGCTTCATTTCTATAGCATTTTTCATTTTTGCGTTTATTTTGGGGGATCGAGTATATACACATTTTCCTATTCTTATTTTATTATTTTTAAACCATTGATATATATTAAAATATTATGTACAAATTTATTCTCTAAATCTAATGTTTAAATTATTATAGTAATATGTTGTTGGTTTCATCATGTCGTCTGTGTGCATTATATGACACTATATTAGTAAATATGATATATTTTTATATCTAGACAGAAAAATTCCACAAATAAACTAATTATTAATTACACTTGTTGACATCAAAGTCTTACTTAATGAATATATAGTTGGATAATTTATGAATTACACCAATTTAAGTAGAATAAGAACCATAATAGACTCAATAAATAGGGTCGTACAAAACAAAGAAGAATGTCATATGTTTGCATTTAGGTTCCAGGGGTGATCCTACTAATTGATAGATAGTTGAATGTGTATTTCCCTATCGCACCAATGAAGAGACTATTTTTTATCCCCCCCCCTATGTCCCAATGTAGGTGGTGGATAGATTCCTCATCATGTAGGTGGATACCGAATTAATCTATAGTATGGATGACACATTCCTTTTAAGTATAAGGAATACGATCGCAATGTCAAAATGGATACTCGTTCCCTAAGGATAGAGATATTATACCCTAGATCCCTAGTGATATACCTAACTCCGTGATAGATACGGTGGGTACTCAACCTATATTTTTTTTAAAAAAAATAACATCTTATACATGTGAAGGACTCATGCCCGACCATGTTAGAATATACCGACTCCCTATATAGTTTGGGAAAACGTTTCTCATTAGTATTAAGGAAGTATATACCACATAAAAAAATAAAGAACACACACCCTAAAGATTTTATTCATATTTCCCATATCTTTTAGGGGTTTCCTAAAGACATAATACAAATGAGAAACTGATACTCTATCCCCATTATTGTTTTGGGTTCAACTCTCCCCATATCTGTATAATACATCTTCCCTAAAATCCAATTTCATCCCCATGAAGCGAAGGGATTCTATATAATAAAAATTTGATGGAAAACTTATACTAATAATATAATTTTAATAATAACATTCTATATAGAAAATAACTCTTAATGTACTGATCAAGTGTCAAATTATAAAATTTGAGAAAGAACACATTAAAAACTATAAACTATCATGTAAATATATTTTATTCTTATATAGAAGGTATTTGACCCTTGAGTGATTGTTATCGATGTACTTCCACTGAATAGTTCATTTGGGTTTATATACATGTGTTGTTTACTAAGGTATACAATGTGTGGGACTTGCTACTTGATCCAAACATGTATTTTCGGTATACATGAATATATGTAACCTAAATATACAGTATGTACACATCATCACAATGGGTGTGATTTTTTTTCTTTTCATGTACTTGAGAACATTCTTTAGTATCAATGTAGGCTATATAAGGAATATGATAACAATTCACACACCATGTTTTATTAATATATCCATTAAAACTTCACCTGGCACTAGGAAAGTGAGATACAATGTTTGAAACGTTGAGGACTGCACATTATATATTTCAACATACACTAGATCTAGAATCCAAGTTTTCTATTATACTATAATAAAGAATCATTATTCCTTCATTATCACTATCAATCTCCTATATCATCCAGAGACACCAGTAATTACGACTATCCAACTAGTGGTCATTACTTTTACCTATGACACCTCCAATTCATCATAAATAACCCATAAATTCCAGAATTATTATCTTCCATTAGAAAACCAAACATGCCACTATTTGGGTACTTATCCCACAAAACACCATTGTAATGTCCAAGAATCATGGCACGCACTGCCTCCTTTCATGAAGGCCAATATTTCTTATATAACCATTGATCATTACATTATTTTGGGTTACTAGTATTGAACCACTAGCTAGTATGAAGGATGGTGGTGAATATACACTATGAATGAGTGTAAATGTGATAGTTTAGAAATTTGAATAGTGGTTTGTGTAACTACATCCACCAAACATTTTTACAAAAGACACATTCCAGGTCAAACACATTAAATTTATGAGTTTAAATTAATATATGAAAAATTGAGTGATACATCCATTTTTTCAGAGTATAATTCTTTACGATCATTCCTTCAATACCAAAATGAAGGAATTCCAAAAATATAAATCATTTAAATCACCAAAAAATCAATTATTATGGAACATATAAGTAATGAATTTTCTATATAATGAAATTGATAATGAACAATTTAAATGATTGAAAATTGTGGTATATCATTCCATGATAAAAATAAATAATTAGATGAATATAATTCACAAATTATAAAATAGTATTTACAATGGAATTATAAATAACACATTTTGAATTTGAGGTTTATTTATAACAACACAACGAGTGAGGAATCATGAAAAAAAGTCCTATTGTACAAAATTAACTTCAAGGATTTAATATTTATTCACCACATATTTGTTTTTTATTAATATATATTCATCAATGTTCTACGATCTGACTAATATAACATAAATACCACAAAAAATGGATGCCCATCCAAGAATATTCTTCATATCCTCTTTGGGTTCATGGAATGTTGTTTACCTGATATGAAATTCTATAATGAGAATATTTAAAAGCTCTTAATTAAGTTGATTGGGATATGGATTAATGACCTGAAATAGAATACATTAGAACATGATACCTTGTCACATAAAATTTATCATTAATAGTTTAAATAGCCATTATTAGGCACATCTATGGTGTCTAAATTTACATTCAATCATTCATAAAGAAGATAAAAAAATTCATGGGGAAATATTTATTTATTAAAATAATAATAAATAACCCATAAAATTCAACAACCTTATAGAAATACAAAATTAAAACCGATTGTAAATACCACATCACTAAATTAGTTAATCATTGAAAAACAATTTTTTCATTCTCTTAGGTAATTTTACATTTTTTAACTTTTGAGTATCATGGAATTAAATCATAAATATAGTATATGTATCGATTGAGGAAAAATATGGGTCACTATAACCTCCCAACTTATAAATATTTCCTTTATTTAAAAGGAAACATATGGTGATTCCTAGTATAATCCCAAAAAAATAAAATTTTGTGGGAAAAAATATATCCTCATAAATTATTTCATCAATCATTATTTTATAGGATCTATGTGAACCTGGGTCACAATAACACTAGAGATTATCAACTTTTTCAAATCACATTTATTTTTACATACCTACCCTATATAGAAATTTCATCATGGGAATATATCAAATCCAGCCTATTTCTTGTGAGAATATGCGATAAAATCATAACCCAATATAGAAAAATCTCCAAAAATATATAATTAGTAAAATAGTACAATCCAAAAGTCAACCATCCACATCCTATGAAGGAAAACCAAGTACCACTGATATCAACATGAACTTGGTTAGTTAATAAAAAAATAAACTAATGTGTGTTTTTATCCCAACATTCAATTTGTGGCCCTTATAAACAAATCAAAACCCATTGATTTATATTAAATGCTTCTACTTGGTACATAAACTAATGGTTACATACCGATCCCATGACACTCTCAAAACTTCCTCTTCAAAGACTTCTTCATCTTTTAATCATCAATCGATAAGGTGAATTTAAAAAAATACCACTATTATTCATAAGGACATAACAAGTTACAAAGATCAAAATTTCCTTTATCTTCTATAGAAATAGAACAACCATAACTCGAACTCCTAATAAGAATAAATATATAATGTCCCATAGATGTTTAATCTCAATTATGAGACATAAATGAAAATATTTCATTTCAATAAATTCCCATTACCTTTTTGGTCTATGGTTTTAGTGAAATAGGAAAAAACATTAACAAATAAAACACCTGTCTTTTCATTCAAAAAATATTTTACATCATATATAAGAAAATAATTAATCCATAAAATTGATTCAAAATATCTAATAAATTAACATAAATTATAATCCCCTAGACACATCATATATATTAATTTTCTTCATAACTTCATAATATAAACATAAGATATGGGTGACCTAAAGTGCTCAGTAGGGGTTAACATAAGCGATAACTATAAATAATCATAAGTGAGTATAACATGAGAAAATATATTTAATTAAAAAATATATTAATATCATACAAAATAAAGGATATATATAAATTCAAGAGTTCTGACATAAATCATCTAATGATATAAGACATGATTCAAAAGAGTTTAAAATAAGTATCCAACTATTATAAGCATAGAGAGAGTAACATAGGCATAACATTTTGTATGAAAATATAGTATAATAGGTAAATATAGCATTATGTTCCAATTTTAAATATTGTAAAATCATATCAAATTAATACATTGTGAGAAAATTCATTGATCCCTTTCCTAAGAGAACAAACTCATTATGTATGTGCTAAAAATGTGAGAAAATTCATTATACCCATGTTTGTGTGAAGGAACTTAATATATCCATATCTTATAGTCTCATGAGATACCAAATTAATCTTTTTTACTTGGATGGTGTTATAGGTAACCATCTTTCATCATCATTAAATATGTGTAAGATAAAAAATCAACCATTCTTCATAAATAACGAACCAATAGAAGTTTTTTTTCGTTTTTAAATGGAATCACATAAAATAATTCAATTTTAAGATCTATTGGAAGAAAAATTTCACAATAGTTATAATAGGAAAACCCCATGGGAAATAAATTTTTATCCATCAAAATTATGTAACCCTTTAATTAATCTTATCCTTCGGTTTTAGACAATTTAATATTTCTATAAATATAACCGTGGATTTTTATTTAGATACGTTGATATTTTTGCATGTCTCGAAACATTATAATTAATATATTAAAATTAATAAATTATATTAAATAATTTATGCACAAAATTTTTGAATAAATTTCATCCCCTTTGATTGAGACACTGTGTGGAAATATGAGACCATAGCTGATTTCATAATGTCGGTTTTACTATAGGCATGACATAAAATTTTTCATCATTAGTTGTTCATTGGAGTGTAGTTGTTGTAAGGTGAGTTATGTAAATTAATTAATTAATTTATTCACTTATAACCTAATCCCTCCTTATAAATAACAATTCATGATAAATCACAAGGGATGGTAGCATAATCCTTGTAGGATTTGAGAGGATGATGAGGAGTTCATCATTTGCATTGGGTGACCAAGAATGTAGATCAATGACAATGATCATGGAGGATTGTGAGATGGGTAGATAATGTAGTGGATCTTTCTTTCCATCACTATAGGATGTGTACTTCACTAACGATTGATCCTTAAACAAGGTTGGGATATTTATCTAAGTTATTTTCATGGTATTTGATTTGATAAGATTGGATTTTATTATTTTCTCTAGTTTTTCTGGTTATTTTCATGCTTAATACGAGACTAGAAAAAATTGACAATATTCAACCTATTCTTATCATTTAAATATATGTATTCACCCTTGGTTACCAATTTTATATAATCATAAGCCGAGGACACATTGTTTTATTAAGGATTCACCTTGTTATTGGTTTCCCCCACCACTCTCTATATTTTTCTCTATCAACATATGGGGCATATATTTGAATATTTTTATGTAGGTTTGGCATGATTAACCACTAAATTCAGGTTAAATGCGTGCACAATGAATAGATGAGTGTTTTTTAAGAATATTTAAATTTGATTTAGGATATCGTTGATTGATTCCATGATTTCAGCTATGCTATGTTGGATGAAACATAATGGATTACCATGTGGTAAATTGGATTTCCAATTTATTTCTCTTAAATCTAGGAATAGGGGGATTGTGATATTTCCTCTAATATTGGTGAATTTGTATAGTCAAACATACGAGAAGGTAAGTTGATATTGAGGATATGAAATCTATTTTACGAAACTCTTTTTCTTCAAAATCCCTAACTACATGTCACGTATCTCGAAGTAACACATGTCAAGTAGTCCCAAGGTGGCGGCTTCTTGGGGTTTGAGTGAATATAAGTTTGACATGTTGTGTATGGACCATACACTCTATGTGAAATGTTAAATGACCATAGTACACAGCCTTATTCATATACATGGTCTTATATAGTGTTCTTGGACATAGATGGAACACACACAAATGGGTAGGGGTACACGCACATGGGTCAGAAAGACATGGGTAGGCCCCAGGTGACATAGAAACAATGTGTTGCACCTGTAATAGTTCATTAGTCCCACAAGGCCAACCAATAAATGTGAAGGATACAACACAACTAGAATTCCAGGTAAAGTCAAATGTCATGTGACCCTAGGTACACATCATGTAGCTTCCTCGGGAACTTTCACCTTTCATGTCTCCCATTCTTGGACCAAAATATTGGCATATAAGTAGTCCACCCTAAATTGTTTTCCACATAGAGCCCGATGGGGGGCATTTATTTTGGAATTATAGATAAAACAAAAGGTTTTACGAGAATGATGCATCTTCTAATGATGCATGTTTGATGGTAGGGAATATAATACTATATCAGATATATGATTGGGTTGGAAACTACCAATTGAACTAGGGTTAGGGTTCCACATAATATTTACATGCTTAGATTTGTAGGATTCCCTTTCTACATCTATAATGTGTCAATTATCTGTATAGTGCCCCCTCCCCACCATCATCATCGCGCTCTGGTGTAGAGAATTTCCTCTACTGGAGACTTTTCCTCCTTGACTATGGAGTGTAGGGGCGAGGTACAGGTTGTCCACATGTATTCCTCTGTGGTGGTATGTGATGTTGGGTATCAGAGATAGAAATTTAGATATACTATAAGATTCAACATTCTTAGTTGGGATATAGATATGGATATCCTCTTTAACTCTCGTTTGGATTTCATTACGAGAATATATATTGTGTTCCTGTTTCCCTCTTACATATGGTTGATCTAAATACTATTTTATCTTTCAATATCTCCCTTCTTGGTTTTTGGGGATCCAACTAGTTTTTTATATACTCACCCCTATATGGGAGTTTCCCTGTAATTTTTATGTCTTATGTCATTGATAGGCAGATATGCTGACACTTCAATTTATTATAGTGAAACATGGGTGTATTGACTATGTTCAGTGGTCCAACGTGGAGATCAATGGTCGAGTTATCTTTTGTTATCCATTAGACCATTCATTTTTAGGTTGAACACATTTTTGGTTAACGGAGTATTTTCAATTTTTCATTTGTTTTATATTGTAATACTCGGATGTATTCGCTAGAGGTTATTACATACATTATTATAATTTAGTTGTGATGATATTTTATTATTCATCTACACATTAATATAGATGGATGATTTCAATAATATATGTGTATTATTTTGGGGTTTATCATATCTTTTTAGGAATTTTGGAACTTATGTCCAACCCCAAACCTATTTGGGGTGCGCTGGGGTGTCATTCATGGATTTCCGCAAGCCAAGAAGACCCTCTTGGTTTAGTTCCGAACACAATTTTTTCAATGGTGATTCATTATTGGGTTAGTTTTGAAGTTGGAGCCATGGTGGGGATTGACTAGGATCTTTAAGAAATGGAAATTAAGTGTTTCAAAATTGGGTTTTAGACTATGGAGCCTGTTTTATGTGCAGATTCTAATGTATCCATTCATCTAAAATCTGACTACCTGCTTGTCGACTCGGAATACTAAAACATAGGTTGTAATGAACAAATGTTACATGAATTATATAACATCATATCTTTTTAATTCCATGTATTTCTTGTGTAATATCCCTATAAATGTTTATCTAATGATGATATATCCAAAATTACCATCAAGATGGCTCCACAAATATAACCAATGATGAAGTTTATATGGGAACATGATTATGATAAGTTGAGTGATGAGGAACCAGTTTTGGGACATTCTCATCGGGTGTTTTCTCTACGTGAGAAGAGTGTAGTTTCACTTCCTGTCAAGTAATATATATTTCTAGTAGGCCAGGATGATGATGTTTGTAGGCTGAGAAAATTTTAGGAGTTCTATTGATTGAGAAAACTGACTTTTTTTGTGATATCGAACCTATGGGAGAAAAGTATGGGATCATGTTACTGATCTGGGACATCTAGCTTATTCAGATTAGGACTGATCAAATGGTTTCACTTCCAACAAATATTTTTCATGATTTAACAGGGAGTGTGTGGAGTCTCATCATGCACTCCCATGATGAGAGGATTGTCTCATCTATTTATTTCCCAAATATATTTCATAATGAGTATCACCTAACATGATTACGCTCTATATGGATTCATAATATTATCGAGATACAACAGTGTTGTGTGATAGTTTTGAGTATATCACAAGGTTTATAGTCATAATGCATTACTTCTGTGATATGGTGGAGGATGGTTTCTTTTATGTGTCAATGTTTGTGTAGAGACTTCAAAGAGACATTCATGATAGCATAGGCTCATTAGACATTCCTACTTATACAAGGGTGCTGGAGGGGAATATCATTTTGGATAGATTACTAGAAAAGGTAGGTTGGGAAGATAGATTCAGAGGTGGGAATCAGAATCTTGAGTCATCAACAACAGCTAGAATACATCCATAATAAGGCCCTCAATACTAGAGACAATCCCATTTTCAGATACAAGTACATTTTTCTACAGCTTATGGATCTTGCATTAGATCCATTCATCAATTAAAAGGGACGATTCTATACCTATGATGGGTGAGTTTACATGTTGAATTATTTTTTTTATCCCATTATGCTAATTCAAATAGCAAAATGGTGGATAGAACACCATGATAGAGGTCTCATCATGATCAGGGGACTCTCTAGCGATGTCAGGGAAGAGATTCCATTAGTTTTTTGGTAGATATTTGAAGGGATGATCGGTTGGTTGAGGATGATGCAATGACCTACTCCCACCACCTACATATAGTGGCATATGCTTCGAATAGGAAGCTATTAGTAAGGGCCATGGGTAGTTGCAGGATATAACGGTCTATAACCTGGATACACAGGAAATGATTCAATGTATGATCTATTTCTTCTATTATTTCCCTTGTACTTGTTTTACATGATGAAATCCTATAATGTTATAAAGATTATAGACTTCTTTTCCATAGTTTTTTTTATATTTACTATCATAGAAGGTGATCTAGATTCATTTAAAAACATAGAATGAGATTATCCTCCGTGGGAGAGATATATCTCATGGAAAAGCAATTGGGTTCTTCAATTATGAATCTACAATAGAAAACCCATTAGTTGGAGAGCTTATCCCATGGTGCACTGGGATCTTTAGGCATATGGATTCCATCAGTAGTAGAATAGTATGTGGAAATAATTACCAATGATGTCATGGGACTACCTATAATGTAGGAGATATATTTATATAATGAAATAACCTCTATGATCATACCGATACCTTTTGTGGTTAATTGGTTGACCCCTACAGAGCTCTGATGGTTGAGGGTGTAGTCGCAGTACCTTCAATGGAAAATTTTTATAAAACCCATTGTGCCTCCCTAGCCAGCTCATGTTTTGTTAGTGATAAAGTAATATGGGATCTTGAGTAATTATTTAGATCATTATTACCAAAATTAGGTAATAATAATGAACTAATACCCCATCATAAGGATCAAAATCCTTTTCGACCAGTTGAAATGTGTGAGTAAGTTCTTAAAGGTAAATCTCATGTTCGGAAACCATGTGTTGAGCGTTCGTAAGTAAAATGTCTTAAATATGGAATTATGATATTGCTATGAAAACTATGTGTTATGTTTTATGACTTTAGGTGTCAGCAATAATCCCTGGTGTGTTCACGACCCTTATAAACAAGATCATTCATCCTTACATGGACCGATTGATAGTTCCCTTCATTAGTGGCATATTCGCTTCTACTTTGATAGAGGAGGATCATATAGAGAATTTAAGGCTGGTCCAACACCTACTCTATGAGAAAAAGTTTTAAAGTAAGATATTGAAGTGAAATTTTTGGATCTATGAGGTTCACAATATAGGGTATGTCCTCTCTAAACTTAGTATAGTTATGGACCAGAGGATTGTTGATGTGGTTCTTTCTTGGGATCCTCCCACGAGTGTGGTAGATGTTATATTTATTTTGTGGGGTACAATAAGTGGTTATTTAGATAATTTTCTACAATAGTAACCCCATTTAAAGCCTTAAATAGAAAGTGTTGTTGATTATATGCATTGAGTATTTTTTTTTGAAACCTTCAAGATGTTGAGGATGAGTTTGACCAATGACTCTATTTTGGGATGACCAAATAAGGGTGGTGAGTACGTGGTGTTTTAGGATTACCCTAGAGCTAAGCATGATTTTTTGTTGATGGGAAGGTAGGCATTGGTCACTTATGGTTTATGTTAGTTTAGTTCACATGAGTAACACTATATGAATTGTGTCTTAGAGTTAGTAGCAGTACTCTTAATTCTGAAAATATGGAATCACTATCTTATTGGTGGGAATAATTTTTGTAATCATTCCATTAGTGTCTCAGGAACATATTCAATTATATAGAGAATAACCAAAAACAAAGGTATTTCTTGGATTTATTATAGGACTATGACTTTTAGATATTCTATAATTATAATAAGGTAATGTTGTGGACTCTTCACTTATTAATAAGTCTTGTTCTTGCTCAGTGGAAAATATATCTGTGTAGTTGGATTTATTTCAGTTGACACTAGTAGATGATTTGGGTACAGATTTTCTTCAGTCGATGGTAGTAAATCCTCCACTTCTTTAGTTTTGATAGGCACTCAACTGCGATACAATGAATGTGAGGTTATGGATGACTAGATATGTATAAGATATTTTAACAACCCCCTTCCACCAATGATTCCCCTCATGATCTGGCAATAGTGAAAGGGAGATAATGACCCCCGAGTCCCGCCTTTAGTAGGCCCCGGAGTGGCGACTAGCACCAAGGGTATGAGTTTTCACAAATATGGGAGGCATTACCCTTTTTATTATTTAAGATCAGGAAATAGGATGATTCAACACCAAAAAGAGAAGGGAATAAGTAAATAAAAACAAACCCAAACCAATCCCACATGCATGTTTAAACAATTCTGAAACAAAGTAAAAGTACAAGAAAACTTAAAAGTACAACACCAAAAGAAACAAGATTACAGCAAACTACAACAACTCCAACTGTCCCATCTAGTACGATCCCGAAAAACCCTGGTAGTCCTCCTGGAAACCTGAATGTAAACATAGGGTGAATATACAAGTATACTTAGTAGGGAAACCTAAATCTCTCGTGCACAGGGGCGAGACATCCTTATGTCCCGTGAGAAAACAGAAGGAACCAAAACCTAGCAAGGAATTCTATCCACCCAACCTCACCAGCCACGCTCACCAAAAAAAACAATAGGTAGTAGTAGTAGTATATAAGAACAAGAGTATTAGATACCCCGCACCATTTCCCACTAGTCAGTTTCTCTTCCTAATGGCCAACGTCCTGATGTTACCACATTCTTCCTTCCCGCACACACCTGGGCCTCAAGAACAACATATACCGCCCGCACACACCTGGGCCTCACAACCACATATCCCGCCCGCACACACCTAGGCCTCAAAAACCACAATCGCATCCCCACCCGAATACACCTAGGCCTCATCCCGAAGATTGTTGGGAACATTAAACCTTCCTGAAGAGTCTTGGAATAAAACCACCCCAATCGAAACCTACCCGAAGATCTTGGGTGTAAGGTCACCTCAAGCCATCACAGCCTATGGAAGAAGGAGCAGGAAAGAGTTAGAAACTAAGGGGAAAACACCCTCTACCATGAAATGGGAGTGTTCGGCACTAAGTTCTCAACATGGGTGGGGTGTGACAAAACAAAAAGATACAGATACATATATGTATACCAAACATGTAACGACCCAAAATTTTGAATAAATATTATTTCCTAATTTTGTGTGTTATTTTATTTTATTTTTATTCTCAACAAAAATATTTCACTTGATAACATGAGTATAATTAAAATGATACTCTTCAGTTTTGATTGTTATATGACCATTGGTAAATATGACCGCTGGAAACTAAACGTTTCGATTATTGTCTCTAAATACAAGTAATCTTGGATAATTAATATAGAAAGAAGATTCGATGGTCTCACCCAGTAGTATTGGACCGATTGGAACCCATCTAATAGACCTTGGTAAGGAGGTAGCACCACTGGACTTTACTCTGGACCAAACCCAAGCTGAACTTTATCGTGTGAAGCTATAATGGAATCGCCTTCGCGAGAAGATCAAACTGATAGAAATTACTACTCGTGCGATGTTGGCCAAGCCTCCCTCGGATTCTCTGACCTTATCACACCTTACACTTAGGTCCTATGCTGGTGTGATAGGGGCTATGTAAGGAGACAGTAACTACCTTGTGTAATCCTTTGTTTTAAATAAAAATTGGGATTTCTTCTTATGATGATGTTTATGACTTTTTAAATGTCCGGATAAATATTGTATGCATATTTATGGTGAATTTTAGAGAAAGTATATTTTTAAAAAATGTTTATGTAAACATTAAATAATTAAAAATGTGTAATGATTTTCAAAAAATGGTCTTCTACAATTATGTTCAGTATGGAATTTAGGGTCTAATAAGATCAACTTAATTTTTGATGAATAGTAAATTATGAATGGTGATTTTATGCTTAGGATTAGTAATGTGACCAAATGGATTAGTAATCTCACTTAAAGAAAGTATTAATATAATCTAGGCACCTTGATTAAGTAATGTGATTCAATAAAATGGTTAAAAACGGTTTCATAAATTATTATTCAAGTATTAGTTTTTTCGGATGAATAGTGTTTTTTAATTAAAAATTCAATTAAAAATATTTATAAAAATATTTTTATAAAATGGATTTCATTTTTGAACTTAGAGCATCGATATTATGTTATGGTAATTTTAGGGGATTTTTATGAAAAATATTATTTTTCAGTGAATAGTGTATTTATTTAAAAATTAAATTAAAAATATTGAGAAAAGTATTTTTATAAAATGGAGTTCATTTTTGAAATCAGAGCATTTATATTTGGTTAAGGTGAAATTTTGGAATTTTTCTGAGTAAGTTGAATTTTTAGTGAATAGTAAAATACAGTTTTAGGGTTTCGGTATGTTTAATGACATCATAACTGTGTCATGATGATTTCATGAGATATTTTATGGGTTGGATGACCAAAGGTGATGAATTATTCTGTTGGGGTCCCCATGTGGCCTAACTTCATGGGAAATATCTTGGGAGAGCACATGGTTTTGAGAAACCCACTTATGAGGTGTCCCTTGGCCATTAATGCCTTGTCCCCTCACTTTCCCTATAAAAAAGTAAGCCATACTCTAATCCGATCGACTCCCAACTCTCCCCCAAAGTATTTATGATCTACTTACCTCCCAAGAAGTCCTCCCAAGGTGCCCCAAAGCCCTCAAGGTCCAAAACATTGAGTTTTAAGAGTTACGTTTTAAGGTAAGGGATCTGACCTCTCTCTTTCTTTTCAAGTAATCTCTTTTATGTCATTTCTTTTATGATCCATGTTCTTATGTTAAAGGATGTTCTTTTATATTCCTATTACATAACTTTTCATTTTCATATAATGTTATATCCCCTCTTACTCTCATTATTTATTTTTTATGAATGTTTAAGTGACGTCGTTAGGCTGTCGAATTTTTGTGACGGATCCTTTCACCCTTCTCATTTTCAAGTCCTATATTCTTGTGAAGTATTTCAAGTTACTTTTTATTATGTTGGGGTATGATCTCTATGTCTATCATATGTATCTTTTATGATCATATGATGAGATACCTCATTTTATCTCTTCAATTCAGTATTTTGAAGTTTTATGTGGCGCCGTTAGGCTGCCATATTTTTAAGTGGTTCTTTCACCCTTCTCGTTTTTCAAGTTCTACTTTCATGTCATGTCTTTCAAGTTACATTTTATTATGTTGGGGTATGATATCTATATCTACCATACTGATATTTTATGATCATATGATGAGAGACCCCATTTGATCTCTTCAATTCAGTATTTTGATGTTTTAAGTGGCGCTGTTAGGCTGCCAAATTTTTAAGTGGTTCTTTCACCCTTCTCGTTTTTCAAGTTCTATTATCATGTCAAGTCTTTCAAGTTCATTTTTATTATTTTGGGGTATGATCTCTATATCTATCATACTTATCTTTTATGATAATATGATTAGAGACCCCATTTGATCTCTTCAATTAAGTATTTTGATGTTTTAAGTGGCGCTGTTAGGCTGCTGAATTTTTAAGTGGTTCTTTCAACATTCACTTTTTTCAAAGTTCTAATTCTTTGTCAAGTATTTCAAGTCTCTTTTTATTATGTTGGGGTATGATCTCTATATCTATCATACTGATCTTTTATGTTCATATTATTAGAGACCCTATTTGATCTCATCAATTCATTTTTGGTTGAAGTTTATGTGACGTCGTTAGGCTGCCGAGTTTTCATAAGAGAGATCTTATTTTTGTATTCCTTTCATGTTCTTCATTTCATATGGTATAATTTCAAATTTCATTACCATGTTATTAAATCCCTTATATTCTGTCCCTATACTGTTTTATGGAGAATTTATGAATGTTTGACCCATGTCCCCTCTCTTTTCAGTGTTTTCTAAAACCCTGTAACGTAGCCGTTGTGCTGCAGAATTTTCGTCTCAAAATGCCTCTCTCTTTTTCTCAAAATTATTTTATGTTATTAAGTGAATAATAAAAGATCTTATTTATATAGGGGTATTCACATATATATAAAAATTTTCTATTTTAAATTCTGGGACTTACATACATGAAACCTGCTTTCCATTTCCGTGGGTTTAAAGTGACATAAAGATCATGTCTTTAAAGCAGATTTTAAAACGTTATGATTATGAAATGAAACCCATTTATTTTATGCTATATGGGTTGTTTATGAAATTATATATGATGATATATGTGGCTCAAATGATAATAAAGACATTTCAAGGGTGCGCCCAGATAGCGCTCCAAGGCATTGGGTAAAGACTTAATCTCTAGAGATGACTTTTTAGACTGATACATTGGTGAATAACCTTGGTAATTTTTAATGACACCTTGGGGATGGACCTTGGTGAAACGAAATTATTGTCCATATTAAATGTTTCTTCCACATCTTCAAGTTATGAAAAATGTTATTTTTATTATGATATGCCTCCTGATTTCTTTCTCATGCCTTAAAGTTCTTTTTCATGACATTGTTGATGTATCTCAAGTTCACATGTTAAATGTTTCCCCTTGTTTCCCTTACGGGGCCTTCTGCTAACCCTTTCATTTGATGTATGTCCCTGGGTTATGAGATGCAGTAATGAACCTAGGATGAACATAAGGAGAAGCCTTTCAAGTTTTTAAGAAGAATGTTTTTTTTGTTTCATGTATTAAGTTCCTGGTTTCCATGACACTAAACCTTAAATATCCTCAGTTTTGTATAATGTAATGAATGTTTATATGAAAAAAAAGTGGGATTCTATAGTTGGTATCAAAGGATGGTTTAGTTATTTGTGGAAATTAGGATATGAAAAAATTAGGAATAAGCCTATAGAAAAGTTTGTATATAGGAAAACTTTCTGGTATTTTGGTGAGTATTGAGTAATGGGTTTCCAAGAAAATATATCCCTGTCTGGATACGAGCAGGTAGAGGTGGCTCTGGCACAGATGTACATAGGGTTAAAACATGAAAGCACTGCTTTGATCTAGACTCAAACGGGAACTGGTACATGACAACAGGCCTTGATGCACTCTTGGTTACGACACTCCTGGGGGATATGCTTTGGTAAATTCATAATATTATTATGAACCATTGTAAAAGGAACAAAGATAAAATAAAATAAAGATTCACATAAGAATAGGTGATCATGGATAACCTAGATGGGAACCTAGGGGATCACAAGTTAGAGTATACTTTTCTTCTACAAATTATCCTTATATGCTTTAAGTTCCTTTTCATAATTATTGGCTAAGTATTTGAGCCCCTAATTATAATTTATCTTCTTAGTTAATGGTGGGAAATGGAAGAACATGTCCCAACAACCAATGTGATAGGAAATGTGATGATTGTCGTATTAATATGATCGAGATGATTAGGGGATTAAAAGATGATTATTATTTGGGAAGACATTCACTATTTTGGGGAACCTATACGATCGAGGTAAATAGATTACTACGGTATTTTCATTGAGGAATAAGGTTGACTTATATTTTGAAGAATCGATGAATTTAAGGAGGACTTATAGTAATTTAGGTTACGTATGGAAATGACTAACCTATCTTGGGTAAAATATGTTTAGGTTAGCTACTTTTTTTATAAGAAATTAAGAGTGGTTGATGTTATTTGGAGATGAACAATGAAGTTTATTTTGGAAGACTATGTTACCAAATCATTCTTGTTTTAGGGTTTCAATCTTAAATTGGTTTAATTTGAGGAATTTTAAGGACAGTTATTTATGAAATGGTCTATGATGAACTTTGGGTAGTACCATGGAACTTTGATGATTTAAAAGTAGTTTCCATTCCTATGGGATTCTTTCTTTTTGAAGAGTTGTTTTACCTTAACCTTTCTGTTTTTGGGATAATGTTTAAAGATAGAAGAAATTGATAGTTAATCTTTTGTGGACTATGTGATTCTCTAGAAGATGATTCTTGTGTTTTGTTGAGACCAAGTAGTCTGCAATGCTCATCATTTGGAGAAAAGATTATTTTTGGTAGAGACTTATTAAAGGATGAAACTCTACTTGAAGGTAGGTATATTTTCTTATGTTTTTGTTCTATATAGTAAATGAATTCCTCGAAATCATGAAAAGGAACGTAAAACAAAAACGTTGTTGGTTTATGTTTCCTACTAGGAAATCAAAGACTGTTTACACATATCATAAGTTTGGGATTTTCTAATGGTTAACTTTCTCCTAATCATGTTTTCTATCACTCTCCCTCTGAAATTGACCCTTTGTTTTCTCCTCTATGTACACGTTTTCCTACATGGAATCCTACTGTGGGTTAACTCGGGTGTCCTTTGTACTTCCCTTTATTTCTTTTATAGTAATAGTTTTACTGACTCCTTTTCCAATGTGGGACTTTCAATGAAATTTCAAAACCCATTTTAAAAATTGCGAGGACGCAATTTCTTACGGGGGGAAGATTGTAACGACCCGAAATATTGAATAAATCTTGTTTCCTAATTTTTTGTGCTATTTTATTTTATTTTTATACTCAAAAAAAATGTTTCATTGGATAACATGAGTATAATTAAAATGAGACCGTTGGGTTTTGACTGTTATATGACCATTGGTCAATATGACCGCTGGAAACTAAACGTTTTGATTATTGTCTCTAAATACAAGTAATCTTGGTTAATTAATATAGAAATAAGATTCGATGGCCTCACCCAGTAGTCTTGGACCGCTCGAAGCCTATCTAATAGAACTTGGGAAGGAGGTAGCACCAATGGGCTTTGCTCTGGACCAAACCCAAGCTGAACTTCATCGTGTGAAGCTAGAATGGAATTGCCTTCGCGAGAAGATCAAACTGATAGAAATTACTACTCATGCGATGTTGGCCGAGACTCCCTCGGATTCTCTCACCTTAGAACACCTTAACTTAGGTCCTATGTTGGTGTGATAAGGGGCTATGTAAGGAGACCGTAACTACCTTGTGTAATCCTTTGTTTTAAATAAAAATTGGGATTTCATCTAATGATGATGTTTATGACTTTTTAAATATCTTGATAAATATTTTATGCATATTTTTGGTGAATTTTAGAGAAAGGATATTTTAAAAAAAATGTTTATGTAAACCTTAACTAATTAAAAATGTGTAATGATTTTCAAAAAATGGTCTTCTGCAACTAAGTTCAGTATAAAATTTAGAGTCTAATAAGATCAACATAATATTTTATGAATAGTAAATTATGAATAGTGATTTTATGCTTAGTATTAGTAATGTTGCCAAATGGATTAGTAATCTCACTTAAATAAAGTATTAAGATAATCTAGGCACTTTGATTAAGTAATGTGATTCAATAAAATGGTTAACAAACGGTTTCATAAATTATTATTCAAGTATTAGTTTTTTCGAATGAATAGTGTATTTTAATTAAAAATTAAATTAAAAATATTTAGAAAATTAATTTTATAAAATGGATTTCATTTTTGAACTCAGAGCATCGATATTATGTTAGGGTAATGTTTGGGGATTTTTCTGAAAAAAATGAATTTTCGGTGAATAGTGTATTTATTTAAAAATTAAATTAAAAATATTTAGAAAATTATTTTTATAAAATTGAGTTCATTTTTGAAATCAGAGCATTAATATTTGGTTAAGGTGAAATTTTGGGATTTTTCTGAGAAAGTTGAATTTTTAGTGAATAGTAAAAATACAGTTTTAGGGTTTCGGTATGTTTAATGACATCATAACTACGTCATGATGATGTCATGAGATATTTAATGTGTTGGCCGACCAAATGTTATGAATTATTGTATTGGGGGCCCCATGTGGCCTTACATCATGGGAAATATCTTGGGAGACCACATGGTTTTGAGAAACCCACTTATGAGGTGTCCCTTGGCCATTAATGCCTTGTCCCCTCACTTTCCCTATAAAAATCAAGCCATCCTCTCATCCATTCGACTCCCAACTCTCCCCCAGCGATGTTCTGATCTCCTTACCTCCCAGGGAGTCCTCCCAAGGTGCTCCCAAGCCCTCATGGTCCAAACCTCTGAGTTTTAATAGTAACATTTTAAGGTAAGGGATCTGACCTCTCTCTTTCTTTTCAAGTAATCTTTTTTATGTCATTTCTTTTATGCTCCATGTTCTTATGTTAAAGGATGTTCTTTTATATTCCTCTTACTGCCCTTTTAATTTTCATATAATTATATATCCCCTATTACTTTCATTGTTTCTTTTTATGAATGTTTAAGTGAAGCCGTTAGGCTGCCGGAAATTTTTTAACGGATTCTTTCACCCTTCTCATTTTCAAGTCCTATTTTCTTTTCAAGTCTTTCAAGTACCTTTTTATTATGTTGGAGTATGATCTCTATATCTGTAATAATGATCTTTTATGATCATATGATGAGAGACCTCATTTGATCTCTTCAATTCAGTATTTTGAAGTTTTAAGTGGCGCCGTTAGGCTGCCGAATTTTTAAGTGGTTCTTTCACCCTTCTCGTTTTTCAAGTTCTACTTTCATGTCAAGTCTTTCATGTTCCTTTTTATTATGTTGGGGTATGATATCTATATCTATCATAATGATATTTTATGATCATATGATGTGATACCCCATTTGATCTCTTCAATTCAGTATTTTGATGTTTTAAGTGGCGCCGTTAGGCTGCCGGATTTTTAAGTGGTTCTTTCACCCTTCTAGTTTTTCAAGTTCTACTTTCATGTCAAGTTTTTGAAGTTCATTTTTATTATGTTGGGGTATGATCTCTATATATATCATACTTATATTTTATGATCATATGATAAGAGACCCCATTTTATCTCTTCAATTCAGTATTTTGAAGTTTTAAGTGGCACCGTTAGGCTGCCGAATTTTTAAGTGGTACTTTCACCTTTCTCTTTTTTCAATGTTCTAATTCCATGTCAAGTATTTCAATTATCTTTTTATAATGTTGGGGTATGATCTCTATATCTATCATACTGATATTTTATGTTCATATTATGAGAGACCCTATTTGATCTCATCAATTCATTTTTGGTTGAAGTTTATGTGACACCGTTAGGCTGCCGAGTTTTCATAAGAAAAATATTATTTTTGTCTTCCTTTCATGTTCTTCATTTCATATGGTATATTATCAAAATTCATTACCATGTTATTAAATCCCTTATATTCTGTCCCTATACTGTTTTATGGATCATTTATGAATGTTTGACCAATGTCCCCTTTCTTTTCAGCATTTTCTAATACCCTATAATGTAGTCGTTGTGCTGCAGAATTTTTGTCTCAAAATGCCTCTCTCTTTTTATCAAAATTATTTTATGTTATTAACTAAATACTCAAAGCTCTCATTTATACAGAGGTATTAAAATATAAATCAAAATGTTCTATTTTAAATTTTGGGATTTACATACATGAAACCCGCTTTCCATTTCTGTGGGTTTAAAGTGACATAAAGATCAAGTCTTTAAAGCAGTTTTTAAAACATTATGATTATTAAATGAAACCCATTTATTTTATGCTGTATGGGTTGTTTATGAAATGATATTAGATGATATATGTGACTCACATGATAATAAAGACAGTTCAAGGGTGCACCCAGATAGCGCTCCAATACATTGGGTAAAGACTTAATCTCTAGAGATGACTTTTTAGACTGATACCTTGGTGAATAACCTTGGTAATTTTTAATGACACCTTGGGGATGGACCTTGGTGAAACGAAATGATTGTCAATATTAAATGTTGCAGTCACATCTTCAAGTTCTGAAAAATGTTATTTTTATTACGATATGCCTCATGATTTCTTTCCCATGCCTTAAAGTTATTTTTCATGACATTGTTGATGTATCTCAAGTTCACATGTTATATGTTTCCACTTATTTCCCTTACCGGGCCTTCTGCTCACCCTTTATTTTTATGTATGTCCCCAGGTTATGAGATGCAGTAATGAACCTAGGATGAACATAAGGATAAGCCTTTCAAGTGTTTAAGAAGAATGTTTTTTTCATGTATTAAGTTCCTGGTTTCCAAGACACTAAACCTTAAAGATCCTCAGTTTTGTATAATGTAATGAAAGTTTATATGACAAAAAAAGTGGGATGTTATAAAACACACAGCCCAACCTTTGGCTTCTAAGAAGAGAAACTGAGCACGTGCCCCGGCATAGCTACTACGAAGCATTCATACAACAAACAAACCCAACCCCATTTTGGTTTTTAGGTTTCAATAGTATTAGTTTATTAGTTCCTTAACAACTGGGCAACAGACAACAACCAATCGAGATCAAGAGTTTCGTAGAAAAACCCTTCCAACCACAAATCAAGTTAAATAGAACACAAGCAACACAAACCCAACCTTTTTATCATCAATCAATCCCCATTTATTTTTCCCGTGTTTAATTCATTATCGTTCCCCACAGTTCATTTATCAACTTTCAACTTTCTTTTAATATCACAACCCATTACTACAGCCCTTCTTCCTCTATAACCACATCTCTACAACCGTATCACAAAACAAGGATCATGCCACATAATTGCCTCTTTAATATCATTTACAGCAGCCCCACTGCCCATCCTATTCGTAATAGCCCAGGATTCACCCCCCCTTTTCACACACCATGTAACCAAACCAACACCCACATGTTCATTATTCCATTTTGTTCAACCGGGGTGATCACACAAGGGTTCCGGATATTCATTTAATTAGCCAAGTTTACGTGATTAACCAATTTCCATATTCCACAGTGTATCCATCCACAAAACGGTCTAGAAATATAGGGAAACATTTAATTGCGCAAGGAAAGGCCCCCGACGACCGTGATTTTCAGTAGGCATAAGCCTATTCAATTCACAACATAACAATAGGATAAACAAAGATAAACATAACAACTTCCCCATCCCTATTCTTTAAGCCAATTATTATCTTTATTAAACTAGTTCAACTCTGTCTCATGAATGCAAGAGGACACCCATCCCACATGATTCACAAATTAGAGAGAGATGAAGGTAAAATCCCTACCTCAACAGTTTTTGATCAAAACGCTCCCCCATATCAACTTTAGAAGATGTCCTTCAGCGTCCGTTGCTTCTGAAAGAACCTGAAAAAAACCTCCTCAGGTGGTAGCTGGGTAGGAAAGGCCAAAGGGAAAGCAACAGATCCAATCTCAGTATTTTTTCCTCGTTGTTAGGATCTCGTGCCTGCTGATGGATCTTAAATCAGAGTGCAGATGAAAAAGTTATGGAAGAAAGGAGCTTTGGAGTCTCTTGAGAGAGCTCTGCTTGAAGGAATGGGGAGGAGAGTCCCCCTCCTTTTATAAGAGATAAAAACTAAATTACACAATGTGTAATTCCTAGTACACGGCGTATACTAGGCCATTTCACACGGTCGCCATGCGACTTCCAACATGACATTAAATGAGGAACACAGTAATTGATGGGTCAACACACGGTTTGAGGGTAACGCGTACGCGGGGAGGAACTACACGCTGTGTAGTATTGGCCACACGTTGTGTACTCATTTATTTCATGCGGCAAGGAAACAGACTCAACACGGCCACGGTTGTTGACTGGTCAACACACGGTTTTAGGGTTACACGTACACGGGAAGGAACTACACGACGTGTAGTATAGGCTACATGACGTGTACTCATTTATTTGACACGACAAGGACACAGCTTCAACACTGGGTATACCCGGAAAGGTGGTACATGGAATGTACTCACACTACATGGGGTGTAGTTACAAAAATTCTGAGAAGTGTAGGAAAAGTCCATTCTACCCTCTAGAACACTTCATGACCTTCTTTTCGACAAAGGAATGGGCTGGAGAGGTCCAAGCCATTACATCAGATACCTCTTAAAACATTATCGTCCCCGAGAATTCAAAAACCAACCCAGAGAAACCCAACAAGATACCTATTACTGTTCTCATTATAACAGGAACCCAACCAATATCCATAATCATAAGTGTTAGGAATTCCTTCTCCTATGTCGAGATATTATCCGCTTTAAGCGGCACTGACTCACCTGCAGGTGTTTAATCGCCTCCATATTAATTCATCTCAATTAGGAAATGGGTCTTCCCACTTCCATACATTAGGATTTTTCAACATACACTACCCTCAACACTGTACAACCAACACACTGCCCGAACACATGGCTTTGGGAAATTTCTTCTCCCATGTCAAGATATTATCCGCTTTAGGTGGCACTGACTCGCCCGCACGGGTTCAATTGCATCCCATTAATGCGTCTCGATTAAAGATCAGGTTTTCCCTTTCCCCACTCATCAGGAAATGTGACACCCTTACAGAGAACAAGAAAACAAAACGTCTCACAACTAAAAAGCCAATAATTCCATATATCAAAGGCACATAGCATAACATCAAAACAAATATCAGAAGAACAATGAAAAACAAAAGTCAAAACAACTCCGGGTAATGTGCGTGCATCTGGGCCACCCACTCCCAAGTGCTCTCCTCGAGGCGGCCATGCCTCCACAGCACACAAACCAAGGTGATGGTTGGTCAATGGAGAACCTTCTCTTTACGATCCTCGATTTTGATTGGTCATTCCTCGAAGGTCGCGTCGTCTCGCATATCTAACTCTCCCCAGTCGATAACATGAGAGTCATCATGTAAGTACTGACAAAGCTGGGAGATATGGAAGACATCATGAAGCTTCTCCAACTGAAGTGGCAGGTCCAGCTGATATGCCACCTCGCCGACTCACCTCAGCACCTCGAAAGGTCTGATGAACCTAGGAAAGAGTTTAATCCCCTTCCCTACCTCTACTGCCAACGTCGAGGGGAAACCTTCAAGAACACATGATCTACCACCTCGAACTCCAAGGGCCTCCTCTGATGATCATCATATGACTTCTTTCGGTCCTGAGTCGCTTTCATCCTCTCACGCACAAGACGAAATTTCTCTATGGTGCTCTGCACAACCTCTATCCCAAGAGAACCAATCTCACCAACCTCTGCCCAACAAATCGGTGAACGACATGGTCTTCCATAAAAAGCTTCAAATGGTGCCTTGCCAATAGTAGAGTGGAAGCTGTTGTTGTAGGTAAACTCTACTAAATGCAGGTGTCGCACCCATGATCCTTCGAAATCCAGAACGCATGCTCGCAGCATGTCCTCCAATGTCAGGATAGTCTGCTCTGTTTGCCCAACATTCTAGGGATGGAAAGAAGTACGAAGGCGTAGCTGGGTTCCAAATGCATGAGGCAACCCCCTACAGACTCGTGAGGTAAACCGAGTATCCCTATCTGAGATGATAGTCTTATGAACTCCAAGAAAATGCACAACCTCATCTTTGTACATCTGTGCTAAGGTACTCACCGGGCCCGACTCCTTAATTGATAAGAAGTGAGCTGATTTCGTCAGTCGATCCACCACTACCCAGATAGCATCATAACCACCCTAAGCTATGGGTAGTCCTGTGATGAAGTCCATTGAGATGTCATCCCACTTTGACTTGGGGATATCTATGGAATACAACAAACCACTGGGAACACAGTGTTCAGCCTTTACTTGCTGACACACTAGGCACTTAGCAACAAACTTCGCCATTGCCCGTTTCACCCCGGGCCACCAGAACTATTCCCTCAGGCCTCAATACATTTTTTTAAACTCTAGGATGTACCGCCAAGGATGAGCTATGGAACTCACAGAGAAATACCTCACGCATCGCCTCCAAAACAAACAACCTTCCATGAAAAAGCATCTGATGTAGCTGTCCTCTGTCCATTCTTCTGGATCATTTCCCTGATCGATGTGATCCCGCATTACTTCCGCCTTGAAGTCTCCCCACTGAGACTCTTCCACCTGCTGCAACAGGGAGGACTCCACTGTCATCTGAAACATATAGCCTCTAACACCCTCTACCCTAGCATCCATGTGCGAGGCAACCAACTCTCCCATAGCATTCCAAGCATCATAGGATTCTTGAACCACTTCCTTATGTGACTTCTTGCTCAGGGCCTCATCCACAAAGTTTCCCTTACCTTCAGTGTAAGAGATCTCGAAGTCATGGTCATGGATAAACTCGACCCATCTCCACTGTCGTGAGTTCAGGTCATGCTGGGAGAAGATATGACATAAGATCTTGTGATCTGAGAAGACCACAAAGAGCTCCCCAAAGAGGTAATGTCTACACAACTTCAGTGCGAACACTACTACTGCATGCTCTAGTTCATGGGTGGAATTGTTGGTCTAGTGAGGGCACAACTGCCTAGACCCATAACAGATCACACCCTTCATCTGCATCTGTACTCACCCCAAACCAAGGCCAGAAGCATCACAAAACAACTCCTACAACACCCCATCCTATGGAAACCTGAGTACTGGAGCACTAACCAACATCTCCTTCAGGTAGTCGATAGATTTCTCGCACTGCTCGCTCCATAGGAAGACCTGGTTCTTCCTAGTCAAAGTTGTTGATGGAGAATCCACTCGAGAGAAGTCCTAAATGAACCTCCGAAAAGAACCTGCCAACCCTAGGAAACTATGAACTTCTTCCACGCTCTTGGGTGCCACCCAAAAACAACAGCCCCCACCTTTGACGAGTCCACTGATACTCCATGCTGAGACACCGCCTTCCCAAGGAAGTGTACTTCTTGCATCAAGAACATACACTTCGACAATTTCCCATAAATCTGGTGGTGTTGAAGGACTTCCAAGACTGCCTTCAGATGCTCAACATGCTCCTCCTCTGATCTCGAGTAGATCAGGATGTCATCAATAAACACAATGACGAACCGGTCCAGAAACTCCCAAAAGACAATGTTCATAAGTCCCATGAACACAGATGGTGCATTCGTAACTCCAAACGGCATCACTACAAACTCACAGTGCCCATACCTACACCTTAATGTTGTCTTCAGGATGGCACTATCTTTTACCCTCAGCTGATGATATCCATATCGTAGATCAATCATAGAAAACCAACATGATCCCCTCAGTTGGGTGAAGATATCATCTATCCTTGGAAGGGGGAAATGATTCTTGACTGTTACCTGATTCAACCTTCAGTAGTATATACATAGCCTGAGACCACCATATTCCTTCTTCACGAACAAAAATGGAGCACCCCCTGGCGACACGTTGGGTGGAACAAAACCCTTCTCCATAAGATCGTCAATCTGAATCCACAACTCCCGCAACTCCAAAGGTGCCATCCGATAAGGGGCCATCGAAATCGGACGGGCACCAGGCTCTAAGTCTATCTAGAACCCGATGTCACGTCAAGGGGGGGGGGGGGTAGAGTAACAGACTCTTTGGAAAAAACATTGAGGAACTCCCCAACAACCTCTGGAACATCCATCATCTCTGTATCAGCTAAAACCAGTGATAACCCACCTAGAAAGGAAATGGGTGGCTTTAAATGTCGGCTTCCCGCTTGATAGCTCCTCTCGCCAACAAAAGCTACATGTTGCCCATCCACGTTGGAGAACATGACACTTCTTTGGAAGTAGTAGATAGTAGCACTAATATAAAATAGCCATTTGATGCCTAGGATGACATCGTATGGCTGCATTTGCAACAAAATAAGATCCCCACTAGATCGATGTGGTCCCAATGTCATCCCACATCCCTGGAAAACACATGATACGTTGGTCTGACCTCCAACTAGTGTATTCCGCACTAGGGGTATGGAAAGTCTCTCTACGTCTAAAACCAAGGCATGGGCTAGACTAGGTGAAAAAAATGAGTTTGAAGCTCTCGAATCGATCAAATAAGAAATGAGAGTGTTGAACAAACAAATCGTACCTCGCACCACCTCTGGTCCTGCGGAAGCTACCAAATATGCTTCGTGCAACTATTCATTCCCAACTCCTCTGCCTCTCTGATGTCGACCACCTTCCCGACCACGCCCTGGTCTAGGTACCTAAGGAGCACCCTATGGTTGGCCTACTTCTACAAAGTCATCCCTCAGAGGAGCAGGGTCCTACTACTGTTGGAAGGGCCTCGACGGAAACTGGTGCTGCTGAGGTGGGTGCGGAATCTTCCCACCTCCACCGTATGGAGCTCGGGTCGGGCACCGACTCTGAATGTTCTAAAAACCTCCACAATAGAAACACTTTGGTCTTGGGATTGTTAAAAATGGACGAGGACCTGAAGATCTGAACTGGAACTGCTGGGGCCTGCTCCTTACTAGCCTAAATCTGGAACGTCCTGTCGTTGGAGACCTGCTACTGACTGCCTTCCTCTTCGACGAACCCGGATGGATCCCCTCTCATAGTGCACCTACCTGCGAGTGCATCCTCTCTACAACCTATGCCTTATTTAGTACGTCGAAGTACGTCAGAAGGGTGAAGGGTTTGACAACATACTGGAGCGAAGGACGAAGTGCCTCCTCCAAACATCTCACCTGAGACTCCTCATCCAGAAAAGAGATCCCAAGAAAAGCATAAGAGACCTTTGAACTTGATCCCCAAATCTCATACTGACATACTCCACTACTGGTGGAAGAGTAAATCCTGCCGCTTCTCCTCTTTGATCATGGAAGAAAGGAATTATTCTCGGAACTCTTTCTCAAAGTCAGCCCATGGAACCTCTACCTCTGACCTCTCCCTGAGGTAGAGCGTCCACCACTAACGTGCCGCACCTCTCAGCTGACTGACTGCTAGGGAATCCCAGTACTCCCTCGGAGCACGAATCAAAGTAAAAGCGATCCCTAGATCATCAAGACACCCCTCCATCTCCATATCTGAAGTACTATCCTCATACTTCTTGAGGGTTTGTCACTGGAAAGAATAGAGAGTCTTCTGCCACTGGCCATCTTCCTCCTCTCGGTCAATCCTCAACAGATCAACCGCCTGAATCTGTTGGGCCTTGACTATTTGAGTCACCCAGGGATGACGTCCAGGTGCTATAGTTTTACGGTAAACAAAAAATCACCTAAGCCCAAGTATCAAGGAAATTTCTCAGGGTTTCATTTTATCAATTTATTTCAATTTCTTTCCCAGAACACCCAAATCAAGTAAAACACAATCATGATGATGCATGTACCTTCCCTAGGGTCTCTACCATACAATCAATGGAGTTTCACTTGGTTGTTTAGTAGGCTAAGAGTCCTTGCATCGGATCACAGGGGGCCCTAAAATCCCGTGTCCTAGCCGGTCTTCCCTGGCCTATGTCATGCACCAAGATCGGCCAACACTGTCGCCCTACCATCCCATGCAATCCTCACTGTGCCTAACTCCAGACTCCATCCTATCTCTCAACCATCAGCTCTAATACCATTCTATCATGACCCCCTTCCACCAAAGATTCCCCTCTTGAGCTGGAAATGGGGAAAGGGAGATAATGACCCCTGAGTCCCACCTCCAGTAGGCCCTAGAGTGGAAACTAGCACCAAGGGTATGAGTTTTCACAAATATGAGAGGTATTGCCCTTTTTATTATTTATAATCAGGAAATAGGAGAGTCAACACCAAAAAGAAAAAGGAATAAGTAAATGAAAACAAACCCAAACCAATCCCACATGCATGTTTAAAAAATTCTGAAACAAAGTACAAGTAAAAGAAAACTGAAAAATACAATACCAAAAGAAAAAAGAGTACAACAAACTGCAACAACTCCAACTGCCCCGACTAGTAGGGTCCCGCACGGCCCTGGTAGTCCTCCTGGAAACCTGAATGTAAACGTAGGGTGAGCATACAAGTATACTTTGTAGGGAAACCTAAATATCTCGTGCACAGGTGGGGATACATCCTAATGTCCCGTGAGAAAATAGAAGGAACCAAAACCTAGAAAGGAATTCTATCCACCCAACCTCACTAGCCACGCTCACCAAAAACACAAAACAATAGGTAGCAGTTATTGTATATAAGAAAAAGAGTATTGGGTACCCCACACTATTTCCAACTAGTTAGCTTCTCTTCCTAATGGAGAACGTCCTGATGCTACCACACCCTTCCCGCCCGCACACACCTGGGCCTCGAGAACCACATATCCCGCCCGGACACACCTTGGCCTCACAACCACATATCCCGCCCGCACACACCTGGGCCTTACAAAACACAACCACATCCCCTCTCGGACACACCTGGGCCTCATCTCGATGATTCTTAGGAAGAGTAAACCTGCTTGAAGAGTCATGGGATAAAACCACCCCAATAGAAACCTACCCGAAGAGTCTTGGGTGTAAGGTCACCTCAAGCCATCACAGCCTATGGAAGAAGAAGTAGGAAGGAGCTAGTAACTAAGGGGAAAAAACCCTCTTCGATGAAATTAGAGTGTTCGGCACTAAGTGCTCATCATGGGGGGTGTGAAAAAACAAAAAGATACTGATACATATATGTATACCAAACCCACAACCTAACCTATAGATTCTAAACAGAGAAACTGATCATGTGCCTCGGCACTGCTACAACAAAGCATGCATACAAAAAACAAACCCAACCCCATTTAGGTTTTGATGTTTCAATAGTATTAGTTTATAAGTTCCTTAACTACTAGGAAACTAAAAATAACCAAACCAGATCAAGCGTTTCGTAGAAAAACCCTTCCAACCACAAATCAAGTTAGATAGAACAAAAGAAACACAAAACCATCCCTTTTTATCATCAATAAATCCCCATTTATTGTTCCTGAGTTAATTCATTATCGGTTCCCATATTTCATTTATCAACTTTCCACTTCATTTTAATATCACAACCCATTATTACAGCCCTGCTGGCACTATAACCACATCTCCACAACCATATCACAAAACAAGGCTTGTGCCACATCATTACCTCTTTAATATAATTTACTGCAGCCCTGCTACCCATCCTATTAGTAATAACCCAGGATTCACCCCCCCCCCCTTTCACACACCACATAACCAAACCAATACCCACATGTTCATTATTCCATTTTTTTCAACTGGGGTGATCCCAAAAGGGTTCCAAATATTCATTTAATTAGAATACTTTACGTAATTAACCAATTTCAATATTCCACAATGTTTACATCCAAAAAATCGTCTAGAAAGATAGGGAAACATTTAATTACGCAAGCAAAGGCCCCCAAAGACTGTGATTTTTAGTAGGCATAAGTCTATTCAATTCACAACATAACAATAGGATAAAAAAAGATAAACATAACAACATCCCCATCCATGTTCTTTAATACAGTTATTATCTTCATTAAACTGGTTCAACTATGTCTCGTGAAAGCAAGAGGACACCCATCCCTCATGATGCACAAATTAGAGATAAATGAAGGTAAAATCCATACCTCAACAGGTTCTAACCACAACTCTCCCCTGGATCAACTTTAGAAGGCGTCCGTCGGCGTCCGTCGCTTCTGAAAACCCCAGGAAAAAAACAACCTCCAGTGGAAGCTGGGAAGGAAAGGCCAAAGGGAAAGCAACAGATCCAATCTCAGAAGTTCCGCCCCGTCGTTACGATCTCGTGGCCACTGAAGGATCGGAAATCAGAGCTCAGATGAAGAAGTTATGGATGAAATGAGCTTTGGAGTCTCCTGGAAGATCTCTGCTCGAAGGAATGGGAAGGAGAGGAATGATTTGAAAAGGAGGAGAGGCCCCCTCCTTTTATAGGCTATAAACACTAAAGTACACTGCATATACTTCCTATCACACAACGTCTACTAGGCCATTTCAAACGGTTTCCACGCGGCTTCCAACACGACATTCAACGTGGCACACAGTCGTTGACTAGTCAACACATGGTTTGAGGGTAACACGTACGCGGGGAGGAACTACACATCGTGTAGTATATGCTACATGGTGTGTACTCATTTATTTCACGCGGAATGGACACGGCCTCAACACAGCACACGACCGATGACTTTTCAACACCCGGTTTGAGGGTAACGCGTACGCGGGGAGGAATTACATGGCGTGTAGTATAGGCTACATGGTATGTACTCATTTATTTCACACGGCAAGGACACGGCTTCAAATCGGGGTATACCAAGCAAGGTGGTACACGGCTTGTACTCACACTACACGGTGTGTTGTTACAAAAATTCTGAAAAGTGTGGGAAAAGTCCATTCTACCCACCAGAACACTTCATGACATTCATTTTGACAAATGAATGGGCTGGAGAGGTCCGAGCCATTACAAATATTCATTTGATGGATTTTATGAAGTAGGAGGGAACATCATCTATTTCCAGATAAGGATAGTGGTTTTGTTCCTATTGTGAGAGGATGTGATGAGATAGTTTTACACATCCCATGTAGTTTTACATCCGTGTGTTTAAAAGTTTCACAAGGATATTAATGTGAAGTTTGGATGGGATGTACTGATGTGTGGTGTCATTGAGTTCAACTCTTAGTGTATCACTTGTCAATAGGTAAAGATTAAGCATCAGGTTCCAATTGGTTTGACATAGCCTCTTGAGATTCCGTAGTGGAAGTCATATATAATATCAATGGATTTTTTGATAGATATTCCATGGATATTTAGAGGCCATGAGTCTATCTGTGTTATTTCTAACTATAGTACCAAGTCGGAATACTTACTTTCGATCAAAGTGTATAGTTCTGTTGACATATTTCAGTAGTTGTATGTTTGGGAGATCATCTTGTTTCATTGTGTACCCTTGATGATTGTCTCTGACCATAATATTCAATTAATTTCATGGTTGTAGAGAGTCTTTCATGAGACCTTCTAGACCCAATTATAGATAGATACGGCATTTTCTACTTGAGTTAATGAAAAACTAAGTGGACTATCACGGTGTTGGATGTTATATCAACAGCCTACAAGTTGAATTTCTACTAGAGTAAGGAAGATTATATTCCATTGGTAGATTTTTCTTATAATAAAAAATATCACTCTGATGTTGGTATAGAATCTTTAGTTACCATATAAGGGAGACTATATAGGTCACCCTTATGTCGGAATAATTTTAGTTAGGCATCGCTTGTTGTCTGATATATGGTTCAAGAAATTATGGATAAGTTTCGGGTTATCTACAAGTGTATGGGTAAAACCTATATATGATAGAAATAATATACAGATTAACATCCCAGGCCTTTGGATTTTGACTAGAGAGACTGTGCCTTCCTGAGAGTCTCCCCATGATGAGGGTTTTAGTGGTTTTTCTTGGGAAAAAGGAATTTGACAAGGTTATCTAGTTTTTTGGTTTTATTCCTTTTAATATTTTTGTATTCACCTTGGGATAATTCATCATATTTGTCATTGTTATTGGGTGTCTCCAATCCTTTTAATTAATCTATTAAAAGTATTAAAACATATTAAATAATGTGTACAATTTATTTTTAAATGAATGGATTTACTATTCATAGAAGCCTCAAATGAGAAATCCAATGTCATGGTTGATTTTGAAGCATATTTTTCTATTGTATGAATGATATATACATGGTCTATGTTGGAAATTTTCTTGATGAAATTCATTGTCAGATTTGTCACCTAAATTATATTAATTTTTTAATTTATTTATTTAATAAAAAAAACCTAAACCCTCCTTATAAATAAAATATTATCAAAAATTTACAAGGTTATCCATATAAACCTAGGATTATTTTAGAGGATGAGGAGGATTCTATAAATTGTTTTTGAAAAACTAGGATTGTGGATCAATGACAATGATCGTGGAGGATCATGAGAAAGATAGAAAATATTGCTAATTTTTTTCTCCATCAAAAGTGGGAAATTTATTCCCCAATGATCAGACTACATTAAAGGTTATGTGAATTATTTTACAGATTTCATCCCTATTTGATTTGATAAGCATGTATTATTTTATCTATTCTCAATTTTTAGTGATTTTAATACCTCGCATGAGCCCAAACAAAAATATCATTCTTGATGTTATTATTTTAATTGATATTTATGATTTCGCCCTTGGATTTTCAATTTTATATAATATTTTTTCAAGTCCTCATTGGTTGATTATGGAGTCACTTTTTTTTCACCATCATTATCTGTGTTATTCAGCGTTGGTTTATGGGGCCATGGTTTGACAATGTTGTGGCAGGTTTGGGCAGGATCAAACCCCCAGATTTGTGGTGGATGACTATATGATGCATAGAGTTTTGGTTTTTGGTTATATTAAACTTGATGTGGGATATTAATTATGGATTTTATGATTTTATATCCATAATAGGGACAAACACGTGACAGATTGCTGTGAGATAAATCAGTGTTCCAATTTCTTTCCACAAAAGGTTAGTAATTGGGATTTGGCGATGTTTCGATCAATTTTGTTGGATTAAAAATGTAAAAAAAATCAGAACCCTATTGTAGAAGTCAATCATAGATTCAACATGAAGAAACTAAGTTTCTAAAACATTTCTGACTAAGCACTATTAATCTTAGAGAAATGCAAGACATGTTTTCTGAGGGCTATGGTGGTTAGGGTTTTGGTGAAGTTATGCATCACACAATGTGTGTGGACAATACACACTGTGTGATCCCTAGTGTTGGATTCTCGATATGTAATCAGGTAGTAAATGAGAAAATATATGGATTTGACTAAAGTCCTAGCTAGATCTCACGAGCATGGTCATGTACTCAGACATGGACAAGGTACATGAACATGGTAGGTGTACACAGGTATTCATTAGGGTACACAAGTACATGCATGCAAGACACGAGTAGGCCATAGATGACCAAAAACATGTCATATAGAACCCATAAAAAAAATTTAGTCCCAGATTCCCTCTAATAAATGTACAGGTTTAGACAGAGTCAGGTGTCCAGGTGATGTCACATGCTATTAGACCCAAGGTACGTTCAATTTAACTTCCTTTAGAACTTCCACCTTGTGTATATCCCTCTAATGTAATTAGATTTTAACCTTATGGTATCTTATCTCATGTAGTTTTCTACATATAATTATGAGGTGTACTTTTTCCCCAAGGATTTTAGATAAGGTGTTATGAGTTTGGAACTTCTCCCATTGATGCTTGGAGGATGGTTGTGATCAGTGTGGTTTTCCAGATAAATGTTGTCGTTGGAAACCCCCTATCACACAAGGGTGTGGTACCACTATAATAGTTACACAGGTAGGGTTAGAAACCCCTTTTCTACCCTATTCTCTAGTCCTCTATCTATGGAGTTCCCCCCTATGTATTCGAGCTCCATTGAGGAGCGGGTCCTCCATAGGAGATTGTTCCCCTTTCACTTTGTAGAATAGTGGTGGGTTCAGATACTCAACACTAATTCTAATATGGTTTTTTATGATCTTGAGAATTAGATATGGATCTTTAGAGCTTCATGGATACTAGTTATTCATAAATATTTTAAAGATATAGAGATCCACTTTCCCTCTTATTTGGGTTTCCTAATAAGGATATATATTGGGTTCACATTTCTTAATTACTTGTGGGTTGAGATGATTTCTTTTGTAACTTTATATTTCCCCCTTATTGGGTTTGGGGTAGTAATACGGGGTATATATAGACTCACCCCTATATAAGACTTTTCTACACCATTCAGGACTTATGAAGATGATATGAAGACTGGTGGAGACATCATTAAAACATAAGGATATATTTGAGAACTGACCATGTTTGGTGGTTATACATAGAGATCAGGAGTCAGGATCTCTTCAGTTTTTCATATGACCTACCATTTTTAGGTTGGGAAATAATTTTGTGTAGGGAATTTATTTTTCCCCTTTATGTATTGGTTTAATATTTTTATACTATGATTTATTCCACAGAGTTTATCTCATTCCTAGTTATACTCTACAAATCGTAGTATTTTATTCTTCCTCTTCACTTTCATGGATATGGTTTTGTGTGTGAATACAAGTGCACTATGAAAAGGCCTCCAAGTTCAGTTTATCTTGGATCGTAATATAGATGTAAATGTATATTTGATGGAACGACACTAGAGGGGGTGGATTTTATGTTAAAAACATTCTATTTAAACTCTTAATAATGAACTTTGTTTAAGAGGCCTTAAAGTAATACAATTCAAAATCAATATAAATGACCTTACATGTCCAAGATCCATTGGATATGATATAATGTGATATCACAAGTACTGAAAAGAAAATATGTTTGAATTGAATACAATGATTAGAGTAATAAAAATGTAAAAGATTCTACCATACAACCCATAGAATCTCTAAAAAAATATCTAATGAATGGATCGTAATTGAGACAATTACAATAGAAAACTATTGGAATAGAAAGAAGAAAAAAATGATTCCTTCTTTACTAAAAATAGCATAGGAAATGTAAAGGTATTACAATTATTTTATCTTAATTAGTATGGTATCCTTTCACCTAGGATAAATGGTCTTTCTTACCACCACCCTGGTAATCCCATGATACGACGATCGGTACGACTGTCTTCCTATAATCGAAAGCCCTCAATTAAGAAGGTAGTCAGAACATTTTCCTTTAAAACACTTGAAATCCCTTGATACGATGATCGGAAGCACATCTGACTATCCCCAGAATCCTTCAATAGTTATCACAATGATCAGATGCACAAATCCAAACAATGAAATTATTGAGATACAGGAACTAAAAACAAGTTGTTCATGTCATGTATCATCAAGTTTTTCGTATGAATCAAGAGTGAAGTCACACTATCTCTCTCTAGAACTTGATAGTAGAAAAAGATGTACACTCTGATTTGAAAGAACTCCTATTTATAGGCCTCAAGTTTCAATAGTCATATTTCCTTCAACAGTCATATTTCTCTGGAAAATTTGGAGATACATGGACACATGGAATTATAACGGTAAAGAAATAGAATACATGACATCGTTTTTATTAGTATAAAACAAACATCACAATATTATTTTGGATATAAGATAGTAAGTACAAAATTTTGAAATAATGAGTTTGAGAAACATTTAAATGGTATTGGAATAAGACACGAGTTCAATGAATTACATTAGTATGATGCATAATGTGGTTATCATGTATATCGTGGTGATGATGTATGTCATGATTATGATATATGACATGGTTACAAGTCATAACATGGATAATATGCATATCGTGCTTATGATACATAACATGGTAATGATTCATATCATGATTATGATACATAACATGGTTATGATGCACAATATGATTATGATGTATATAATTGTAACAATGCATATGGTTAGGATAAATAACATGAATATGATTCATGAAATGGTTACAATGCATATCATGGATAAGATACATGACCTAGTTACGATGCATTTGGTTACGTTGCATATCATGAATAAAATACATGACCTAGTTATGATGCACGTGTTTACAATGCATAACATGAAATGAGGTGATGATATATGTGATATGATTGTAAAACAACATTATGTGATTAGGATAAGAGAATAACATTTGTGATTATGGTATATGTGATTATGATTATAATACAACATAAATGAAAAAAATATATGTGATTAAGATTAGAATACAACATATATGAAAAACAATATATGTGATTATGATTATAAAACAACACATATGAAACACAATAAGTAATTTTTGATTTCCAAAAGAAAGACCAATGAGAAATCTGAAACACATTTTGACTCAAAAATATCTTCCTTTTGGAAAGAAAAAAACAAGATAAACCAAAAGATTTGTCTTCCCCTATGTTTTTAACTCTTCTGAGAGTAATGGTGAATACAGTTAATTCCACCGAAAGTTTAAACAAATCACTAGGGATTATATTCTATTTTATTTTACATGTGACTCTCCCCATTGATAAGGTATTCATTAAATTATTATTTTCTAAAATATTCTCCCCCATTGTGATTTTTAAAAGGAATAAGGTAAAAATTCATTTCATCCAATGTGTTAGAGAAACAAAGTAAGAAACGAGGGGAAGAAGAACATACTCAATAAGAAGAAGAAATGGGACTTTCCCTTCTTCATTCTCTTCTTTTTATAATACCAATATTTTTTTTCTCATATAATTTGACAAGAGTATCAATGTCAATAGAATGGGCCTTTTCCTTCTTCATTACATTCTTCCTTCCTTATTATTTTAAATATTCATATGATATTATTTTCACTGCTAGGGATTTAGCTAGATCCCAACTGAACTGAGGATCCTCTTCTTTCCTTTATTCCATCATTTCCTCCCCTCGGCCACAAACTCATCTAATACCGCCATTTATTTCTTTTTTGTGGATTTAGTCAAAACTACATTTATTTTTATTGAAGATCACTTTGATGGATTATAGGAGTTTTTAGTACCATTAACTACTTCCTTTTTTCATGGTCTCCATATCATTCTCAAACATTTTCAATTCAGGATTGAATTTTATCTTAAGTATCTTTATTATATCCTTACTAATTAAAGTATCTTTGAAATATGTTGGATCTCACTTGATTGAAACATTTCACTAACATAGACATTATTTCTAAAACATACTGATAATTGAGGGAAACATGATCTGCTAAGATTTTATGGCACCAGATTTGAGCTTCTTAATCATCAAGAAAATGAATCGAATTAGACTAAACTTCCTCATGTTCCCCAAATAATCAAGCACATAAAAATCAAAAACATTCAATGTTTCCTTATCAACAATTCTCAGAAATATAAATCATTACATTTTAAGGGAAATGAGCAGATTATATCTTGAATAATCACATACATTTCTATTTCCTCATGAATCTCAAAAAGAGATTCTTCAGCTTTTCTCTTATCAAAATTATCATCCAATTATGATAATTTATTGGAAGGATAAAGGGAATCACCCTTTAATGGAAAACATAGAAACATAACTACTTGTTTTATGAAGGTTTTATACTTATTTTCATACATCATAATGGAAATAATGAGACCATTTTAAATCTCAATTGTTTTATAAAATTGTAACACTGAATCATGGAACAAAAAATATTGATCTGAATTCATTCTTTCAACAAAAATTGATTCCCACCATCAAAAACTTATTATACTATTCAAATATTAATTCAACATTATCATAGAAGTTTCAACAGAATAAACGTTTACCTCAAAAGGCCAGAGAAGAGTAATATTTTGGAGATATTTTCTGTGGAGAAGAGGGAGTAGACTCAGAAATGAAAGACTATCTCTAACCCTGATGTTTTTCTTGGTTACGAAAGATGAGGAGATATCTGATTACGAAAACTGATGTAAAACTAATTACGAACCTATCTTGGTATTTATAGAACATTCGGACATAGGATAAAATCAGAGGATTTCAATGTGGGATATGTAGGGAGGGCTCATTAAAAAAGAAATTGAAGGCAATGATTGGATACATAAGATCCAATGGTTGAGAATGACTTTGAACTCCTGAGGTTTTATTTAAATTAAAATAGTATTCATAATGAATCTGATTAAAAATTGAAAGAATGAATCGTAAAACAACTATTTGAACAAAAAAAATACAATTTTAGTAATTTTACCATTTAGACTATCGGGACAGATGTATTGGTTTCTGAATGTTGTTCTTATACCAAAAAAACCAGAAATCATATAAGACCAATTAGAATTCTAAAACTGAAAAAATAAATTAATATGGTACATATAATCTAGTACCAATAAAACTATCCAAAATAGATAAAGGTGAAACCGATGAAAATTGAAACTGATTAAACTATAAAACCAATAAAATAAAATTATTCTGGTACAGATAAAATATTCTAATAAAAAAAATATAGTACTGATAGAATAATTTAGTTCCTATAATCTAGTACCGATATTATAATCCATTACTGATAAAGATGAAATTGATGAAACAGTTAAACTGATGACAAGTAGAACTGATAAAAGATAAAGTTGATAAAAATTTAAAAACAAGAAATTTGAATCCATTTACATTGAAACTGATAAACATGTAAAACTGATAAAAGTAAAACTAATAATTGAAAACCTGATAAAATGTAAAACTAATAAGTGAAACAGATAAAATTATGTTTACACCCCCTTTGAAAATGAGTTACTTTATTTAATGAGATGGTTTAAAAATTAAATAGATTTGAAAGATTACATTATAGTGATCATTACTAGTTTCTATTTAATGTATTGAAATCTATATGAAGATCGAGGTTTTTTAAAAATATCAGCAAGTTGTTCTTGTGTTATGTTGAATTGTAAAATAATATCTAATTTTTGTGTGTGATCTCCAAAAAAGTGATGCCTAATATATATGTGTTTTTCATAAGAGTAATGTGAAAGGTTTTTACTAAGATCAATAGAACAAGTATTATCACATAGTATTTGATTTTTGAAAAACTCATGCCATATTCAGTGAATTGTTTTTGCATTCACAACACTTGAGCACAAAAAATTATACCTATTATATATACAGTTTCAGTAGTGGAAAGTTCTACTGAATGTGGTATTTTTCTTGACCAATAAACTAATAAATCTAAAAAGAAATGACATATTCCAGATGTACTTTTTATATCCATTCGATAACCACTAATGTAAGTTACTGAAAATATTTTAAAAATAAAATCATTTCCATAAGAATCAAATAGTCCTGAATCCATAGTTCCCTTTTAGTAGGAATTTTTTTTCATAGCTTTTAAATGAGATTATTTTGGATTATATTGATATCTTGCATATAAGCATACAGAAAACATTAAGTCTCAATGACTAGCTGTTAAGAATAATAAGATTCCTATCATACCAGTAAAAGATGTCTAATCTACTACTTTCCCAGCTTTATCCAGATCATGTGTATTTGAGGTACCAGTTGGAGTACTTATACCCCTAGTGTGGTCATATCCATGCTTTTTTAAGTAAACCATTCATATACTTATGTTGGTATATATCGGTTCTTTCTAGTTTTTGAGAGATTTAAAAACCAAAAAATAATATTAACTAAACTATCATGCTCATTTCAAACTCATATTTCATTGGATTCGAAAAAGAACCAGTTAGGGATTGCTGTGTTCATCTGAATATAATGTCATCAACTGTGATTTGAGCAATCACAATGTTTTTGTTTTTATTTTTATAAAATTATTTGGATCTTTAGTACCTTTTACATAATTTTTTTGTAAATTAAATCATGTAAGTCTATCATACCAAGCTCTAGGGGCTTGTTTAAGGTCATACAATGCTTTGAAAAGTTTAAAAACATGATCAGGGTATTTTGATTCTACAAAATAAAGAGGTTGTTCTACAATACTTCCTTCTTGTACCCAACCATTTAGAAAAGAACATTTAACATCCATTTGAAAATGTCTATAATTAAAGAATGTTGTAACGGATAATATAATATGAATAGATTCAAGTCACTTTAGCGGTGGTGTAGTGGTGAAGGAGAGGGGTACAAAAACACCATTCTTTGGGAGGTTTAGAGTTCGAATCCTAGGAGTCCGCTTTTGGGGAAAACCTCTCCCCCGGGATCCACTCCCCATCCGAGTCACATAGTTTCTTATTGGGTGGGTAAAATGATGCACAACCCACCCGTGCTGACAGATTGCTTGACGAACCATCACCACCCCAGTTGTCACCCTCCGGGACGCTCTTCCATCTCAGCTAGCAACAAATCCTTCCCAGCTTGGGCTCTCTTCGTAGTGACCTCTTTGTGGGGAGAGGGTTTCCAGGTGTCGAGGGTTCAAAAAGGCCACACATGAGAATTCCCTTTTTTGAAAACGATTAGATTCAAGTCCAGAAACTAGAGCATATGTGTCTTTATATTCTATTCCCTCTTGTTGATTATAGCCTTTTTCAACAAGTCATTCTTTATTTTTTATAATGACTGCATTTTCATCACATTGGTTTCTGAAAACCCATTTTTCACTAGTTATAATTTTTTATTTAGGACATTCATCTATGCCCCAGAATTGATTCCTTTTAAATTAATTTTTTTAATCTAGTGTTTCTTTTATCCAGTCTTCATCACCTAGAGCATCATTTAATGTTTTATGTTCAATTTGAGATAGAAAATAAAGAGGTTTAATTTCATTTCTCAAGGAGTTTATAATCTTTCTCAGTTGATTTACATTACCAATGTTATTATTTCTGGTCCAATTCCTAATAAACTGTTGAATATTTTTTTGTAAATCATATTCACCAACATAAGATACAAAGACTCATGGGGTAAATGTTTTCGAAACATTTTATTGAGTATTTACCATTTTAGAAGAGTTTCCAATCAATTGTTGAAACTCATTGTTGGAAAACCCATCTATTTGTGTATGAAGGGGTTTTTAAAAATAGAGGGATAAGTTTCATCAAATTTTACATGAACGGGATCCTCAATAGTAAATGAGTTTTTATTAAAAACATTATTTCCATTAGAATAAATAGAACAACCTAGAAAGATTCCTTCATCATAATTTAGTGAAAATTAATGTTGATTATCTTTATAATTCAACATTAATACTTTGCATCCAAACACTCTTAAGTAGGAAACTTTAGGTTTTTGGCTATTCCACAATACATAAGGTGTTTTTTTATGAAAAGGTCTAGTTAAAACTCAATTTATTGTACAACCAAGAGTACTAACAGCTTCAGAAAAAAATGATTATCAATTGAGTATTCACTCAACATACTTCTTATAATTTCTTAAAGAATGTGATTTCTTCTTTCAACAATTCCATTTTTCTTAGGTGTTCTTGGAGGTAAAAAGTTGTGAGTAATACCTTTCTTACTAAAAAAATGTTTCAAAAATCCAATTTTGAAATTCTACACCATGATCACTAGAAATACTTATCAGTTGTAGGTTTTTCTCATTTTTATAGAAAGAAGATTTATATTTCTTTGAAAGAAAATAAACCTGTATAAATCTTGTGTAGTCATCAACTAAAACAAATACATAATATTTGACTCCACGGCTTCAAGTTTGTGTAGGATCGAAAAGATCCATGTGCACTAACTGTAATTAATTACAAGTAGAGACATAATTAGTTGATTTAAAAGTAGTTTTATTTTTATTTCCATATTAGAAATGGTCATAAACTTTTGAAGAATCCTGCCTATGATTAGGTAGATACTTAACAAGTCTTTTATTTTAGTGTTGAAAAACATTCCCAAGGTCAGAGTGTCCTAAATTTATATTCCATAACAGATATGGGTCTTCCACTGCACTTAATCAAGGTAAGTCTTAGATTCTTACATCTTCTATGTTAAGTTTGTATGCATTATCATTCCTATGAGCATAAATAATAAATTCATCCTTGTAATTGTGAACTTAACCTTTGTCTGGGCATCTTTATTGTGTACCTTATCCATGAAACAATGATTTGAAATAGGTTGTCATAGTATGAGTTCTATATTATTATAACCAGAAGATTAAAATTCTGAATATTATTCTAATGGATCAACACCACTTGAACTCCAAGTATCATTTTATTTCACAAAATTATTTTTCTTTCACTTGTAATACTTTTTCTTGTTTCATTCAGAATGTTTCTCCTTCCAATCTTTCCTTTTAGGTAAAAGACAATCTGGACAGATAGGACCTGCTCTTTTTCATGCATAACAAATTACTTCTATGTATTTATTGTCCTTTATAACATTCATTTTGAATCTATATTGAAATTATTTCATTCCCAAAATCATGTTCATTATTTGCTGAGGATTGTCTACTTCATTATATGAATGATCACTTTAACTAGATTCTGATAAAATAATAGTTTTCTTAGATTTAGATATAGTTACCCTTTCTGGTGTCCTGCATTTAGATGTAGTAGTAAAGGCTACACATCCATTTACATTCATCTTCTTATTAAAATCTTCTTTTCTTTTCATAATTGTCTCGTGTTGTAGGAGAGTACCAAATAATTCATCAAGTGTGATTGGAGTAACTTTCCTATTCTCATCAATAGCTTTCCTTTTTTTATTTCCACTCATTTGGAATTATATCAATGATATTGTCCATATTCACTTCATCATCAAGACCTATTTCTCTGATGGATTATAGACGGTTGACGATTGTAATAAATCTCTGTTGCACCTTGCATACCAGTTCTCCATAAGAAAAAAACAAACCCAAGATATTCAGAACAGAGCTTGCCTCTTCATGTTTCTATAACTTTAGATGTACCAATATGTGTTACTTCCAATTTCTTCTAGATACAATTGGCTTCTTTGCATGAAGATATCAGACTATATATATTCCTGGTCATAGAACAAAGAAAAGTATTCTGTATCATTAAATTCAGTTGATATTCTAGTATCTCTTGGTTAGTGAAGGTTCTGACTTCATTGTCTGGTATTTTTTTTCTCAAGTGAGAAGCACAAAATTATCTACTCCAGAGTACAAAAAAATTCATTCGATCTCTCTGCTACTCATAATAATTCCCATAAAAAATAGGTGGTCTAATGGGGTTTAGGTTCTCAATTGATCCAATATTCATTCCTTCCATCTTTTAAAACAATAATTTTCAACTCCATATGTTAGTGTAATAAGTAAATATATTCAAAGGATTTTTAATAGAAATACAATTGTCTTACTGAAAGAAATGAAGTAAGTGAAGCAAATCTATGGAAACCTCATCTGATACCAATTGTTGGATCGTAATATAGATTTAAATGTACATTAGATGGAACAATACAAGAGGGGGTGTATTGTATATTTAAAAACATTGTATTTAAACTCTTAATAATAAACCTACTTTAAGAGGTATTAATATAATACAATTCAGAATCAATAAAAATTATTCTAAGTGTCCGGGATCAGATGGATATGATCTAAAGTGATATCATAAGTAATCAAAAACAATTTTATTTTAATTTAATACATTTATCCGAGTAATAAAAATGTAAATGACTCTACCATAAAAAATGTACAATCTCTAAAACAATATTTAATGAATGAATCATAATTGAAAAAATAATAATAGAAAAGTAAATGAATATAAAGAAGAAGAAAAAACGATTCACATTCTATTAAAAATAGTTGTGTAAATGTTATGTTATTAAAATTATTTTATCCCAATGTGTAGGGTATCCTTTCACCTAGGATAAAAGGTTTTTCTTACAACCAACCTGTTAAGCCCTCGATACGATGATCAACAAGACTGTCTTTCTCTCCCCAGAAGCCCTCGATTAATAAGGTAGTAAACACCTCCGTCTTTTAAACACTGGAAATATCTTAATACAATGATAAAAATCACATCTTAATACACTCGTAATCCCTTAATCTTTATCATAGTGATCGGATTCACAAATCCAAAAAAGAACTTATTAAGATACAAGAACTAAGAACAAGTCATTCATGTCATGTATCATCAAGTCTTTCACATGAAGAGATAATTCACACACAAAATCTCTCTATAATTTGATATTAGAAAAATAGGTACACTCTGGATTGAATATCCTCTTATTTATAGGCCTCTAGTTCCAATGGTCATATTTCTCTAGAAAATTTGGAGAGACTTGGAAACCTGGCATTATAACTATCAAACCAAACAGAATATATGAAATAGTTTTGATTTGTATAAGTATAACTTAATGATATCATTTTGAATAGAAGATAGTAAGTAAAAAAGTATGAAATAATCAGTATAGGAAACATGTAAATGGTATTGGAGTGAAACCTGAGTATAATGCATTACCTGACTATGATGCATAACTTGGTTACAATGTATAACTTTGTTATGATATATTTCGTGATTACTATATATATCGTGGTTACGATATCTGATACAGTTACAGTTCCTAACATGGATAAGATGCATATCATGGTTATGATTCATATCATGGTTATGATACATAACATGGTTATGATTCAAATAGTGATTACGATACATAATATTGTTCTGATGCACGATGTTATTACAATGTATACCATGGTGGAAATGCATATGGTTACGATGAAGAACATGAATACAATACGTGACATGGTTACTATGCATTTGGTTACGATGCATATTATCAATACGATACATGACCAAGTTATGATGCATGTGGTTATGATGAATATTAGGAATACGATACATGACAAAGTTACGATGCATGTGTTTACGATGCATAACATGAAATGCGGTATTGATATATGTGATTACAATTTTAAAACAACAGTATATGATTATGATAAGTAAAAAACATATGTGATTATGATTAGAATACATCATAAAGGAAAAATTATATATGTGATTACGATTATAATACAACATATATGAAAAAAATATGGGATTATGATTAGAATACCACATATTGAAACAAAATAAGAAATTTGTTATTTCCAAAATAAAAAATATCAATGAGAAAGATAAAACACATCTTGAATAAACATTTAATTACTTATTGGAACTTTTCAGTATCCCCTTTTCTATTTCATATTGGTGGGGGTGTCACAAAATGCTTTCGACCAGCCATGTGAGCCTTAGGGGGCCTGGTCGTGAAAAATCTCTAGGTAAATAATCTATAAATAAGATAAGACCTATTATCTAAACAAAATAGATAATGTTTTTATTTTTCACTCAACATTTCCCCAATCAATTGATACACTTTTCACTCAGTGAAACCCCCTTAATCAATAAATTTATAAAGGCTACTCTTTGAGGAAAGTAATAAGGAAAAAATTAAGGTCATATAACAAAGTTTATTAGGCATGAAAAAAGAAATTGTAGACCACATATCTTTTATAGATGAAACACTAACCATTATTAAAATAAAAGGTAAAGAATCAAGGGTAAGATGAATACTAATATTTATGGAATATATAATTTTTCTTTGAATTACATGATGAAAATAAAAATATTATTAGAAACAAATATTAAAATAACACTCTTTGAATAAATAAAAATTAATTTACATTATAAAACCTGGAAACATGGAATATAAAATTATAAAAAATAAAAAATATGTTCTTGTGAAAAAAAAATAAAAATAATTTTCTATTTCTTATTTCTATATAGAAAGTCTACGCGATAAATTCATCGATTTATTTTGAAAAGTATTATTTAAAAAGGATGGAATAAATACTTTTTAGATATATTAAAACATTATTTTTTTTATAAATCTACATTAAAATGAGATAAATGTTGTATAGAGAAAATGTCGGGCACAATAAAAAACATCCTATTTTGAAAATATCAAAAATGGGTTTTCAATATATTTAAATATGTTTGTTAAAAATCCAAATCATAAAAAGATTATTATATTTTCCTTTTCAAAATACGTATTGATAATTATGTGCTTCACAAAAAATTATCCATATTTTTGCTCATAAAATATAAGAGAAATTCATAAGGATATAAAATATAGACATGGAGGATAAGATCTACATAAAATAATTGGAGAAATCTTGCAATGTCAAAAATAAATTATGAAGTTATTTCATGATAAAAGATGAAATTGATGCAAAAAAAATTTACTTATCCATCGAAAAAAGAGAAATTATCATAGAAAAAGGAAATTATAAGGATAAAGAGGAATATAATATGATAATCATGTGGAGAACTTATGACTTAAGGATAATGAATTCGAGTTGAGAAAAAGGTTATGGCCCAATTAACATTTAAAATGAATCCCCTTGAATGAGGAAGAGAGAGATTGAAATTGAACTTATAATACCATTAATAAAAGATATTTCTGTGTATAATGAATCAAATAGGTATCATATACACCATATAAACAAATTGGGATCTTAATACAATCATATCTCAACGAAATGAATTTGAGACAATAAATACTTAACTTCATCTTGATTGCCTCTTTGCGTGTTCCTAACTTCCAAAATAACAAAATTAGGTTTATGAGATACCTTAATATGAATCCTATAGAACTATATATCAATTACTAAGGAAAATTTATTTTCATATGATATTTTTCTATTATATGGTTTTTTATTATTTTGGTTGTTTGAGGAGATTCATTTAATTTTAAATTAACGCTTTTCGTAAGTTTATCGGGTCTAAATGTGTTGTAAATAAAATTATAATATAAATAATTGTATTGATTTTTTCCCCTTTATTATCCTCTCTGTATAAAATTTATATTGTTATATATATTTTTATAAAATGATATCATATATGGATGGTACTTCAGTAATTACATTTTAGGAGTCTATATTTGTTACGATCATTTATTATTAATATCACAAATTGAATGTACAATATTAATATTATATTATATTAATCGTTTCATAAAAATACCTTTAACACTAAATAAAATTTTGAATTCATAAATTTTACTTGTCAATGAAAAATAATGCATGTTTATTCATCAATGAAGTAGTCCACACTAACTCCTGATCGGTGATCCTTTGTTTTTCTTAGTAAATCGAAAGAAATAAAGGGGTTTCCATTAATATGATAAAATTTCAAAAAAAATACAATACTGATTTATTTTTATTATTATTTCAAGTGTATTATTTTTAGATAGTTATTATGAAGAGAATGATATGGATTAAGTAATAATCACTTTAGTACCTTGATCATTCTCTTGAATGTATCCTTAAAAATAAAGGGCATAGTTAACTTATGGTGACAAAGAGACATAGATCATGTAGTGGAATCAGAGTATAGTAGAATTTATAATGGTTTTATGCTAATTTCAATTAGTATTTGTAACCTTGAGAGGGTGGCAGTTATCCTCTTTTATAAGTGAATAAAATTGATTTTGTTTATAAAGCTCATTATTTTTCAATAATATAATGACACTATTCAAAGGTGAATGGTCTTAAAACTGACTCCCAATGGTGTATGTGGGGATATAATGTAAAAATACCAACCAACACCCATTTGAACAAATTTTTAAACATGTTTAACACCAATTATCAATTCATTTCTATAATTTTCCATTTTAGATTTCTCCACGATAAATATTTTTTACCACTATAGTGTATATTTTATTAAAAATATATAAGGTAATCATTATTATAAAATCCTGATATGAGAATCATAATTTTAGGATCCATATAGTCTAATTAAATTTATAAGTTATTTAAAATTTCTTTTAAATAAATATTAACATATATAAAAAAATTATAGAAAAAAAATTGTTTTTACCATCATGTGTTCTTTGTCTTATTTAATATTGATACCAAATTTAATGATTGTTAATATATTTATATATATTCTTAAAATTATATTAGTTTCATTTATTGAATAAATTTATTTATTTTATTGTGTAAAAATTAAATAATTTTAATATAAAAAGTCTTTGAAAATACCAGACTTATAATTACGACAATACTAAATTAGAATCCTACTAATATATGTTATGAGGAAATATAAAATTAGCCTTATAATATTAGAATTGTTACATAAAAAATTAAATAATTTTTTTTTATAATTTATTTATGAATGTGATAAAAACTACTTTTTAATATGAGCCTATAAAAATAGTTTTTAGAGAAAAGTATTTCATTATTTTTCAGAACATTAAAATTAGTTGTTGTAAATTAAATATTGTATCATTAAATGATTTATTGTACTTATAATATATTTTTATCAAAAAAAGTTTTAAAAAAGTTTATCATTATTTTGTTATGATAATGTCATAAAAGTGATGGTATTACCAAAATTTGTGTTTTTCACTACTCACTAAAAAATAATGTTTTTAGAAAGTTGTAAAATCATCATCCTAAAATATTATTGATATAATAAATCTAAAAATGAAATTATTTTTTTCAATTTAAAATTATAAAATTATAAAATTTATTTTTAAAATGAAAAAACATAAAATAAGAAATAATTATTTTATGAAAAAATAAATTTTATCACACTAATTGTTCTAAATCCTATATTGTTTGAATTTATAATTGATTGAAATCATTTTATTTAGTAATTATTTTTTCATAATTTAATTTTAAAATTCCATAGTGTAAATTATTTGGGAGTTTTGCTAGTTTAATGTTATGTGTGACAGATGGAATTGAATATTAAAATTATTTTAAACAATAAAAAGTCATAGGTCTTTAAAAAATGCATTAATAAATATGTCCATGTCTTGTTATGGTCACTCTTCAAGAAATTATTTGATCAGAACATCCAAAAAATATTAATCACCTCATTCTATGAAAAATCCACCAATTGTATTGTGTGTTAACTTTTTCAACAAAATCTAATGTGAATGTTCATAGCGTTTTCATATGAACCTTATTGATGAAGTCCAAACACTAGGATAACATCTTATAGTAATTCATTGACCAAAAATCTCAAATCTAGGGGAGACATATATTATTTTATAACTGTATTTCACATAATTTATGAACAAAAATTCTAAAATATTATGACTCTACTAAATTTCATACCACATAAAGTGGTGTTTTTTTTAAATCTCATATAAAAGACCTTAGGAGGAACCTGATGGTAATAAAACAATGGATGGATGTGCTCCCCACCTTCATAAAACCCGCTAGATTCATCTCAAGATAATATCTGATCATGAAAGATTATATATTCCACACAATAAAATATGGGACACCGTCAATATATGGGAAATGGTTGGGGAAGTTGATGAAATACATGCTATTGACTATACTGAAGCTATATAATTAGTCATCTCCACCTACTTTTTCATTCAAAGACTCCATAATAAGGGAATCATCCACTATTCTACCACTTCACCACCTTGTCATTATAAGATATAAATACCTCAAACTCTATAGACAATGATTGTCACTTCACCACAATATTTGATGTTCCTTGAAAAAAATATCGATGATATCCAAAATTAACCCCTCAATAGTTCTTTCACAATTATGGTGATCTCAAATCAATATAAAATCTATGCCAAAATACTCATGTAAATTTCCATCCAATATATCTCAACCAAGGTGTTCTCCAATAAAGACCACCACAAATGATCTGTGGGTATCATGATCATATGAGGGGAATTAAAAAAAATATCAATGGAACTATTAGGATTTATAATTATTTATACAAATTCATAAATGATACCCATAAAATAAACACTACATTAATGAATGTAAGTTTAATCAATCATAATATCAAAAAAAATAAACCTATACTTTTATTCGGATCATAATGGTCACACAAACAATGATAAGCCTCTTCTCCAATAGGTCTCTTAACTACACCATCATATCCTTGAGATCTATCATATTTTTTTCCAACTAAACAGGGTTATATTTTTATATAATCAAATTTCACAAAAAAATACCACTCTCACTTGAGAATATTCTCAAACTATAACTCTTAATATGTGATGGGATTATCACCTTGAGCAGGAGTCTCAAAATGAGTAGGTCTAACATATGATCTTTATTGGAATTAAAGATTACAAAATTAAACTAAAAGAATAACGGAATTGATCACATTGATATCATGGAGTATTAGTGACTATTAAGATGCCACAAATCATACCCCAAGACGAATTTGGAATTATATTATCAGGTCCATCATTCAGAGATGGTGATGGAGATGTCTGAAATCATTTTCCACATATTTTTACTCGTAACCCATTGGTTACTATACCAAAATAACCTCAAGGATGGCCACCAGACCAACAATATTATGTTCTATGGTCATTATCTTTACTATAAATTAAAGGTGTATCCATAACACCAATATAACTAAATTTATCAAATGTTATCTTCCAAAAAATCAGCATTAATTTTTACAAACAAATTAAAATTTGGATATTATTTCTACGGTCCCCAACATAGGTGTGGGATGAAGAAATCCATAGCCCCTACTATAATATCACAATAGTGGACTCTCACGTAATCCTTTGCCTAAAGGTACCTGATCGGAATAAATCATAAAGAGTATCGCATCCATGAGACTTAGTACATACACTCTCATTTTCATGTTATTATAGACTGAGTCCAACACCAATTAACTCAAACCATCCTCAAAAAAATCTAATAAAACTCCATAAATAAAATATTAAAAACTGACCATAGAATAATAAAAATGTATAAGGATTTCATATACGACAACCAATAACTCACTTTGATATGATGGAATCCTAAAGAATAAAACACTATACGATCAGTGGGTATCCAAACAAAATTTAAAACCTGAGTCCCAAACTCTAATAATTCTCCTATAACTCAAGGATTATGATGAATTAAAAACATTAAGGCCCTTAATACTATAATGCATGTATGATATACCTCATGTGGGTTGTCCTATCACACTCATTGAGACCTATTATCTATCCAATAATATGTTCTACTCCAATATTATATTTGTGAAAGATATTTGTTTTACTTATAGTACTAGGTTCCTCTAAATTAAATTTTTAGATTAATAACTTATTCTACCACTAATCAGATATGAGATTCACAATAATGGGAACAATTTTTCCTGACCCTACTTAAAAGTCGTTGTGCTTATCTACGGGTGGAATCCATTATTTTAAAGGATGAACTCTTGGTTATTAAAGTATATCTAGGTGATCTGAGATTGTAAGGACACGAATACAAAAATTTTAAACTGTATGTCACTTACACTTTTATAATTATACATAACAACTGATTTCAATGAGTTCATTGTCAATTAATTGATTATAAATGTTTGGTTGAATAGATCTATTATCTACCATACCAAACATGGTTACAGGGTTTGAAAACTGGACTCTAAATTCAATAACACAACTTTCTTATATTCCCAAACAATCCATGACTACAATAATAAATCCAAACACTTTCCCTTGGAATAAACCATTATAATATCATTATAACATGGTGGAACCCACCAGATCCTCATATAGACAGGGTTAAACAAATATTCCCAAACCATGTTCACCTATAATATGATAGGAGTTTGTGAAAATAAATAATAAGGAATAATATATTTTTTATTCTTAGGATATAACAACCTATAGAAGAAGTGTAACTCAAATACATGGTATAACTAAAATTCAATAGTAATATATAAAGATAACTAACTATAGAATATGTATGTAGCATACAAAAACCAACTACAATATCTCCATATGGAAACCACCAAACAAAAATACATATGAAAAAGGAAATACCTCTAGGTGAAACCGGAACTAGGTAAGGGAAAGTATCTATTTTCAATAGGGACACCTCGTATGAAATAAAAATTAAATTCCACCACCATGTACCATCGTACCCATATACAAATTAGCTTTAAAACTCATCTAAATACATATCCACCAAAGTGACCTCAAATACATGAATCAACTATAAAAAAACAACACATATGGAAACAATCATCATATTAGGATGATCATAAACATACCTAGTGTGAAACCTTAATAAAAAAATTATTAATGAAGAAACAAATTATATAATACATAAGTCTGATTGAAACAAGGGGAATACCAAAGGTTCTAGATATGATCTACAGTCAACGCAACCTTCAATAAAGGATGAATCCTAATCTATACATATCAAACCCAAAAAGTATCATACCTTGAATGTAATTAATTTCATACCATTGATGATAATAGTATAAATCTAATTTTTATTTTGATGGAAACCATGCTTGTACGACATGTCATAATATTCCCAATATCTATATCCCCCATCTTCAAAATGTCCTAACCCTTATAACTTCCTGGTTAGCACTTTCAGACAAGAGTGGGTTATACATGATGTGTTGAGATGTCTATGTCTTTTAATATTTAACTGATCTCAATAGATTAAGGCCCAAAACCAATTTCATTGACAAAATATTATCCCCGACATCTGAATGACTTTCACCCCATTGTGTAGGGGGATACTTATTAACTCTATCATATAGTTACCCTTTCCTTTTTTAGATGAAAAGGTACCAACTTCATGCTTGAATATATTACCCACACAATGAGGATATAAGTTATATATCCTAAAAACTCGTTTGGAAAGTTAACAGAACAATACATATGTGAAAAAAAACATCATATCCTCAAAACATCTCTAGGGGTTACCAACCCCATGTCTTGGCCAAACATATCACTCTAACACTAACATCATCTCCATGAATCTAAGGAATACCATATATACTAAAAACCATTTGAACAACCCGTAGTAATGAGTAGTTATGCACATCTATATTATATACAAAAAATTATAATAATATAAAACTAACATTTCAAAATATAATGACTAAGAATAATGGTATGAAAAACACAATAGATTTCATTGTACATGGTATGAAGGCCTTGAGAAACATATAGGTGTGTACTACCATGAAATTGTAAATGTAGGTCCAACATATATTGAATGAAAACCTGGGTAAATTGTGTGTGTGAGTCTCAACTCCATTTATGCATGCCCTTCCTTTATACCCTAGGTCATTATTCCAGAATACAGCTCATGTATAGACCCACATAGCATATAGGGATGCCTTGTTTACGTATAATGTACTTCAATACATGAAAAACTCTCATGTCTATCTAGACATAACGTGTGAAATTAATTCAAAAACCATTTCATATTCATATAATTAAGGAAACCAGATATATACTCTATAAATGGGAATACAAGTTGTGTGACCTAGTGGAAAATATGGTGTGTATTCAGAAAAAAATACAAACATTGTGTTTCAATTCCCTATTATACCCCCATGGTGATTTATGATACCATATATACAGTTTTTGTGCATCCACACTATGAAACATTTCAAAACATTTTCATAATCCCATCAGTAGTCATTCCACCCTACCTCACATCATCACTTCATCAATAATGAATTTCTTTCATTTGAACGATTATATTTGGTTTGATTTCTATGAATTTCACTTTTTGGGTCCCCATCACACATATCACTATAGAACCTGCCAGTATACATAGACCCTCCATTCATTAATAATAATACCATTCCCTTTTCCACTTCTCATTAAATTATTTTTTGAAATTGGTTTGGATCCATTGACAACTATATTGGCTAAAAAGAATATGCACCACAAAATAAGATAAATGAGATAGTGTAGATAGAAGAAAAATTCCCATTTCTATTGAAACCTCTAAATGATTCTACACATTATCTTTTAATAGTTTAAAAATAGGATAGAGAAGTTTCAAATAATAATTCAACGGGGATCGAATATTTTCTATTCATTATGGAATACATAATCCTTAATGATAAAAAATTGAATGCACCACAAATAAAATTCACAAACATATATCATTATCAACTCCAAAAAAATTAATTTGAATGAAAAAAATAAGGAACGATTGTTTTATTAAATGAGAAGGATTTCAAATAATCATAATGAACAAATTATAATGTATATAAATTCCTGATCAAAAAATTGATTTAAATGTATTTGATTCATTGATAGGATCATGGTATTCATAATTGTATGATAATTTTTTTTAACAATTTTTATCTTATTAGGAAAAATTCAATTTGGGGAAAAAATGAAAAAAAAAATTCATGCATCAATGGTGAAACATCAATGCATTAATATATTTTCACCATCGATTCACGGTTCATCATTGTTGAGTCATGAGTCTAATACCATCCCATCGATCTGATGTCAACACCACTGACGGTAATAGCCTATAAAATAGTATTCCTCATATAGTCATAGGGTTCAAGGAATTTATCTAACCATTTAGTAGATTCTATAGCAACAATATTTTGAATATGATGATATAGTCAAGTATCCTATTAATTAAGGATCAGAAATGGACTAACCCAATTCTCAATGCTGAAGCAAAAAACTTATTCTATGCTTAGGTTAGAGAGACAATTAAAGACACGACCACAAGATTGAATTTATATCCAATCATTCATTAAGAAGATTCCAAGATTCACAGAAAATGGATAAATATTCATTTATTTAATAAATAATAAAATTCACTTAAAATTCAACCAACATAAAATTTCACCCAAAAAAAGGTTTCTTTGGGGTAATTACCATGAACCAAAAAGAATGTAATATTCAAAATATTCATTGGTCATTTTATAGGGTTAATTTGCACTTTTACCACTATATAGGACCCAATACTCTGAAAAATTAATAATTAGTTGAGTATTGAATGTAGAAAAATCTACCATTCTATAATAATAAACTCAATAACTATAATGAGGTCATTGGATTTCACCCCTTCCATGATGATTCTTTATTACTAATAGTTTTTATAACAGATTCATTTGGCTATACCATTCTAGAATCACTGAATGTTGTAAATAGAATTTGTATCCCCTAAAGGGGACCACCATTCCCAATTAACCACCCCAAACCAATTGAAAATAATATCCCCTAGTAATCTAATATATGGTTTCTATGATATGAAATTCCAATACTCACCATTAATCAGTGGGCTATTGGAATAATGATAATAATAATAATAATTATTATTATTATAATTAATATATATTAGATGTTGGGGGTATAATCACATCCAAACAACTCACAGAAACCGACTCATCCCCATAATGGGTTCTTTATTATCCCTACTCTCTCAAGGGATGAGAACTTATTATAGGAACAATATTTTAATGTTATATACTCATGAAGCCCATGTCTATTAAAATTCCCCTTGAAGGTCGCCAAATATGTGTTCATTGAGACAACCTCTAACTGGAACATGGGACTATATTGCTAACTACCCCACATTTGTACTAAACAGGTCCACCAAAGGCTTTTCTTGTAGGTATTTATTCCCAAATTAAGGATTTTAAGATGTGTTAAGTGAAATTTAAAAGTTATTTTGGTAGTTATTGGATGAGACAAAGGGATTTAGTGACGTGAAGAGTAGATGACCTTTTACAATAGGGGGAGAGAAGACATTAGTTATTTTTCCGAAGAATGTTATGTGAACCCATATTTTTACCTATTAAAAGGATCACATAATGCACCAAACCAGATATGTGAAGGTATAAGGAAAAACCTAGGCCATAAAATAGGTTCTTGATAGGTTTATATGTCATTTTACCTCTAAAGATTAATATTTCATCACTTGGTAAACTCATTTTTTCATAATAACTATGACTAATTTTAATAGTTTTCACTAAACACTTGGGTCATGAATTATTCTTAAAATATTTGACATTATAAATTATTTTGATTCATAATATGGAATATGTTTTTCCAAATTCAATTCATAGAAGTGGAAATATGTAATTTTATATTAATCCCATAGTTGCGGCAAGCGAGAGGTTTTTAATAATTGTATTTTCTTTAAAAAATCTATATTGACCCTATGACTATTAATAATAATTTTATAAAACAAAAATAATTATTAATAATATTTATTCAATAGATATAATTTAAAAAATCCTCATTATGTAATATTTTAATTAATTTAAAATGAAAAACATTATGCATTTTAAAAATATTTTTAGAAAAACATTACTTTATACACACAAAACAATTATATTAAAAACTAATTTAAATTTGACTAAAAATTAATTATGTGTAATAAATATAATTAAATAATATAAAGGTTAATTTAAATCATATTATAACATATTGTGACTCTTAAATTACTGAATATTTTGAAAATAATATATTTGTTACAAAAATAATTATTTTTTCACTATTCATCGAAAAATCAACATTTTCTGGAAGAATGCAAAAAAATTACCCACTATAAATTTTGAAATGCCAATTTCAAAAATTAGTTTTATTTTTAAAAATAAATTTTTCAAAAGTTTCAAAAATAATTTTTAAACTACATGCACCATAATAAGAGACAAAGCTATATTTTTAACAAATATATATAGTTTTAAGAGAAACAGAGGATTTACCTTTTATAGAAAACACATAGGATGAACTTTTAAAATTATATAGAATATATTATATATATATATTATTAATATAATCCAAAAGGGTGATTTGTTTAATTTATTAGTATAAAACACACTTGTGCTCATTAAAATTTCATTTTATAAAATGATTTCCTTTTATTTTTAAAAGTGTTTTATTTTTGGACTACTCATATAACACTGAAGAATAATTGCATGATAGATAAGAGCAAGATGAAACCCTCACTGATCATCGACTGGGTAGACTTATCCCACTCAATAGGATTGAACCTCTTCTCATATGATGCTCGACATAGCTTCTCTCCTGGGATTCTGAAGGACACGAATAAGGTTCAGGTCTAGAATAACTTCTCTGTCTTTTCACTTCCTCTGGTATTCTTACTAGTTCCTTTATATTTCTAGAAAATCACCTCTCACAATGTATTATTCTAAAGGTTTCCATGGCTCATGTCACTACTTTGGATGGTGCAATCACACAAAGGATAGAACTCTGCAACAATTACATCATCTCTCGTATTTCCCTTGCCAAAGGAATGACCCCTTGGAAAATTTCTAGCCCTATGGTCCATCTATCCAAGATTTGTGGCTTTTGTGATTTTAAATGTGCCTCACTGGGGAAGGGTTTCCTCCACGTATTATTTCCTTCCCCTGAATTTTAAGGTTTTTATAGGGTATTTGGGTTAGTAAACCTCAAACTAGGAATACTTAGGATCTATTAATGGAAAATGAAATTTTTTTATTTATGACTTTATGGACACTTTTGCGCATGTTTGGATCAAGATATATGCTTTAAATTTGGTTTTATGGCATTCTAAAATTCTATTTGACATTTTCTCTACCATAGGAAACCCAATCTGTATGGATCAAACCACTGAGAAAGTTACCTTTGGAAATTTTTCCTGAATTTTAGTTGAGGTTGATTTAGGATCTACCTTGATTGAAAAAGTTGTTTTCTACACTCCGAAGGATGAAATTAATCTGAGAATTGTGTATAAAAATTTACCTATGTTTTGTGGAATTTGTTGCATGATAGGACACTCCAAATCCAACTGTCGATCAGGTACTAAATGTACCAAATTCATGCTGAGAGGACATGATGACACTAAATGAAAAATTAAGGAGGATATCAAGCCCTCTCAAGAGAGTTCTGTTCTTCTGAATCAACGCCCAAGTGCACCTCCAATTCCAGCTGGTCAAATCTCTACCTCTAAAAATGTCCAGACTGGGCAGCCTATTTCCCGTCATCTGGATGGAGAAAAGAAAGCCAGTTGAGCTAATATAGCAGAAGGAACTTGCAAATCTGGAGGAAGTATCTCATTTATTGATGCATTGGTAAAAGGTATGAAAGAGGAAGAAAATAATTCGGACTCAGAAGACATTCAAATAGAAAAGGAACTCTTGGCTCAAGAAATGGCCGATAATAGAGTAAGGAAAGATATGCATGCTCTAAAATAGAGAAAGGGTAAGATTATTATGGATACTGCAACCTCAGAGATGGTAAAGCTCAATCATAAAATGATAAAAATAAGTCCCACTACTAATGTTGATGTTGGAATGCTATCTTTCCATTAAAATTCTCAAAATATAGCTAAGGACCATGTTTTTCCAGTACATGGATAATCCTTAGTTTGTTATGATTTTACAAATCATACTAGAGACACTTCATTTCTACAGGCTTTGGATGTACACACTAACTTGAAACCTGAAACCTTCCACTGTTATGAAATATCCTCTCCAACTCAAATTGATATCATACTTTCCACCACCCTACGGGGTTACTTGTCATGACCCGTCCTCAGGGCCCATGTCGTGACTACCAAGAGCCCGCCTTCCATAGGCCAGGGGCTGGAGACTAGCACCAAAGGAGTAAATACTGATAAAAAGGGAAGGAATTTCCTTTTATATAAGTAAACAACACAACAGAGTACGCAAGAGAAGTATGAACTAAGTAAACCTGAGTACAAAAGTAAGTGCTGAAAAGTAAATGGGCCAGTAAACAAACCCAACTGAAATTACAGTACAACTAAAAAGGAAACTACAACAGCAGTAAATTAAAGCCACAACCAACGAGTCATCCTCCGGGAATCCATCCTATAGGGTGGGTACAGATAGTATCCTTGGAACCTCGGGTCTCTCCGTCTACTCCGTGCACGCCTCACTAGGTGTTCCACCTCCGGGTACCATCCAGCTCCACAGGACTCCTCCATGATCAGTGTTGTCCGTCGTCTTCATCCAACACAATGTAGTGTAGGCACATCCCATGCAGAGGTGAGTATACGATACTCAGTAGGGACCCAGAGACCTCGGAAGGTCTCCAATAATACACAAAGGATAAACCACAAAGAAAAGATATAATGACATAGTATAAACCAAATCTACTTAGGTATATGCCTATACATATACCTAAGTTATCAATCACAGTTCAGCTCCAGCCCCCGAGCCCAAGTACAACCCAGTCCACACAAGAAAGAATATAATCACATCGATGATAATGATTGAAAGTCAACACTTAGCTCACGCAGGTATACGTATTTCATATAGTGATAGAGGTGATTAGAAGTATCCACTAATTCATCTAAGCTGTCACACCCACATAGGATACAAGACCAGCTATGCTGTCGGACCCACATAGGATACATGACCAGCTACTCTGCCGGACCCACATAGGATACAAGTACAGAGGTCAAACTGCCAGACCCACGTAGGATACAAGAATAGTAGTCATCGCGGTCGAACTCACAGAGGATCCCAATAAATATTTCATCACCGTCGAACCCATGGAGGATCTTGTTGTGGTAGACATCGTCGTCGAACCCCCGGAGGTTCCCAGTAAGGTAGTCGAAGCAGTCACAGCCAGCTTTTGTGTTCCCGCACACAGCACGCTCGATTCCGAGAGGGTCTGCTCCTCTATCCAAAGGGGTAGATACATCAACTGTCACGAATTCTAGAGCTGATGTATCTAAAAGTTCCGTCTCATTAAAATAAATCCAACTCGACAGACGGTGCATCAATTGGACGCCTGGTCTGAGAGTTCTTGGCTTTTCCGTTCTAGGGGCCCGGTTGGTTTTTAAGATAAAACCAACACTTCCATACTCTAGCTGCATCCATAACTCAAGTGGAGTATGCCAAAAATAACCATCTCATCAAAAGGAATTCAACGTAGTTGACGACATGTCAATCAGAAGTCTGGTCCTTAAGTTATAAGGTTTCTGCTCCAAGGGCCCGGTTGGTTTCGGGTTCGAACCAACCTGGACATACCCAAACTTCACCAAAATCTCTAGTGTAATAAACCAAAACGATCTTCTTGATCCAAGGATTCTTACGCAACTGACGGTGCGTTGATCTGAGGTCTGTAGCTCAGGTTATGGGAAAATGACAGAAAAACAGTCTGAAGTGGGGGGTCTAGGCCTGGTCCGACACGGCCCAACCCACCCTGGGTCAGCCTGAACTGGGGTCGACCCAACCCAGGTCCGGGTCCGGCACGGTAGGGTGTGGTCCGTGAGGGCACGGCCCAGCTTGGCCCGGTAGGGCGTGGTTCGGTAGGGCATGGTCTGGTATGGTGCGGCCTGACCGGCGCGGCCCGGTCCCCGTGACCCGCCTCGGCCCGGCCGGGGGGGGGTGTCCTGGATCATCTAGCTAGACAAGCGGGAGGTGCGGCCCCCTATTCTGCATATGGAGCGCTAGGCTGGCACCGCTGGATTTCCTAGATCTCACACGGCCACGGGATCCGCACCTCGCCGCCGCAGCCAGTGACACGGCGGGCTGATGTCGGCGGCACGTCGTCGTGCCGGCGACCCGCACCTTCGGGTTCTTCCACCGGCAATCAGCATCATTCCGGTGGTCCGTTTTTTCATTTTTCTGCGCCTGCGGTCATCTCGGGATCTGAACTCCACTGCGAATGCCCCAAATCGTCGTTGCGGTCCCGTTTCGTTGACGCCAAACACACCACAAATCAAGAACAAAATAGCGGTGGGTCTGGACTTTTTTTTAGTTCGTAACCAACGTGTTAGTGGTTCAAATCATCACCCAACAATTAAACGCCATGTTCGAGATTATAAAACTCATATATGAAATATAAAAATCCCCCTACCTCGAAGTTTTTGTCGTACGTCGTCGATCCGCAGAAGATGAGCATCGCGGTAGACGGGCGTCGCGGAGGTACGGTGTCATTCTATCAATGATGGAGGAATGGTCGTTGTCGTAGGCGACGTAGGCTCCTTGAAGTAGATGTGCATCTGAGGAAGATGTTTCATTGGAAGAAGTTCTTCGCGTTCTTCACCGGGGGTGTTCTTCGTTGAAGAATGGTGTTCTTCATCGATGAAGGATCACCTCTCCTTTAATTGCCCAGATCCTTTTCCCAAAAGAGATTTTCCAACAAAAAGAAATAAGAGGCTCCCCAAATTAATATAATTTTCATGCAATTGATATTAATTCCAAAGCAGTGCCAATTAATTTAATGCTGATATAAAATTAATAGGTTGGAACATTTAATGGGATGAGGGAGGTAGGAAGGCTCCACTATTAAGGAGGAGTTGTCAAAGGAGACAGCAGGGAATTAATGGAGAGTTGAGGATAGTTATTTGGGGGTAAAGGTTGGGGCTCGTGTGGGCACCACCTCAAAAATATCCACACTTGGGAGGAAATAACCAACTCACAAATGAAATCGTGTATCACACAGTTTTATTTTGTTTATGATTAATCCCCAAAAATTAACTTTTGACCCGCATAAAACACAACTGTGATAAAGGTCCCCTTAATAAAATATCGAATCTGTGAGTTCATCAGTGCCCTTGGATTTCTATTCCGAGCACCAGTTCAAAAGATAGAAAAAACCCGCTCGTTCGTTTACTGAATTCACCCAAGCTAAACATCAAAAAATTATTCCGGGCACACCAGGCCTCAGAATAAGGTGCCGTCGGAAACACCGTACTCATAAAATTCCAAAGAATTTATGAAAAAAAATTCCTTGAAATTTACGGGTCTTTAAATTACTCTCACATCAAGGCTTTACGTCCTCGTAAAGTTACAGCATACACTAGGGAAACAAAAAGGGGTATTGAGCACGCATCTGAGTCTCCTGCTCCCATGTGATCTCCTGAAGGATTCTGTGCTGCCAGATAACACACACCAGAATAATCAACTCTCCACAAAGGACCCGCTCCGGTCTATCCTCGATCTCCACTGGAACCTCTGGGAATGTCTCCCTGTCATCGATGTCCATCTCTCCGTGGTCGATGATGTGGGTCAGGACATGCACGTATCTCCTAAGCTGAGATACGTTGATGATGTCATGCACCTGGTGCAACTGAGGTGGAAGGGCCTGGCGGTAAGCCACCTCGCCTACTATGCTGAGGACCTGGAAGGGTCCGATGAATCATGGAAACAACTTTCCACCCCGGCCAAATATCCATAGTCCTCGTCGAGGTGATACCTGTAAGAAAATGTGGTCACCATCCTCGAACTCCAGTGGTCTCCGTCTCCTATCAGCATATGACTATTGTCTTCTATGTGCTGTCTTCATCTTCTCCTGGATGATCTGCATCTTCTCTGTCATTGCTTGATCCATCTCTAGTCCTATAAGTGCTGACTCCCCAGGGTCAGTCCAGCATAGAGGTGTTATGCATGGTCAGTTGTATAGTGCCTCGTATGGTGCCATCCCAATGGTGGAGTGGTATATGTTGTTGTACACAAACTCTAAAATGGGGAAATGATCCTCCCAGCTATGACCAAATTTGAGGACACATGTAAAGAGCATATCCTCGAGAGTCTGAATGGTCCTCTCCATCTGGCCATCCGTCTGAGGATGAAAGGCAGTTCTCAGGCGCAGCTGCATCCCAAATGCCTCATGTACCCACTTCCAAATCCAGGATGTAATGTGAGTGTCTCGATCAGAGATGATTGATGATGGAAAACCATGAAGCCATACGAACTCCTGAACGTAGAGGCATCCCAAGCTCTCTACCGAGCCCTGCTCTCTGATCGGTAGGAAGTGGGCCGACTTGGTGAGTCGGTCTATGAACAACTAGATGGAGTCATGTCCTATGGAAGTATGTGGATGCCCTTTCATGAAATATATAGATATCCTGTCCCACTTCTACTCTGGTACCTCTAAAGGTGGTACCAAGATTGCTGGTACCTGGTGCTCTTCCTTCACTTGCAGAAAAGTGAGGCATCGTGAAATGAACTCTCCTATAACCTTCTTCATACTCGGACACCAGTGATGTCATCTGAGGTCCTGGTACATCTTCGACACTCCAGGATGTACCACTAGAGGTGAAGTGTGAAACCCCCTCAGCACATCCTCATGCAGTGCAACAGTTTCCAGGGTACGTCTCCTGAAGAGGATGACGTGCTCTCCTCCTTCAGAAAATCCATCAGGCACCTGCCCTGCGGAAATCTGAGCACGTTGCGTCTCACAGTCAATGTCCTCATATTGTGCCTCTCTGACCTACTGAAGTAGTAGAGAAGTGACTGTGAGAGACTGTGTAAAGTCTGTTCCATCTCTATCCATGAAGGATATCTGTAAAGCGGCCAACTACTTCGTCGCCTCTCCAAGTAACTGAATGCACGATCTACTGCTGAGAGCATCAGCCACAATGATCCCTCTTCCAGGGGTATAGACCATCTAAAATTAATAGTCCTAGAATAACTCGAGCCATCACCGCTATCTTAGTTTCTGGTCCTTCTGTGAGAAGATTTACCTAAGACTATGGGGTTAGAGTAGACTGTAATGTGCTCGCCCATCAGATAGTGATACCACATCTTCATTGTGAAGACCACTACTGCTAAATCCAGGTCATGGGTAGCGTAGTTCTGCTGGTGCTGCCTAAACTAACGTGAACTATAAGTGATCACTACTCGATCCTGTATCAGGACACACCCGAGTCCGGTCCGTAATGCATCGCAGTAAACTACGTACCCTACGCCCTCCTCCGGTAGCCTCAAGATGGGCACACAAGTCAGTCTCTATCTCATCTCCTGAAAGCTCTGCTGGCATCTATCTGACCACACAAAGGGTTTCTCCTTCTTCGTCAAGGCTGAAAACGGTGCTGCAACTCTGTAGAGGTCCGGCACAAATCTCTAATAGTACCCAGCCAGACCTAGGAAACTCCATACCTCCATCACGCTTTTGGGTGGCTCCAAAGGAAGTACTGTCTCGATCTTCGCAGGATCCACAACAACTCCCGCCTCTGAGATGACGTGCCCCAAGAAGTTAACCTCTAGAATCCATAACTAGCACTTTGAGAGATTACCATAAATCTGGTTCTCTCAGAGTGTGTCTAGTACAACCCGCAAGTGATAGGTGTGATCCTCCTCAGTAGTTGAGTAAATTAGTATGTCTTCAATGAAGACTACGAAAAACCGATCAAGGTAAGGCTGGAAGATCTTGTTCATGAAACTCATGAACACTGCTAGAGCATTGGTCCCTCCAAAGGGCATAACTAGGAACTTGTAGTGGCCATACCAACACCTGAAGTCCATCTTCTGAACATCCTCATCTCGAACTATGAGCTGGTGATAGCCTGACATGAGGTCTATCTTCGAGAACCATCGTGCTCCCTTGAGCTGATCAAAGAGGTATCCAAACCTCGGATTTGGGTACTTGTTCCTTACGGTCACCTGATTCAGGCGACGGTAGTCGACACACAGCCGCAAGCTCCCATCCGACTTCTTGGTGAACAAAATTAGAGAAGCCCAGGGTGAAACACTGGGTTGGATGAATCCCTTTCCCTGCAAGTCCTCTAGTTGTACTCGCAGCTCACGAAGCTCGGTGGGAGCCATCCGATATGCTGGAGTAGATATCCGTGCTGTCCTGGGGTAAACGTCTATGTAGAAGTCGACCTCTCTTCGAGGAGGTAGTCCTAGATCGTTTTCAAGGAAAATGTCCGCATACTGATCCACCACAACATGAAAACTCGGACTCTGAACATCAACTGCTACGAGGATGAGACTAGCCAACTGATGTGTGATTGGCTTCCCTCTCCTCTTTGTAAATCCATCTAGTGCTGAAAAGGCTCCCTTCTCGCCCGTGAAGGTGAACCTGGTCCCAACCATGCGGACACACCGCACTTTGTGCCTTATACAGTGCATCTGGGCATGGACTGTAGATAACTAGTCCATACCCAAAATGATGTCGTGAGGCCTCGACCCCACTACAAGAAGATCCCATACGAATCTCTCACCTCCTAGAGTAAGCTCACACGGCCGACAATAGTGCGTAATCATCGAGTCTACTCCTTTATGAGTCTCTAGTTGTAAGGATCCATCCAACGACTCTGTCGGAATCTCCGAGCTCCGAACAAGGGCAGCGGCAATAAAAGAACGACTCTCACCTGTGTCTATAAGAAATACAGCAAGGTGGGAGTTGACCCGTATAGTACCTTGAATCATCTCAAGCGCACCGTGGTCATATTCCTCTAATGCCTGGAGCTGAGGCTACCTCTGCCCGCCAGCTCCCTGTAGTCCGGGTGGACCTCCTAGGGGTGGTGGTGGTAGAGCCTCGACAAGTCTTCCACCACCCGCTACTCGTCCAGCTCTTCTGCCTCATCCGCCTACTCCCTCCAGACCGTTACGGTCAAACCTATGCCTCTGCCTGGGAGGTCCCTCCACTGTCTGTTTCTCATCTGCATGGCGGGTCGGGTAGTAACGATCCATGTAGCCCTGCCTGCCACATTCATAGCATTGTCTTCTCCTCGTAAGGCTAGCTCTGTTTCGTGTGCCCCGCACAACCGAACCTATATCCTAAGGTCGCCCACCTGATGGTCTGGTCCTCTTGGACTCTTGTGACATCTTCCTTCTGACGGCTTTAGAAGACTCCACTACATGTCGCCCTGTCGTGGGTCTCACTGCTGGTGGCTGCTCAATGAGGAAGCTCTCCACTAAAAGGGACCGCTCCAGCACCCCTGCCTGCGTCGGGATGCTGAGGGGAATCGCCGAAGCCCTGATCTCATGCCTCAATCATTGCTCGAAGGTCTAGGCCCTGAAGAACGGGTCTCATACAATATCTGTGTAGTAGTGTGAGAGTTTAGTAATCTTCTTCGAGTACTAAGCTACTGTCATACTGCCCTTCCGTAGATGAAGTAACTCCTCGATGCGCACTGCACGGAGGGTGGTTGGAAAAAACTCTGAGCAGAAGAGACTCTCGAATTCATTCCAAAGTATAGATTCCTCATCGTGCACCTGGAGCATCAGGCACCACAATCAACATGCTGCTGCGTGCAGTAGACTCGCGGCAAGGATCACCATAAGGTCAGCTGGTGTCCCTACCAAACTGGAAACTTTGACGATAGCCTCCAGCCAATCCTCAGCTTCCTGAGGGTCCGTCTCTCTGTGGAACCTGGGTGGCCTCTGTCACTGAAAATCTTGCAACGTACTCAGGCGGTGTGCACTCTCCGTTGCTGGGGCTGGTAGCATCGGTGGCTTAGCGGGTAGTGGTACCGCTGGTGCCTCTACTGTAATGGGACCCTGCACCGAGGCCTCCTCGCTTTGTGGGCTGCCATCGCGCATGTAACTCGGAACCCTGGTTGGATGCCTTCGTGGGGCCATCCTGAAAAGAAATAGGTTCTCCACGGTCAAACATTATACCTAGTGAGCTGCCACAAAGTAATTACAATGAAAACTTTTGAAATATACACACACAATTAGTGTTTTCATGCACTGAGTCGGAATTTAGATGTCAGGGTCCTGGTATATGGATATACCGGCTACCACACCAACATTGGACTCCCTGGACTGAAAACCACACTCAATACTCTTAATATAATTGCTTAAAAGAAAGGAAATATCATAGTTCTGAATTTTGTGGTAGAACCTCCCTCTGATACAAATTTTTCTTGACTTGTCCTCGAGGCCCGTGTCGTGACTACCCCAAGCCCGACTTCCATAGGCCAGGGGCTGGCAACTAGCACCAAAGGCGTAAATCCCAATAAAAATGGAAGTCATTTCCTTTTATATAAGTAAAAAACACAACAGATAATGCAAGAGAAGTATGCACTAAGTAAAACTGAGTACAAAAGTAAGTGTTGAAAAGTAAATGGGTCAGTATAGAAACCCAACAGAAAGTACAGTACATCTAAAAAGGAAAGTACAACATCAGTAAAGTAAAGCTGCCTCCACCGAGTCATCCTTCGAGAATACCACCTGTATGGGGGGTACAGATAGTCTCCATGGCACCTCAGGTCCGTCTGTCCACTCTGTACACGCCTCACTAGGTGGTCCACCTCCGGGTACCGTCCAGCTCCACAAGACTCCTCCATGATCAGTGATGTCCATCGTCTGCATCCAACACAATGTAGTGCAGGCATAGCCCGTGCCGGGGTGAGTATACGATACTCAGTAGGGACCCCGATACCCCTAAAGGTCTCCCAGAATCCACAAAGGATAAACCACAAAGTATAGTTAAAATCACAAAGTATCAACCAACTCTACTTAGGTATATGCCCATACATATACCTAAAGTATCAATCACAGTACGACTGCAGATCCGAGCCCAAGTGCAACCCTTTTCACACATGAAAGAAGACAATCACATCGATGATAATGATTGAAAGTCAAGACATGGCTCACACAGGTATACATCTTTTATATAGTGATAGAGATGATCAGATGTAGCCACTGATTCATCTAAGCTGTCGAACCCACATAGGATACAAGACCAGCTACTCTGCCAGACCCAATCAGGATACAAGTACAGAGGTCAAACTGCCGAACCCACGTAGGATACAAGAACAGTAGTCATCACGGTCGAACCCACAAATGATCCCAGTACAGCTATCATCACCGTCGAACCCACAGAGGATCCTAGTACGGTAGACGTCATCATCGAACCCACGGAGGATCCCAGTACGGTAGTCGAAGGAGTCGCAGCCAGCTCTAGGGTACCCGCACACAGCACGTTCGATTCCGGTAGGGTCCGTTCCTCGAGCCAAGGGGGTCGATACATCAACTGTCAAAAAGTACAGAGCTGATGTATCCCGAAGTACCATCTCATCAAAAGAAACCCAAAGCGACGGACGGTGCGTCAATCGGACGCCCGGTCTGAGAGTTATTGGCATTTCCGTTCCAGGGGCCCGGTTGGTTTTTAAGAAGAAACCAACCCGACTGTACTCTAGATGCGTCCAAAACTCCAGTGGAGTATTCCAAAAGAACCATCTCATCAAAAGTAATTCATCGTAGTTGATGGCATGTCAATCGAAAGTCTGGTCCTTTAGTTATAAGTGTTTCCGCTCCAAGGGCCTAGTTAGTTTCTGGTTCGAACCAACCCGCACATACCCAATACTCACCAAAACCTCCAGTGTAATATACTGAAACGACCATCTCAATCAAAGTATTACTATTTAACTGACGGTGCATCGATCGGAGGTCTGTAGCTCAGGTTATGGGAAAAGACCAAAAATGGTCCGAAGTGGGGGGTCTAGGCCCGGTTCGACCCGACCCAACCCACCCTGGGTCGGCCTGAACGGGGTCGACCCAACCTGGGTCTGGGTCCATCCTGGAAGGGTGCGGGTCAGCCAGGCTGGGCGTGGCCCGTCCAATGTGACCCGCCCCGGCCCGGCCGGGGGGGGGGGGGTGATGGCTCGGCCAGTTGGCCGACCGTGGGGGTGCGACCCCCTATTCTACGAATGCAGGGCTAGGCTGTCACCACTGGACACCCTAGATCCCACGCGGCCACAGAATCGGCTGCTCGCCGCCGGGGCACCACCGCCTCCTCCAGCCACCGGCACCGCCGGGGTCTTCCTCGGGCCACCGAAGTCATTCTGGTGGTCTGTTTTTTTTCTGTTTGCGCCTACGGTTGTCTCGGGATCCAAAATCAACTGCGAAAGCCCCAAATCGCCGTTGTGGTTCCGTTTCTTTGTCACCAAACACCTTGAGCTTCAAGAAAAAAATATCGGTGGGTCTGGACTTGTTCGTTAGACCGTACCCACTGCATTAGTGGTTAAAATCATCACCCAACAATTAAACACCATGTTCGAGAGTATAAAACACATATATGAAATATACAAATCCCCCTACCTCAAAGTTGTTGTCGTACGTCGTCGATCTGTGGAAGAAGAGCATCACGGTAGATGGGCATCGCAGACGAACGATGTCATTTCTTCAATGATGGAGGAAGGGTCGTTGTCATAGGCGACTTAGCCTCCTTGTTGTCGAGGTGCTTCTGAGGAAGATGCGTCTTTGGAAGAAGTTATTCGCATTCTTAGTTGGGTGAGTTCTTCATCGATGAAGGATCACCTCTCCTTTAATTGCCTAGAGCCTTTTCCCAAAATAGATTTTCCAACAAAAAGAAATAAGAGGCTCCCCAAAATAATAGAATTGTTATGAAAATCATATTTATTCCAAAGCTCTGCCAATTAATTTAACACTGATATTAAATTAATAGGTTGGAACATTTAATGGGATGTGGTAGGTAGTAATGATCAACCATTAAGGAGGATTTTTCAAAGGAAACAATAGAAAATTAATGGGGAGTTAAGGAGAGTTATTTGTGGGGTGATGGTTGGGGCTCATGCAGGACCCACCTCAAAAATATCCAAACTTGGGATGAAATAACCAACTCACAAATGAAATCATGTATCACACAATTTTATTTAGTTTAAGATTAAACCCCAAAAATTAACTTTCAACCCGCATAAAACGCAAATACGGTAAATACCCCCTTAAGAAAATATTGGCGTTGTGAGTTCATCCATGCCCACAGATTTCAATTTCGAGCATCGCTTCAAAAGATAAAAAAACCCGCTCGTTCGTTCACTTAACGTACCCAAGATAAACTTCAGAAAATTATTCCGGGCACACGAGGATTCCAAATCAGGTGCTGTCAGAAACAGGGTACTCCTAAAATTTCAAAGAATTTATGAAAAAAAAATTTCGTGAAATTTACAGGTGTTTAAATTACTGGATAGAGATTTTATGCATCCAGATAAGGCCACCAGTAATGAAGTTGAAACTAGGAAAGACTCCATCTTCAAGGAAAAGGTTGCTCATTCCACTACCATGAAGAAGCTGGATAAGCTTGATGACTTACAAAAAAAGGACTAATGCCAATGAAGAACATTACATCACCTTGGGAGAAGGTATTTTGTAATGTTAACATTTCTAACTCTTTTGAAATGCTCACAGTAAATTGTGAAAAACTTGGATCGAAGGATGATGATACCTCTATGTCTAATCCCATTGTTGTGGAGAATGATGAAGGTGGTGCGTGGATGCAATCACAGACTGGAAAGAGAGGTGGGAATCCTTGTGTTAAGGGTGGGTGATTTCCCAATCACAGCATGAGTACCCATTATAGAACCAGGTGAACACTTTTTCTGTTTTCTGATGGTCCTTTGTGGTTCTGTTTTGTATCCTCTACATTTGACTTTCCTCTTTTTTGTTTCAATAATGAGGCCAGCGCCTCAACCTTTTTTTTAAAAAAAAATTCTTTTATTTTGATTTCTAATTAATTTGTTACTAAATAATTCATTATATATACAAGTTTAAAAAAATATTTTCAAAATTCATTTAATTATATTCATACCTCTCATTCCAATGGATATGCTAGAATTGTAATATATATCCTCAGTCTTTTATGTTTTCCTCTATATTTTGAATACACCATCGATCATAAAAATATTGGGGGTTGTATATAATCTAAGATAACATGAGTAGCAGATGTAACAGAAGATAAACTCAGTGTTTTGCCTCAACTATTCTATCAAATAAAATATTGATCTTTGAGAATATATTCTTGTCATAGGAATTCATGAAGCTCACATTAATTTCTTAAGGAAATTATTGTTTAATTTAATTTTCTAACATTTTCAATTATATAATTAGTGGGATAACTTCTTAAGATCCATTATTTTTTGGTAAAAACAAAACTTTTTACTCAATGTTCAATTATAAAACATCTATATAAATTTCCCTATTTACTACATATCCTTTGACTTATACTCATGATTATTAACTAACATGTTTTGTGGTTCAGATTCTAGAAAATGAACTGAAGTGGTTTGAAAACCATCATTTAAAGGGTTAACTTTTAGGAATTTTATGAAATAAAAAAAAACCCATTTTAATCAAATTTTAAATGAAATGTTTCTTCAAAAATAGTAGTTGTATTATCAAAAACATAAAAGGCCTTACGGATATTAGAATAACTATAAAATTAACTCATCCTCCTTGGGGTCAAATATATGAAGTTGGTATTTAGTTATCAAAGTTAACACTTTATACTCAAAGACTCTCTTTGAATAATTTTTTAGATTTATTCTTGTCCAAAAAAATATAATGAAAATGATATTTTAATACTAAATTAATATTATATGAATTATTACTCGTTGATATTCAAGAAACATTATTTTAAAAGAATATACACTAATAAAAGTAAGACTAATTTATTGAAGAATTATAAATCCTCATTAAAGACTAACATAGTTTGACATTTTCAAGATATTGGAATGTTAAGAGTAATAGATTTCTTATGGTTTTTTTCAAAATTATAATTTACTAAAAATGTACCATGATCAGTCTCAAAAATAATAAAAGGTATTTTTTTATCATTTTTTATTAAAGTATGAAAACTATCAAAACAACATGATGCTTTTAATTTTAAGGTGAGAAAACACATCCAAGTAAATATAGTGTAATCATCATATTGGATGTAACTATATAAAATTTTCCTAAAGCTCCTTGTTTTTGTAGGTTGAAATAAATTCAAGAGTGGTAAGTTTGAGGCTTTGAATTTTTACACTTCACTTATAGGTTTAAAACTATACTTATTTTTCTTACCAAAATTATAGAGATCACAAAATATGGAAAAGTTAATATTATGTTTCATTATATCCCCAAAATAACCTTTTGTACAAAATATATCCACTGTTTGAAACTTACATTTAACTATACTTCTATTCTAAAGACATCCTAAATCTCCAGGGATAGTAAAATTGGGAAAATTTTTATTTATATGGTATTCAAGATCTAATATGTGATCAAAATCAAGCTTAATGGTATATGAAATGAATTTAAATTATTAAATTATAATAGTACATTTTTTATTTTTGATGTTCATAAGATAAACCTTTTTTCATGGATGGATAATGATGATAAACATTCTCTTAAATACTCATTTATAAAAAACATTTGAATATACTATTTTTTTGAAAGTAACGATACATCACGAATTCGGATGATTCTACCCAGTTTGGTTTCTAAAAAAGTAAGTCACCCACAACTCAAAATTTTCATTTTTCAAAAGATTTAATTTCCTATAATCATATGTCAAGATAAACCACTATCCATAAACCATGTTTTTTTGGTTATAGGTACTCATCATATTTTTTTGAAATTAAGAAAACTATGTTCACGGTATCCAAACATTCTTAGGTCATGTTGTGTTCTAAAATAAAACATTAATTAACCACAAATGTTAAAATATTTCTGATTAATATCTCTAACTTATTAATGAAAAAATAATTTATGGAAAATAAAATATTGAAATATATTTTATGAACAATGAATTTTCTAGTAAACTCTCTCCAGTTCATTTAGTTCAAAAGGAATCACCTATAGAAACAATGTAATTTGATTGGAAAGGTTATTTTTCATATGTATAACATAATAGATTAGATATAATGGAAGGATTTCATTATTTATATATCTTAATAAAATTATTCATACATCAAGTAAAATTAACTATTATTTCTTCAATGCAATTAATTTAGATATTAGTTTCAAAAATAATTTCCAAAGACTAAAATTATATCTAAAATAAGGTTGTGAATCTAATTTTGATGAATGTTTAAAAATTTTCGAAGTCTATTTTCAAATTTTACCATTTTAATTAGAAAATTATTATTTTTAAGAATCACAATCATTTTTAAACTTTCCATTTTACATTAATATCAAAGTCAAAAATCTCATAATTTCCCCAAAAGTAAATAAATATTCCACATATTTTGATGAATCAAATTTTTCATTAATCGATGAATTTTAATATTCATCATCAAAAGTATAATAAAATTAATAATTCAACTACAAATTGGAGATGGATTGATAACTAACCCTGGACTTGAGGAACTCTTCATCTATAGGGATATTTAAAAAGAATCAAACAATATTCTATGTCACATTACTATCATTACATAAACTATTAGAATTAGTATATCTGGTACATTCACTTTGAGTGTCCAACACCATCCAATTTTTATTATATTTACTTTTAGAAGATATATTTAATTTTATTTCATTTATCCTCAAAATAATACATTTTCATATTATATGAAAAAAATTATTATATCCATAACACATATCCTTGGAAGAATCCATATTCTCATGTCTTCCCATTTATTTTTTAGGATCACTGCATAAGTAATCATTTACAATAATATTACTCATTTTCCTAAGAAGTAGAGAAAATTTATTCCCACTATCATCAGAAGAAATATACTGGGAATGATTCATACATTTTTTTTGTATATATTATAATCTTTTTATATAGAATTAATAACATAGAATGAAATATTTCCATAAGTAAATTAAAAAAAACTACTCAATTATTTCTCATCTATTTATTAGCATATCTCTTAAATATACACTCAAATTTAATAATAGTACCAATTAAATCATCAAGACTCAATGCTGTCAAAAGCCTAGTTTCATCAACTGTATTACATTTATACTCCTACATCCAAAAAACATATATCAATAATTTTTTTGAAAGCTGGTCATATAACAATTGCTCATCACCAAGGGATTGTAAGCAATTCTCTATAGTCATAATCCTCTGATTCATTTGAGATAATAATTCTCTCAAGGAATAAAATTGAATGGTTAATAATCAATATCATATCACTCATGAATTCAATAAATTTTGATGTTCTAATGTTTTTAATCTCAAATTTCAATAAAATTCCTTTTTTTGTTCCACATGAATAAAACTGAAAATATATATTTCTCATCATTGAATAAAAAGAATATTTCTTATATTATAATTACATAGAAACTCAACAAATTTTATGCAGTAAACATAGCCACATCCATCTCATGAATTTTTTATTATTTATTCATTATCAAATAATCATCGACATAACTATTGTGACCTAAATTCATTATTTGATCACGCAGATGCTCAAAATCATTTATATTAAAAATTAGGGGATTATTATATTCTTGATTATCTATATAACTAATTTGTAATCTTACCATAATAAAACTACATTCACTACTATATGATTTGTGTAATGAAAGTAATATATATCAATTAAATGAAAATTCATTTCATAAATCAAGAATAGATATCAGAACCTAGTAGAGTTATTCGTTGATACTATGTGTTCTCCAATAAATATTCGGTAGGAAAACTAAAAGACATCGATATATTGTATCCATAAATGAAACATATAATTATCATCCAAATTTAGTTGTAAGATAATCAAAAATTTAATAATTTAATGAAATCCCAATTAATCAAAGTAAAAAATAATGCATTCTGTAGAAATGAAAATAATTGGAAGAAAACACTTCTAGAAAAAATTACTATACACAACATAAATTTAGTTTGTTGGAAATTCATAATATTCAAAAAACAATAATATCACTATAGAAATTCAAAATATAGGAGTGTTTAAAAAAATGCATCGATTAAGAACTAAAATCCATAAACTTTAAACATGATATTATTACTAAACTACACTGTCCACCCAATGTTTTAGGGGGAACAATAAACTGGATCCAAGGTATAATTTGTTCATATCTTTAGAATCCATTGACTATGAACTCATATGAATGTGTTTCTGTATTCATATCCCTATAAATCATTAATCAACATAATCTCAAAAAGAAATATCTTCATATACATGGAATCCCGCAAAGAAATTGATTTTTATATGCCCTGTCTTCATATCTCTATAATACCTTGATCACATAGGATCGGAAAACCTATGTATTCCTTTCATAATAATCCCTAGATCTAAATTAATAGAGTCTATGTGAATACAATATAAATCCAAATAGAATTACAATAACAAACCTCACAATCATTCCCCTTAAAAACACTCAAAAAGAAAATATTTCACTAATGAAAAGCACTGTCACAAACAAGTGGATTTAAAACATTATAATGATCAAATAAAACCCTTTATTTCCAAATCCCAATGTACAGTCTTCAGATCCATGAAATTAAACACATCTTTAAAAAATTCATTCTAACAAACAACAATATTTATATTATTCACTCTTTTAGAACACTGGTAAAGGCATAATTTTCATCAAATTTATATTCTAATAGATTAGGTAATATTATAATTATTTTTGGGACATTAATTTTGACAACTATAGTTCTCCATAATCTAGTGAATATAATCTAACATGAAGCCCAAATTCATTCAATTTACATGTTCCAACATAAATATAAGAAATTAAATTTACCAGAAATTTAATTTAATATAAAAAACAACATAAAGAACACATCATGTTTATTGAAAAATATTTTATATGTGTTATGATTTAAAAATTTATGGAATCAAATGTTTCATTAACAAAAAATTACTTTTATTAATAAAATAACTATTATTTCTCAATGCATTTGGTTAATTATTACCAAATATTTTTTTATGATTAGTTGATGAGTATAATGTTTTTATAAATTAATCAATATTCACCATTACATATTGTTGTTAAATATTACTCCTATATATAAGAAACTTATGTTTATATGTATCATCCTTTTATATTTCTATCAAGAAAACATGGCTGTTTTTTATCTTATTAGGACCTAGGTAATCCTTACAATGTTGAACTTATGTGATCAAATATTCTATTTGAACATTATGAGCTAGCCAATTAAAGAGTTATTGAACCATATAACATGAACATTATGAAGTGGTATAAAATATATACGAAATTTTGTTTTTATAAAGGATTTATACAATAAAAAATGAAATAAAAAATGTAAATGGGAACCATGAAATTAAACATATGATAATTATATACCCTATATAATAGTCCTTATATAGGTAATGTACCATATTAATTGAAAATTATGTTGTGTCTTATGATAGAATATATCCTATGAGGATACACATTATGAAGATCTTCTACCCTATGATTATTTTTTATCTTATTAAAATATTTCTTACATGATTTTATACCATACAAAAATCTATATCTTGCAAGATTTTTCTTTTCATGAAAATGAATCTATCTTACGTGAATTGGTATTGTATTTTGAAATATTTTTTTATCATTAGATATTCCTTTTCAAAATATTTCAAAAGGATATTATAACCAAAATATTTATTGGATTTCTTATCTAATTATTATATATCTTTTTCAATAATGGTTTTGTATGAATTGAACAACTATAAAGTATTTCAATAACATAAGCCTGCTATTTTGGATGTTTTTTACTTATATTTCTCAGTTTATTATTAATGGTGATAATCAAGGATATTATTCTGTGTATCATTATTAATATTATTTTTAATTTATTAATCCTTTGTAGAATCTGTGTAGTTATCTCAGACACTATTTAAATGGTTCAAAGATGTATGGGGGATGTACTAGATGTGAATAATAACATACTAAAATACTACACCTATAAGAAACACAAAAATAATTTTTATTATAATATGAAATCTATTTTCAAACTACTATAAAAGTTTCAATGGTTAAATAATGTTGTGTGATATTTGATTCCATTTAGGGACAAGATATACCACAATACAATAATCAATTGACATGAATAAATAGTTCTATATCGACCACGACACCCACTTCATTGAGTCTAATAAATTTTATTTATATAATTTCCCAATTCTTACATGTTTGTGGATTATTAAATTCCATTAAAAATAATATCTTATTATTGAGTTAAAACTTCTTCCAAAGGTAAGCTCCTGGTTGTCACACTGAGTTAAAGGTTACTGTTTCAATCAGGTTATGATTCCCCCATAAAATTTACTGTTTTTATATGTGTTTAAACCTCCAAAATATATGAAATTAATAACCTATCAATCATGGATCATAAATCATGTTTCATGGAAAATACATTTTCATAACAAGAGACATGAGTTATAAGAGTACAAAATCTTCGATAACCAATCATGATCCATGAGGAAACATCATAACTATAAAACCATGACACAAGATTTTGGAATAATCATAAGTATATATGACCATTTCATCAGTCAATTATCTCTTCTAAGGTCATCATAACATATTGGATAGAGTCTCATTGTGGATTGATTTGACTTCTAATTCCATTTTCATTCATAGTTCATTGAGTCCCATATTAGACTGAGTTCACTTCTCATTCCATATTCATATTATCTCATGAGATATCAATAATCAAAAAATTCAATTGAGGGACATATAATTAAAATAATAAGAATGATTTAATGGAAAAAAAACATAATTATAAAGCTATTATAAAAATATTTATCATTAAATCATACCTTAATTTACATGTGGGAAGGAAACGAGTTTCAAGAACATTTCGTTTAAACATCATCACTATAATATTTCCAAATACAAAAATTTTATGGTATCACTAGATTATATATATAAGTAAACATAATATTATTTAAATTTTTCCCATATATATGAAAATAATTTTATAAAATCATTAGATATATTCTAGGAATAAAAAAGAAAATATCCTTTAATTTTTTATAACAGTTGAAAAATAAAAAAAATCAGAAACACAATAATAGAAATAATAATTGAAAAATACATAAATAACATCATAAGAAGAAAATAAATTGGTTTTATAATAGTGATAATGTATAATCTCCCACAATTTAAATTGAAACATAATATATCCAAAAAAGGTGATATTCTAACCTAAACCCTTACCTTAATCCCTAAATTTGTTCATTCAAGCTCAAACCTCCAATATAATAAAGTCATATTTATTATATATGTATATAAGAACAATATTTACATATTTATAAATTGATATAATTCATTCATAGTTTCTAATCACCCATTTATAAATAATTATCCACTAGAATAAACATTTTTTGTGTTAATTGTTTGGTTTTTCATGTTTGTTTTAGTTTGTGGATTTCATTTCTCACACCTTTTTCATGGTTTCATCATATAAAGAATATAAATAATTTCATAAATTCGCATTAATTCAATGAATACACATTTATAAAAATAATGTTTAAGCCATGATGAAAAATGAAAAACCATTAATTCATGGCACTGGTAGTCTGGACGTACGTTTATATATTTATTTCATTATTCAATGAAAGGATGGAAAGAAATTAGAAAAATATTTTTTCCTTTAAATTATAATAATATAAAAAATATCATATATATTTATAAAATATATAAATATAACAAACCATGTGCGGTTCTAATGAAAAATGAAACACATAGATTCGTGGAGACGGTAGTCTATGCATACACATAACCAATGATTTTATTTTCTATTAGATTGAATGGAGATAGAAAATGGTTATACCATAAACATAAAAATAATTAAGTATAGTAAATTTTTACATGAAATTACGTAATGATTGCAATAAAACAATGGAAAAATTAATCCTAAATTCTAAGAAGCAGTGTTAGAACCTTATGGTGTGATGAGGCTAGCGTATACTCATTTGTTTTCGATAAAGAAACAAAATATTAAATGAAAAAATTATTAAAATGGGAGAAAAATGTAACACCTTGAGATTTTAGAATCTATTTAATGACTTTTCTTTTCCATATTGTTTTATAAATTGTTTGGAAAAATTCAAAGACCAGGCACTGAGATGTTGTGTGATTTCGAGGCCTGGGGTGCCCAAAATGACTATTTTAAAAATGTTGTGTTTTAGTACGTGTGCACAAATTTTATGAAAAAGTTAAATAACTCATAAATGGGTGATCATATCATAAATATGAACTCACCTTTGAGCTCAGATTAGTGGCATTACCCTAGGTGTGACCTAACATCGGTCGGTGCGGGTCATCTGTAGAAGAATTCACTAGGTATGCAATGGTAAATGAAATAATTAAAAAAATATTTTTTTTAAAATCATAATAACTCATAAATGCTAGCTTGGATTGAAAATATAAGACCACCATTGAGTTCGTATGGGGGGTTTTTTCATTACGTGAGGTCTAACATCGATCGAAATAGGTTGGCTATAATGTTTGATTTTTGGATGTTTTAAGAGAATAAAATAAACCTTATGTTTATTTCATTTTGACGTTTCACAGTGATGTAGCGATGCTACGATGTACTGACGAAGAAACTCATTTTATTTTTTTTAAATGAACATGAACATAGGGTTAGGATCATAACCTTATAATTTTCTATAGGCTCTGGAGAGAACTGGAGGAATTTCTCTCAACGGTAGATGATGACCTAGAGGTGGATAAAGAAGCTTATTGACAGATTGCCAATGGTAACATATCCTCAATGTCAAATGATCTAAACTCTATGTATCATTTGTTTCTATTTGTTTCGTTTCCTTTCTCATAGTTTTAATGATGAACGCGGACCAACCTACGAACAGGTTGATCTGTTGTTCATTTGTTATTACGAGAGGGATTATGTTGTAGAGATTATTAGTGGGATACAGTATAATCCTTTCTATACAAAACTTCACCGAATTTGGATTGTTTTCCAAGAATACTTGGTCAATAATGTTGGACCCTTTCATTGGGATCACTCCCTTCGTTCTTCGTGTTCCATGACATTTGATACCAGTGGTTCCCATCTCAATGTTGCTGGGTGGTTCTGAGTATGATTGGACCCCCAGATTCAAGGAAACCAGATAACAGACATCACATTAGGGATGATCGGGTAAGGAGGAACTCAGATCTACGATTTCACCATATTTCTAAGCAATTTTTGAGGATAGTACATGGCCTGGCGGGATGTTGTGTTCATATAGGACGTAAGATGGGTGGGCCACTGACGAGGCTGTCGGCGATGGGTCGCGGAGTCGTGGTAAAGGATAGACCACACCGGGGGAGCACCCATTATAGCACAAGACATGAGCGATGACCAGAGGCCATGGAAGGAGGTCATAGAGGCTACGACGAGACTCAACTTGAAGCCACCTTGAAGGTGGAACCCACAGTAGCGGCTGAAAGGTAGGTAACGTGGAGTTCGACTTTGTTAAACACGACAGTCGGCTGTGTTGAATGTGGTGGTAGACCGCATTGACTAGGGGAGCTGAGTGGGCATGCTGTTGGGAAACTATGTGGACCCACGGGATACATCCAAGGCAGTCTATGTCTGGTGAAGCAAGGTCAGCCTGGGTGACGTTCACCGGTTAGGAGAACCAATCCACTCTGGTAGCCTAGTAAGCTAGACCACAAGACCCAACGGGTTATCCTAGACTGACTCGGTCAGGTCTGGTGGACTGATCTGGGTCGAGAAATTCGTCTGAACCGTGTCGGGTCTAGTCGGCTGGACCGGGTCAGGTTTGTCCTAGACCAGACCCATTTTACTAAATTCTCCACAACATTCAAACTGCGTGTCTGTTTAATGATCCGTTTTTATAATTGGGACCCTTGAGATGATACAACCCTTTTTTAGATACTCTATGTGAGTTTTTTGTATGTTGGAATACGACATAATATCTTGAAGAATAAGTTCTCCTGGAATAAGAGTGCTATGAGCGGAATCATGCGGCTAGATATGACTATGTTATCCTGGTGACTACATAACAAAGGGTATTCTTGACCCATTGACACTTTGTGTTCCATCGAAGATCCATGTGAAATAAATGCTCGGTTATCCATTGACGCTCTATGTTCCATCGAGGATCCCTGCATCACCAACACTTTGTGTGTCACCGATTCTCTATCTTCCATTGACGATCCATGTGTCATCAATGTTATGTGTTCTATCAACGCACCGTGAGCCTTCAACATCCCATGCACCATCGACGCCCCAGGATCCATAGACACCCTAGGTGCCATAGCTACTCTGGGATCTATCGATTCTTCGTGCACCATCTACTATCTATGCACCACCGGCAATACTAGTTTCATAGAAAATGAAGGATTTGTGGACTGCAACATGATATCATACTCTTCGTGTTTTAGACTTATACCTATGTGAGTTCTACCAATTGATTGTACTTCATGTGTTTCCTTTGTTGTATACTTATTTTATTTCTTAGTGATATTTTCCTTTGTGGTTTCAAGGTCCCTAATGAGTATTGGTTTACTCACACCTACATGAGCTATGTCTGCACATGTCATGTCTTGTGTAGACGATTGATGATTTGTTGGAGTCCTTGGTGGACTGAGGCTAGGTGGTTCATATAGAGTGGCCCAATATAGGGGGTCTGCTTTAGTGACTTTAGGCAGTTGTTTCTCTACCTACCCTTTTGGTAGGGTTTTATATCGACAAATTTCAAGAGCTTGTACATTTCCTTTTGGTTCGTCTTGTATTCTAGACCTGTTTACCTTCTAGTTTTTTATTGTTACTGTATGTGGGTATTTTACTGTTATGCATTCATGATTACTTAGTTTTTGAAGTTCAGTACACTTTCATGGAGACGTTTTCATGTGTACATTTACTGAGGAAAATGCCTCTCATTTGTGGGATATGCTTACTTAGTGCTAGTCCCCATCCCCTGGAATACTAGAGGCGGGCTTGGGGTAGTCACAACACGGGTCTCGTGGGATAGGTCATGAATATATATATAACATAAATATATTTTATGATATTTATAAGTTTTTATCCACAAAAAAACTAATTTTAATTGAAAAATTCATTATAAATTTAAAAAAAATTAAAGGCACTACTAGATAGTTAAATGAAATTGAAAAAAATTCAATGTCACTAAACTATGTAACATTGATTCGGGGAAAGCATTTTTGATTTTTTTTAAATTATACAATTTATTTATTGAACACTTTTAAATTATGGAATCTATAAGTTTTATTAAAAAAATCATGTAATGGAAATTATGAAATGGTTGAGAAATGATAATGAATATTAGTCTTGTAATAATTGGCTACATGGAAATGGTTTGTCTATAAAAAAATTAGTATAGAAGTTTTATTAAAAATTTAATTTAATTTTAATTACTAAAATTATGAAAAATTATTATTTAAACATATATTAAAAATTTGTGATTTTTCATACATTTTTTATCCATTGGTTGGGAAAAATATAAATAAGCTTCAAGGTTAATAGAAATATTTTTCTATTAAAAATAATTTTAGGTGCACAATGTATTTTAATCTATCTAAATCAAATTGATCAATTTTGATGAATGATTTAATTGAAATGTTTTGATAATATATAAAATAAAACAAGTTCATATTCAACTAATTGTTTTCTCTATGCATTAAAAGAGAAAAAGATAAGTTTTATTCTTAAATGTTCATTATATTTGTAGATCGGTTATTAGATATTTATGCACAAATATTGGACTTAATTTCTACCACTAATAAGAATTAAATCCTATCAAATAAATTCCATATTTAGAATCAAACTACAAAATATTATTTATTATTGTAAAATTATTTTTTTAGCCTTAATGAATAGTAACCTTTGTAAAAAAAATTATCACCATGGAAAGAGTTATAAATGGTAATCAAGGAGAATAAACTAAGAGATAAGGATTAAAATCTCTCAAAAATTGTATATTTAACTGAATATATGAGAAAATTTCAACATCCCACACCATATATTAAAAAAATTATTATTTTGGTGGCACTTGAAATGGAACAAATCATGGAATTGGGAGGGGTTCGGTGGAAGTTCCAAGCTATAATAAACCATCATTAATTGATCACAAACCTCTTAGGGACTGATATATCTAGGTGGTCTTATTCCCCTTCAAAAAAAATTCATAACCAATTTTCAGGGAGTTATATTTAATAATATTTTTTATACAACATCAAACTCTTGATCTCATCAATGGTTATCAACATAACTCTTCTATTGATTCTAAACTACCCTAATTTTTTATTAAATGGAACCATATTTTTCTTCCATTTATTCATCTAGCTCAGTTCTCGTAAGTTATCATCCACTAGTTTTATCTATTCATATTGGATTTTTTTAGTTCTTTCCATTGAGGGATTCATAAAGATCTATCTGAATTCTCATGGGAAAGCTATAGTTGAATGAAAATTAAACTATAGGAAGGTGTTAACCCCCAAACTCTTTTGAAATCCATAGATCAAACTATCAATATATCTTCTAGGGTCTGAAAGGTTCTCTAATAATGAACATATGTCTCATGATGTTATATAATTCTAATGAATAAAATTTCATTTAATACATGATAAATAATTTTCCATAACTTTAAGATAAACCATGGATCTCGATTAGAAATGATTCAATGTGGTACTCCATGTAATATTTCAACTTCCTTAATGTAAATCCTATCGAATTGGTTAAGTGAAAAATCTTTTCTGATATTAGTAAAATGTGCCAATTTCATAAGGAGATAGAGTAAAATCCACACGGAATTATGGATTTTAATTATTTTGGGGGTATTATAATGAAATTCATGGTGACTCTCTCCTATTTCTATATATGTATGGGTAATGTTTGAATCATCCACTTAATCTACTGACATTATACCTTAAATTTATAACATACTAGGAATCATGATTCATAATCTAAAACATCCAATTATATTTTGTCACGCAATAAATTCATTGAGAACTATTTAAATGTTTATAAACCCTATATGGATAGACAATATTGGTGTGTGTGCTTATTTCAATGGATCTTTCTTATATTATGATATTTATGGGAAACATACTCTCTTTTTAAACCTGATCATTCCATTACTAACATAGTCTAACTCAAAAACAATTTTTTTCAACTATAAACCCTATTTATGCACCTCTCTAATCTTCACATAAATGGATGGTAAAAAATAAAACAAAATAAAAGTGGGATTATCACATTTAATAATGATTTAAAGATCCATCATTTGAAAATTATTAAATATTATATCTCTTTCAATCATTATCATGGATAATAAACCATGGTCTTTCCATCTCAAAGTAGAATCCACATTGTTCTCCTTCCTAGGGTGGTAATGTATTGAGCAGTAATAGTTTGAAAACAAATCTAACTAACACAGTTGGTTTATATTTATCCCTTTTATATTAATATGTACTTGAAGAATTGATGATAGGTATCTTTATAAAAAATTTCACCAAAAAGATATTTTCACCATATTTTCAAAGAAAATAAATACCACATCCAACTCTGAATCATAATTCAATTTGTTTTTGTCATTAATATATATTTTTCAGGAGTAAAACCCTACACCGTGTAATTTTTCTTGAGAAAAGAAAATATTCACTTCATTGAAGAATTACTATAAATCAAAAACCAATCAGTACTAATTAGTTGAATGAGAACATGTTCACTGACCAACATCCTCATTAGATCCCTAGAATTCTCGTCACACTCATTAGTCTAAATGAACATGACTGTCTTACATGTCAATTTTGTTAGTGTAATTTATAGCCATGTGAAATTTCTCAAAATGCATCGATTGTACATCTGTAATCCAAAAAAAACTATATATCATAGTTACCAAAGATGGATTAGGCACATGATGAATAACATACATCTTTAAAGGATCAACACGTATTTCCTCGCATTTAATGACATGACCAAATAATGGTACTCTTTATAGCCAAAATTCACACATTTGGAATTTTGAATATAGTTTCTCTTTTATCATGTTCTTTAAAATGATACTAAATTAATCATCATGTTATTACTTTATCTTATAATTTTTGAGAATATCATCTGTAAATAGTATAAAAACTGATAAAGTTAATCATTAAATACTTTATTCATAATTCCCATCAAGATAGCGGGGAAATTACTAAGTCAAATATAGTGTCACAATAAATTCATATTTTTTATACCTTGTAAAGAACTATGTCATAGGTACATCCGATCCTTTGACCCTTAACTAATGGTATCTAAATAAAATTACAATCTCGAAAATGTGTTTATATCCCCATAATTGATCAACCATATCATCAATACGAGGTAAATAATAATTATTATTGATCATGATCTTATTTTGTTAATGGAAATCAATGCAGATACACATTAACCAATATTTATTTTCAATAAAAAGAACAAGTGTTCCAAAATAAGAATATATTAGAAAAAATAGTCTCTTATCTATATTATCTTGGATTTTCTTATTCAATTCATGTGACACAATTAGGCCCACTCTATAAGGTGAAATTTAAATTCTGACAATAAGAGGTTTGAGTTGTATTGAAAACTCAAGAAGACTAAGGGAATGTCTAGAAAACCTTTTATGAAATAGATAGGAATATTCTATAATAATAGAAATATCTTAAATTTTTATTTTCTCCCCAAATATTTTATAAAATACCCTTCATTAATAGGTAATAAGAATTATATAATTGAAGAAATTTCTAATAGAATTTTATATTCAACATCATATTGATATATGATCATAGGTTAATTCTAAAGTCCCAATGTGAATTCCCTTCCCCAAAATTTTATATGTGCTCTATGTGGATTTATCAAATCCATTCCCAAAGTGACATAGTCATCATGTAGAGTGAGATTAACAATATTTACAAGAATCACATTCCAAAAAACATCTATTGGATAGAATATATGGAATTGAGGTGTGATCATCATAAAATTAATATTTTTCATCAATAATTCAACATTTAGTCATTGAGGTGTTGATTTTATACTCTAACAAAATTACTAGGGTACAAATGAGCGAGTGGAGCCCAAATTAAATAATACATTTGATGTTCTGAAATAGATGATAAGTGTTCCTTTCATTAATCAATTATTTTCACCCACTTAAACAATTATGAATGCCTGAGACTAAATGTTTTCAGTTGTATTATGAATTTTTTTATGCCTATTATCATTATTAACCCTCATATTCATGCATTCTTTGGGATAATTCTCATACTCGTTGAAATTAAATAATTAGAGTTTATTTGGGGCATTCAATTGATATTTCTCTCTACTATTTGATTAATTGTAATCTTAATATCCCTTAGCCATTAAATTCATTTAAACACTTAAAACATTTACCAATCCTATTAAAGAAATTTTCTCATGTTTCTTTATGCACATTGAACATGAAGGAAGACTAATTTTCTTTCCATCAAGGGTTTTATTATTAAAATTACCATATTACCCAGAAATTGGTGGATCAAAGGACCCACTAAAGGAAGGTGGATGTTTCCTCATTAATGAATCAATGTTATTATTATTCATCCTATTATCATTTTTAAGATCAACATGATCCATGGTTTGAGAGAGTTCCATAAGTATTGGAACAAGATTTTTTATTCTAGCTCCCTTGATATTCAGTTACTCATGAGGAAAATAGTTACATTGTCTCCCACAAATTTCATTAATGTGATTACTATAGGTTCAAGCAATTCACTAAAATAAAAAAAATACTGTAATAATCATGCATCTTTAATGAATGTGAGAAATAATATAATAATGAAAATAATTTATAAGATATCTTAAATTAAGATACTTTTTAACAATCTAATAAATTTTCCTTCATATTATATCACATTCAATTAATCATAGGTTATTTTAAGTTGTTTCCTAATTTTATTTAGAAACTAATGTCTAAAAAACTAAACCATGCTATTATACCAACTGAGGAGACCTAATCATAATGTACATATATATATATTCCATAATTTTAGAGGAAAAGTTAATATATTACACAATAATCATTCCTCCGAACAATAAATATTAGTCTCTTTAAATATAAGATATATATGTCACATATTTCATGAATTATATTCTATATATCTAATAAATTTATTCTTATATAGTACCATTATTACACATATCCAATGTAATACCTTTCTCCACAACCTGAAAAAATGGAAAAATAAGAAATGATGAGCTTAGATAATCAATATGGGTAAATGTGAGAGACAAAAATTGAATATCATAAGTATAAATAAGATAACAATAAATGATTGAGATCATAATTGTAACTTATAAAATTATTAACCTATCTATAATATATCATAAATCATGATCCATTGCTTAAAAAATTTCATAACAAGGGTAATGAGTCATAATAGTGTGGAATCAACAATAGTAAATCATGATCCATATGAGAATATCATAAATTGAAGAACATGTCATTGGAGAGAAAAAAACCATAAATATAGAAAATATTTTCATTAGTAAAATATCACTTCCAATATAGTCATTATATATTGGATAGCATCTCATAGTGGATTGGGTTCACTTCCCCATTCTGTTTTCATCATTAGTGGATAGAGCCTCATACTAGATTAGGTTCACTTCCCATTACCTTTTAATGTTATCTCGTGAGATGTAAATATTTACGAAATGAGTTAAATCGATATATAAATTTTGGATATCCCTTTATATAAAAAAACTGTAAATATTGGTGAAATTTGATCATAAAAACATACATTATTTCATAATATTTTAATTAACTCTTGTGAGTGAAACATGTCAAATAAACATTTCATTTGAAATTCATTAACACAAACCTTCCTTAGAAAGAAACATGAAGGTATGAATATATAATATCCCCATTTACACAAGATACTAGATTAATAATGTTGAAATAGTTGAAAAATACATTTTTAAAAGAATTAAAAATATACTTTTAAAAAGAATAGAAAACATTATTTTATTTTTTATAGCATTTGAAAATGTAAAAACAACAAAAAAATGGGGGATATGGTTTTCATTTTAAAACCATAGAAACATGTAAAGATATCCTAAAACCAAATAATGATCATGATGGAATAAAAATGTGTTTATATAGTAAATGTTTAATAAATATTCTTTTTTAAATTTTGTAAAGAGTTAAAAGTAACAAATACAGACAAAATTCAAAAAACATTCCTTATAATCCATTTTATATAAACTAAATTATCGTCAAAAATTAATTTAAAAAACATTATAAAATTTAATAGATCATTCATGAAATATTTAAAAAAATATTTATATGTAATAATAATATTACTAACCTAAAAGAGGAAATAATTTTGGTCGTTCTTAACAACAATATATAGGGAATTTGAGTACCACATATGGGAATATATAAAAATTAACTAACACCATAAAAATAACCATATGATAATAAAATATATTTTCCTATATAATATAGAATATATAATTTAATTTAATGGATATTGATACATGAACAATCATGATAAAGAGTGAGATTGTAACATAAACACATACCTCAATTTTCGACTTGCTTTGTACACACTCTATTCTTCTGTATAACCTATTTTTAGGTATTATAAATACATATAAAGAATATATTCCAAATTATATTACCATATATGATTCAATATATTTTTTAGTCAATAATTTGTTAATAATTATTTGATAGAATCAATATATTGGGTGTCAAATATTTAATTTTTCAAGCATGTTTTGGTTTGGTTATTCCGTTACAAAAACATTACTAATGGTTTCAACATATCAATATTATTAATTTTGTCATAAATATCACTTTTATTCATTAGATGCACATTTATAAACATACATTTTAATAATTGATGGAAATTTAATTATATCACTTCAAGGAGGTGGTACCCCATACATACGCCCAGGTGATACATTCATAATTCAATGAATGGAGAAAATAGATGTTAAATAATAATTTATCTTCCCATAGTTCTAATTATATCATATATATTATATTTATTCATTAAAAATAAAATTTACTATTCATTTGCGTTGGTGATGAGAAATGATGCACGATGATTCATGAAGATGGTAGTTTGTATGTACTCATGAGAAACACATTCATTTCCCATTTGATGGAAAAGATAGATAAAATGGTTGTTCGATTAAAATAAAAACAACACATTGTATTAAATAGAATATTTAATTATTTTAATATGGTTATTAATTATTTTGAGGATGTGGGAGTAGAAATTAACTTGAAAAAAATTAGTTAAGATGATTACCTCTTCTTTGTGTATCTTTAATTAGATGACACCTTGACCCTTCATAGGATTGTATTTTTTAAGACCCAGGAATCTAAGATATAAAAATGAATGTTGGGAAGATATTTGATTATGACTTGTTAGAGATGGATTTCTCAAAATCGTTGAATAAGTCATTGTAGGAGGTGTTCTTTAATAAGTGAGAGGAGTGTAACCCTCATAAATATTACAAAATATAAAATATAATAAAAATTTTAACCATGTAAAGTTATAAAAACATAAAATTTTCTTATAAAGGGTAATGGAGAGTGAAATATTCTATAAAAAGAGGTTAAGATAAAAAAATTTAATGTTTTCAAGCATTATCTCTTAATTTAATGACTTCATCAACACTTTTTAATCCATATTATAGTGATAAATTATTTATCATGGTTAATGTTATTTATGTTTAAAAAATTTAGTTTATTATTCCTAATAATAAATATAAAGATTTTAACTATGGAATACATTTTTACAATATTTTATTACTAGAGTTGGTAGAAAATAATTATGATACCCACACACAAACATTTAAAAACAAATTTTTTAGAAATACAAATTAACTATAATAATGACAATACTATCATTATTTTCTTTTTAAACCCCATTTTTTAAGGATTAAATATTTTACTAAATATATAATCTATAAATTTCATTTAAATCATTAATAAATATTCATAAATTTAATTTATTAATATTAAATCACATTGGGTTCATAAAAATATTTTTCTAAAGAAAAAAACATCTCATTTTACTATATGAATCATTTATATTTATTTTAAAAATATTGTTTAAAAATATTTGAATGATCACTAATTTTTATAGATGTTTAAAAAATAATCTTCCATAAGATTAATAAAAAAATAAAATTAAAAATCATTTAAATAAAAAATATATAAAGCAATTGGTATACAAAACAATTCCATTTATCCAAGAATTACCAAAATAAAATTCCTTATCATTTCTCAAAATTTTCATGAATTTCATCACATTATTTTATCAATAAGTTGAATTTATAATATTCTATAAAAATATTAAATTTAACAAAATTGTATAATTCAATAAAATAGTTCAGAATAGTTTCTTTTGGATCAAAGGTATTTCCTTAAGTATCTTTTTTATTCATTTTATCAAATTCATTTAACTATTTATTACAATATTTCATATTATAATTTTCATATTCATTATTCACTTAATTATGATATTGTATACATCCCAAGCAATGAAAAAAATTAATTTATTAAAGTGATAAACATTATAAAGTATCTTTGTGTTACAATAGTAAATTTGTGTCTTGTATATATTATAACTCTTATATTTCAACATAATTATTTAATTAGTGAATATATAATAAAGTAAATAAGGTTTTCCAACAAACATTATTAGTTAATAACTAGTTAATTAAAGACTATTGGCACCAAAATTTTGGAGGAACCAGAAAAAACATAAAGCATTAGGGGATGCCTCGCGAAGCCTGTTCGCAGAGCCCCCGTAGAACCACGACAAACGTAAAGATTCCCCTTCATGAACCCTCCATGGAGAAAGGAGACTGCAGGCTCCATGAACCCCTATAATTTTCATGAACCTGCCACAGATCAAGGAGGTGGGAGGCTCTGCGAATGCCTTTGATGTTTGTGAACGCTCCGCAGGAATGGGAGATGGCAGGCTCTGCATTTATGACAAAATGACACATGTCTTCTTGCGAAGTGAGCTATCCTTTGCAAAACCTCTTGCCTATAAATATCAGGCTACCCTCGATCCTGATGGGAAGATCCTACGACCTTTCTCCTTTTTATCTCTCAAATCGTGAATCAATCATTCCTCTGTGAACCATGATATTTTCAAGGTACTTAGCACCAAAAACTACCTCCCCATTTGCAAGAATTCAGTCCCTCTTCAAAGAGGGTTTCCCTTAGCAGATCTCATGTGCCTCCATAAAGGAAGAGGATCCCTAGGGGGACTTAGGTCATCACGGAGAACTTATGCTCCACAAAATACCCTCTATGACCATATGACCAACATGTTAAGGCATGGACACTGTGCTTCGCGAAGCACATTGCTTTACAATACTATGCTTCGCAAGGCACCCCTTCTTCATGAAGCACTACTCCAAAAATACGTTTCCACAACGCAAAGCACCTTCCATTGGCATATATACCCTATTCCTAGGCTAGGCTGCTTCACTTCCCAAAGAATAACCTTTCTGAAGCCCCTTCACTACATGGGGCACCAGAGCTTGATTAGGCTTCTACTTATGAACCCCTTTTCTCCTCAACTCCTTTTCCCGTGCGGCCCTCTAGGTTTGCACGAATTGATTTCAAAGTTCCTTGGGTGGTACATCCCATTGTGTTTCTTCTCATAATTCCTCTTCTCATAGGAACGCTAATGGCTATTGTTTCTTCACAGAGCCACACTAATGTGGAACCCTAAGTGGATGACTCCATAACACCCCCTCACCAAGACAATGCTGATGCATCCCCCCCCCAGGGGGGGAGGTATTAGTTATATTATTCTTAAAGGGTATAGAGTGAACCCACCTAGTCCGAGCTGCAAGACGTTAAACTGCCAAGCACCATCGTCCTCCACACATGATGTTAAACTGTGACCCCGCCCCATGCATCATACGCGGGGTGCCCCATCTCAGACATTCTCTACGCCCACTGGTATCCATGAGAGTGAGATCATTCCTCACATGGAATGAGTTCCTATTTATTAGAGCGACATCTATCCATGGGGAAAGGGAAACCATCTTACTGTAAGCCCCTTTTCATTCTTGTAGGAGGTAGCACACTTGCTCCTCCTTTCTTTATTGGTTCCAATGACTAGAGGTGAGAGGGACATAGAGCCCTTCATTATCCTATCCCTCTCCCTCTGGGGTTTGTCGCCAGTGGGACTCCCTCCAAGAGTAAGTCCCAGTCTCCATATCCCTACTCTACAAACCACACGTAAGCCCATGTTTCCTCTTTGGGTCGATTACTACGTGTAATCCCCATTCCACTTCCCACAGTCGCATCTTCCATGACGTGGTAGGCAGGTCCTTGTTGCCTCTTGTTTCTCACGCCGAGCATAACTCATGTGGGATTATAGTAAGAATTGACCATGCCATCCTCTCTAGGTAGTCTAGAGTGTAAGCCCCACACCCCACCAATCTATACATACTTTGATCATTTCCATGGCAAGGTACATAGGAAGCCTCCCTGAGGTTCAATCCCACGATCCATTAGTTCAACTCCCTTCACGTCAGCTCACCAACCCCTTCCAAACTACATGTAAATTGATCCTTAACAAGGAAAGGTATGTAGGAAGCCTTCCTAAGGTTCAATCCTAAAAAAAAATTTGTCATAAACACCTTCACGTTGGTCCAACCCCATCCTGCATGTCGTTAAACTATACGCCCATTTTTGTCCCACACAATGTAAAATTGTACCTGCCCGAACTACATGGTCTTTGATCCCTGTCTCCTAGACCGGTATATAGGAAGCCTCCATGAGGTTCAACCCCATTCAGAGGTAAGTCATTGTGACCCCATCTAATGGTAAGCCTTTATGACCTCATCCAGTTGTAAGCCTTTGATACCCCATCCAGCGGTAATCCATTGTTACCACATCCATCGGTAAGATGTTGTGACCCCATACAGTGGTAACCCGTTGTAACCCCATCCAGTGGTAAGCCGTTGTGACCCCATCCAGCGGTATGCCATTGTGACCCCATTCATCGGTAAGCCGTTGTGACCCCATCCAGCGGTAAGTCATTGTGACCCCATCCAGTGATAAGTCATTGTCAACCCAATTGATAGTAAGCTGTTGTGTACCCCGATCGATGGTAATCCATTTTCAATCCTAACCAGTGATAATCCATTGTGTTTCCAATCCAGTGGTCAACATTTATAGTTCCATTTGCTAGGACACACATATCTGGTCCTCCGTCAGGTGTCAAACCAAGAAGGGTTACAAACCATGCATAAGACCAAGTATATCATCAGGTCATTGTTCTCTATGCACACCCCAATTCTATGCCCCCATCATGAACTACATGGTCTTTGACCCTTTCCAATGAAAGATATGTATGAAGACTCCATGAGGTTTAAGACCATCCTCCATGTCTCATCCTGGTCTTTCCCTCAATACTATGTGTTTTGGGAAGTTTATTCCCCCAACCTAGAGGTTCTACTTCCTCTGGATCCCATCCATTCATCCATTCCTGCGGGCCACCTCCTCAGGAGTCCCATCGCCCCACCGAACTATGCAAACATTAATTACCTACCATGGGGATACATAGTAAGTCTCTTCAAGGCTCAAGAACAATGTCATTGTCACCATCGAGTCGACTCCATGTCATTCTCCATCCACTTCACTTAACCATCCATCACCCATCATGATTTTTACCTAGTCCACCATATGTCGGTGAGATCATGCCAATTCACCTATTCACTGCTCATAGTAGTAAATGGATAACTAACCACGTATTAACCCTGGAATCAGTGTTACCTCTAGGGGTTTCACCCCTCTGATCCCCTCTAGTTAGTGTTCCAATCAGTCCAATCTGTCTCTGCAAGATGTTAAAACTATGGAATACCCTGTGTTAAACATGGGAAGTTGAGGAAAACCTAAAAGACATCCCGATGGAATATAATTCCACATATTCAATGTGGGATGCTGCGGGATTATGCGCCCTTGATATGTCTTACAGTAAGAGGATGAAACCCAGATGCTCTAGTCTTCCAGCATCCAGACATGTCAGTGGTGTCCAACGTGACAGCTCCCTGGACCAAAGGTTGCTGTCCTGACAAGACCCCTTAATGTATCAACAGAAGTATCATACCTAATTGGTGTCCATGAAGATATGGAACTTGGAAGAGTTTCACCAACAATGACTTAATCATTATGGGAGTCTCGGACTAGGTGACGAGTTCTGAGGAGTAATCCACAGAAGGTGTACTCAATATCTGATCATCTTGTTTTGATCAAGGAGAAAACATCCCTAAATAAGCTACAGATGTCGCCTGCCTTTGGAAAGTGGGAATGCGGGGAAACAACCAATGCATCCTCGTCCTCCTCGAACGGACGGATACATGCGCCCCGTAGAAAGTGTCAGAAACAGAAATGGTGACCCCGACGTGAAATTATTCTCCTCAATGTAGAGATTAGTAACATTCAAGACATTAGTGGATTAGCATTTCAACAGATCCAGTTATCTGGTGCCCGATCCAGCCACGACAATAGTGGACCTGGCGTGAAACTCACTAGAAGTTGGGGAAGTTAAACATTGGACATCCTAGTTAGTGACGTTGTCAGCGTGGATCCTTCTTTCCTGACATGGGAGATGGAATGGTGTTGGGGAATTGGATGTCGATTTCTTTAATTCAGAACTAATATTTTAATCTCTCTACTTTGAAATAACCCAGATGATGCATCAAGAATCCGATCGCTACCCACCCACTGATGGAGGAGCAGGGGTAGCAGCAATCCGGCAATCCAGTATGGCTCCACTACTTCTACGATAGCTTCCACATCTATCAGCTTCTAGATTCCCACATCCTTTCTCCCCTTAAGAATTCATTCAACGAAGGGTAATAAATGACTTTTTATGCAGCTAAGAGGAGGAGGGGATTATCCTGACTCAGGATATGGCCCGCCAAGATTTAGAGACATATACGCCTCATCACCACTGTTTCCCCCATGGGCCACATAGGGTTCCACTACACTCTAATACAACATACAATTGTTTCAGGAGCCTCTCCTTGGAATGACTCAATGACACTCTCCCCTACACCGATGTGATAGGAGATGTCTAAGCCTGCCCGGCCAATATCCTATTTCAAGGGACCCCAAGGTGGGCTCCCACTAGGCCGTGACAGTGTCGCCACCTGGTCCCCCGAGCTGAAGAGAAGGTAAGCTATGTACCTACACCACCGACCCGGTCTGGATGACCTGATGCTAGCGTCGGGCACAGGCCGAGGAGGACGCCCGCCAAGGGGTGTCAACGTCAGCAACTATGGTGTCATGGGCCACCGTCGACATGAATCGTTAACTCACTATGTATGCTGAGCAAGGGAACATATATAACTAACCTGTATCGAGGCCCCAACCACCCCATGAACAATCTGGGTCGACTCTCTTGGTCGTCGGTGCAGGGAGCACCCGCCATGGACTGACCCACATCAATGAAACCCAGTGTAGAGGTCCTCCCCATACCGCTACCATGGAGAATGCAGGTCCTCCCCACTTCCTATATCGGCAGCGAGGTCCACCCAGTGAAACCTTTAGTCCAAATGAGGGTCCTCACCATGATGGTGACACTCAATACGGAAGCTTCTCCCATGCTCTTTACATCGGGTATGGGATCATTCCTTTGGCCACAGACCTCTGGTGTGGGGACATTGCACATACGGTTAATCTCCAGCATGGGGTCCCTAACCATATTATTAAATAAGCTAACGAAGTTCCACCTCACCTCAGAAATCAAAAGAGTGAAGGCCATATTTTCTTCACCAGCACCCAGCACGGTGGTCCTACCCGTACTCATATCAACTCTAGCGGAGGTCCAACCCGCTCCAGCATTTCTCACGGAGATTCCCTCCACACATCAGTCAGTGGGAATGATAGTCCTCCTTGTGTTCCCATTGATATTTGTCTTGGTGCTCATCACACCCCAGCTTACTTAGGCGGAAATCCTCTCTACCCTAGCACCAATATGGCCGAAGGTCCCCCTTATGCCAGAAATCTACCATGTACCGAAGAACCATCCTGGGGAAGGAGGGATGGTTGTTTCCGCAATAAAAAGTACTATGAGAAGGTTCATACTAAGATCAAAACATTTTTCTTCTCAGATTCTGAGGCTGAATATGACTCAGTGATGGAAACCTCTCTGATATCCTCCGTGTCAAAAGTCGAGGTAGGAACAAGGAGCATCACACTCATACTACTAGTACGTGAGGTCAATTGAATTCCTACCTCCTTCCATAGGTAAATCAAGGAGGAAGAAAATTTCGCAACTCCACAGGTTCTGATAGTTCAATCACCTCCATCATCAACAGAAGTACTCTCTACCTCAATTAGAGATCACAAAGAGCTGTTCTAAGGACCAGTGGGGGGCGAGCAGCAGTGTGGCCCATCGCCAGTTTGTATATTCCCTACACCAGAAACTATGGCTGTTATCCCTTCTTACTGCGATGTGGTGGCTAAGTCACTACACTCTTTAGAGGATATCATGAGATGTTGCGGCTTGTCATCTCTCTTGTTGTATTCTCAACTGGGAAACTCACCGTCCCAGTGGTATAAATTAGTACCACTATAGGTTCCCCAACCGCCTCTACTTAACAAGTGGGAAAATTAAGGGCCATACCATGAGTCAGAGCCGAGGAGATTGTGGTCCATTCTTGTATCGGACCATTTCCCAGAGATGTTTTGGCTAGTTGCAGCACCATATTTCAGTGTGCTAGAATCTCTCTCCCAAGTAGAGGTTGATTGTTTCTGCCATACCCTTTAGAAAACTCATTTAGGTCTTCTTCATCAATGAGTGGCCTATCCCTAGAGTCTGGTAAACTTCGAAGACATCGGCGAACAATGTTGTTTGGTTGATTTTCACACACCCTCGTGGCCCAACACCCTGAGTCACCAGGCCCCCATAGGACCCTCCAACAACGATGTGTCCATTTCTTTAAAGTGATCTTCATTATAATCATATAGGATTCTCCCCACATGAAAATCTATGGCTAGGGGCAGTACGCGACCCTCCATTTTAGATGCATCCGGCGCCAGCCTGATTTTCAATGAGACATAGAGGATATGCCTCTAAGAAGGGTCGTGGTAAAATTGATGACCTATCAGAGGGAGAGAACGAGATGGAGATCCTTGATGGGGGATTACACCCATAGAGAGTTTCATAGTTATTGGTTCTATTGGGAAGGTTCACTGGACAGTAGAGAAATCTATTTGGACTTCCCGTGCCCACTGAGGCACTAGACCTCAGCCGGAATCCAAACAAGGGAAAGGAACACCTCAGAGCCATCAAAACCTCCGACCCATCTGGATTAGTGCCGAAGGATAAAGATGATCCTGAAAAAGCAACATTGTGTCAGAAAATCATTGATCAAAGAATATGGTTGACGACCTCATGGTGGAACGCACTGTAGAGTGACTGCCAGACTACGGTGATCCTCGTCCGGGGCAGTAGGGGTAGGCACAACTTACCCTTGACGAGTAGCTTCTAGGTGACCCTTACCATCCTGCCCATGCAGGCAGGGTTGAGGCTAGAACTTATGGTTAAAGGGTGTGGAATTTGTCGCCAAATCCTCTTGAAACAATGTGAAAATCCTCAGAACCCATCTCAGGTTCCCCCAGCTGCTTCACAGGTCGTTCCACCTACCACTCCATGAGTCACTGGGCCTGATTATCATGTTGAAGAAGCTTCCAATGTGCAGGTGGTAAAAGACCCCCATCCAGATAGGGACCCCCACCTAGATGATCAAATGGAGGTACTCATTGCCTATCTCAATGTGTTCGAGACACGACAGGTGGAAATCCCATTTGATGGAAAACCTTATCTAAAATGGGTGAATGATATCCCCGCACCACCATGTTTTGGTAATCCCACATTTTCCCTATAAAATGGGACAGGGGAACCACCACAACACCTGTCCCACTTCATCTCAAGGTGTTGACCCATGTTGTGAACTCCATAGTAGTGGGAAAACTCCAATCTATGGTGTTTTGTATAGACATTGGAGGGGTCGATGTTCGTCTTCTACTGCTAGCTTCCCATTGGATTAGTAGCCGGTTGGGAAGACCTCCAAAGGAATGTTCTCAACCAGTTCAGTTCCACCACTCGATAGATGAGTATCATAGACCTCTTCAACTTCATGAAGAGGGCTAATGAGCGCGTTGTAGACTTTATCGCCCAGTGGAAGGGGCTCACATATTCCCTTGACATGCCACATACTCAAGAGAAACTGTTAACGATGTGTGTAGGGAATGTCAAGACAGAAGTGGTCCCTTATTTGATAGCCCAGAACTACCCCAGGTGATTTAGAGACTTCTCTGATAAGGCCCAGCGCCTAGAGGAAGCCTTTTAGAAGGCTAGCCAGGTATGCTCGTTACCTATTAAAATACCTGCGAGAAGGGCTCCCAGGGATAATTCCACCACAGTAGCTCAAATAGAGGCCCCAGGAATCTAGATTTGTTACCAGTGGAGCTGCCTCAATAGCCTCACAGAGGCCCTTTACCTCAGGCGTAGCCTCCGGCCTTGTAGTTCCCACCTCAAAATCGGCTGGCACCCCCATGAAATGTGCCGCCACCGCCCAGATGAGATAACCAGGTCCCACCACATCAAAAAACTCCTATAGCCCCTCTTCATGGTAAGGATCCAAGATCCCCCTTCCTGAACATGAGTAACTAGACCTACTCATTTAATGAGGCTCAAGTCCCCGGTTATTTCTGAAGTGCCTTAGAGTAGGAGATTGTATGTTTTCCTAAGTGTAGGAGGCCAAAAGTGGCAAACCTCACTGATCTCCCTAATTACTAAAAATAATATAGGATCCTAGGGCACATACTCAAATAGTGTTATGTGTATAAAGACAGGCTTCAAGACCAGGTGGATAACAACCTAGTTGGGTAAGTCCAAGCTCCAGCACAGTTGGCATGTGTCTTCTTGGGGCCAGACAGTAGTAGTGACAGTGAAGGTGAGTGGAATTAGGTTTCTAACTGTGGGCCCCATAAGTATGATGACTGGATGGATTGTAAAATAGTCGCATGTGCACATGGTTTTATCCATGCACACCAGAATCAACTAGAGCATTCAGAAGCCGCATCTACTATAACTGTATCATCGTCTCAGCAGTCCGATTCTCAGAAGAGAAAACACTGACGACGCAAGGGAAAAAAATGTCCCCCGCCAAAGCCATCGTCATACCGTACTCTCGGGGACTTCATGCCACCAGAGATAAATATTCATCCCTAAATCCATCTAGTAGTGGATAACTCTTCAAGTGATAGTCAAGGTTATGCCTCAGTTAATACTGTAGAGCTTGTAAACCCCTACATAATTCCGCACGATAAAGAGTGACAAGAGGGTCCTCCCGACATCCCCTACCACTGCTAGTATTGATGAAGTTGTGCCTATATGGGCCTTCAGAGTGCCACGGTCTGTACATACAGCTAGGCTATGCATGTGGATGAAACCAGGAAGCAGGTCTAGCGCAGAGCTCAGCACATGCAGCCTTCTCATTTTGTGACATTAGGTCCTCCTTCACCGTCGTTCATGTTGTTAGATCAGGCAGAGCCCCCTCAACTATGCTGTGACTAGCCACATTTTGCTACAGACTGCTCTCAGTCATTGATTCTTCATCCGGTAGTCACTCTGTAGGCTTAAACTAGTGAGCAGTAGGATATTCCTAGTACAAGTCAGCCACCGGTCTATTCAGTAGGGCCCACCATACGTCCTGTCAGAGATAGACCTCTTATAGGAAGAATTTCATGGATTGCAATGAAGTTTAATGTCCTCAATAATCATGCGAATATTCTAGAAAATCTCTCTATCCTTGATGCCCTTCACCTATCATCAGATATGCATGAGGTCCTCATCGAGGCTTTAAGAAGCCACCTCCGGTTTGAGACAGAGGTAGCAACCGCAAAATCCTTCCATGCTAAGGCGATTGAGAATGCGGAGTGTCAGGAAATCATCTCATTATTTGGAGAAGATGAACGCTCTCCCATAAATGGGAACATTTGACCACTACGAATCACTATCCATTTTAATGGCATGGAAGTTCGTCGATGTCTTGTCGACAAAGGCTCTGAGATCAACCTAATCCTGTCTCAAACTCTGTGAATATTGGGATTGTCCGAAGATGACTTGACTCCCTCTGACCTATGAATACTAGGTGATGATACGACAGAACAGACACTAGTCAGCAAGATCTTCTTGAAGACCCAGTTCGGTGTCTGAGTTTCTAGTACAGAGTTAATAGTTGTCTCGCAGGACACTGCTTACAATGCATTGATTGGTTGGTCATGGATCCACATTCACGTGGCGGTCCCTTCATCATATCACCAATGCCTCAAGTACTCCCTTAATGGTCGAGTAGGCGTGCTTATAAATGACACATCCCCCTTTGCCTCTTGTGAAGCCCGCTATTTGGATGCTGACTATTACAAGAGAAAGGACAATTAGATTCAGGATAATGAGGTTGAGCATGCAACGGCTACGACCTACCTGAGGTCAGATCTATAAGATGCCTATGTCTTTCCAATCCACCGATTGGAGGCTATCACCTCGAACATGGGACAATGCTTCATTGTTTCAGGAATGAGGGGGGAACACATTTTCATGTCTATGTTACGATGGAACAGCACCTCATACTCCTACACGAATTAGGCTCAGGTGATCCCAGAGCCTCTTGCTCCAATAAGGTATCAGGATGTCCACCCCATGGAAACAACAATATTTCATAATTTCTTCTTCCACCGGGATGGGATAAAACGGATCAAGCCAACATGCCACTATTTCTTTGATATCATCAAGTGTGGCCACTTGGACTGAATACCGTCATCGCTATGGTTGTGGCAGCATAGGAGTCCCCTGACGCAGTGTCTACTACCACTCATGCTTGCACCAACCTCCCATCGGGAGCTACCAACTCAGATTAAACTCATCCCACTGAGGATCCCCCTCCATAAGTGAAGAATATAATTTAGAGGAGATGCCCCCCCCCGCCTTTGAAGATAGAGTCTCTTCCATGGTCGATGAATTGGTACAGGTGAACCTCGGTAGCGAGGTAAACCGAAAACCCATAGAGATCAGTGTTGTTATACCTCTTGAGGAGAAACAGCAGTACATAGACATCCTTAAACACCACCATCATGTATTTACCCAGACTTATGATGAGATTCCATGACTAGATCCTCAGGTATCCCTCCACCTCCTCGGCCTCACGGCAAATCATCATGGGTTCAAGCAGCCTCCCATTAAGATAACACTTCTCACGGTTCCATGATTGAGGCAGAAGATGATAAGCTCGTGAGATCCAATTTTGTTAAGGACATCCAATTCCACATGTGGTTGTCCAATATTATTCCAATTAAGAAGAAGAACAGACATATCAGAGTCCAAATCAACTTCCAAGAACTCAACTGTCGCTGTCCAAAGGATGATTTTCCCCTTCCTATGACATAATTGTTGATTGAAACTATATCTAGGTTCCAAGCCCTCTCTTTCATGGATGGTTACTCTGGGTATAACCATATCTGAATGTCCCTCGAGGATGAGGAGTCTACAGACTTCATGGCACCACAAGTTACTTTCTGTTACCAAGTCATGCCCTTTTTTTTAAAGAATGCACGTGACACCTATCAGCAGGCAATGCATCACATATTTACGCCGACCCTCGGAATGTTGGTGGAATGTTACATGGATGATCTAGTGGTCAAATATCACCAGCATCAGGACCATCTTGAATACCTCAAGAAAGTGTTTGGATTCCTCTGTTCCAATCACCTAAAGATGAACCCATTGAAGTATGCCTTCGGGGTCACCTATGGAAAGTTTCTTGGCTTCATTTTCTGATACAGGGGAATTGAGATCGAACCAGATGAGATCAACTCCATTATCCAGATGTCTTCTTTAATCAACATTCGAGAGCTTCAAGGCTTCCAAGGCCACTGGTCCTACATACGCTGATTCATCACAAATCTAACAGGTAAGTGTAATCCCTTTTCATGAATCGTGAAGAAGGGAATTGTCTATGAGTGGGACAAAAAGTGCCAGATTTCTTTTGAGGAAATCAAGCGGTAATTTCTCCTACCTCCGGTCTTAATTCCACCTGTCTCTGGAAAGTCACGGGTCCTATATGTGACCTCCCTGGAGCTATCTCTCAGCACACTTCACACCCATAAGAAAAATGAGGGAATGGAGTAAATTCTCTACTATCTAAATCTCTTGATCCTAGATATGGATACTAGATACTCCCCTCTCAGGAAGAGCTACCTTGCACTAGTACTCGTAGTATAGAAGTTGCGACATTACTTGCAGCACCATGAGGTACAGTTGGTGTCCCGAGTAGATCTTTTGAAGTACATTCTGAACTGCCCTATTTAATAGGACGTCTAGCTTGGTGGGATGTAATCCATCAGTATTTCTAAATCAGGTTTGTCCCTCTGAATGCTATTAAGGTGGAAGAATTGGTAGATTTTCTCACCGCTCATCCAGCACCCGCGGACCGGTCTCTTGACATTGAATTTCCAGATGATTCAGTCCTCTCTATTGACTGATCCATCCCATGCCGGAAAATTCACTTAGATGGTGATTCTCGGATCCCCCACCGAAAGAAGGCTCAATGGCCCTAGGCTCAACAGAGTAGGCATGGGCATTGTATTCATTACCCCAACACAAGTTGTTCTGCTATATTCATTCTTATTGTCAGATGGTTTCACCCACATTGTGGAAGAGTTTCAGGATCTCATTGTGGGCCTTGAATTGGACCTCAAGATAGATGTTCCCCCTTTTCATGTGGAAGGAGACTCTAATCTAGTAATCAATCATATCAATGGGGACTATGTCCTTAGAAATCCAAATATCATACCATTCATGGAACGCACTCTCAAGCTAATGGCCCAGTTCCCATCTCGGCCAGAAGTTACTCATGTCCCTCAATCTCAAAATGGTCAAGCTGACACCCTAGACATCCGAGATGCGTCACTTTTAGAGCCCGAGCAGGATGATTTGATTTTCCATGTGGCACACCAGATAGTCATTGCTCCCATCACTCTATATGATGATGACATCCTTCAATTAATCCACCTTACCACTGGATCCTCCATGACAGGACCCCCAAGTCCCCTGGATGTAGTGATTTATGTCACTGACGACTGGAGAACCTCCTTTTTTTGAGTATCTATAGAATGGTAATCTCCCGACAGATCGGGGCGAGCGCGAGCGGATCCGATGTCGTGTGTTACAGTCCACCTTCCAGGATGGCCCTAGTCCTAAGTAAATCATCTAAAAGCATGGGTTTGATGGCGTCCTCTTCTGTTGCATTCAACGAGCTGTGATTTCCCTAGTCATGTAGGAGGTTCATGCCGGTTCTTGTGGGGTGCATTAGACTGGGCCGAATCCATCTCACCAGATCTTGAGAGAGGGGTACTTTTGGACCTCCATGATCCATGACTGCATAGAGTTCACCAAAAGGTTCCATGCGTTCCAAATTAATGAAAACTTCTTGCAATGGCCGCCAGAGCCTCTCCACTCCACTAAGTACTCTTGTGAATTTGCAGTATGGGGACTCGATTTCGTGGGACCATATCCATCGGCGACATCTCACCAGTCCAAATTCATCCTGACTTCTACATATTTCATATCCAAGTGGTCAGTGCAAGTTCCACTCTAGGAGGTCATGGACCATTCCATCATTGACATTGTGAGCTCCATCATCATCTATCAATTTTAATTCCCTCATGCCATCCTCACTGATAACAACATGAACATCTGACCCGCTGAGATGATGAAATTTGTACACTTAGTACAACATCTATTCTAACCATACCTACTATTATCATGATCAAGTAAATGGAAATATTGATGAATTCAAAAGAAGCATCTCTAACATTCTGTAGAAAGTGGTTGGTTAGAACAAGAAGAGTTTTCTGGACAAACTCACCAATGTGTTTTGGTCATATCAGATGATGACTCGTAATGCCACACAAATGGCCTTGTATTCCATGGTGTACAGAATTAAGGTCGTCTTGCCAATAGAGATTCAATTTTCCTCATTGTGCATAGTTGTCTATGATTAGAAAGCACCAGATAATGTAGCTGAAATCTGTCTGGATGAGTTGGAAGCACTTGACGTGAATAGGATTCATGCCCTGCACAATTTGGAAATGCATCAGAACAAGATACCAAGAACATTAAACAAGAATGTATTCCTCCACTTCTTCCTACAAGGAGACATGGTGTTGGAATTGAGAACACTAATGATACCTAGCAGGAAACCACCCATGTTGAGCCCTAATGGGAATGTCCTTAAATCACTCATAAGGTTTACTAAAATGGTGCATACTCACTGGTTAGCTTGGATGGTGAGCGTATAACTCCTCCCACCAGTGAAAAGTTCCTCAAAAATTACTTTTCCTAAGTCCCAACGGTCCCGCATGAACTTAAACCATACAGTCTTGCATGACCCCAAACTGTATTGTGGTCCTACATGACCTTAAACATTTGGTTCTACATGACCTTAAACTGTCCAATCCTACATGACCTTAAACTGTAAAATGTCCAGCTTAACCTTAAACTATATGTCGTATCACACGATGATAAACTGTATGTTTTCCTGCATGACATTAAACTATGTGTCTCCATGCGATACGTTAAACCACATGAACTTTATATGGATTTACTCCTATCTTCATGGGATATGTAGGAATTCCCAGACGCTTCGTCTAGAGTCCATCCCTAGTTTCCTCTTTGACTATACCCTCTTGGGTATAGTCCTTTTGGAGGATCCCACATGGTGCCGTATTGGCTTTATTGGCCCCTCTCTTGTCAGGATTATAAGGATTCTACCATGTGCTCCCTCTCTTTCTTCTCTCCACCCACAACTTCACTGCACGATGATAAACTACATGGTCGTCAGAACCACGTATGGCTTTATTCCCATCCTTATGGGATACGTTGGAATACTCGTACATTTCATCCATAGGCCCAACCCCAAACGTTGAGACCTCACATTGGGTCGAAACACATGGCGTTGTGAAGGCCATTTTCCTCATTCATGTCAAACTCATCATGACCAAACCATGTATCCCTTCCCCCATAAGACATCCACCTCTTTTACATTCCAGCTTAATTCTAAATTACACGGGCTCATTTATTCCCCGCACACTCCATCATTTAGGTTCCCATCATCTTTTATATCCGAAAGGGCCCCCGAATGACATTGATAATCAGCACAAGGGCTCTCCTACCATTACAGGCCCAACGCCCTTGGGGAAATCGAATAAAAAGTTGATATAAGTCATTTTTTTCGAATAGGGTCAGTGGTCAATGCTCATTTTTTGTTCCCATTTCAGGTCATGCGATATAGATGTTGTGTTTAGAACTTGGTCAACAACTATCCTTTTCCATTGTCGCCACCCCCGCATGTCCAATATATTGAGAGTAGTGGCTCATTCTGCCACTTTGTCCCTTAAATCTTCAGTATACCTCAGAAAAGAGTGTGATTCCAGCTATCAGACCCATATATGATGGGGAGAGCCTAGTCCTACTACTTGTTTCCCATACCGAACATCGCTCCCATGGGATTAAGATATGAGATAAGGTGATACTCGCATGAGGGATCCTATGGATACAGTTGGTTAGGATTTCCAGCCTCAGGTTCTTCGACCCTTTTGGCCCCTTGGCCCGAGTTCTCATTTGAGCTTGTGCGTTGGGTTGTGGACTCACATCCATATTCACACCGGGCTATTTTTCCACGCCCAAAATACCCCCATTGAGACATACCTTCATTTATCATCCCTTCCATGAGTGCAGGCCCCGCCATGCTTCATGAGCCCCATCATTTGGGATTCCATCATCCTTTATAGTCAAAAGGACCCACAAATGGCAAGGATGCTCGGCCCAAGGGCCCTCTGACCATTTTGGCCCAATGTCCCCAAGGATCTTAAGAGGCAAATTGATACATGTCATGTGTTATGAATAAAGTCAACGGTTGACACTCAATTGTTTGCCTCTGAACTCTGGTCACAGAGGTACATATACTGTGTTAAAAACATGATCAACTGTTATCCTTTATCATTGTTTCTATTTCATGGTCTTCCATAGGAAAGATCATTCTTCCTTTCCACTCAGATGTCCCATGCATATGACATTAAACTAGGCATCTACGTTCCCGACCCTATAACCTTAAACTAAGAGCACCATTATCTACACCACATAATGTTAAACTATATAGCCTTTAGAACTACATGTGGATTGATTCTCATCCTTATGGGATACGTGGACATCTAATCTTCGGGTCCAGCCTATTATCATAGTAACCTCCCTATCATCTTGGCCCCTTGGCCAGATTTCATCCATTATAGGGGTATATGGTGTGATATGGGCTTTTGTCCCCATTCCCGTCAGGTTTGTAACAACCAAGCCACAATACTCTTTCTCCTGATCACCCTTTGCTCCCACCCCCATCACTTGTCTCTTCAAGCGGGATACTCTTAAAGTCGGGTCCCTCACCCCTCTTCGGTGATTCTCCAATGTGCCCAGGAGTACTCTAGTTCAAAACATGGAGTGTCGAATTCTACATGGACCTGATTTCACCCATTTTCAGGTTTCATGTTCCCCTTAATTTGGGATTTCATTATCTTTCACATTTGAAGGGACCCCCAAATGGCATGGATACTCAGTCCAAGGGCTCTATTACCATTACGGGCCAATATCTTCGAGGGTTCCGAACATCAAATTGATACATGTTCCGCATTGTGAACATGGTCAGCGGTTAACCCTCATTTTTTGTTTCCATTACAGGTCACATGATATGGTTACTATGTTTTGAATATGGTCAATAGTTTTTCTCCTTCATCGTGCCTACGCCATCAAGCCTTAAATGTTGGTTACAAGATTCACATAATTTTCCACTCCATCAAATCTATGTGTAATTTCAACACTCTCGGTACTACCCCCTCAGTGAAAATTTTCACGTTAGGAGGACAAAGTCTTGGTAAGGTGTCATTCAGGGCCCCGCACCGACTTCCCCTTTATGTGTATTCCATGTGTTACAAAGACCTATTTCACCTTTGTTTCCCGCACTGAGAATGACTCGCGTGGGCTTAGGGACCGGATCGAGGTTTTCACTCACTTGGAAGAGCTCTACTTCATCATTTGTTCTGATATCTATGAACATACACTAAGACCACTCCACGTCCTTTCTTCAAGACGTTAAAACATCATGACATCTTCATGAACTACGTCTATCTTGATTCCCATGTTCAGTGGATATGTAAAAACGCTCAGACATCTCATATGTGGGTCCATATCAACTGAGAGCTAGTCTTTCCAAACCCATATTCTCTATCATTTTCTAGACCCTTGGACTGAGGTTTCTCTCCTGGAATCGTGCCCGGTGTGACGTGTACTTCATCCTCATTCACGTCGGGTATGCTTTATCATGATGTGCACACACCCTATTGAACTGCATCCCACATGTATATGTATGATCCATATGATGTTAAACTCTGTTTTCTAGTCCCACATGACTTTAAACTGATTCCTCTATACTAAACAATGTTAAAATGCATGGTTAGTTAAATCACATGACCCTAAACCCTGACATTATCATCCTAGCCACACGAAAATAAACGAAACTGCATCGCGGTGTCCTCACTTTAGTGGACATCAGGTTGGGTATCGGTCACATGCAATACCATTTTTCAGCACATATATATGGCTTGTTTCTTCTGGTGACACTTGGACTTTCAATCCTAGGTACATCTCTTCACAAAAAAAACAACCATACATTCATACTAAAGGACAAACAAGATCTATCATATTCTGATTCTTTTGCAGTAAGGTATAGACCCACATGACCTTATTATCCCTGGAACCGGTCTCTTACAATTCCACATTTAGAACTACATATGGTTTGATTCTCAATCTCATGGGGTATGTAGTAATGCCGAAGAACTTTTCATTGGGTCCTGCCAAACTTTTACTTTCGGTCCCCCGGCCTAGATGTTTTAGGGGGAACACATTATGGTGTTCTGGACTCACGTCCTTCTTCACATCAGGTATAGTAATTACATCACCATGTGTCTCCCTTATTCAACTAGTTTGAACTCTATGACCATATACTAAGACCACTTACCATCATTGATGCATGATTAATAACTACAAAACATCCTTCCAAAACTACGTATAGCTTGATTCCCATCCTCATGGATACGTAGGAACGCCCAGAAACCTTTTCTTCGGGTCCAGCCACATGAATCAAAAACCTACCCCCTATCTATATCCCCTAGGCCCAAATACTTTTGGGAACACATGTTGTGGTGAGTACCTCTTGATTCCTTATTCACGTCGGGTTTTGCAACAATTGTACCATATGCCCCCCATGTCGTTTCCCAATCTGGTCCGAGTTATATAACCAAAAACTAATATCTCCCATTAATGTCCCATAATATGACCATTAAGTTGGAAACACAAAACCCCGGGGCCCTTTTCCATAAAAAGGGACTCACCTCCCTCTATCAGATACGTCTTATTATTGTACTCAGATAAGTTTTGACAAAAAGCCCAAAGTGTGGAATTTTCATGGGGACATTCCCTTGTTGCACGTCCAATCTTCATGAGCCCATTATTTGGATCCTCGTCATCTTCCATGTATGAAGGGACCCCCTTTTCCGCCTGGTCTCACGCCACATTGGCTTACCAACCTTCTTGTCCCAACTTCCCTAAGGACCTCGGACGACATTTGCGAAAGATCCCATGTTTCGACCATGGTCAGCAGTCGACCCTCATTTTTCTATCCCCATTTCAGGCTAACACAAAACAGATACTATGTTTCAAACATGGTCAATAGTTATCCCCAATCATCATGCCACCATCCTTGTGGTCCAGATATCAAGCATCATGATTCACATATTTCCACTTCCTTATGTCCAAATGGAATTACAACATACTCAGCTTTACTCCTTAGTGCATCTATGTGTGTTAAGTAGGCTGGTCAGCATCATTGGGATGTCATTCACCTAGCATCTCATCGCCCCTAACATGTACTTTCCTATGCCGGGAAATCCCCATCACTACTTCTTGTTTCCCACATCGTTCACAACACACATGGGCTTAGTAGTTTTGGTAGGACATGTACTGGTGCAGCCATGCCACACATGCCTTTCATCGTCCCACGTGACGTTAAACTGCACACCTAGAACTACGTTTGTCTTTATTTTCATCCTCATGGGATACATAGCGACACCCATCTGTTTCGCCTTGGGCCAAGCCTTTGGGTCATTAACCCTACTGCCCCCTCGGGCTCAATCCTGGTCCCAGAAGTATGCCCTTTAAACTATGTGCATCGTCCACACCGTACAACATTTAAACTATGCATCTATCATCCTTTTTGGTATTACATAAGACTACAGATCATTCCAGGTCCTTACCAGATAGGTCCTTCTCAGATGTATGTTTGATCTCTGATAAGACAATTAAGCCCACCTAATGTGTTTCCACAACGGTGGCATGATCTCAAGATTGTTGGACTCCATTAGAATAACCCATCACTCCTCACTCCACACATTGTGTGACCTTTATTCAGAACCTCGTCCTCTTTCACATCTAAAACAACCCCCTAATAGTATGGATTCTTAGCCTATGGATCGCTTACTGTCCTGGGCCAACATTCTAGAAGGCTAATGGATGATATTTCGAGTTAGGCACCGTTTTTCGAATATGGTCAACGGTCATCCCTCATTGGTTTTAGGCAAACGCAATGAGGATACTATGTTTCGAATGCGACTAAAGGTCATCCTTCATTGTCATGCCACTCCCACATTGTTTTGAATCTAGGGTATCATGATTCACACTTTCCACTCCCTAATGATTGGGTTGATTCCAAACTCCCCTAGCGATACCCCACTTGTGCACTAGAACACATTTGAAAGATGACATATCGATTGTTATAGGGTATTCATCCTCCATTCCGGCTTCTCCCTTTATTCCCAGAAATAGGGATTGGTTGTTCAAACCTCGGATACCTAGTGCTTGATTTTCACTCTTATATACAGATGGAATGATATGGTGGTCATACCTTGTTTCTCGCAGCGGGCCTGACCTATGCGAGCATAGGGACTGATCGCCAGATATTCCATAAATATAATAGAAATGAAATGGACTAAAAATGAATAACAGAACCCATGCATGAATCTAGCATAAATAATCAAATCATGGAATTTTGTTAAAAAGATGAGTATATCACAATACCCGGGGATCGACCCCACCCATGGATGGGTTAACCTCGTCGAAAGAGCATTGCAGCACTGCCACCCTCTGGCTCATTACATCCAGGATCCATTGCAGCCTGTTCAGTTCCCACTCCTCCTCAGTAGTGATGGGGCGTAGATCTTCATCCACAACCAAGGCCCGCTCCTTGTCACTCCGGATGATAGCCATCTCCACAGAGGAATTCTTAATTCACTCTTCGGCCTCTACCAGCTGGGCCTTCAGCCATGATATGAGCTATTATTGTCCGTCGAGGAAATTAGAATGATCTTATACCTAGAATGGCAGCCGCTGAATCTCATCTATAGCTTCCTGGAGCCTCTTGATGTTCCCCACTTTCCTTCACTTCCAACCCACACTGAGGTCATGGTCATATTCCTAGATCGTATCTGTCATGATATCTCAGATGATCATGTGGCAACATTGGGTATTCACCCCCACATCACACAGTTCACGCATCTGTGAACAAAGTCTCTCTGTCTAGTCTACCCATTGTTCTTCATTGGTTTCATCGATGAAGCGCCTGATCAGCTTCCATGACCAACAACAGACTATTTTTCTATCATCTTCATTAGAGGTCATCTGTTCCGAGTCGGTGAGATTGGCAGGCTCATACACTGGGAAAGCCCATAAGAACTCATTAGCAGGTTCTGCATCTGGGGTCTGATTGGTTATGGTGGGACCCATGTTGTCCGATCAATCTTCATCATCAGATCCTACCTCAATAATCTCAGGCTCTGCCCTGATAACTGTCCCACAAGTGATCGGGAGAACCGCAACATGGTCAGTCTCGATATCCGCCTCCATGACCAATGACATTACCCTAGAAAAGGCACCGCCATAAGTACCAACCATCCTTGCCAAGGTATCCCACACCATTTGATGAACTATGCATACTAAGGACCGCACAGGTGTCAGTTAACCTGATCAAAGGATGGAAGACAAGAATTCTGTAAAGGGGGCCTATAGAGATCTAATTGTCGGTCTCTCTCTCCTAGTCTGTTACCATCGGGACCGCGATATGGGGCCTTACGTATATTGTTGGATGGTCTGAAAACTCTCGAGGATCCACATCGAGAGTCCTGGTTCCACAGGATGCGGTAATTACCAAGGTCATGGGTGTGGATCCTCAAGGCCCTGCGTCTGAATCCACTGAGGGATGAGAATGGGTTTTGTGTATGAGGCTCTCCTGCATAGTTTAATTATTCGTGAGAGGTCCAATGTAACATGGAAGCAGATCTCGGGGAAGGGACTCATGATTTTTCCTCAAGATCCTCAAAAAAGTCTCCAAGATTTGGGTCCAAATAACAATATTTTCCCTTCTCCAATGGGATCTCCCTACGGTCCTCTTTCCCCCAAGAGGACTCGTCCTATTTTTCCTGAAAAGGGCAGCACTCTCTCCATTAAAAAGTAGGCAACTTTGAAGGGGTCGTACGATCCAGCAACACCTTTACCTGATCTGTCATTAGAGAGGGAACACCCCAGGAGTGCATGAAGTTCTCCATCGCGACCAGATATTGCTCCCCCTACGCTTGGGACACTAAAAAACCATCCTGGATAGGGCCTATCCCTAAAAATACATTCCAAGATGGTTCATATGTTACCATATCTTAGAGGGGCTGAGAAATTTATGGTTGAAATCCCAGATTTCCCAATCTTTCGGGATGACGGTGTTCTCCGGCATGAAAATATGGCGCAACCACTTCCCTGGAGCCTGAGTGGTATCCTACAGAATCCCCTTGGTGGCCTCCCCTCTTGATAAATTTTCACTACTAGGACAGTCAGGTCCACTACCACCACTGGATCTGCTGTCGCTGACTCCCCCTCAACTGGTGCGATCCTTGCCACCACTACAGCTCTGCCACTATGAGATGTCCTTGCTGCCTTCCAGTCCCAGCCTCGAGGTTGGGGAGGCACCCCATCGCTGGCCCGTATGGTTGGAGGATTCAGCATCTCCCTAGGGTAGGCCACCTCCTAGATTTTTGCATATTCCTTCACCAGTCTGAAGACGGCCATGGGTGAGGCAGCTCGTTCCGCATCTTCTCATCTTCTTGTGTGAACATGATCCACATCTACCTCATCACACACTGATGTTCCTCATAGTGCACCCTCAAATAGTCTTATGGGGTTAGTCACATAATGCACTAAAATTGCCTTGGAAATCTGTTTGGGGTGTACGACTAATAGAGGGGATCACTGTCCACCCGTGCCACCAGGACCCCACCTCAAAAGGCCAGGAGTTAAGACCGATGCTCTTCCGTTCCTAGGCCATCTTCGGTTAATACACCTGTTGGAAATGGAAATGGATGAAAATTGAATTCATCTTCCTTCTAGTCCCAGTTCATTACTTCATTTATGGTTATCTTAGTTGTAAGACTCCCTCCCACATTCAGAATGGCCATATAGAAATTTGACCCTAGAGGGTAGATGGGGTTTGGGTCCGCATAGATCCCCATGACATGCGCCGCTATCCACGCATACAAGATGTGGAATGGGCCACATATTCTATGTGGCTTCTCCCCTCACTTATATGCCACATCTTCTTGTATAGATTATCGAGCATCGAGATCCCGAGGTTGGCCCGCACTACTGTCGCTAGCATGGACACCGTGATAATCATGATCAGTCGTACACCCATGTTTCTATCCCTTATCGGTAGGATCCAACCACAGATGAGTGTCGTAATGAAGTCTTCCACCCTGACTATCAGATGCTGCTCGGTACTGACACTGAATCCCCATGTATTCTATTGGATATCCTCCAAGAGCATCTATTACGAGTGCTCCTTGCCACGTTGAGCCCCATTCGGGCAAGTTTGAGGTCTCACCGAAAACTAACTATCTTATGAGATGTTTAGGAACATCATCAAGCATCATATGAAATGGATGTCCCCCACTGCTTCTTTGTCTTCTCCCAACACCATGTTCATTAACACCACTTCCAGTGGTGGAATCTACTATGGGTATTCCCATGCACTCATAACGGGGAGGAACTCATCATAAATTACCGCCAATATTGGGACCCCCTCGATCTGATGTAGATCCCATAGACTGATGTTGACCTCTCCATGGTGAAAATAAAAGGTATTTGTCTTCAATGACCATCTACTTAGAAACTCCATCATCAGCTGCTTCTGCAGATAAATATGGAATTCGAAGGCCCAAGTCACCTCCTACAGGCTCACTCTCCTCCTCTCTGCCCCAAATTCTTCACACAAAGCACCTAAGAAATAGGCTAAGTCCCAGTCATCTGTGAAGTTTCTACCCTAGCGCAGATCCCACTCATCGAACCACCCATTCCTCGGGTTCCTCAGGGCTGCCTTCATGATAGTCTGGTATAGCGTGGGAGATGTCTCTGGCTACAGTTCCTTCCCGTAAAGGTCATTCAAATGATTGTACAGACAATCAGTGTTGACAGGTGTGAAGTCCTCCCAATCATGGCCCTCAGCTACCCTGAACCACTGGCACTGACATGACGTGCTTCTAAACCAATAGGTTGGCTTGTCCCTGCTCGCTTTAGGGATGAATACATCATCCCTTTGGTTTAATCCATATAGAGGCATCCTCCTACACAACAGATAGTTTCTATATCTTTCTAATAGTAGAGACACTAGTGTATTATGGTAAGAATGGCTTCGAATGGACTCCCCTAGACCCAAGTTATTCTCCATCATCCCCCTAGAGGCAGTATTTGCAAGGACCCCCCCAGACAGCCTCCTGGAGATCCATTTAGAATTTGAGTCTGGAAATGTTTTTGTTTTGGTTATCGGAGATCATTCGCGAGGTTCGTTCATGAAGGAAGTTTGCGGAGCCCTTCTCTGACTTCCAGATGCAAGTCGTGAAGAACACCATTATGAAGTCAAAGACTCATTGTGCACTGCGAAGTAGAAGTCCTAATTCACAGAGATAAATCTCGTAGTATGCAGAGCGTCGCGAATTGAGAGTTCTAAATGCCAAACCGCAGAGATAAGGAAGGAAAAAACCGAGGTCATCCCCCTATTTATAGGCAATGACCCCTGGTGCTTCATGGTGCATCCAACCATGAAGAGCTTCGCAGTGCGCTCATTCCACACATCGCTGCTCCACTACACGATCCTCCTTTGCGAGGCAGCTTCACGATTGGTCGAAGAATTTGGGAAATTTATCGTCACACATTGACCCTCAATTTCTCCTCGTCCCCAAGTCTAGGGGGGTATTTGTTGGAACCAAAATTTGGGAAGAACAAGAAATAACAGAAATCATTAGGGGCTGCCTCGCGAAGCCTGTTCACTAAGCCCACGTAGCACCGCGGCCGGCATAACGTTTCCCCTTCATGAACCCACCGTAGATCAAGGAGTCAAGAGGATCCGTGAACCCCTTTGATGTCCGTGAACCCACCGAGGAGAAAGGATGTTAGAGGCTCTGAAAATTCCATTGATCTTCACAAACCCGCCGTAGAGCAAGGAGGTGGGAGGCTTCGCGGTTGCAACAAAATTCCATGTGTCTTTGCGCCGAGAAAAATCTTCTTCACGATGCCTCTTGCCTATAAATATCGAGCACCCCTCAAGCCCGAATGATAGATCCTCTGACCATTTTTTTCTTATCTCCCAAATCACAAAGAAATCTCTGCTCTATGAACCATGATCTTTTCAAGGTTCTTTAGCATTAGGAAGTGCCTCCGCCTTTGCATGAATTCAACCCCTCTTCAAATAGGGATGCCCTTCGCAGATCCCATGGGCCTTCATGAACGAAGGGGATCCCCAAGGGGTCTTGGGTATTCACAGAGAACTTATGATCCACGAAATACCCTCCCTTCACATATGACCCACATGCTAAGGCAAGGCCATTGTGCTTCATGAAGCACATTTCTTTGCTATACTATGCTTCACATGACACCCTTGCTTCACGAAGCAATGCTCCGCGAATGCATTTCCACTTTAAGAAGCACCATCCATATGAACCTATGCCCTACGCCTAGTCTGGGCAGCTTCACATCGTGAAGCATCACCCTTCACGAAGCCACTCCACTAAATGGATCACTAGAGCTTCATGAGGATTCTACTTATGAACCCCTTTCCTCCTCAACTCCTTTTCTTGTGCATCCCTCCAGGTTTGAACGATGTGATTTTAATGTTCTTTGGGCGATACTTCTCATTGTGTAGCTTCGTATCAAGCCCCTTCCATAGACATGATAACGATTATTTCTTCTTTTCATAGCCATGCTAACGTGGACCCCTTAATGGATCACTCCATAACACCCCCTCGCCACGGTATTGCTAATGAATTCCCTCATTCAAAGGAGGGGGAGGTATCAGTAATGTAATTCATAAGGGGTATTGAGTGAACCCTACTCGTCTAAACTGCAGGATGTTAAGCTCCCAAGAACCATCGTCCTCAGCACATGATGTCAAACCGTGACCTCACCCCATGCATCACACGCAGGGTGCCCCATCTCAGACATTCTCTACGCCCACTGTTCTCTATGAGAGTGAGATCATTCCTCACATGGAATGAGATCCTCCTTATTGGAATAGTGTCTGCCTATGGGGAAAGGGCAACCATCTTGGTCTAAGCCCCTAGCCTTCCTTGCAAGAGGCAGCACACCTGATCCTCCTTTCTTCTTCTGTGCCAAAGACTAGTGGCGAGAGGGGCACAAGGACCTTCTTTATCCTATCCCTCTCCCTCTAAGATTTGTCTCCATCGGTCATCCCTCCTAGAGTAAGTCCCAATATCCATCTCCCTAGGCCACTAACCATGCGTAATACAATGTTTCCTCTTTGGTCCACTAACCATGTGTAAGCCCCATTCCACTTCCCACAGACGCACCTTTCGCGACATGATCGTCTGGTCTTTTCGGACTCTTGTATCTCACATTGATCATGATTTTTGTGGGTTAAGAGTAAGCATAGACCAGGAAATCATCTTTGGGAAGCCTATATCGTATGCCCCACACCCCCACCGAACTACTCAGACATTGATCCTTACCAAGGCAAGGTACGTAGGATACCTCCCTGATGTTCAAGCCCACCATCCACTGGTCTCGACTCCCTTCACATTGGCTAACCAACCCCTTCCAAAATACATGGACATTAATACTTGCTGAGGAAGGGTACGTAGGAATCCTCGCCGAGGTTCCATCTCAACAACCATTTGTCTTGAACCCCATCACGTTGGTCCATCCCTGTCCTGCATGACATTAAACTATATGCCCCTTTTTTCACACATGACATTAAACTGTATCCATTCAAACTACGTGGGATTTGATCCCTGTCTCCTAGAAAGGGTATGTAGGAAGCCTCCATGAGCTTCAACCCCATACAGCAGTAAGCCATTGAGAACCCTTCCAGCGGTAAGCTGTTGTGACCCCATCCAGCGGTAAGCCGTTGTGACCCTATCCAGCAGTAAGCCATTGTGAGCTCATCCATGGGTAAGCCGTTGTGACCCCATATAGAGGTAAGTCTTTGTGACCCCATCTAATGGTAATCCTTTTTGACCACTTCCAGCAGTAAGCTGTTGTGACCCCATCTAGAGGTAAGCTGTTTTGACCCCATCCTGCAGTAAGTCGTTCTGACCCCATCCAGTGGTAGACCATTGTGACCCCATCCAACAGTATGTCGTTGTAACCCCATCAAGAAGTACGCCATTGTGACCCCATCCAGCAGTAATCCGTTGTGACCCCATCCAGCGGTAAGCTGTTATGACTCCAACCCGCGGTAAGCCGTTGTCAACCCCAACCGACGGTATGCCACTGTGTACCCCGATCGACGATAAGCCATTTCCAATCCCAACCAATAGTAACCTGTTTTGTTTCCTATCCAGCGGCAAGTAATTATAGTACCCTTTACTAGGACCCACATCTCTAGTATGCCCTCAGTCGTTAGACCAACCTGGGATGCTAACCATGCATATGAACGAGTATATCATCGGGTTGTTGTCCTCTCTGTACGCCCCGATACTAGGCCCCCATCCTGAACTATGTGGAATTTGATACTTTCCAAGGAAAGATACATAGAAATCCTCCATTATATTCAAGCCCATAACCCATGTCTCATCCTAGTCTTTCCCTTGAGCCTATGTGTTTCAGGAAGGTCATTTTCTCTACAATGAGGTTCCACTTCATCCGGATCCCATCCATGCATCCATTACTGTGGGATGCCTCTTCAGAAGTATCTTCTCCCCACTGAACTATGTGGACTTTAATTACCTACCATGGGGATACATAGGAAGTCTCTTTGAGGATCATACCCAAAATCACCATCACCCGCGAGTCGACTCCATCTGATTCTCCACCCACTTCACTTAACCTTCTATCACCCATCCTAATTTTGACTCGGGCTGTCACATCCTGGTGAGATCTGGCCAATTCAACTCTTCATTACTCCTAGAAGTAACCAGGTAACTAACCACATATTAGCCCTGACGTCAGTGTTCCCTCTAGGGGGTGCAACCATATGATCCACTCTAGTCAGTGTTCCAATCAGTCTGATTTGTCTCCACTAAACGTTAAACCTGCAGCATATCATGTGTTAAACAAGGGGAGATGAGGAAAACCTCTATTCTAGCCTATGAAATATACTTCCCCGCATTCGACATGGTATTCCTCAGGCTTCCATTCCCTTAGGAAGCCCTATTATAAGGGGAAGAAACCCAGAAAAACTAGTGTTCCCGCATCCAGACATGCCAGTGTTGTCAAACATGACTACTCACTTGACCGAAGGATTCTTACGGGACCAGACCCCTTGGAATGTCCCGATAGAAGCGGTGAAATTAACCGGTGTCCATGAAGATACGGTACTAGGAATAATTTCATGAACAATGACTTAATCTTTCAGGGAAACCCTGACTAGGTGACGAGTTCTGAGGAGAAATCCATAGAAGAAGTAACTGACATCCCATCATCTCATTTCGATCATGGATAAAATGTCCCTGAATAAGCCACAGATGCCACCCACCTTTGGCGAGCGAGAATGCGGGGAAACTGCTAGAGTTTCCTTGTCCTCCTCGAATGGACGGATGCTCGCACCCTGACGAAAGCGTCAGAAACAATGACATTCACAAATAAACACCTCTTCAGGCTTATTTTCTATTCCTTATTTAATAATGTGACATAAAATGTATTATAGGAATTATATTTGAATATAACAGTTGATAATGAAATTCAACTATTGTTTAGGTTCTATTTTTTAGCATACCACTATTTCCCTATTAACTGATGTCCTGAAAGAATTATTTTGTAATTTTTATTTTCTACATGTTAATATTATTTTGAATAATGTTTCCTCAATAATTATGTTACTTTTTTCAGATAAATGTCACATAAAAAGTTTTAATTTATTATATTCAATGTAATATATATTATTTAAAATCAAATTTTGATATAATTCGTTATCGCTTATATCGAACAAGAAAATGTTTTAATATCGAGAGGAACCTATATTATACCTTTTTTCATTCAATTAAAAGTGATTTTTTGGAGAGTAAAAACTTGTATTAAATGGTTATATTTTGGAAAAATAATAGGATTTGGTGTTTTCTTGATGAAACATAACAATTAAGATGATTTTGATTATTTAATGAGTTTTGAAATGAATACATTTGATAAGTGAAATTGGGTTTGTGTTTTTGATTATTTTGATTTTTAAATTGAAATAGTTTGGTAAAATATAGAATTTTTAAAAATTATTCATCATTTAACTTTGAAATAAAATATGAAACCTAGTTAAAACCCATTTTAACTGTGGAATGTATTAAATGAAAAAATAATCAATGATATGATAGGAATTGGAAAATCATGGACTGTCCTTATATAAAAGATAAAATAGAGATATGGATAGTTTATTTTATGATGTATTAGTTGTTATTGTAACCTTTGTAAGTATTTTTATATCAAAATCAGAAGATATATATATATATATATATATATATATTATTCTTGATTATATATATTTTGTATCTAATGTTGGGATAATTCATAGAAACATATATTGGGGAATTGTGATTTTCTTATTATTTTTGTATTATAATTTTATGATATTTATGTAAGATTTGGTGTCCTAGAACCAACTAGTTGTACTTTGATTTTCTATAAATTTAATGTATTTAAATATTAAAAATATTCTTACATATTGTTCATTGTTTTTCTTGAAAATGATGTCATAATTTCTAGGAGTATATGTTGCATTGATAAGGTCATGGCAGTTCTATATTATTTTGATAACATTGAAATTCTATAACAATATTCTTAAATATAGTTCTATGTTGGGATACTATACCATGATTTGACACATACCATGTAGACAATCAGGTGTGGGTACTCATAAGTATATGAGACTTCCTCTCATGAAGTTAGCACGTGGTAGTCTCCAAGACTTGAAATTATGAGAATAGACCCCTAGTAAGAATTCTATATGTTTTGGTGGCATCAAATATTTCTATCTGCGAGCATGTGTAAAGATCTTTAGACTTTCAGATTATCATAAATACATGTCACGACACATGCACCTTGATTTACTGACAAAACCCGTCTTGAAGATAGTTGTAAAAATTACGGTACGATTGGTGCATCACGAGTGGCATGTTGTTATTGGATAAGTTGAGGATGGATTCGTAACTTATATTTATGGAAGTTGATGTCTTATCCTTCTGAATGATATAGAACCGTCGCACGAAATACCATGGCCATGGTATAATGATGAGTTTATTTTAGGTTGTCAAAGAATGACATATCAAATACAATGTTGATGCCACTATCATGAAACTTTCTTGACGTGGTATTGAGACAAAGGGATTAAATTACACACAGAGTGTTCATATGTGGATGTTTTTGTTGTGATTTTACATTATTTCTCTTGGGTTTCATCTCCCATTTTTAGACATTACTCTTGGACATTAGGCAACCCCACCTAATGCAAATGAGAAAATAATCCTAGAGGATCACAAACTATGTATTTTTTGTGGTCTCTATTAAATTCTATTTGCATTTAATTAATGAAATAAATATTATTCTCAAGACTATGGAATAATTTTATTCAAGTTAAAGTGATCGCATAAATTAAATTATATTTATTTATTTATTTTATTGAACATTTAATAAATATTTATTTACGATTTTGTAAATAAAATATTTTTTTAAGAGAATAATTTATTTAATTATATATTTGGGTGTTCAATAAATAGAAGTTTGGTTTTAACAGACCAAGGTTGGTTCGGTAGTAAAACAATAATTTTCAAGATGGTTAATAATTATTAGTTTTCACAAGTTAAAATAATAATGACTCTTCTATTATTTTGGGATGCGGAATTTCATTCATAATTCCATTTTGTGCAAGTTAGTGCACCATAAATAATGATGTGGTATTATAATTATGAGTGTGGGTTTTCTCTAAGTTCATGAATGTATTTAATTGATGTTATGCAATTAAATATTGTAACTGATGTTCCATGCATATAAATATAAATGTACATCTATTTTTCCATAGCGAACACACTGCATGCTTGGTGAATTGAGAATTGTTAATCTAAACAATTTCTCTCTATAATCCTCTTCCCTCCCCTCTAAAGAACGAGAAACTTTCTTCAAGGCCGAAGAACAAGCAATCAAGAATGACTAACACAACACACTCTCTTCACTATGCTAGCACCTGGAGAACGAGTAGTGTCGATCGGAGGCCTTCAAAGCACATGTGGATCACCGCTAGAGGGATTATAGTTTAATCCTTACAGGAACAATGAGATAATCTAGAAGAGTCATTCTAGACCATCAACAACATCAATGAAGTAAATAATGAAGATCCATGTATTTTGTTTCTTTATGAAATTAATTAAATTAATTATAAACATGATGTGAAAGATCCTCTATTTAGGTTTCACGCCTCTTACTTCTTTATCTAAATCATTGATTCTATTCCGGGGAGACTGGCGTTCATCGTCATTTTGATCCCAGAATGATAGTTGATCGTGGTTAATATTAAATTTGGGTTCTTTCCCAACCATGCTTCTGTTGCACCCAGATCCTTCAAGTGGTATCCTAGGGGTTACATCAAAGTTTATAATTATTTAAGTATTACGTTCATGACTTACACATTTAATAATTCAGTTGTTTCAATTAATGTTAATCATTATTCAAATCCGAATCTTGAGATCAATTCCACCTCATTCATTTCTCGTTCACCTTACAAAAATGATATTTTCTTTTAATTTTGAATAAAATAAAATATAGGATCTCATCTAGAGGTGCCAAAGCTTCTTGGTCATACAACACCAGAAAACACTGTGTGTATTCGACAATACACGATGTGTATTCAAGATTCAATGCATTAGACCAGTCTTCCAAACCAAGCCATTTGTTAGAGTCTTTCTATGTCGTAATTGACTCCATGTGTTGACTAGAAATAGGTGGAACATGGTTTATATTTTACATGTCGTGTAGTCCACTAGACACGGCATGTAGTCCCTTTGAGATTGGGTTAGACCATGTACCCCATACACACCTTTCCGAGCAGGAAACCGTGTAGGGAAGATACTAAATAGTGTGTGGACCACTAAACATGTCATGTAATCTGAAGATTCCCAAATTACATCTACACGCCATGTCTCCGGGTCTGTACATCAGATGGCCAGTGAACGACACAGTGTAGTCAGAACTACACACCGTGTAATCTTCCAAATTATGCATATTTATTAAAATTTATTATTATAAAAACCCTTGAGACGTGTACCATAGTGCGGGCGTAAATCTGAGGCACAACACATGATAGGTGTTTTATATATATGTGTTTAATTTAACATATGTATAATGTTAATTTCTACTCATTGGGTAGTTGTTAATGAGAATTATCCCGGTTTCCTCTAAGGTAAAAGTTACGTACAATGATTATTTTAAATGAATTTATTTTTAAAAAAATTATGATCGATGATAATCTCAAGAAAATTTAGAAAAGTGTTTAAGAAAAATGGATTGATTAATTAAAGATGATGATTAATCGATTTGAGCCTAATTTATCTTAAACAAGAATATTTAATGAATTGAATGTTAATTTTATTTATGCATAAATATTGTTTCATGTTTGGAAGATCATTTGCAAGACGAAGACCTATATATGTGGATGGTTTCTTTTAATTAATTTATTTAAAATAAATTTGTAGTCCTATAAGCCATATACTCATTAATATGTAAGGCATGTGTGCCCAAGGTTTTTTTTATATAAAACCCATTTTTACCCCTCGCCTGCAAGTGAGTTTAAAAAAGGGGGCTTATTTGAAATATGGAACTCCCAAGCTAGTGGAGTCGGTTCAAGCTAGATCCATGACAAAACCAATACCAGGAGATACAGAGGTGGATAGTTGGAAAGCTATAAACACGAAACTAAAAGGTTCAATATGTTTCTCCCCTATGTTTGGATTATTTTATCAACTGCTAGATAAACTAACCATTAGAAAATCTCTTGATCATTACCTTTATATTATTTATATTAGTTTCATGGTTTATCATTTTGGATGTGTTTTCACGATCATATAATTAATGAATTAAACAAGAATGCAATATGGAACTAAAATAAACTAGACTTATGAAAGAAAATTATCAAGGCACAGGTAATCACTTAAGTAAGTTCCATTGAATATTAACTAGAATATGATAATGATAAAAATCAATTCACTCATAATAGATAAAAATCCCTCAAATAAAATACAATGTCAGACGAAGCCTTCTGTAACTTGATTAAGTTCAAAAATCAATAAAACAATGTCTTTAACCAACCCTTGTTGGGACACTTACTTTAATAAAGGAATCCCTAAACAAAGGTTTTGGGTTAACATTACCATATTACATAAAGATGAGTAGCCCTTGCCAGATTTGGTGTAATATTGGATGAAAGAGTTGAGGAAATCCCAAAGTCATGATTTCAGGATTAGGGAGCCCACTCAACAAATCAAGGAGTTGCAAGCCCACAGTTAGCAAAGACATTCCTACCTAAATACCTTCTAATAGCTTAACAAACCCCAGTTGGGTTTATGAAAAGGTGACTACGAATCCTTGCCACTAGAATTTCAAAGAAACTGGACATTCTAAGTTCAATGGTGAGGTCCATTTGGACTTGATAAAATAGTGGGAGACTTAATAAAAATTTAATATTTCTCATAAAATGTAATCACGGATGTACTAATGATGTCCTCTTTTAATTGTATAATAAAAATGAAAAGCTCATCAACCACACTATCTCTGTGATCAATTATCGATAAAGACAATATCCTCATTGGCAGTAACTTCCTGGAATGGTTTTGATGCGTTCAGGTTATCCTATACCATTAATGGAAGTCTTACATGCTGGAGTCAGCATTACCTGATCCACTTGCAAAAGACGTGACTGATGAGGATTTCCTAGTCTATGAGAAACATATGAACTACCTCGTGGACATCCAATGTTTGATTCTATCATCAATGCTTAGTGAGCTTCAGAAGTCTCATGGGAACATGGATGGTTATAGAATGATCGAGCACCTTTTTGGTCTTTACCAGGAGAGAGAATGATAGGAAAGGTTTGAGATCTCTAAGGCACTCTTTCAGAGTAATCTTGTAGAAGGTTCCCCAGTTGGGCCTCATATAGTCAGGCTCATTGTATACATTGAGCACTTGGAGGTTCTAGGTTTTAAAATCCACAAAGAAATGGGCACCGATCTCATTCTGGAATCACTCCCTCAGAGTTTCTCTAACATTGTTGTCAATTTAAATATGAACAACATTGAGAAGACTCTATTTTCTATTCTTATCCTCATTCACCAAGTAGACAATGATATGAATCATAAAACGCCTTTTAACCGTATGGTGTATAAGAAGAAAGGGAAGAAGAAGACCTTCAATCCCAAATCCTCTCCACAGCCTTCCAAGAAAAAGAAGATCAAATGGGAGGAAATGGAACCATAGGCTATTTTTTTCGCATGTGGAAAGAAGGGCCACTGGAAGAAGTACTGCCCCCAGCCTAAGATGCATGGGGAATCTTCAGGTGTTTCTGTTATCAAATTCAATCTATCTGTTTCTACAAATTGGGTATTAGATACAAATTGTGGTTCTCACATATGTATCCAAATACAGGAACTAGGTAGATTCATAAATATTGACCGATGGGAGGTAGATCTACGGGTAGCCAATAGAGCTAAACTTAATGCTATAGTTGTCGGGGACTACCACATCACTTTTCCAACTGGGATGATCTTTTTGTTAATGGTTTGTTATTATGTGTCTTATATTACTAAAAACATTATTTCTATATCCAGATTATATACAGAGAGATTTACTTTCATGTTAGGAAACGAATTTTTCTTCTTTTACAAAGATAGAATTTGTTTTGGTAGGGCACAGTTATACAACGGTCTTTATGTGTTGGATTACACAAACCATGTAATGTTAATCGGAAACAAAGATACTTCACATGACTCATACCACACCCAACTTTGAAATCATTGGCTAGGTCATGTAAACAAGAAATTCTTGAAAAAGTTACATCAATATGGATATTCAGATTCTTTTGAACTAAAACCACTTGGTGTATTCCATGCATGTTTACAATGAAAAATGACCAAATCCCCATTTTTTGGGAAAGGTGAAAGGTATAAAGAACTTATTCAATTGGTTTATACTGATGTGTGTTTACCATTTCTAGTGTAAGAAAGGGGAGGGTACTCATACTTCATAAATTTTACTAATGATTTTAGTAAATATGGATATATCTACTTAATGTGGTATAACCCGGATTATTTTGAATAGTTCAAAGAATACAATTATGAAGTTGAGAACTAGCTTGATAAGTAGATTAAGAAACTATACTCAGATTGAGGTGGAGAATATCTTAATCAATACATCATTGATTACTTACGAGAGTTTGGTATCCTATCCCAACCCACTCTTCCATACATGCCCTAGAAGAATGGTGTGAGCTAAAGGAGGAATTGCACCCTATTGGACATGGTGAGATCAATGATTATTCATACGTGTCTTCCATTATCCATTTGGGGATATGCATTACAAACAGCGGCTAACATACTATACCAAGTACCAACTGAATTGATTAATGGTATTCCATAAGAGTTTTGGAGTAGAAAGAAATCCATATTATCGAATTTACATGTGTGGGGAAGGGATGTGTTTGTTAAGGCCTCTTTAGGTAAAAACAAGCACCCAAAGGCACAATGTGTACCTTCATAAGATACCCTAAGGAATCAAGGAGATATTACCTATATAACCCCTCAGATAAAAATTTTATAGTGGAAATACACGGCATATTCCTTGAGAGGGATCACATATCTAAAAGAGATAGTGGGAGTGAGATAGACTTTAAGGAAGTTGAGGCTTAAGTTACACAAGAGTTGGTACAAGAATAGATTCCACAAAGCTCCATGGAAGAAATAAATATTCCAGAGACACATGAGTTGCATAGGAGTCCAAGAGATGTTAGAGAACTAGAAAGGTATGATTTTCTAGATACCGAGGATGGTGACTCATTATTAGTTGATAATAATGATCATATAACCTACAAGGAAGCAGCAAGTGGCACAAATTTTTCCAAGTGGAAAGAATCCATGAATTCTGAAATGGATTCCATGTACCAAGACCAAATCTAGATTTTGGTAGATCCTGCAATTGATAGAAACACTATTGGTTACAAATGGGTATTCATGAAGAAACTAGTAATGGAAGGACAAGTCATCCAATATAAGGCATTATTGGTTGCAAAATGGTTCAAACAGTTTCAAGGAATTGACTATGACAAAAACTTTTCACCATTTGCAATGTTAAAATCCATCATAATTCTATTGGCCATTTCCTCTTACAATGAAAATGAGATTTGGAAAATGAATTTCAAAACAGCCTTCCTTTACGGGAAGCTTCTGGAAGATATCTACATGACACAACCTGAAGAGTTTATGACTCCAATGGATGACAATAAGGTATACAAGTTTTCGAAATCCATTAATTGATTAAAGAACGCATATTAGTCATGGCACATTTATTTTTATGAAGCCATAACAAAATTTGTTTTTATCAAAGAAAAATGTGATCCTTATATCTACAAACGGTTTAGTGGGAGTGTATTCATTTTACTAATAGTATATTTTGATGACATATTACTTAAAGGAAACAGGATAGCATTCTTACAGTATATTAAGGCTTGATTGAATAAAAGCTTCTCCATGAAGGACTTGGGTGAGGCAGCATATATTCTTGAGATCAAGATCCATCGTGATAGATCCAAGAGATTGTTGGGACTATGTCAAAGTACATACATTGATAAGATACTAAAGATATTCAGTATGGAACAATCCAATAGGGGGTTGTTTCCAAAATCACATGGCATTCATCATTCCAAGAATACGTGTCTCAAGCCACATGAGGAAAAAAATATAATGGAAAGGACTCCATATGCATCAACGATTTGGTCAGTCATGTATCTGATGCTACATACTAGGCTAGTTGTCACCTACACATTGAGTGTGGTAGGCAGATATCAAACTGACGCAGGTGACCACCATTGGATAGAAGTCTAGACATTCTAAAGGTATCTCAGGCATAATAAGGATATGTCCCTGGATTATAGAGGAGATGAGGAACTACTCATCAGAGGATATGAAAATGGTAGTTTCCAGACTTATCAATATGACATGAAGATGCAAACAAGATACATCTTCACTTTGAATGGAGGTTCAGGGAGTTGGAAGAGCTCAAATCTGAGTATGGTCGCAGATTCTACAGTAGAGTATGAGTATATTGATTCTTCTATGGAAGCGAAAGAAGTAGATTGGATGTAAATATTTGTCCAAGAGCTGTATGTGATACCTAGCAGAAAATATCCCATCACACTATGTTGTGATAACACTACTGTGGTGGATCTCGCAAAAAAGACAAGGTCACATCAACGGGTGAAGCCCATACTTCAGAAGTATCATCTCTTGAGGGATTTTTCTTAGCTATGTGAAGTTGCATTGACCAGTATTTCCATGGAAAACAACATGGAGGACCCTTTGCCTAAATCCTTGACTCATTAGAAACATGATCTCCATGTAAGGTCTAGCAAACTGAAAGTCATAGGTAGTTAGCACTAGTCCAAGTGGGAGTTTGAAAGAGTTTGTGTCCTAGAACCAACCGGTTGTACTTTGATTACATGTAAATTTAATGTATTTAAATATTAAACATCTTATTACATATTTTTCATTGTTATATATGACTAAGATGTAATAATGTCCTCAAGTATTTGTTGCATTGATACGGTCATGGAAGTTCCCTACTATGATGAGAACCTTGAAATTCTATAACAAAATTCCTAAATATAGTTTAACGATTTTATGACATAATATGATGGGACACATATCATGTAAACCATTTGGTGTGAGTAATCAAAAGCTGTGGAGACTTCCTCTCATGAAGCCTGCACTTAGAAATCTCAAAGATAAAAGATTATGAGAATAGACCCACCGATACGAATTCCATATGTTTTGGTGTCATTAGATATTTCTATTTGCATATGTCTGTAAATATCCTTATATGTTAAGATTATCATTAATTTGTGTCATGACTCACACACTTTTATTATCTAATGAAAATCATCACTCATATAGTTGGTGGGAATTTGGGTACGTTGGGTGCATCATGAGTGGCGTGTTATTAATGGATAAGTTGAGGAAGGATTTTTCAATTCCATTTTATTGAAGTTTATATCTCAACCCTTTGATTTAAATAGAACGGTCGCACGAAATTACATTGACATGGTGTAATGATGAGTTTATTTCAAGTAGTCCAAGAACGACGTATCAAGTATAAAGGTTGATGACACTATCATGAAACCTTCTTGATGAGATATTGAGACAAAGGGATTAAATTAAACAGTGACCATTAATATCAGGATGTCATTGTAGAGACATTACGTTACTTATATTGGGTTCCTTGACTCGTTTCTAGACTTTAATCTTGGACCCTAGGCAAGCCCGCCTAATGACAACTTGAAAAAATCTTAGAGGGTCACACATTAAGTGTTTTTTTGGTCTCGGTAAAATTCTATTTGAATTTAATTTATGAAATAAATATTATTCTCAAGATTTTGGATTAATTTTAATCAAGTTAATATGATCACATAAATTAAATTAAATATATTTAATTATTTTATTGGACATTTAATAAATATTTATTTTTTAGTTTGTAAATAAAATATTTATTTAAGAGAATAAATTATTTATTTATTTATTCGGGTGTTAAATAAAAGGAAGTGGATATCGAGAGGACCAAGGAAAGTCCGGTAGTAAAATAATTATTTACAAAATGGTATATAATTATTAGTTGGCACAAGTTAAAATAATAATGACACTCCTATTATTTTTTGAAGAGGAATTTTATTCCAAATTCCATTTTACACAAGTTGGTGCACCATAAACAATGATGCAGGATTATTATTATGAGCATGGATTTTCTCTAAGTTCTTGAATGTATTTATTTATTATTATGAAATTAAATATTGTAACCGAAGTTCCATACATATAAATTGAAAAGTACGTCTATAATTCCCTCGATAACACACTGCACGCTTGGTGAATTGAGAATTTTTTAAGCTAAACAATTTCTCTTTAAAATAATATTCCCGCCCCTCTCAATAACGAGAGACAATATTCAAGGAAAAAGAAAAAGAGATCAAGAACAACTGACACAAGACACTCACCTCACTGTGCTGGCACCCGAAGAATGAGAGGTGTCGGTTGGAGGCCATCAGATCACATGTGGATCACCACTAGAGGGATTCTAGTTTGGATCCTTACAAGGGAAATGAGATAATCCAGAATGGTCCTTCTATACAATCAACATCATCAATGAAGAAAATACTGAAGATCCAAGTATTATTTTTCTTTATAAAATTAATTTAATTAATTATAAACATGATGTGCAGGATCCCCTCTAAAGGTTTTGTGCCTATTTCTTCTTTATCTAAATATTTTATTCTATTCTATGGAGATTGGCCTTCATTATTGTATTGATCATGTAATTGTTATTGATCATAGTGAAAATAGAATTTGGGGTCCGTCCCAACCACGATTTTTCTCTACCTAGAACCTTCAATTTTAGGGTATCCAATGATTCATGGAATCATTAATTTGAGACATTGTGATTTTTTGGGATTTTTATTAGTGTATTAGTGGTTAGTATTCCATATTGGTTGTATGAATTATGTATTTTGGGTCATTTGGATTAAATTTGGGGGTTGTGTTCTATAAGTGGGATTGATATTTTGTATATTTATTAGAGGATTTTTTATGAATTTAGAATTTACTAACATCATTGAATTTTCAATGACTGGATGGCACAAGTTTTTAGGCCTGAAATGTTTTATAGTGGGGTGGTTATAAAGACACATGTCATATTAGAATTAATTAAATAAAAAATATGATTAATTTAAGGGAATTTCAAGATGGGAACATGAACCTTTTTTATTTTTTGGTTATCAAAGATATTTGTTTTCATTTTGGGGATTCTTACATGTATTTTATGTTTTAAGGATGAAATTATATGTGTTCTGTATACAGATTGAGGTTTTCTATGAGTTTCAAAATTTTGGGGAAGCCTAAGAGATGTTATATAATAAATTATAAAACTTCATCAAGAATAAGGTTTTAGGTACCTTATAGATTCAAGTAGAATGGGGGTAATTTTATAGGATTATCGGGAACTCGATGGTCCTATAATGGGAAATTGTTCATCCTGGATAAATATTAAACATAAAAAGGGATCTTTTTTCAGATCATTCCAAATCATTTATCCTCTAAATGGGTTTCCTTTACACTATACTTCTCCATGTTAACACGGAAATCCAATAAAGCCCTCTTATTTCCTCTTAGTATTCTCCCCTTTAACTCATAAAATGTGATGAATTCTTCCACTGATTAAAGGAAAAACATTATACCCTTATCTCATTCTCTTTCTTTACTTTCACTTCTCTGTTTTTATTCCACATTGGTTAGGGATATTAATTTTTTAGTTTAGGATGGTCTGGCAATATCAACTCTTCATTTAGTGTTTCATATTTTCTTCTCTAAAAGGTGACCTAATGGGTTATTTTTTAATAGTTTACCAATTGTTTTAGAAGAATAAGTAAAGATAATAATATATTATTAGTGTTTAAAGATTTTTAAATGAAAAAAATGATTATAGGGTGAAACAAATTTGTGATTTAGGTTTCAATAATCTTTCAGGGATTCTAATATTTATCTACATATACTTTTGTAGAGTTTAATGATTAATTAATTATAGTGGATGTTTATTGAGGATTGCTTATTTTTTTATTCTTATCAAATGGTTAGTGGGATCTTCCTGGTTTCTATATTAATTTTATTTGGTGATCATTGGGATGGATTAATCTCACGAATGGTTATGTAAGGGGAACTCAACTCACCAATTGAAATTTTTGTCTATGAGTGGAACATTCCTACTTATCATTTTCAAAATAAACCATTAAGTTAGAAATATATAAAAAGTGAATGGATAGTTGTAACAATATTTTGGAATAACTAGTAACGAGGATTTTCAGTGGTGTATAAATAAATTATTAATTAGTGTTAATCAATATTTTTAACTACTTATATATATATTTCTGTAAATTAATTTTAGGAGAACCTTATATGTTCAATTTGATGTTTATTATGAAGTATGTTATGGTTTTCAATAGTGTCTAGTATTTTTATAGGTTTCTTTTTACATTATTTTATATATTAAGATGCTCAAATCTAATTGGTAGAAATATATTAATCCAAATTTAATTTTTAAAAATACTAGAATTTAATCCTATCATCATTATATTATTAAGAATGTGCACCATTTAGGTTCTAAATCATAATTATTTATGGAAATTCAATGTTATATTTATTTCGTAATATATTTTCCATTATATTATTTCATGGTATATTCTATTATTTTCTTATAATAAATAAAATGACATTAAAAGTTAATATTTTATGAAACTAAACTATGTTTCATCAAACAATACCCTTTATTGATATATCATGTCTTAATGATGTATTCATTACATTCTAATTTAACCTACATGAGTTGAAATCCAGTAATCCTCAATTAACCTCATTTTGGATTTCCTATCTATTGGAACTGGACAGAAGGGTTATTTTAAGTTGAAATGAATAATATATTTCTTATTAAACATTTCTTTATTAATCTAAATTGTTAATAAAATAAGACAAAATTCATGAAACATTAAAATATTTTCCGAACTAATCTAATAGGATTAATTTTAATTTAAAATTAAATTTTATAAATTGTTAAATGACTATATAAAACTATTAAATTTATTAAAAATATCTTTTAACCTGTTTTAATTAAAGTATAGTTATCATGGTAAAGCAAGTGACAATATTTTAAAAATATAACCTTCTAAAATGTAAAATATTCATTTATGAAATATTCTTATCTTGAAATAATTTTATTTAATGTAATTTATAATCATGAAAACCATTTTCCTGAAAAAGAAATTAACATTATTTTAAACTAGTTATTTTTTGTAACTTTCTTGGTTCGTTGTTTGTCTTATTGGTAGGTTTATTTCTAATGGAAACTCTAACAATTTAAAAATATTTGATGGTTCAACATGAATGTAATTGATAACATACTTTCCAAAGTTAGTTGGTCGATGAGTATTCTAGCAATACACACTTGGTAATGTGCATTGGTCAAGGGGGTGGTAGTTTGGGATCATCATATCTTTTAGGGGAATCTTTCTTAATTTTTTAATATCTTATTGATTTAAGTAAAAATCATGAATCCTTTCAAAATATTATCAAGAAACTAGTAACCTCTATGCATGTGATCTGATCTAATACAATATGATATGTGAAATATATTTATATCAATGGTTACCCATCCTTATCTTTTAATTCAGGATGTATTTAATCAAATCCACTATAGTGAAATTTGGAATTTATCAACATCTAGGGAGGTGGTTAGTATTATGGTATTAGGATTGGGATTGTGAGATTGTTTCCTATGAATCCCTAGGAAGGATTAAGAATCCACATAGTTTAGTGTTACTTAATGTGGCATGTCATGCTTTTAAGGTGTTATGAAAAGTACCAATCAAAATAGTTTAACATCACATAGTAATGACTACTGGGAAGAAGGGTTCCTATAAACGTCTATTATAGTAATTAATCATGTGAATCCCTTTATCATTCATCCTATATTCCAATAAAAACCCAAAAGGGGTACCCTCTCTATTTTATCCTCAAAGGAATCTCTATTTCATCCTTGCAGAAACATGATTTCCATAATACTCTTTAGGATAATAAGGTCATATGCTTTCCAAATAATACATAGCTAGTATAGGCTAGGGTAAATACCAAATATGTGGTAAATAAATGGGAAAATATAGTATCTCAACTTGAGGTATATGAGTCAACTAAGTGTAGAATCTTATCTTAATATTTTTTATAGAACAAAGAGTAGAGTCTAGGCTCAATGTGTTCAAGGGAACCAAGATGAGTATCTCAATTCAAGGTACATAAGTGAAAACAAAAAATTTATTCCCAACTAAAGGTATCTAGAAATAATGGGTCATATTATTCTCTTTAAATAATAAAAAAGGTATATTTGATGATGTCGGGATTCTCTAAGGACCTGAACTTTTCTAAATAAAATTCTCTTTATGTTTGAATTAAATTCCATATTATGTATTATGGTTATAGAAACACATTAACTTATTTTTCGTTAATATATCCAAACTATTGTAGAATATTTTTATGCGACATAACCATAAATAATATAATTATTGAATAGTGATCATGTGATCATTATTAATATAGGGTTTTTATAAATCCAATTGAAACATACAAAGTGATGGCCCTAACTAGTATGATGGTACCCTATTAATCTCATTAATAATTGATTATGAGGAAGATAGAATCACTAGAATTTACCCTTGTATAATCGCAAGATAACATCAAACAACGAAATCATGAGTTAAATCATTTATAATATAATTTAAAGAACGTTGAGATCACAACCCAAACCATGTACGTTGAACCACCCCATAAAAAGATCATCATCATGAACCTTATCTTTAGGGTGTTTTCAAGTGTAATAAATTAAATATATCAATAATATAAAAACATTATTATTTATATAGTATTTTAATATTAAAATAATATTTACATTTTATTGTTTTTTCTTTATAAATTATTTTTATTTTGATACGATAAAACCCAAATTGTATTTTTTGTGCAATATCCAATTTCAATAAAGTTAATCCTTTTTTATGAATTAAATTTTTTTTAAAAGTAATATTTAAATAAAATAATATAGTAAAATAATTTTCAATAAATAAAAACAATAATATATAATTTTTATGAAGTCTAATGTAATTTTTTATAAGGGTTCAAAAACATTTATTATCAAAAAATCCAACATTTCTAAATAAATGTTTATTCCTATTTTAAAAGTGAAAATTCACTTTTTATGAAAATTATTATGATAAAATAAATATTATTTTTGGAATCTGAACGTTGAATTTATCTAACTATGAAGGTTTTATAATTTTCTAAGATAGAATAATTTTTGGGAATAAATTTAAATACGGTATAAATATATGGGCTGTATTATGACATCATAATGACCCAAAATTTATGTAGTAAATTCAATAATAAAAGTATCCCAGACCAAATATATGTTTCCACTTTAAATTAATGGGATTTTTAGGTTATTTTTTTTAATATTATAATGCATTTATTAATCCTCCAAAACATATATTATATTTTAAGGGTTTGAAATCATTTCATTGTAAACATGGATCACTTATACAACACAAATGGTAATCTATTAATAATCTAGGTTCATGGACTTATAAAATAAATTAAACCAATTAAAATTTTCAAAACTCTGGTAATAACCATGGGAAGGGTTTTGGTATTAATTACATTATTATACAGATTCCAAAACTAATGTTTTAGAAATAATAAGGAACTCTGCTCTATTTTCCTTAATATACACAACCATGATCCCATTATTATTCACTCAAAACATTGATTCACAAAATTACTCTTACCTCACTTCTCTAGTGTTCTCACATGGTGACCCATGCCCTCACAAAGATCCACCTAATCATTTGGAATCACTTCATCATAGTAAGGGATCCATTCCTTACCCTCTTTATTACAGCATCTCCCCCATTTTATGACTTCTATTTCAAATTAAAAATGTCGGGATATGATTTTCCACATTCCAATTACTATTAAGTATACTTTAAAATGATGATATACCCCCTTTATCTCTCATTAAACCATTTTATGAATCACTAAGTAGTGTATTTTTTCTAATGAAAATTACTACTATTATTCGTGACAAAAAATTGTGGTGTGAATATCCACCGCCATTTCCACTCAAGGGTATTCATCTAGATATCACTATAATTAATTAATAGTGTAATTTTAGGTATATAATTCATAAGACATAATAATTTGGTTAATATTTATGATATTCATCATTATATTATATGATCTATGTGGCACATGTGTGCATGTACATGATATGAAAGCGATAGGTGTGCCCATAGTTATATACCACCCCAATGCATTGAGTAATTATTTTAGTCTCATGAGACATCATGTATGGTATTAGGGAGTGAACTGAATCCATTATGAAACCTTTTCCACTATGTTATGAAATCACTGATATTATCCTCAACCTAGGTTTATGATTTCATGTTTAAAGATTCATCTTCATTCCCATGTTGCCTTTATGTTATCGTTATATATCAGCCCTCTTTGTTTATGTTTATGATTATAAAACATATTATGTCCCATTGAAATAAATATTCTGTAACATGTAATATAATCTTCATGTTATACTATTTTTATTCTTTTAATGGGATTTTTATCTAACCCATTTCTAATATATTTCCCCAAGCTATCCCATTTATATTCAAGAATGACGGAGTACTACTAGCATGTTAAAGAAGCTTTCAATAATGATGATGTACTACATGTTTTGAATTTTTTATGTAATGTACGTAACTACCCAAATAAACTATACTTATCTATCTTTTAGTTTTTACAATTTGTGTTCTTATGTAATAAATTAATAATTAATGTGTAATAAAGATGGGGATTGTGATACTTGGTATCATTAAAAAATTAGTTTTTTGGGGGGTAAGTAATAGAGAATTATAGAAAAATACTAAGGGGTAATATTTACCAGAATAAGACATCCCAAAATTTTGTTAAATTATAAAGAAAGTGGTTTCTAGGAAAATACATATTTTATTGGATACTACAAGGGGTTATAGCTCTCGAAAAAATGTAACTAGGCGTAACACCCGAAAAAAATCATATAAATATAGACATCATTGGGAACCTGTGAAAAAAATGGGTGTTTCTATACACTTAGTTTGAAACATCTGGGTATATTCTTTGGTAAATTCACAACATCATTATGATCCATTATTAAGGGAACAAAAAATTCCAATTAGAGACTATGTTTTCAAAGAGATTGTGGATAATAAGGATTGTAGCCTTGAAAATAAAAAGGTAAGGAAATACATGTCATTTATAAATTATCCCATTAATGTAATTGGATTGAAATTTATATGTTTAATATATTAAATTTCATCATCCATAATATACCATTTATTCTATCAAATGGTCAGAAATATGAGACAGTGAGTAAACAACCAATATAAAAGGAAATGTGATGACTTCCGAAATAAGATGACCAACCTAATTGAAAAAGGAATCACACGCTTTGTAAATATACTATCTTATTTGAATAATGTTATAAGTAGAAAAATTAATCATGTGAAATTAAAAAATCCCCCTTTGAAATAAAAATCTATAATTAAGACCATAATGTGACAAAGGACTCCAACATTCAATGGATCATCTGATCACTTAATTTTGGAGAAATAGATCAAATCCATTGAGATGATATTTACCATCCTTTAATGTTCTGAGTATTCGAATTTTGTATTTCCTATATATCATATGGAGGGAGAATCTAATATTTTGTGGACATTGATCAAGAATACATCGCCTAAGGAATAGAACATAGTGATGGGGTGGGAGGAATTAGAGAATAAAATTGGTAAATTGTTTTCTCTCCCTCTCTGACCTAAAATGAAAAGGGGTTTCCATTCCCTTAAGAAAAATGATGATGAGTCCATTGTCTCTTGAAAATAAAATGTCACAAGAATAGCATGATACACACCCAAGTTTTTTTTACTCATGAATGAAAAGTTTACCACTTCTTTGGTGGGCTACAAATGAGTCTATGAATGGCCCTAGGGATCCAAGACATTGATAGCTATGAGAAAATTGTGTGATGATTCTTCAAATTTGAAATAGAGATTTGATAATATTAATGGTAACATGGGGATATGAAGTGTAAAATAGTGTTTAATTCTTGTGGTGCATTGAAGAATCTAATTCCAGATAGAAATTTTAAAAATACTACATGAAAAAATTGTGTAAATAAGCACCGTACAAATTTTCTAAAGGCGATTAGAAAACACATTAGGTGTAGGACGCTAGGGTACCTAGCAAGGAATATATATAATTAAAGAAATACACCAATGAAATTAAAGAGAGGAATTAGCTAGTTAACCACCATTCTATTGTCCATTGTTTTAACAATAAGAAATAAGGGTATATTGAAAATAAATTCACTAATCCCTTGGTGGTAAGATACAATCAGTGAAAATGACATCGAAGACATCAAGGACGATATTATTCCATCTAAACTGCTGAGGTGGATAACACTAATGAAGTGGTTTTTGGTTTGTTAGTAATTAATTCAATCGTAGAGAATATAATTTTAAATGGTGGTTCTGTAAATTCCTTGAAATTAAACAAGGTTAAAATAACTATTCAAACACTCCCACAAATCATGGAAGAATATTGGTTAGTGAAAAGGTAAAATGAAGAAATTATTTCACCTCAGGTATATAACTCCTCCATGGTCAAAATTGTTTTTCTAAAATTCCCAATGTATATTTTGACAGTCCATTTAGTTTAATTGGATGGAATTTTGTGTATATATTGGCATTCCATACAAAGATACAACATAAATTTCTCTAAGAAATAAATCACTATTTGTAGCGTGAATCATCCTCAGATTATATACAAGTACAAGGAGGAGGATAAATGTTCTTTAGAAACAACATCATAAGAATCGATATTATTTACTTATGATAAAAAATATCTAGATCCAATTATTGATTTTAAGGAAAACATCATCCCAGAAGACATTTAAATTGTGAGGGAATACACTGAATTGCTTCTTGAAGAATTTATGGGTATTCATCCTAGCTTAGAGTTTAAATTTTCAATCCAGATTATACATGGGGAATTAAAAATATCTAAAACTCCCTAGATAATGGCTATAATGGAACATTATGATCTGAAGAAACAACCATAAGATAATATGTATAAATGATTCATAGACCTAAGTGCTTCTCTATGGGGTTTATAAATCCTCTTCGTCATGAACAAGTATGTGTCAATGCAAATTTAAATTGATTATCATGGTTTCAATAAGATCATGATAAAGATTGTGTATCATCTACCATAGATTGATGAAACGTTCGATCAACTATATAGATCCCAATACTTCTCGAAGGTGGTTATTTGATTGGGGTATTATCACGTAAGGGTGGAGAAGTAGGGAATTCCCTAGATGACTTTATATAGGAGGAACGAGCACTAGAAGTTAAAATTAATTCAATTAAGACTCACAAATTCTCCAAAAATATTCATGGACTTCATGAATAGAGTCTTTATATATTACCTTGACAAATTTTTGGAATTTTTATATATGATATTCTAATATGTTCCAAGAGTAAGGAGGAGAATGAAGAGAATATGAGCACTATGAAAAGAACCTTATTAAATGATAAGCTATATGAAAACTAGATTAAAATGGAGTTTTTGTTGAAGGAATTGTCATTATTGGTGAACATTATCACAAAAAAATTGGAAATGTGTGGACAATTCTAAGAAAGAAGAAATTTCAAGATGATCAAAGACAAAATCTGTGATAGAAATTAATAGTTTCCTTGGAATGGATAGGTATTATCGAAGATCATTAATCAATTTCTCTTGATTTTCAAACCCTCTAACAAATAAATGTCAGATATGATTCAATTTTCTTCAAATAATGAATGTGAATAGAGCTTCATGGAGATAAAATTGAGGATAATAACTAAACATGTACTTATGCTACCCATAAGTGGGGAACCATTTAGGGTATACCATGTAGCTTCAAAGGATGACTACAGTAATGTAATAATGTGGAATGAAAAAGTGATATCCTATACCAAAATGTAATTGAATTTTCATGAGTATTACTACCCAACACTTGATCTAGAGCTGGTCGTATAAATATTCTCATTGAAAATATGGGATTATTGACCCTTTGGAGAGTAGTGTGAATTATATACAAATCATAAGGGCCTCATGTGTTAATTCACATATAAATATCCTAATATGTTACAGTAAATATAATTAGAGATAATTATAGACTATGAATGATCAATCCATAACCATCATGGGAAAGAAACTAAAATGTTAGATGCTCTAAGTGGAAAGGATCTAGTAATATTATCAATGATAAGAATTGATAAGGATCTGAAATTCTTAGAATTGAAGTGGAAGGACATGGGAATCATAAATGAAAGAACATCAATAATACTTTCAAAATTTATAAAAAACCATCCCATATAGATATGATATTGGATTCTCATAGAGAATATGTGGAAATTCAGAAGAATGTGGAATTAATAAGAAAATAGAAATCCTCGAGGATCAAAATTAATGAAATAGGAGTTGTAGGTTTTGCGTGATGACTATTTGTGCCATTAAAACATGATTCAAAGAAGGAGTTTCTGGATGATGCACATATCTTGACATTCACCATCTATATAGGGTGGAAAATTATGTATCAAGATCTCTAAGAGCACTATCGGTGGGAAAATATGAAGTAACAGATCAGAAAATATACATCATGTTGTCTTGTATATCCACAAGTTAAGGCTAAAAGAAAAAAATACAAGGGGATAATGAAACCATTACCCATACTAACATGGAAATGGGAAAACATAACCATGGACATTTTCAATGGTATTATAAATATGTGAGGAGGAAATAATTATATATGGGATGTGGTGGATCATATTTCAATGAATGTAAACTTAATTTCAATCTGAGTTGATTTCTCACCCAATAAAATTGCAAGTATATACATTAGATAAGTGGGGAGGCTTCCTGAAAAACAAATATTGATTTTATCTAACCAGGATCTTTGATTTACCTCTATGTTATAGAATTATCATTAAAATTCTATAAATATTGATATGAAATTTATCCCGGCTTATCCCCCTCAACTTGATACCCAATTTGAGTGACTATCCAGACACCCAAGGATATATTGAGAGCTTGATCGGTACACTTCAAAGGATTATTGGATTAGTATATTCCCGTGGTCTAGTTATTATTAAATAATATTTCCACCCATGTATCCAAATAGAACCCCATTAATCCCATTGTGGGAAGAGGTTCATAACACCTTTATACATAGATGAAGTTATCAAATGAAAACTGTTAAGTCTTGAAGTGGTTGAGGAAATGCTGACATATTTTAAGGCCATTCATTAGCATGTCATGGAGGCTTAGAGTATGAAAAAGAACTATTCTAAAAATCATCTATGAGACCTGAAGTTTTAGGTTAGAGAAAAGGTATTCCTCTACAAATCTCTATATAATAATGTCATGATATTTTTGAATATGGGAAAGAATATTCCAAGATACATCTATCTATTTGTGATATATAAGTTCATTAGAATTGTGGAATATCGACTATCACTCCAACTTGAATTAAATCATATATATATTGTATTCCATGTACCCCTCTTTAATATGAACGTAACATACCCCTTCCATGTTTTGAATAGATATTTGGTACTATTTGAGATCGATCTATCATGTGAATGGTAGTTGGGGAAGATCTTAGAGCATATATAAAAAGTAATATTAAATAAGAAAATTCACCTATTTAAATTATTATGGAGAAACTATATGTTTTAAAAAGGGGAATGAGAACCATATTAGTTGATGAAACAAAAATTTCATTGTTTGGTTTTGTATATTAAATGAATACTTTTTGGGTGAAATTTTTGAAGGATGGAAGATTGTAACAACACAAACATCTATAAATAAAATTACCTTTTTGGATGGATTAAATTTCTTGTTTTGTATTATGGTTATAGAAAACACATGCAATTATTTTGTTTTATTATATCTTATCAAATTTAAATGACCATTGAGAATCATAATTGTTGAAAATAGAACCATTGAATAATGATCATAATATTAGTATAAATATATGGCTTTGATAAATCCAATTGACATAGAAAAACAATGTGGTGGCCTCAGTTGGTAGTATCATACCCTATGATTCCCATTTTTCATATCTTCATAGAGATAAATCATCTCTTGGATTTTCCCCTGACCAAGACCAGGCAGATATCCAACAACTAAAGCGTGAGTGAAGTTGTTTATGGGATAATATCAAGCTCATAGAGATCATGGTCCAACCCATGTAAGATGAACCACACCATTAAAATCATCCCATCATGCACCTTACCCTTAGGGAGTTTTCTAGTGTAATAAAGTGGAATATATCGAGACCCTAAGAATTTGAAAATGTATATTTTATTTTCAATAGAATAACATTATTTACTTCTTATTGTTGTTAATTTATAAATTATTTTTATTTTGATACGATAAAATAGAAATTGTTATTTTTCATAATATGTAATTTCAATTGAGACATTCCTTATTTATGAATTCATGATTTTTTTACAAAAATTCTATTATTATAAAATAATATAGTTAAATAATGTTTGTTAAATGAAAATGATGATATATTTTTTATGAAGTCAAATTTAATTTTTTATAAGGGTTAAAAAATAGTTACAGTAAAAAAACCAAGTATTTATAAATAAAAGTTGATTCTTACATTCAAAGTAAAAAAATTTATAAAATAATTTCAGTAAAATAAATATTATTTTTTGGAATCTGCATGTCGAAATAATCAAACTGTGAATTATTCATTATTTTTTAAGACAGTCAAATTTTCAGTTAAAAATTAAATATGGAATTAATATATGGTGTGTATTATAAAAAAATAATGATCCAAAAGTGATATAATAAATTATATAAAAAATTTCCACGACAAAAACTAAGATTCACTTTCAATATGATCTAATTTTCAGGTTTTTTTATTAATTTTATTAATCCATTATAAATCCTCCAAAACCTATAATATATTTTAAGGTTTTAATATAATTTATTTATGAACATGAATCACTTCCAAAACACAAAGGGTAATATTTTAATGAGTTAGTCCAAATAAATTTTAAAATAAAGTAAAAGCTCCATTTTGGAAGAAACTATTGGAAAAACCAATGGGTAGGTTTTTTGGTTTTGATTAATTTATTATATAGAATAAAAAACCGATGTTTGAAAAATTATGAAATCCTCCATACTCTCTTCCTATAAAAACAGAAACAAGCTCCCCATAATATTGACTCAAAAACAATGGATCATAGACTTACACATCCCTTCTATCTATATAGGCCTCATAAGGTACCTCCTATCTCTCAAGAATCTCCTACAAAAAATTTGGAATCACCTCCTCAAGGTATGGTATACTTTCCATGTCCTCTGTATTCAAGAATATTATTCATTTTATACCTTTTATTTCCAATTCCTATTGTTGGGATATTTTTTTCCACATCCCTCATGCATTCCATTTTATGTCAAAATGATGAGATAAACCTTTCTCTCTCATTAAACAATTTTATGAATCATTAAGTATTGTCTTTTGTCTTATGAAATTTCACTGTGATTTTTGATTCTAAATAATTGTGTTGTCCATATCTATACACCTTACAACTAAAGGGTATTAAAATATATGTATGTATCCTTCATTATTTGATTAATTCCATTTATTTAACCCACACTCATTTATTTTGGCGTTAAAATTTATGAAATACACCCTTATGTTATATGATCTTTGTGGCACACTTATGCATGTACATGATATGAAAGCAATGGGTTCACCCAAAATTACATAGTTCTCTAATTAAATGGGTAATTTTTTAGTCTCATGATACATCATTTATTGGATTATTTAGTGAAAATAATCCTTTATAAGACTTTTTCTACCATTTTATAACATATTGGTAGTTATCCTTTTCTTATTTTATGATATCATGTTTAAATTTCTTTACACCTTCCCATGTTTCATTTTTGTTATCATCTAATATCATGTATCTTTGTCCCGGTTTATGATTCGCATCCCTTTTATTTCCCATTGAGATATCTTTTTTCCAACATTTCACACTATCTTCCTATTACCATAATCTTATTCCCTTACCAGGATTAATAGTTCGCCAATTTCTTATATATGTCCCCAGGTAATCTCATTATATTTTCAAAATGATGGAATATTATGATAATATTAATGAAGTTTTCAATAATTTTGATCTAAAAAATATTTTTATGTTTAAATGTAGTGTAACTAATAACACAAAAATACTAGACTTATCAATCTTCTAGTTTTTAATATGTGTGTTCTTATATAATAAATCGGGAATTATTACACTATAAAGACAAGGGTTGTCATGGATTCAACCTCATATTTCCATACTATGTAATCTAGTTAACAATAATAAATGTCTAATTAGTTATATTGTCATAGTTTATTGAAATGTTGAGGGATTTTAATATACATTTTAGCATCTTGTAGTAAATATTTTTGTTATGTAGTTTAGAGTCATAGGAATTAGACATGAATTCAATTAATAAAATGCATCTAAATTATTCTAATGAAAAAATTAACATAACCACTAATACCATATGAATCATTATAATTTTTAAAAAAGAGATATAAAATCATACAAATCTCATTTTAGAAAACAACAAGGGTTCATGTGGGGACTTTTAATGGGATTCCCTAATGGAATTCCTATTTTATGAAAGTTGGTATAATGAGAGACTCAGTGGGGATTACACTTGAGTTTCCCTGAGATACCTAACTCACCATCTCTATTAGATGAAACAGTTCTTTGGGTGTTTAGTGGATTATCTCAAATATATGTTTTTAAATAAAATGATATCAATATATTAACTAAAGGTGTATCAGGAACAAAGGTGAATTATATTAACCCAAGTTGCTTTAATTTATATTACACGTGAGTGATTCTACTTGAGGTAGAGTTTGGATATAAACCTTGTAGAAGGCCTATCTGAGCAAGCCAAGAGAAGTATCTCAACATTAATGGTATTTTAGGGACCACGATTAGTATCTCAACTCAAGCTATATATATAAACCAAGATTAGTATCAAACCTCAAGGTGTTTTATAGAAACTAGTATGAGTATATTGAATCAAGGTATATACAATAGGGTCGCATGCCCATGTCAGGGGACTGAGTCAATTGGTTTTCAAAGTAGTATTCCTATGAAATTTACTTCCCTAATTATAGAACGATGTTAAATAAGTTCCTTAATATATTATAATGGTCATAATTCACTCCCTAGTTTGAGTCATGGGTGAAGGGTTCTCCTATGTAGGGGTACCTAGGTAAAGGACTTGATTGAAGAATTTATCTAGTTATAGGTACCTAGGTATGAAACATAGTAAAATTCATTCTCCAAAGTATGGGAACCATAAAATCAAGGTTCTCTCAAGTCTGGGACTTGGTAAAAGGATCAAATAGTCCGGGGACGTAGGGTGATACCTCTCCCTGTAATGGGTCACAAAGGAGGCTTCTCCCACATTATGGTTATGGAGAAGGAATAGCCAAATGGACCGGCCTTTATAAAGGGTTCCCCAAGTAAGGGAACTTGGGTGATGATACACCCAAGATTAATTTCCAAATAATTATGTAAAGGACTCAACATAGAATGATTATAGGCACTCATCTGTTTCTCCCTTGTTGAGGGGTCCTAGGTAAAAGCTCTCCCTATTTGGGGGCCCCTATGTAATGTAAGCCTTATTAGGAGCCCTATAAGGATGGATAGGGAATTTTTCTCCCCATTATAAACTACTTGAGATAAATACCGTGGATTGAGCCTTATGAGGGGGCTCTTGAATAGGTACGGAAAACGGAGATACTCCCACTATAATCTGTTCATCCAAATCTCATAAAATCATAAATAAGGGGTTTATTTTTGTAACAATCCCAAACTTAACTAAAAAAATATTATTTTAATAGATTTTTAATTATATAATAATAATAATATGTATTTTAGAAAAAACAAAAAAATTAATTTGAAATGCATAAAAATATAATTAAGAACACTTAAAGCCTTGACATATCATTTTTCTATGAAATCAATATTTATTTATAATTTTTTGTTTAATTTAATGCTAAATGTATAAATTAGAGAATTTAAAAAATTTCAAATGAAACAGATTTGTTAATTCAAAAATACCAAAATAAAATTATTATAAATTTTTAGGATGTTTATAAAAAAATTGATTTTTAGTTGAATAGTAAAAAATACTGATTTTCTAATATTGTCAATTTTCTAACATCATCATAATACAATAACAACAAAAAATTCATTTAATAATATTTATATGAAAATATATATGTATTAATTAAAATAAGTTATTTAAAAACACTATGATGAGTTTACAAAACCTTTGTTTAACATCTTGGAAACTTAAGTTATCTTTTACATTAAAATATGTAATATAGTTTATTATATTAAAAATCATAAACACTTGAATAAATTAAATATTAAAAAAATCACATAATTTAAATAAAAAATTTCATATTATTTAATATGTTCAATTTCATTATTTTTATAAGATATTATTACTATGATTAGCATCTCTTATGGTGAAAGTGGTAAATTAGTAATTTTTTAGAATTGTTTGGTTAGAACTGTGTGATTTTTATCTAAAATAATTAATTAATATTTTCCATAAAAAATTAATATAACAAAAATTTTAAACTTGTATATAAATAAATTAACACTCTTTAAATTGGTAATCAATAATGAATTTTATTAGTAACATTTAATAGTAAAAACTTTATTTTTCTACAAAACTATTTTTCTAAAAAATAATTATGTTTAATATAAATATAAATTTAATATTATTCGGAAATTGAATTAGACTATATGGGAACAAAATTGTTTTTTATATATTAATACTTTTATTATGTTTTTCCTTGTATTTTCAATAAAATATAATCTACTTGGGAAAAAGCTAATTACCAAGGTAAAAACAAAAATGGTAAAGTTTAAAATTTATTGGTAAATGACTTAGTGCATTGAACAAATATGTGGGAATCCATGGTTATGGATTTATAGAACATTTAACATCCCACAAACCATTATATAAATATATTAGAGTCATTGACCCGTAAATAGTGTAATTATTTCATTGAAAAGTTAAGGGTTTCCAAAAATGTTCCTTTTCATCACTTCTAAAATGGAATCACTACGACACCTTCAATATTAAACTTACCATTAGAAATTCCATGGAAATTATTAAAAATTTACATATCTTATAAGTCATTTTCTCTTAAAATCCACATAGTCTCTACAATATATCATATTTTCTTCATTCCCAATAATACATTTATGAGAACGTTCAACCTCTCCATGTGAGTAATTGTTACTCCTTAGTTTTATTTTGATTCTTAATCCTCCACTACCCACCCACCCCCCAAAGTATCCTTTAACTAGGAATATTTTAACAATTAATTATAATTAATATTTTTAATATAAATATAATAATGTAATATGACACTTCTACCTCCCAGTAAAACAATTTTAAAAATAAAGTTGACATCATGGGTTGTGCGTACTATAACCTCTACGAATGATGGGTTCTGTTTTTCATAAAATATTTACATTTATGGGCTTAAATATTTATTTAAATAATAAATATATTAAAAGTAAATTTATTGATATTTTTAAATTATAATTTTTTTATTTTTTATACCCCCCCCCCCCCCACCGGGTTTAATCAAAAATGGGAGCAATGTTCATGTATGTGCTGACTAACACCAAAACAGAATGATGTATTTCATTTTTTCATAACTTCCTTACATGGATTGTAATTAAAATTTTTATAATTTGTAAAGAATATTTTTATGAAATATTAATATTTTGGAATGATTATATTTTATAATTTATAAGTGATATTAATAATAAATGGTCATAGTAAATTTAATTGTTTTAAGTGAAATTATCAATAAACCCTTCTTAATATGAGATTATTTTGGAAAACTATGGAACAATATATATATATATATATATATTCTATTCTTTGAATTAAAATGGACAGAAACATTTATAATTATAGAGATTCAAAATCAATTTTACGATACCTTTTTAATGGTTAACATACCAAAATATTTATTTTGATATTTACCAAACAACATTAGATAACCAACATAAGAAAAAAAAATATAATAAAAAATAGAATAAGATAATAAATGGTCATTCATAATTGAAATATATATGTGTGTAATTTTTTTATAATAAAATATAAAATATTATTTATTTTATTATTTATTAAGTTATGTTTTGGTGGAGAGTGATCCATGCCAAGATAAGGGATTTAATGAACTCAATTTCCATTCATTGATTTATGTTCGTTTTTAATGAAATATATTCATATAAGATGGCTATTTTATATATTATGATTGTGTTAAACATTGATTCCTCTTATGTTTCTTGGTATATTCATTTCCTTATCATATTCCTCTTTATTGTTGATCCCTAAAAACCTAAAATTCAACTTTTTCAGGGTTGTTTGTCTCTATTTTTTGTTTCATGTGATATATTTGGTTTTACATTATATGATTATTTTATATGGTGTATACACTACCCATTTGAGATTTTATATCATTCATTAACACATATCGACTTGTGTCGAAAAATCTAATTTATTTCCCTAAGAAATTTTTTATTAGTAGTAATAGGAGTAGTAGTGGTAGTAGTAACCAAAGTCATCTCTAAAGTATAGTACTATAATATAGTTATCATTAATGAAAAATAAATTAATTATGTTTTAATTTCTTTGAAAATTTAATAAAAAAAATGAATTTAAATATAACGATGTGAAACAGTTTATTAAGTTTATTAATTTCACAATGAATTACCCTTGATTTACCTATGAAATATCCAATCCGATATTATAATTATCAAGATATGATCCTTGATCACAACCTCTTACACACATGCTTAGTAATCACTAAACACTCGCCACATGACTCTAGAATAATCAATCAATAGTATCCAAATTAAATTGGGGGGGGGGAGAAAATAATTCCTTGATAAAGGAAATTTTTAATAATCATATTCCATCCAAAACTCAGTTGTGTTAAAATTAAATTACGAAATAAAATATTGAAAACCGATAATCGATAAAAATATATCAGTGATTACAAATAAGCCTCCTAGAGTCAACAATCAAAAGTTGATCACCTCCCCTTTATCGTAATTTTAGACTCTTTACCCCACTTTTACAATGGAAATATTGGTGTTTCTAGGGTTATTAGATAGATAAAAATTAAGAAAAGTATAATAGAAAATAATACCATTCTAAAGAAGCCTGTTGGGTCATCCATGATCCTCCTCTCTCTGTCCCCTTACCTCCCAGAAGTGTGGCCTCTTAATTTATATGCATTTTCTGCCCAAGGCTTTTTCTTGTAAACTTGAAAATATTCTCTTAAAATCTATGAATCCTTCTTACATTAAATTACCTAATATATTCCTATTTTAATTCCATGTGATGATCTGTGTTAAATTACCTCTAATTATCTAATAGAGATAATGTTGTTTTGACTTTCTATATTTACATATCTTCATATTATCTTTTATAACAATTTAATAGCCTTAAAATTTATTCTTGGGTACGTTTAATTATCCATGAGGAGTCTTTCTTACAATTAAACGTTTCATCTTTTATTCATAGTGATAATATCTCTTCCCACACCTAAATCATAGTGTAAAAACCCATAACTTGTGTAAACAACTTTATTATTCCACTGTAAACTATTATTTTTATTATCATGATTTAGGGTAGGTAATATCTTCCTCTATTCATATGTGTAAGTAAACCATGGATATCAAAATGGAATCATACACAACTTACAAGTACATCATAGATCATGTTCATCCTATTTGGGATTAAAGATCCCACTATGCACAATGGTGGCTATCCAATTTTGCGGTGGAAAAAATATAGTTCAGCTAGAGCTCCCTAGTTGCGATTTTAGACTTATATAGAAGATTTAATCAAAATAGTGGAAGGGTTCATGGTGACAACACCAAGTAGAGGTGACAGAAGAACTGTGGTTGAAGGAAATAGAATAATCTCAGTAGTATTATAGGCATGACAGCTGAAAAACATGACTGTCACAAAAGAATGAGATGGTGGTATGTGGTAGTAAGAGTTGGAGGGAATACATGGTGGTAGTTACCTCCTAGAGGTTGTAACAACATAACTGCATAGTAGTGTGAGAAAACATCTTGAGGTGATGGTAGCGAGTAATGGTCGAAGGCGACCCAAGCGTATCATTTGTTATCCCGGATTTACTCTTAGGTATCTTTAAGAAAATAATGTTACCACTAGTAAACACTTAAAAATACCAGGTTACCTTTATGCATTGACTTACTTACCTTTAAAATTTTATTTCTACCACTTTTATATTTTCATTTAATGTTATAAAGTGGTTGTGGTACATTTATATAGATTTAAAAAATTTGAAGTCAATCTTATGAACGTTTTGAAATTGACCACTTAAATTTATGTGGTGGGTTTGTACCCTTAAATAGTGCTTTAAGTCCAAGATTACCATTGCACAAATTTTCAGCTAACTTTATTAAAAAATATCTACCCTTATACAATGTAAGATTTATCCTTACACATTGATTGAGGTACAGTACATGCACTTACGTAGATGTATTGTTACATTTATTCATCCTAAAAGAACTCTGAGTAACCCTTATATAGCACATGAAGTACTCTTATTCAGTGGATGAAGTACCCTTACTTATCCACTTAAATAATCCTCTATATTTTTAGAGCACTTATACTCTTACACAAACGTTTGTCCAAAATTAAATTTGACCATAAACTTTACCTAAATTTTATAAAACATCCAAATTCAGTATTTTCGTTGCCTTTTAACCAAAATAATTATTCAAATAAACGTTACGCACATTTTAATAAAATAATTAATCACATCCGATAAATATTAAAAACTATAAAATTAGTTTTTAAAATGTTACATTTTTTGAAAAAAATAATTTCATCAAATTACACCAACCTATGAACAAGGGTTTTCCTCAAGAATTGGATCTCAAAAATAAATCAAAAAGAAGTAACATGCAAAAATATTTAAATTTAAATTTAATAAAAAAATTGTAATGTTACAATAAATTTTTATGTTGGATATAAAATATCAATAATCATTAAATTTTTTAAATTCTCAATCAAAACAATTATTTTAATTTTTTGGAGTGGGAAAAATGATTAGTCTTCCCCTTTCTACAGTTAATGGTTCTAAATTCACTACTATTAATCATTCCAAGTCATTATCAGCCTCACACTAAATTTTTTTCTCTCATCTCTCATGATAAATATTCATGTGGAGTTATTCTCATACTATGAGTATATGATACTTTCTATTAGATTGAAATGGATTAAAATAAACCTCATTGTAATAAAAAATAACAAATTAAATCATGGTAACTTTTCAAAGATGGTTTTGATGATTCTTAGGCTTGAGATTGGTATGTATTGATGTGAAATAGTTTTAATGCTCATGATAAAGGTTAAAAATAAACCATATTGAATTATATCAAAATCATATAGAAATGAAAATCTACCCATTAAAGTGTCAACACCCTCTTCCAATTCTCAAAGTAAGTTCATGATCAATTTAATAATAATGGAAGACTTACACCCTCTTGAATTTTTTTTACTTCAATACTGTTTTATTTTTTAAACAGATTTTAAAATAATAATTTACTAAATTATAAAAGTTCTTGAAAAAACAATTTACATTCAGCAAATAACCTCATATAGTAAAATAATTTTCCAGGTAATGGTTATTTTTTATTCCCCTAAATAACAACTTATTTTTTTATTTTTCTACTTATTTTTATCAAGAGGGGTAGAAGAAAAATAAATTAAATGGTATTGATCATATTCCAGTAACAAAAAATAGAACTTTAAAATTTTTTCAATATAATTTAATACATCTCTTCAACCATAACATCTATCACCCCCACACTTATAAATTAAAATATAATGAAAAATTCCATGAGGAGGGTTAGAATGGATATAATGGGGTTGTAATATGGCTCATTACTAAAAATTTAACTAATAGAATGTGTAGAATAAAAAATATTATTGTAAATGTTGGTCTCAAGGATAAGTTATAAATCAATAATAATTTCTCAATCACATTAAATTCAATTTTTCATAGTCATAAAATTTAAAACCTCATATGTAAGTTCTAAGAGGTGACAGGCCCCAAGTTTTCTATAAAATTATGGTCAAGAGATAATTAAGAAAATTTGGTCAAGAAGTAATCTTATTAATGAAAAATATCAATTTGGATAATCACTCATGGAATGAATAACAATAATAAACCAATCCACATGAATTTCAAAAATTCATCATATAAAAAAGATATATAAATTTCATTCAAATGAGTGAACTAATACACTTAAATAAAAATTCAAAAAAAATTAAAATATGATTCACTATAATTATTCAACTACCCATCTTACTTATCTGATCTCATTATTAATGAAATATAAAATATGGAATTACGGAATTTTTATAAAACTTGTATCTCGTAGTTCGTTTGAGTAAAGAAAAAACGTTCAAGTGTGGGCTTGAAAATTCTTGTTAAGAACTAAACAAATATTTGTAGGGAGTTATGAGAAATATAAAATTTAACCCCATATTTCCATAAATCACTTTCTATATTCTCAATATCCATTTTAGGTGTCAATCCTAGCTGGTTTATTTTTTTAATTATGTTTTTACATATAAAAAAAACTCAGGCAAGCATTAGAACCATTTCCTTAAAATCCAAACGGGTAAAGGGGAGAAGTTTCTATGTATTAAACTCCTAAATCTTATGAAAAAAAATAAACTCGATTTTCCTCTTGTATTAACTTCTATTTACCCTCATTGTATCAAACTAACCTCATGGGAATTAATCAATAGAAAGGTTGGATAAATTCAAGCTACTATAATAGTTTTGGGTGTATATTACCATCATACATTTTTATCCTTATCCCAGTGACTAAAAATGAGTTCCCTTAACCTTATTTATTAATATATATATATAACAAAAAGGATTTTCATGAGTTACTATAATGGTTTATCCCATATATAATTAATATTACCGATCATTATCTTCAATCTAGAATTTTAGAGTAGAACATGGTCTCCAGGTTGAAATATTATTTATTAGATCATATTTTCATCAAACACTTTAATTACCTCTTTATAAATACTATAATTTTAATATGATTCACTTATAATTTGTATTTACTCTTTAACAGAAGTGTCCTCTCTTTTCAAAAAATCTCTAAATCCAAATTTTACTTCTTAACATACAAATATAATTGTGATCCAACTCTGCTGGTAGATGAAACAATTCTATAAATTAACCATAAGGGAATCGTATTTATGGGTTTAATTTAGGAATCCAATATTCCCATATTTTAACTTCAATCCTTTGTATATAACCCTTCTATTTGGTTTCATTTTTTTCTCTAAATTACCATTAATTTACCAGTTGAATAGTTCAGATTGGTGATTTGTTTGGGGATGGTAGGTTGAATATGTATTATGATACACCAAATAATTTGTATCCATGAAAACAATTAATCTTTTGAAAAAGTGGTTCCCTTGATTTTTGATGATAGATATTGGTACTCTGAACCTACAGAATATGTCAAACTTGGAAAAATCATAAATGAATTTTGACTCATCATTGTTTCTGGGGTTGACTTCCCCATATATTGAGATATAATCAACAAAAAGGAGAGAATAGGAATTAAAAAATGACATGGGAATGGGAAACATGATCTAAATTCTTAAAACTACTATGATTTCAAAAAATGGTTTTCTGATACATCCCTTGTTATTTTCAAATAACTATAGTAAATTGAATTTTTTCAGGCTTCGTGAAAAATAAATGGAAGTATTTAAAAAATGGCCAATAAATACAATATTCCATAACATTTTTCATACTTTTTTGAGGTCCAAAGTGGCCTCCAGGAGAAAGTTTGTGAAAGAATTAACATATAGATTCTATCTCACTTGAGAGAAAATTAATTCTTACTACTTAATCATTGAAAATTTTCTAATGGAATGGATCATCCCAAAAATAAGATTAGGATTCACATTTTATATTGAGTTTTTATGGGAATTATAATGATATGTTACTAGAGAATTAAACAAATAATTAACTATTATTTTGTACCATAGTGCATTACATTCAACAATTTATAGTTTTTCTCATGATATGTGATAATTTAGTGGGTACTATTATGAAATTTTAGCTTCATCACTGTTGGTAAGTTTACTGAGATGATATACCAACTAATTTTCCACTCCATTATTTTATTTTATCTCCGAAATGGAATCTTATTAATGTATTATCCATCAAACCAACATTTTCAGGATATCAGTTTTAATAATCAAGTACTTAAGTGACGTATGATCTAAAAAGAAAAATACATTAGTTCTGATCAAGTAAGATATGAATTTATCTAATGAAAAAACAAAACCAAGGAATTTTTTTACAATTTTGTTTAGTTCTGATACGTATGATCTATTTACCTTAATGAATAATTTATCACATTCAATTTTACTTCAATTATTTGGGAGAAACATTCTCACACAACTTGTTTCAGTTTATTATAATATAGCTCAAATGGATACTCCCATTTTTGTGGTATCATAATCTATGAGGAAGTAATACTTTACTTCAGATCGTCAAATTCTTCCATACAGTCATAATTAAATTAAAATTTAGTTTCTTTTAAAATAAATCTAGAAATATGATGGGAATGATTACTAATATCGTTCATAATTATTTTATATAATCATGCATTTTTCATAAAAGATATAATATTCTTTGTATAGGTTGGATGAGGAATATAATTTAAAAGTTAAATATTGGAATTTTCTACCTTAATTATTTTTTTTGTGAAATTATGTGTCTTAATAATATCAATTTCTTAACCATGAAGTTACACTTTTCAAAATTAAAAAAATGATTCTTTTGGAAATTGGTTTTCAATAATGATTCAGATTTCAGAAATAGTGATAAAAATAATTATAAAAAATCATAATTACCAAATTAATACCTCTAATAAATCCTTAATATAATCAATAAATATTATTACCATAAATGTTTGGAATTTACCTAAGGAATTTAACAACCCAAAAGGGATCCAGTTATAATAAATGACCTCATGAGTATAGGTGATGGTTATCTTCCTTTGGTCCTCTAGAGTATTAAGTAACAAAATATATCCTTAGAATCTATCCAAAATAAATTAATTATTCTCCATGATAACCTATAGATCATTTTGAAAATGAATAGAATATGAAAGTGGTCATTTCAAGTGACTTGGTTTAGATTCCAATAATCAATACTGATTCTCTAAATAGTTTCTAACTCTCATTGTAATCAACTCAGTGTTCTCATTTTCCACATTGGTTAACCTAATTTTCAAGAGATACAAATAGATTGGGTTAGTCCATTGGGAAAAAATAGATAAATGATATAAATTTATAAAAAAAATATATCACCTTCTATACTACCTTCATGATAATGGGGTTTACCCACTTTCAGGATATATAACAGTTTTGGAATCCCCCACCAAAAAGATTCAATGTGAGGATATTTTGCTTTTAGTTCTAGGGTTGTATCATAAACTCCACCTTGTGGCCTAGAAATTTCTTTCCAGAACGTCAATCAAGGTTTGTTGATAGTTTATGGATAGGTTATTATCAATTATTATTGACAATTTCTCTCCATCAATGAAGCATACATATTTAAAATCACATGGGAGAGGTTTTTGTTCCATATCTTGGAGTTTTAAGAGATATGAGAATAAATTTAGGTTCCAAAAAACCAAATAAAGAATCTCAAGTGTATGTGGAATCATATTAGATTCTTCATCATCAAATAATTTGTCAAATAAATCAAATTTTATCTCTACATCAAACTTGAAATTACAATTTCACGATTTTGGGGTACTCACCTATTCCATTGTATTTTTAATTGGAACGTTATCTTATTATGAAATTAATTCATGTAGAATACTTGAATATTCAACACGTTTAATACCTAAATCATGAAATGTTGTAAAGAGTGCAGGATTGTTTGAAGGGTTCTTTATTGATTCAATAAAGCTAAAGTGCATCGTGTTGTCTCCATTCTCCATTTTAAGGATTCCTTAATGAAAAATGATGATTTTATTAGTAGTATTTAGGAATAGTATTCACAAAATGGTTATTTAATGGATCAACTATTTTTCTTAGTTGATGGTAAGAACATATAGGTCCGATAGAAAAATCAATCCTTCAACTCTTAATAATACATTTGTTTTTTGAAAACTTATTTCGGAAAAATAGTGGATATGATTTCCAATTGGTCCAAAATTCTTATCAAACTCAACTCTCATATTTGAAAGATGAAAACAAATTATGATACATGGAATTTAGGGATGAACCAAGATAACATATTGAATTAGAAAAATTCAATGATTTTGAAGTGAATGGAAAAGAAAACATCTATGGATCTTGGTAATTTTTTTCAATGGGGTTATTGTAAAAGCAGTGACACGTATTCCTAATCTTAGTCTCATATTTCCATAAAATCTCTTAATTTTGACACAAATTTTCTTAATAAATCAGCATACTTGGGAATTTTTCATATGAATTTCAATATATGGGTTATGATTTTAACATATTGAAAGTTTTATTGAATCTCACTTTGATGTTAATTTTCTTCCATCTTCTTTGATTGAGTAAAACAAGAAGGGAATGGTGGAGGGATTTCCTTCTTTTTTCTTTGCAGCCTTTACAACGGTGTTTCAGTTATTTAATTATAAAAAATATCTAATCATTATTCTTTTATATTTTCCTCATCTCTTTTTTGGAAGGGTTGGTCTTCAAGAATATGTTTTGGCTTCCCATCCATTCCTCTTTCAGCTTTATCTAGAACTTCCTTTAGTTTAGGTGGTTGAATATCCTTAACACTTATGATGTCCCAAACTAGGTTTATAGATAAGTGACTAATCTAGTTATCCATAATGCCTCAAATGTGCATCCATATAGACTAGGGGTTGCTGACTAGCAGTGAGGGTGTATAATTTACGATTGGGAAATTATACCATATATATCATATTCCAACACAACAGTAATAAAAAGAAGTGGAAATATTATGGTATTATAAATAGGTAATCCCTACATATAATAAAAAACCTACATAAAGAGGTAAATTTTATCACATATAGATGATGTCATGGTGATACAAAAATTAAGCAGGTATCCATACAGTACTGATATAAACAAAAATACACAAAAGACCCAAATACACCATCTCAATGAGGATACCGAACACTACATTAGTCATTTATTCCAAAGGCGTTATCTAAAAAATGAAGTTAACCTTCTTCAGTTGGGTGCTTCCCTTTATCCATAAAAGCATCCATGAAATCTATCGGGGTACAAAATGGTGGCCTAAATAGGGAGTTTGTACAACTCATTAGGTGACCACCAATGTTGTCTAATACAATTAATTTATGTGAACATAAAATATATCATTGTAAATTTATAATAAATAAAATAAAGTAAAATAAAAGAAAATGTATCGAGGTTAGGCTCCCCATGGAAAAAATGTCTATCCTTTCTTACTATGGTTGATGTGATGTATCTTTGAGTATATAAACTTTTATTTATATTATGGATACAAGGAACAAAACCAAGGAAACCATGTATAGGAACCATAATAGATCCATAGGTGACCAATAATATAAAATACCTTTGGAAGTATACCCACTCACTTTGATCAATCGATATGTTCGTCTATTTTCTTTAGGTATAATCAAAGCGGTGATCCCTTAGCGTTACACTACTGAGGGTCCATAATTGATCTGATGGAGTTAGTAAAAGGTAATGATAGTATAGACTTGATTAGAATCCAAATAGACAATCCAAGGCAATCTATGTACGAGAACATCATACTGAATCTTATATTCTCATACTAAGAATTATAAATATATAGAGTTATTAGATGAATCATTAATGTTTGACTGATTCACTTATGTATTTAAGACATTAAATGAATCCCCATTTGTTGTACCACATATCATTTATATCAATAACTCGGATGGGGTCATATAAGTTAGTACATGTCATTATTGGTCTGGAATTAACGGATTAATCAATACATGGCATACATATAATAGTTTTATCAATGTTCATAATAGTTTCCAAGAATAAAATATCAATTTATCATAATTCCATGTGACCTATTCATTCCTTTTAATTTAATTGATTTAATTTTATATTCATTTTTAAAAATGAAAACCCAATAACACCAAGGAGTGTTTTTATTAAATTTAAATAATGGTTTTCAATGGAATTTACGAAAACACACCCTAATGGGTGTATCATTATGAGCTTCTTAACCTTTAACAATGCCTAATGGACTATTGGACCCTCTGCGTTAAGGTTTAGGTGATTAATTGAAGTACTTACAGAACATGGAAAAATTGCATAAATTATGTCATCTTGCACAATGACCATAGGTATAAACATCAAAAATTTTGGGAATTGTAATCAAATACCTACCATAACCCTTATAAATCTCATCATCTTATATTGGAAACAAATTTTTCCTAGAACAAGAGGAATTTGAAATCCATTAAAATCGCAGAAAATATTTTATAATATCTCAAATGGATATAGCATCGAATAAGGTTAATAAAACTATGGAAGGATGGTAAATGATTGTTAGACATACCGAGGCTATTCCAACATGATCTATGGTGAAGGAAGCAGTGTATGGATGAGAAATATACACCAAAAACTCTAAAGAGGGAGATGGAGAGCCTTAGAGGGTCTGCTGCATGCGAATGGGGAAGGGTGAAGTAGAAAATTATTTTTAAACGATATGATGAAAAAAAATGAAAATTTCGATAATTTTTAATAGGTAAATAATTTAGATTCACAGTTTCCCAAACCATTCACAAACTATGTGCACCTAATATCTTAGAGCATATCCCCTCACACGGTCAAGGTGAATGGTTAGACAACCTATGTGGAAATCATGCATAGTGAACCTGAAATAAATTATACTGCATTAAGGGTTTAAATTATATATTCTCATGATTTAACTAACCTTTCTCCTAAATTTTCTTGTTCTCATATTTGATGTTCATAGTTATCCAAATAGTGCAGAAACCCTATTTTGTATCCTGATTCTACAAGAATTCATACCTATGGGGCACCGAATGAAATTTAACACTCCAAAAACCTTAAATAATCCTTCGAGAACTTACATTAATTAAAAAAAAATATAGAAATTAAAATGGTATGAATTATACATAAAAATAGGGATCTTATAACCTCTGATGCTTAAGACAACTCATCCCCGAGTTTCCCTTCTAAGGGTGGTTGAGTTGTATCCAAGAAAAATTTTGGCCATAGATCATGTATAATATACACTCACTCCATGGTTTTCCTCCATAAAAGGTCAGGATTCTATATCACACAAACTGGAGGAAATTTTCTACCTCAAAGATTCTTTGTGGTATGTTTGAAAATCCGAACTTGTTTCTCATCAATGGAGCATTTGATTATAACTTAACTTCACCTTAATCAAATAATTGAGATGGTTATGATGAATTATAGTGGATATAAGATAAATATAATATATATTTTGAATCCTTTTACCGTGGAGGAAGAGCTATATGATATGCTACTAAGAATACACTCACAATGATCTCAAAAGGAACGAAAAATCTAGGTATCAACTTACCTTCCCCCAAAATCCATAAATAACCCTATCTAGGTGTGACTCGTAAGAAGTCATGATCCCTTACCTCAAATTCAAGAGTACTAAGAGAAAATTTTCTTATGAATTATTATTATATTGGAGTGTATCTATAAATTTCCTCATTAATTGTACTTGTTCCTATATGTATTGAATGAGACATTGTCCTTGTAGTGTTATATCCCCTCTCTCTAGACAGCACTGACGTCAATGGTTTATCCTTTTATTGAGTTCCACATAAAGATCCATCTATATAGACCTTTGTAGACTATTATTATAGGAAAAAACCAGAGCAATTTTAATTTCCCAAGAGCCTCCAAAATCATGAACACATGCTCAAATCAGGTCCTATTGTACTTGTACAATGTGTTAGGACATACTGTTGGACTGAGGGCGGTGCATTGTACTCAGAAGTGCATGTGAACCAAGATCCTTCTGCAACCCAAGCTAAAAAATAGAATTTAATAGCACATACATGCCTTCTAATATCGTACATGGAATCCCATGATGTCATATAATCACTTTGACATAGATTCTCTCATGCTCATACACTCCGAATGTCTCTTTCATAGGTAAGAAGTTGGTGAACTTCATCAACCTATACATGATAACCTATAATGTGTCACTACCTTGGGCTTTCTACAGTATCCTTATAATTAATTCCATTGTGATTTCATCTAATTTAAACTATATGATGGTTAGGGTTCATAAAAATCTATCATTATTTAGGTGTTCCTATTTTACTTGTTGATAGGTGGAACAACAAGTAGCAATGCTTTCAATCTTATTTTTCATCACTAGACACAGACAATATTATTTCACGTCATGATACATTTTTTATTCCAGTATTCAGTAACCATATAGAATCATCATATTACCAAATAAATTTACCTCACATATCATTAGGATCCCATACATGCCCATGAATAATTATAATCACATCCTTATCGAAAACCCAACAAAAAGGTTGTTCCCAAAAATAAACTCTTTCCTTCAGGACCAACCCTTTAAGATATGATTCTTTACTCCTCTATATTTTATAAATAAATTATGAAACCAATGAAAAATTAATATGGATAGGTTTCCCAGGACATTCCTAGAATACCAAATTCCTTTTATAAAGATGATTCGTCAATATCTATTCACTACCAGATTCCTCAAAACCATGAGTCTAAGTCTTTTGAATCAAATAATCAGAAACGAAATTTCCATTCCTTTGTGTGTAAACAATCTCAATTTCTAAATACTAATGATATTAAACCAATTTTCCCTATTGATGGTTCAATTAGTAATGTGGTAATATGTGTTTGAGGATAAAGTGGTATGGGTATTCCATGAATTATTTCCCCAATAGTTAATGTCCCAAACAATGCAAGGCATGAATAATATATGCTAACTCTAGGTAATTTTTTAGTAATTATACTCATAAGGCCTCAAATAAAGATACATATAATCCATGACTCATTCCCCTTACATCAAAATATCTCCCAGACTGATGCTGGATGCATCACAATACACTGTGTAGCCTCTCCCAAGGTGATGAAAAAATAGGATCATCAATGACTTCAACCTTCCTTTCAACTCCATAAATGTATTCTCACATGATTCAATCCAATTAAACTTAACCCCCTTTTTATTTAAGCCTATAAGAGGTGTTTCAATGTCGGAAAACGTTTGGATGAAGTTTAAATAGTTACCTGACAGTCTAAAGAAGCATCCAAAATCAAATACATTCTTAGGATACTCCTAAGAAAACATAGCTCTAACCTTCCCTCTTTCCATAGATACCCCTAAATCAGATATAACATGACCCACGAATTGAACTAAATTGATCCAAAATTGGAACTTTGTTAGTATCTCTTATAGTAACTTTCTTGTTTATGGTATTGGAATCATATCAAGGTGTTTGGCATGATTGTGTCTATTCTAATAGGACAATTATATGTCACCCATAAAAATGAACACAAAGGAATCCATGTATGATTAGAAAACTTGATTCATCAAACCCATGAAAATAGCCGGTGAGTTGGTTTGATCAAATAGTAAAATCAGATACTCCTAGAATCCATACATACTTCAGAATGTTGTACATGGTATATCTGATGTTCTAACTCTCATATGATGATATCCCAATATCAAATTTATTTACAAGAAGTCCCTCTCTACCCAAATATGGTTTAAGAGATAGTTTATTTGGGGAGTGAGTAGCGATTCTTGAGTGAATGTTGATTTAACCACCAGTAATCCAGACATAGTCATAGAGAACCATACACATTCTTGGAGACAAGTCTATATGAACCCCATGAATAAGTATTGGGTCCTATAAACCCCTTTGATTCTAGGTCCTTTAAACTCATCTTCAATTTCATAATCTCTATATGATCTATACTATATAGTCGGCTAAATTTGGGTTACGATCCGTGAAAATGATTAGTTGTGAATTGTACCTCTATCTTATGTGGTATCTAAGAAAAAAAATCAAGAAATACATCTCTGGATCTATCTGCCAATGGTGGAAATATACCTTCCATACTCTCTGATAAAAAATATAATGTCTTTAAAACTACGCTAAAACGCCACATATAACATGATTCTTTGGTCAAACACAAGTTTCCTGGACATCCTATTCTCCCTTTTAAACATGCATACCACCTCGATGTTATAAGTAAGACACCCAGCAGTGGTACAAAACATCATGGGATCAAAATGGATATAACCAGTATATAAAAATAATTCTGTCACAGCCTCTCATCTCAGTGATAAAAATATTATATAAGAATTAGTATTTATCCATATTGTGGGGGTTGTCCTTTTATCATTGAATACACTCTAACCATAATCCCAATGAAGTTTCAAAAGACATCAACACCCACAATATTATATCTAAAGAGAAATAATTCCCATTAAGGATGAATATATAAATCAGTGTGATGTTCCAATGTCAAAAAAGAACATACTAATGTAAAGGCTACTAAGAAAAAAAAGTCATAATAAATATTGGTAAACACACTACTCCTCAGGTGTAGGATATAATTTATATAACTATATAGATCAATGAACAGGAGTTACAACCTGACTTCCATGACCCATTCTTCTCTACTGGTGTTGCTCAACATGTGTCTAGCTTCCTTGACCATAACCACCTCCTCTACCTAAACATCCAATGTTACTCCAGATTGCTCCCTATCAAGGAGTTATAGAACCCAATACGTAAATAAAATATCATTCAATTACACTTTTATTAGAAACTAGTGGGATGGTCATGGAAATTATATTGAGATATCTCATTCTTTCATAGGCTCAAAAATCTAATGTCTCTGTTATAATGGGGATCCATGTGACCATGGCTTCAACATTTATGGAATGCCTCAATTCTGCCAGTTTGTACACTCTAACATCCAATTACCTCTCATGAAATCTTAAAAGGAAGCTCTCATCCACTGTATGATGCACTACCTAACCTAGAAGGTGAAACACTACTCCATGCACAATCTGCTTCTCTCATATTATGCTTTAAGATAAGGGCAAGGTTCACTTTATAAAAAATAGTAGTAATTCCTAAGACATTCACCTAAGATCAAATGGAATACCTTATCCCATCCTCAATAGTGTTTCATGGAACATGTCATCGCCCACAAGAGTGGGAAAGAAGCACTAGAGCTTCATGAAATGAGATGAGTAAATAGTACCATTTTCAAGATTTATTGACACCCTAACATGATTATCTCTCAATGTTTTCTGAGATAATTAGTCAGATACATTTGTCTATATGTTCCTCCATTCCATGCCTTAATTCTAATCTGCTTGTTTAAGAACATCCCACAATCGTATGGCAGATTAACATAGCTTATATGGTGTTAACTTCATCCTCCTTTCTAATGGAATCCCCATATACTCAAATATCCTAACCACTTATTCTAACCAACATTCTAAAACATGGTGTAAATCATTTCCCATAAATTCTAGGGGGTTATCCAATAATAATTTCATGGTCAACTGTAACATAGTCTCTGAAGGTCATAGAGCTCCCTCTATGGATGACACTATATGGAGAAACCCCTCTCTCAGTTGATAATCATTTAAAATAAAAGGAAAAACATGTGGTAATATGTAAGATGTCTTAGGTGGAACTACAGGTATTTTGGCTCCTTCCACCTTAGGATCATGATCGTTGCCACCCTCCTGATGCTGGACCTGAGCCCTTCATAGAGACATATGTCTACAAAACCAATCACATGCCTAAAAAAAGATACAAGGTGGAATATAATATTCATAGGACATAAGTACTATTATAATACCTCTCTAGAAGTGACACACTAACCCAATCACCCTTATCTAATGTCTAGACAAAAGTTATGATTTTAATTTTTAATCAAAATGATTCTATTATATAGGGTGTTAATTACGAGTTATATAGGAAATATTGTTTAGGTTTGGACTATCATATCAATTTAACAGAAACCATTTATTCACTGTTATTAAGGTAAATTTTATAAGTCTCTATAAAATAGTTTAGTTATAAAGATTTATATTCCCATGATGTAAATAAAATAACTTTATAAGCTACTATTAGTATTCTGTTTAGTTGTAACCTGCTTTTTACATCATTCCACTGATTCTTCTTTCGTTGATCTCTCATGGTATTTATAATTATTATCCATTTAATTAATTTTTTATGATTAATTTTGTCAATTTTTTATAACTGTTAATGATTCATTTTTTCTTATAATGAAGAATCATTCTTCAGATCATGTTAAGATTACAAGACATCCCATAGACACTAAAATTCCTTCTAATAAATATATTTGGTTTTTTATTAGATCTTTCCATAGATTAAAAGTATATTATCAAACACTTAAAAATTCATAAAAATTAATTTGAAGATTTATGTTTTTCTATACTTCACCCGGGTTTTGTGATACTTTTATATAAATAATCAATTTTCATAAGATTTATTAATTGATATTGTAATAAATATTTATCAATTATTATCATTATATCGTTGAATTATCCTTATTTTTTTCAAATCTATAATTGTAAACTATATATTTTATCATGTGGAATAATATTTTTTCTTATTGATTCTGTAAAAAAGATATATAATATTGTTAAAAATTTAGAAATATTTTTTGAAAAACATATTTTTCATGTTGATTTTTTAAAAAACGATGTCAAACATGATCTTTAAAGTTGGTTGTTAAAAATTGATGGGAAAAAATTGTTAATGTTTTTTTAATTATTTAAAAATGGTCTTTCACATTTGTCTTCTAAAAACTGATTTATAAAATAGGTTTTGGACATAGTGTTTTCAAAACAATGTTAAAGATCATCTTTCAAGTTGGTTTTTAAAAAAATGGACTAATAAATTTTAAAAACAATTATGGTTGGTTTTAATAAATGATTTTAGAAAAATGTATTTAAACCGTTTCCTTCAAAGACACTGGCTAAACAACAAACATTAAAAATATAAAAAATAGATACAAAAAATGAAGTTTTTTACTAGTTTATGTATGATATTTCCAAGAAGGGTTATAGTTGTGTCAAAATTAGTGGTAGAAGATTTAGTTCACCTATGATGTAGTTGTTTATGAATCCACGGTATACAAAGGCACCATACTTATAAGATTATGATTTTGATTTTACTGTTATGTAATAATTATTCCCATAAAAATATGTAATATATTTTTCTGAAATGTGTTAGTAGATATATTTAATATCAGATCAATGTTTAGTTATCCATTGGAAACTAGGATGAGAAAAAATTACTGAGAAATATAAGTACATGTCTATGTATAAGAAAATATTGTGGAATTTTTTTAATGAATGGAGAGATTGGTTTTTGACCAATTGCAAACCAATATAGATATTACAGGTGGATGTGGATCTTGTATAGTTTCTCCTATGGGTTATAACATAGAAAAGGGTGTGTCAAGATGGGTTCAATCACCATTGGGTGCATCAAATCGATCCTTGTTGTACACCTAGTTTAATACTCCCTAGGGATATTTTTTAAAAAATCACAAACTCTTTATGAACCATCAAAAAATATTTGAATAGATGGTGACCATTAATGACATAGGATAAACCTAATATGTCATAGATTTAAATTTTGGGTCATTAGTTTTTCATCATATAAAATATTTTCCATATTATTTACTTTGATTAAGGATGATTGATTGTTCTTATTATGGCTTTGTTTTTAGTAAGGGGTTAAAGATAGAATAATGAAGTCGATGTGGTGACTGGTATGTTCAAATATTTAAGTATCTTATTTGATCATATATACATAAATTTCTATATGTCATGAAAAATATTTATGGATATTAATTTATATCCCCTATAGTCAGATGTTGAATTGGTAATGAAAACCCCTAATGGTAAGTGATCGCATCACAAATATAAGATTATTCTATTGTTTATGTATTTGGGAATGTGCTTGCTAGAAACCTAGTTATTCACCCCTTTGTTTAACTTTATGTTATGTTAGGCATCGATTGGAATTATGTACACAAATACCACATCAATTTGCATGGAATAGAAGTCATATTTGATATTCCAAACCAACATATGATCTTATATTATTGTGTCGATAAAAAACAACTTTTGGTGGAGATCACATCCATTGAATGGGACTTTGTTCCCACCCAAAAGGGATTTTTCTCTCAGAAGGATGGGGAAAATTCAATATTGAGGATATGCCTATTAGGTGGGATATTTTTGATGTATTTCAAGAAGAGTTATCTAGCCTTATGCTAAATAGTGATGTGGAGTTCTTAATATAAATCATACATGGTGCTATGAATATTTCAATGAATCCCTATAGAATGTCCTTGATTAATTTATAGGTAATGAAGAAGATAATACTAAATAATATTGATAGGGGATTTATTAGGACAGGTGTGTCACCTTGGGGTTCACCTATTCTTGTTTTCAAGAATAAATATGGATAGATGATAATATAAATTTATTTTTCAGAGATGAACAAGATCAAAATCAAAAAAATATTACATGCCCCGTATTGATGGATTGTTTGATCGACTACATAGAGCTCAATAATTTCAAAAATTTACCTTCATTTTGTATATCATTAATTAATGTTTATGATAGAGGGTGTTCCCAAGAAATCATTCCATATAGTACCATGTATGATTTACCTTCATTTTGTATATCATTAATTACATGCCCTGTATTAAATGTATGTTCATAGATTTAGTGAATATAGTCTTTCTAGATTACCGTAATCAGTTTTTAGTATCCTTGGTAGACAATATTCTTATCCATTCAAGGATAAAGGAAGAGCATGAAGATTACATGATAATTGTTATTAATACCCAAAGGAAGGATAAAATGTATGAAAAATTTGCAAAATGTGAATTTTGGATAAAAAAATAATTTTGGGTACTATAATCTCAACAGAGTGTATATCGGTGGATCCATCAAAGTTGAAAGTTATTTAACATTGGCCCAGACTAACCAAGATGACTAAGAAATAATGAGTTACTGGTTTTTCTTTATATAATTGAGGTTTTTTGTAAAATATATCATGGATGTACCATCCACTCACCTAGTTTACTTGTAAGGGACCTAAGTTCTTTTTCATAGATGAATGTGAACATAATTACAAGGAAATGAAGAAAATATTAGTCAACACACATATGCTTTCACTACCCAATTTTGGAAATGGTTTTCTAATATAAAGTGATGTATCAAAGAAGGGAATTGGTTTTTTTCTCAGGAATAATGACATGGTTAAAGACTATGCTTCATTTAAAATGATGTTTCGTGAGAAAAATCACCCAACTCATTACAGAAGTTTTAAAAAAAAATCACTTTTATGGAAAAGTGAAAAAACAAAAAAGGAATTAAATAGGATCATTTAACACATAACTAAATCCCAAAATAATTTAAGAGAATGATGGGATTATTTGAACCATTTACTCTATATATCCCCCATTGTAAAGTAGTTACCTTAGTTTCTGAGTCTTCTATGATGATTTCTTCAAAATGGTGGGGTTATTTATCCAATGTTAAAATGTATTCCTCCATATTGATCATATTTTCATTGGATCCTCATGAAAAAAATTGATCTTCTGTATTGATACATTCCCTTTGGTTCCCCTTAAGATTAACTTGGATCATTATTTCATACATTTAGGTAGCCTCCTCCTTTGTAGCATTTATGTGGAAAGATCCTTCCAACATTTCTTCATTCGAGTGTAGAAGGACCTCCAGACATTTTTATTTTTCTAATTCCACAATTTTAGGATTTCTACTGAAATAATTGATGGTCCCAACTTCTTGTGACACTAATTTAATGGAAACTTATGTCTACTCTTTCCAATTAGAAACCACACACTCATTGTTGTCCCCTTATTTTTTATTTGACATTTTCTTCATTGTCTTAGTCAAGTAAGATTTTTCCTTATGATATTTTAATTTTTACCCTTATGAAATATGTGTACCTCTATTTCTTAGTTAAATTTATTTCCCTTATTCCTCATTAGGATATAATGACCTCTATTATTCATATGCTGAATAGTTTCCATAGAAATTTACAGGACATTTCATCATCAGTCGAGTGAATATCCTGCTCTCCATCTTGGACGGGTATGGACTCTGTTTTGTAGAATCCTTACACTACATAAAAATGACTATTAGAACCATTTATCTTCCTTTTCAACTTAGGGACCATAATTTTCCATCCATACTAATGAAAATCTCCAACCAGAAGTTCACTAAAGTCCTAAAAGTGGTTCAAAATCATGGTTGAGTTAGGGGATACCTATTGATTAATGGTCTCTTGTATTGGAGATTCTCCTTCATCGGAATGTTCCACAACATGTTCAATTGGTGTTGATGGGGGTGATCTCAAATTATAACTATGAGAATACTCTTTTATTTTACACCCCATATTGAAAACAAATTGGAAAAGGATGGGAATTGGGAGAGGATCTGAGACGAGCCTCCCCCACCATCAGCATAGACTGTACGGTTCTAACCACATCAGGACTCAAACAAGAATAATTATCAAACCCATTTGGTAACAATCTATGAGACCAAAGGAAAAAAATTGACATAGCTGATGACATGAAATGTTAAAATTGAACCAATTATCATATACCATCGGTTGGTGTAAATGGAGCTCCTCACTAACCTTGATCCAAATAGCATCAATAGGGTAATTTGAGAAGTAATCTTATACACATACGCAAGGACAAATAGGATGGTACAAGGATCTAGATCAGTCATTGAAGGCATGAAATATCTTGATCAGATTACCCAAAATTTGAAAAATTTTGATATTTTGGAAAGAAATGGGAAACCCCGAAAAACATACCCAAATCATAGTAGGAGGGTGATCAGAGTTTTAATGTAAATAATTGCTTCATATGAAAATACATAACTTGAAAACTGTGTAATATGGAATCCCTTTGGCCCAAGTGGTGATGAGATCATCAGTGCATGAGAAACACATAATGAAATGTTGAGGGTCTATAATTCCGACCATGACTCGATATTATAGGGATCTGGAACCACTGAAGAATCTATTGAATCCATCAAGCGATAGATGTCATCGGCTAAAGAGAGATACTAGGGAAAAATCATTAAGATTCTGTACCTCTGAGACCTCCTAGAGAAAAATAATATGTGATTCACTCCCCCAATGAATAACTGGGACTTTCAAACAAAGGTACATATGGGGTAAGCCAAGGAGGAGGGATGTATTTTTGAAAGGGGAGAAACCTGATGGGTCGTTCTTGGTTTACTGGATAGGAGGTTGGTGGGTTGGTCATCTCTGCCATCCAAAGGGAACAATTTCAACTCTAGTGTTTCATGGGGAAGATGAGTGGAGCTATGGATGTTATTATTTGATCTAGATCAATCAAAACTTTTTATCTCACTCAAAATCCACCCAAGAGATATGAAAGTCAGATGGATCTTGAAGTACACTGAAGATACATGTGTGATCAAGGATAAATCTTTGGAAGTCAATGTCGCTCCACCCCTCGCCTATAGGAATCGTGATCGATGATGGACGATAAATAAATCCATCTACACCTCCTCCTTCATGACCCAAATCCATGTATTCACTCTTCAAGAAATTTCACCACCATCAGGAGTTGGCTACCACCTTAATGAAGATCCTAAAAAATTATACACCTCATTATTTTGAGTAAGTTGTTATAATTTCAATTTTAAATATATGGATGAATTACATTTATAGAGAAATGAGTGATATATTTACTCATTATAAAATTTTAAAGTATATATTCACATAGAAATAGTTAAACATGTTCTAGAGGAGATGGTTGGTATAGATTTAAGAATATAATTTACCCATACATTACCACCATGGGAATGGGAACATGGTGGCTAATGCTTGGAATCAAAAGGATCATGCTAGACAATCAACGATGTGTTTTAAAAAATACCCAATATTTCCATAGTTCCAAAGGATATATCGAGATATCTTTAATGAAGAGATAAAATCATATCATTCTCAAATAAGTATCTAACCATCTATCCTTTTGAATATTAAAGAGGTACAGAGTGATGATGTAGAGCTACAGAAGAAGGTTAAAAATGTTCTTTAGTTCAACCTTTATTATTATATAATTATAATGTTTAAGAACCCTGTATGTGTTCTATACATACCATATTTGAAAAAGTAGTAATTAGATGAAGCTCATAGTTCACCATTATCTATTCATATTCAAATTAAAAAAAATTTATAGATATTTGAGAGAGTATTTCTAGTGGGATGGAATGGAGAGATATATTGTAAAGTTTTTATCTCGGTTCATGGTATTTCCACATGTTAAGGGAGAGAGATAAAAGTATTAGGGGATGTAACAACCATTACCCTTACCAGAATAGAAATTGGAAAACATCACCATGGATTTTTTTCATTTCACTACCTAATACATATACATGTTTCTAAGTAACATGGCATGTAGATAATCTCCTTATAAATCCATCACACTTCACTTATATTAGAGAAGATGTTTCTCAAGATTAGATAGATTTTAAATAAAAAAAATATTTTATAACTTTTAATATAGTTCCACATTCAATTTTATATAATCGGGATATGAGGTTTAAATTATTGTTCTCATGATGTATTCAATAGGCTTTGGATACAAAGTCATGTTTCAACACATATTATCATCATAAATAATATTTTTAGACTAAGAAAATAATTCAAATCTGAGAGGTTATTATAAGATCTTGTTCTATGTATTTCAATGGTATTTGGGATCGACACCTTCCTCTAATAATATTTTATTACAACAATAGATTTTTCTCAAGTATTCATATGGTGGCTTATGAATCCCTCAATGCAAATAAATGTATAACTCCAACATGTTAGAGTGAGGTTGGAAAAATAAATATATTTGGACTTAATATAGATGATTAAATGATATAGAAATTCATATCCATTCAATATCACATCGAAGCATCTTAGAGTTGATAGAAAAGTTGTGATGACAATCATCATCGTGATCTAGAGTTTGATTCTAGGGAGAAGTTTTTCCAATGAATTTCACTATGGAATAAGATTATGCAATTTTGGAAAAAAATGATAACTAATTTGTAGTTATATTGTCCCTTTCTATATTATTTATCGAGTAGGAAATGTTTAATATCACATGGTGCTACCACCGAACCTCTCTCAAGTACATGATGTGTTCCTTGTATCTCTCATGCGTAAGTACATGCTTGATCCTCCAAAAGTATAGAATATTAAGGTCACACCATTGGATAATGAAAATTACTATGAGGAACTAACTATTGAGATTTTGGATCCTACATGGAATTTTCTATGATATTATAAAACTGACTTTGTTATGTTTTTCTTGCAGAACCACTAATTTGAAGAACCTGTGCGGGAACTTGAGGATAGGATGAGGCATAATCTCCTTCAGTTGTTTGAATTTATTTGATTTAATTTTGAGGGATCAATTAATTTAATTTTTAGTAGAATGTAGAACCTAGATATTTTATGAAAAAAATGGGTTTAATTTTTTATATATCCTGTTTTACAAGAAACTCGGAGTTTTAACAGACCATGGTATACTATTAACATTATTTATTAAACATAATTGTTATAACCTTGCCATAAAATATGGTGGTATTAATTGTAATACAAATATTTTTAAAGTTAAATATAAATGTTTTAGTTAAAAATATATAATTATAAATAATCCCTTAATTTTTTTAATCAACATGTCAAAATTATCATAGGTTTAAATTTTGATATTTTTCTGAGAATATTAGTTTTCAGTGAAAATTTAAAAATACAGATTTTTATTAAAAACTACCATTCTATTTAAAATGTTTACAAAGTTCAATATTATTTAAATTAATTAATATTATTTAAATTGATTTATTCTGAATTCTATTTATTTCGTTGGAATCAAATTCGTATTGACATTTGATGTTAAAACTTTCAATACTTATGAAACTACTCACTTTGGAAAACATCTTTTTTGTCGCATCTACAGGTTTGATTTTAATTTATATTTCACAAATTATATATATTTTATTTATAAATAATTACTTCAATAAGTTTATACATAATAAATGATATTATATAATAAGTTTAACTTAATTTTTTTAATAATGAATAGTAAAAATATTGAAAATTAAATACTACAGTTAAGGTTAAAATGGATTTATCATGGGTTAAACTATAAATATAAGGGTTAAAATGAACTAAAAACTTTTATAGATCCTATATTCTAGAAATTTTTTCAACCTTATATTTAATAATTTTTTATAATAATCAATTTTTTTAATCCATGTGGAAAGGGTTAAACTGGGGTATACATTTTTATTTTCAAAAAATCAAATTGTGTCATCTCCAGCACATATAAAAGGGCACCCCTATTCCCTCATATTCACTCTACCAATGACATTTGGTTCTAGAAATACCTTCTCAAATACTTTCTTTAATCCATAAAAACATTTTATTGTCTTTATTTTTATTATTAAACCCTCCTAATAAGTCTTTTAGGGTTATCCAAACGAGGTTGTTTGAAGAATATATATCATTCTTCACCATGTGTTATTATTTAATTTCGTCTTCCAACTACTTAAAATATTATTAAAATATAATGAAATATTAACAAAAATGTATTCCGTATAATTATATTTTATTATTTTTGTTAAATATAATACATCAATCTCCCCTTTCATCAAATGTGAAAGAAAACCATCAAACATGTGTACGGAGGACTACTGCCTAGTAGGACGATGTAATTTGTTTTCCATCACCGCCTCTCACGGTTGTAGAAAATGATGGATTTAGTGTTTATATATTATATTTATGAAATATTTGTACTATTTTAATTATAATATCATTTATAACTTCTTATATTTCAATCCTTTGGAAAATGATAACATTGCTCATGCACACGTGTGGGCTACAGCTTCCACAAAGTGATGTGATACGTTTTTCATCTTATTTTGACACGAAATTAAATAAGGATAGATTATATGAATATATATATAATATATATAATATAAAAATAATTCTTGAAATATGAACTAATATTCACCTTTATTCTTTCCCTCCATTGAAAAAATTGAAATTGAGTTCGTGTGTACATATACCCTACCATATCCATGAATAATGTATTTTATTTTATATCCCTAAATTTAATAGATTACAATAAATAAATATATAATGAATATATATGATATTTATATCATGCTTAAAATTATTGATATTATGAAACCATGGTGAATGTAAAATGGTAGAAAATACAAATCCAAAACATACATGAAAAATGAAACAGTTATTACATGAAACCTGATTTTAACAAGGAATTGTTATTAAATAGGAATGAAATAGACATATGTAAATAATATATGGTATGATATATATGGGTATGTTTCTTTAATATATATTAAAAATATTCCTATATTTATCATGAATTAGGTTCGAACATGTATGATTAAAGTTAATACTTTATGTAAGGGATTTCTAGTCTAACATTTTTTTCTAGGAGAACTATTTGTAATTCATGACTTATTTTATTTTTGTAGTGTAAATGATGACCCTCTGACATGTTCTGTTAATAATAAAAATATTTTCATTCTATTTAATTCATAAATTGAATTTATTATTTAATTTTGATAATAATTCAAAATTTTCCAAAGTGGTAAGTGATTTTTCTCACACTTTTATTTTTGTGGGATACATGCAATATTCACACCTTTTTTCTTTTGTGTAGTGTATATATACTAACCATGAATGTATTTTATGAAAATTATCATACAAATTATGGGATATAAATATCCATACAAGTTTCCTTCTCTCATGGGGATTACAATTTAAAATTTACCAAAGTGGTAAGGTTTATTTGATCCAATATCATTGTGTATTAGGATTGTTTATGATTATTCTTTTGATAATGAAATATGGTGATATATCAGCGAATAAACTCATGAATTTCCTTATAATAGAGTTATTTAAATAAATTGAATTTTTTCATTCATATTCCTCTATTTTTTTACTCAAATATACCAAAATATATTTTTATGGAAAATTGATTTTATTTCTATCTTCAATTGAAAATATGTTTCTTTTGTACCCATGTTTTCTAAAAATATTTTCAATAATTTTTTTAATATCCATATAAGAATTTGTAAATTCATTTTTACAAATGATTTAACTTTTTATAAATGGTTTCAAAGGAATATTCTTTTCATTTTCCAACAAGGTACTTCTGACTGTTTACTGAAAATGTGAAAGTATTCATCATTTTAACATACAAAAAAATGAATAGAAACTTCCATATTCATGAACACTGATTTATTTAAGGATTTATTTATAAGTTATAAAATTTAATTTAAATGTAAAAAAATTCATTAATATTTTTATAAAATTTTATATTTTAAATAATTAGTTTCTAAATGGAAAGGATATTATCCTCAAGAAATGTTCCAATTGATATTTTAAAATAATTTTACAACTAAGATGACACCCTTTGATGTTACTTAAGATTTAATAGGGATATAATCTAATGATAAAATGTTTTTTATTTCTATAGATGGTTTATATTTTTTATTACCAGTTTTTTATAAAACTATTTCTTTTTCAATTATTTATGCAATAATGAAATGATGAAATTTCTATAAAAACGTTTTTGCCAAGGTTATGAGATGAAGAAATGTTGATAAAGGAAAATTATTTTCGTAGGTTATGATATGATGATTTTTTTATAATCCTATGGCACACATATATATTATTTTAAACAAATTATAGGTGGGTAGTATATCTCCCTATAATTTATTGGGTAAACATTGATATCTCATGAGATAAATTGTACTGGAATTCAGCCTTGACTACTAAGGAAAATATTTTTTATACATATAATTATTCAAAAAATATATGTCTTATACTAATGTTATCTTAACAAGGAACATGTTCATTTATTCCATTATGATTCAGGTATTACAAACTTCCATGGTTTATTCCATGACTCAAGATTATGATCTATGGTATGATGGGTATAGTATTCAAAAGTAATTCTCATGATCTCATACCCTTATGCTCATGTTATGTTTATATCTCCCTTGTTTACCCTTTCATAAAATATGAGCTAACACTTTCTAGGGTATACATTACCTAGGTTATGAAGAAAGGTAATATGAATGATATGTCTTAAAAGGGTTATATTTATGAAGAACATAATTGGAGATGATGTATTTCACATTTGAAACAGTTTTTTATCTATCCATGTTTTTAAATGGAACTAGAATAAGAATATTATAGAATGGATTGATATGTTATGTAATGAATATTCATCTAATGAGAAGTAATATATATGTATTAAATCTGTGTCTCATTATAATTCCAATATTTCACACATCTCTTAAATTTATTTAAAATATTCAAAATACTATTTATGGATAGATTATCATCAACTTTATTCTTATCTTCTAAGGATTGTCCCTTCCATTTTTTACTAGGATTTTTTATTCCATATGATTTATATAATTGGATATTTGATATGGACAAATAACTAATCAAACTTTCGTTACATGATTAATTTTCTTGATTTTCACACACACCCCAATTTAAATTGTTTCATTTCTTGCCTTCTAAATTTTCTTATATTCAACACCTTTTTTTTCTGATTAGCTTTTTTTATTTTCTTATCATATATCGCCCTTAATTCACCCCTCTTTCCTTGTATAGACATATTGAACTAGAATGAGTAGAATGATTTACAAATACTCCATAACACTAGTAGTGACCTATGAACCATGAGAATTAATAAGATAACAGTTATTCTCTAATGTTTGTTCCTTCATTGTCTTCTTACAAACTGTTTGCCTCATTCATTACGGGGAAATATTCTTGAATTATACCACTATTTCCTTACAGAAATATATTTCTCACTAAGATTATTTTTTCTAGATATTTTAGTATTATTTTCCGAATATTCATTATTTGGAAAGACATATTCATATTCATATTTTTTGGGTATGGAATCCACAATACATTATAGACTCTTCTTTCTACTAGATTTTAAATATTCACTATTTACCCCAAATTTTCTAGTGAAGCCTTATCAAATATTATTTTATTAACTTTTTTTATATGAAACAATGATTGTATCATAGAAAATTATTCCCGTTTCTTAACCAATATTTCGTCAAAATCTTTTATAATCTTTTAAAAATATTTCATATATAATTTTGTTCTTAATAATTTAATCTACATGTGTTATTTATTCAATATAATGATCCTATTATCCACATAGTGTCTATTTATAATCATCCAACATCTTTTATAACTCATTCACATTAATTATATATACTCTAATATCATTAAGGTGTTCCATTTCCATTTTTATATGCTCATCATTCTCAAAATTTATCAACTTTTCTTCTTTCTTTGATTTCTTCTTCCCATTGTCGAGTTATGTAATTTACTAAAGAACAGCATCAAAATTTTCTCTTAAAATCTATTCAAGTTATATTTTCATATCATTATCATCACTAGTTGATGAATGAAATTCCCATTTTATATGAAATAATATGTTCACTTTTCCATCAAATTTATTATTGTATTATTTTACATCCTTCTCTTTTATACTCAATAAATATTTCTCCCCACTTGAATATATTTTCTTTCATTTATTCAACTTTAGTTTCTAATGCATATTATCTTATTCTTCAATCTAAGAATCATATGTCTACTTCATTGGATGGATACCTATAAAATGAAATGTGTTATTACAATTAGAAAATATAATATATTGTTTACAATTTACTTTCTAATTTCCATTTTTTATCTCTTATAAAGAAGAGAAATAATATATCGTTTTGAAATCTACCTCAACTTCAACAGCATCTAAATCGCTTTATTAATTTTATATTTCATTGTCTCTGAACATCCCTTTTAATATTGCTTCAAAATTTATCTCATCAATTACCCTCCTTTTAAATATTATTACATTTTTCATTTCTTATAATATTAGAATTTTATTAAGTTCATCCTTAAATGTATCGTCTAGATATGTTAGAGAAAAAACATTATCATCAAATTTATTTGGAAGGTTTCTCATTGGTTTATTAAAAAATTATATTTTTTAATCTTCTCACTATAACCTCTAAAATTTCTAACAATTTCTTTAACCCATGTAAGTTGAACATAAATAGTTTAATCCTGAACTATCGTGATAACATCAAACCTACTTCTCTATATTTGTTACATAGCCACCTTGGATCTCCTATTTCCTTCATAACTTCTCATATTATCCCACATATCCCTTCCAGTTGTAAATACAATAAAATGTTTATAAAAAATCTTGGTGAGAGCCATAGAATGATATTTTTCTATATTATATCAAATTATAGATTTCTCGTATCGAACGATATCGTAAAATACACACGGAAGAGAGGAAATATCACTATAGTTACATCCTAACTTCAAGGCCAATATATAGAAGCTATAGAACCATAATATTACTCAAAATGTGATATTTCATTCCATAAAATACAGTAACACCATTATTTTTAAGTGAATTTATATTCTTCATCATCAATAGATAGTTATTTCTTTCAAAGGAAACCTTCACTGTAATACCAATTTAAGTGCTCATATTAGTATACAATGATTGAATATAGGTGGGGTGAATCTTGGATAAGTTTATTTTATAAATTATTCTCTCAATATTAAATATATAGATCATGTTAAAGTTATTGATCCACTAAAAAATATGTAACAACCACAATTCTTATGTGGTAAATATAAATAGAGATTTTCATGTGATATTTACATGGTTATGTATAAAGTCATACTAATTTCTAGGATTGATAGACCCCCCCCCCCCAATATGGATTTCCAATAAATATTTATTTAGGATTAAGAAGTCACATTATGTAATTAGTTGTACACCTTAGTATTTATTCCTCCATTTGATGTTGGTTTTACCACCTAGTGACATACTCTTCTACGACAATTATGTATACCCACATCTATCCTTCTTTTATCCTCTTCCTACTCAATCGGTTATACTTCCCTTCCTTGATAATATTCATCAAGTAGTTATACACCCTAGTGATAAGATCGTCATTTTTATTTCTTGATGCATTGTATAAATATATTATTCTTTAGATAGTCTTCCTCCATAAGAAATTTGAATCACCATTACTTTTGTGTAACTACTCTAATATCATCAAGCATTCTAGGAAGGGTATTCTCGACTCAGAACTTCTTTTTGATATTGAAAGACCTAGATATAATCAAATATCAACTTTAAAAACTTTTTCCTAAAAATATTATTAGAAAATTTTTGTCTCGTAATACTTCATCTTGTTTTCTTTGTGTAGTACCCAAACATCTATCACACCTTTTTCTTATTCTCCTTCTATCCAATGTATCTTTGGTCGATTCACTTCTGGTAAACCTCATTCTAATGTCATTATATCCCATTTACAACAATCTAATAATCCTATATGTGATTCAAGTTGGTCCAATACTCCTTATTTTTTCAATAATCCATCCATATAGTACAACTCTATCTAGAGGATCTCTATCTGGAGCTCTTATATTTGACTATCCTCTTTTTCAACCTAGTGGGATCTTACTTGGTAACTCACACTAAACAAAAATAATTAATCTCAAGATCAATCAGTTTTAAAAAAATTATGAAATAGATCTCCCCCTTTTATACGCTCAACTTCCTCTAAAAAGTTTGGAATAAACATAGGTTCCATGTTTGAATTTACCCCTCATATATAACTTTATTTGACCACTTTGATATATGATAACCATTAACATGAACACAATTTATTTCAAGATTAATTACATAATGATACACTTAATACAATCCCAAAATATGATGAGGACTAGTGTGTTTAGTTAATTAGATACACAACACAATAACTTGGAACATGCATACACCAACATTTTTAAAAACTCAAAAACATACCCTTATATTCCTTCGATATTATAATACTTTCTGAGATAACTTGGGGACTTACATAAGATAGGGGTATGATATAAAGAAAAAAAAGAGAATAATAAAATCATTAAATTGTGAAAGTAATACTTGTTTGCTAAGATGCATATCAATATAGCCTAAATGGGGTGGAATCACAAATATGAATATCGAAGCAAGATATAAAATCATGACATCAGTACAATATAGGAATGTGGAAACAACATAAAACATGTCATCATAAGTAGATGGAAAGGATAACTGCAGAAACATAATTACATAGTGTTCTTAGGATAACCTCTTATGTATTATACATTGTATCTAATGAGAGAAAAACATTACCTAATGTGTTGGGGGCAATATAATTTTCGCCCCCCCCCCCCCATCACATTCATATCATATACATGCATTAGTATGCCAAGTAGATCATACATCAAAGGAACGTCATTCATCACATTCAATACCAAAATTAAGGAGTCTGGGATATAAATATGGAAGTCACCATTAAATAATGTATAGCTATATCTATGTGAATACCCTTGAGTGTAAATGGTGATGGGTATTAACAACCCAGATGTTCGCCATTGAAAGTCATAGGATAATTTCTGCAGCATAGAGGGTGTTATAAAAGTTTTATAGAAGGATTTGAAGAGATTAAAAGAAGATATATAATAACATTTACATTATAAATAAAGTAAAATTAGTGTGGAAAACTATATTCCAACATGATAAATCGAAATAAAATAGTATAATACAATGAATGTGAATGAATAAATAGAAGGAGAAAATCACTTATATCGGCATAGCAATGAATTTGGAAATGGTTATAATAAAAGGGAAATGATATATTATTATCAAAACAATAGATTAATTGTAAATGTATATTTATATCTACAAGGAAATATAATTAATTGATATTAAAAAATCTAAATACAAGTAATGTTCTTTAATGGAAATGAAGAGAGATAGATCCTTTACCTTCGGAGGGTGATTCTAAAATCATGGGAAGATCTTATTAATAGATAGAGAATACCTTTGGAGGAATTTTTATAGGGATATGTAGAGAAAATTCATGTTCAATGGCTTTTTAGTGATGATTATTTAGAGTTTTCTTGGGCATTTGTTTCTAAACATAGTGTAATTATTTATTAAATTCTAATCACAGGTTTTTCACTCTATGAATTAAAATAATCAAAATCAGAATACCTTCCATGGTATGTACCAATGGTTCCCCGTAAATAGAATAGTTTTGAGATATTTTATATGGTAAAGAACTTAATATATAAAAATAATAACATTGTTGATGTCAAAGTGAGTCATTTTCATAAATAATTGATTTTAAAAGCATAATATATTAAATAGGTTTTGGAGGGTTCATTAATGGTTTATAAAATTAATCTAACAACTTCAAAAACCTGTTATTCTAAATGGAAAATATATTTTTTCATCTATTTCATTCATATCATTTATTATATCACTTTTATGCCATTATAATGTCATAATAAGTAACATATATTTATACCATATTCAATGTTTACCTAAAATATCGATTATCTTATAACATTATGGAAAACTCAACATTAGATCATTTCAATGTGATTATTTCAAAATTAATATTTACTTTATCAAAATAATTCTCTAAATATGTTATATTAATATTCTAAATAAATATATTCATTTACTAGAAAATACTTTCTTAAGGATAGTAATAATATTCAGACCCTTATAACAATTACATTAGTATTAATTAAATTATATTATAATTTAAATGTAAATAATTCATAGTTAAGTAGACTATTTTAAAAAGTAAAATTTATTTCAAAATTCATGAATTCATTATAATGAATATCAAACTATATATTTTTCAAAAATATAATTTTGGTTTCCTTGTATCAATAACTAATTTTCATTAACTCATATATAATTGTATATATTAAGAAATAATAGAAAGGTATAAATATAATAATTATTTAATTACAATGAAAATATAAAGTTTCATACAACTTTTGTCTATATACATTACCCCTAATACAGAAGCATACTCCCTAAGGGTAAGTTGTGTGATGGTGGCACATTCTAGGGGTGATTTGGAAAACATGGTTTGGGTTGTAATATCGATAGGCTTTAACTTCTCCCATAAATGTTTACTTTCATGTTTTAGTGGTTGAATTATAGATTTCTCTTAGTCTATGGATGATCTTGGTGATTCCATCTCCCTCAGGAGTTATGATAATCAAACATCATAGGGTATAATCCTACTAGTCAAGGTCATTGCTTCATCTATCTGTTTCAATTATACTCTTTCATACCCCTTAATATATACTAAACTTAATGGTAATTACACAAAAATTATACAATCAGTGGTTAAGATTCTTAATGGTATTTTAAATCCAACCAACTATATTTTATAATTGTTCAAAATAATAAATGTATTTTATGTTATTTATGAAACAATGTTACATAATAAAAAATTTATTCCTTCAAAAAGGTACTTTCATTTATAAATGTTCGGGTTCTTTTATTTTTCCCCCTTCAAAAATTTCACCCCCAAAAGTTCATTACATACACTAAACAAAAGAGGGTACTTATGTTTCATCACCCCTTTCAATTCAAGTGTTACTTCCTCAAACATGTGGTTCTACCACAACACTTTTACCAGGTGAGTTTTCTGTATTCAAAGAAATGTTTCTCTATAATATAAGATCTCAACCTACTACTCCTTTGAATGAATGTTATCCAGGTGTATCACCTCTGGATTTAGTGCTTGTAAGGTTTTTGGTATGGCCTTAATTAAGTGGTATACATGGAACACATCATATACATGGGATTGGTTAGGTGGGAGTTTCGTTCAATTGTCCACAGCTATCACAGATACAAGGATCTCAAGGGTGATGATTAATCTTGGGCTAATCTTTCCCTCCCTCCCAAAATAAATGACTTTCTACCATAGTGATATATGAATTAACATATTAACTCTGAAATAAAACTTGATGAATCATTTTTTATAGTATACGGAGATTTTCTATCAACTTTTATTGTATTTCACATGTTTTTGAATGATTTGAACCTTATCTCTCATATCTAATTTAAGATCAGTTCCCATAAGCTTTCACTCTCCAAACTCATCCCAACATGAGGTTGTTTGACACCAATTCACATATCGAACCTCATAAGGTGTTATTTGAATGTAATAATAGACACTATTGTAATATCAGAACGCTAATATGGAAATGTGTTGATCCAAAAATCATCGTAAATCCACTGAATATGGTATCAACATATCCTCTAGAGTTTTAATAGTTCTTTCGGACTAACCATCCATCTAAGGTTAATAAGAAAAAAATGAAACCCACCTCTATATATAGTGAATATTGAAGGTTTCTCCAAATCCTTTTGGTAAACCATATATATATATATATATATATATATATATATATATCAAATACAATGGAGAGTGGTTATCTAAGATGTCTTAACACTTACTTTATGTATATCTTAGGAATTTGGTCAAGATATAAATATTACTTTAGATAAATGTAATTCATTGAATTTTTATGGTTGTCGACTACAAACTAGATTATATTATTTTCCTTAGATATCTCAGGGTACCCTATGAAAAATTTATTGTTATTTTTTCCAATTTAAATTTGATTATGGTAAATGGTTTCATTATACCCATATACTTTTTTTATTCATCCTTTACTTTTTGGTATACAATGTATTGAGATGAAAATTCTTCAATCTCCCTCTTTATTTTAACCCACCAGATGTTTTAATTATGTTCTATATATATCATATATCTTCCAAGAAGGATAAATAAGGATGAAAATATGAATCATTTAGAAGATCCATATTTAGATCTTTTTTTTGGGACACATATCCTAGTTCCAATCATTATTACTCCATCTTTTGAAAAATTAAAATAAAATATATTTACTAACTTTCTCTATATATCCTAAATGTCTTTTTGGACATTCTTCATTCTATAAATAATGGATGGTTGGGTAGTTATTTGATTTATATAAGATTAAGTTCCTTTTAGTATTCTATTTTTACTCCTTTTTTATGTCCTAGAAAATGGAATCCCTTTCAACCCGCATAATGGATAGGGTTTCAGAATACTTTCAACACATAGCATCTTCTACATTGTTCACCTTACAAAGATGATAATTAAATGAATAATCATAATCATTGATCCTCTATAACCACTTTCATGGTTGAATATTGATATCTTTTAATGTGAATGTCTAATTGAGGATTTTGTGATTTTTATATATGTCACACTTCTCCCTATATAGATAATTTCACCAAATCATCAATGTGAAGATCACTACAGCCAATTCCAAATCAAACGGTGTGTAGTTATTCTCATGGATCTTTAATTTTAAGGAGTCATAGGCTATAAAATTATCATATTTCATGAGTACATAACCCAATCATTTTTTGATACATTAAATTAAATAAAAAATCCTTCCCCACAGGTGAGTAACATGAGAATAGGGGTAGTGATTAGTATCATATTTATCTCATTAAACCTATCATTTTATTCATAAGTCTAGAAATGTATCAATCATTTTTGAGTATGCTTGTTTATTGGTCTTGAAAATCATCTGATTTTTCCCATCAATCAATGATAATATCGATCTAATCCCATGAATCTATGGATTTATATCATCAATGTTTTTTAGGCCATCCTTAAATTTCTACTAGTTTTGAAAGATCTCTGGGTACCCCTTTATTGGTGATAATATTCCCCCAAAATGTTACATTCAGAATCCAAAAGTCATATTTTTTATTGCATCGACTCGGTTTTTTCCCTATCAGATTTTGGAATATTCCTACTAATGATTCTAGATCTAGGCAAGAAAACGACGTATGATTCCAAGGCCCGGTGTGCCATGAATTAATTTTATAAAAAGATTAAGTATTTTTTATATTATTAACTGGAAGTAATGATTTATCATCTAAACATTAGCATGGATTAGAAATACAAGGGTACAAATGCATCTGGAGCGTGTTGTTTACCCTAGGTGGGGTGTGATGTTTTCAGGTGTGGGTCTGTTGTTGAAAAAGGTGACCAATGGAATTTTCATAAATAAATGAATAATTTATTTATGGTCATTGGCTCTAATAACATCTGAATGGATTCTCAGATCTAAATTCTCTGTGTGTGGTTGAGTTCAGAATGTAGTTTTTACCCTAGGGGCAACCTAAATTTCTCAGCATTGGGAGGATTGGTATGGAGCATAGATAGTTGCTGAATTAATGAATTATTTAATTAAAAAACAATAAAAATAAATCATCCCCCCATCTTACTCCTTCCACTAGTGTGAGAAACCTCACCTCCTCCTCCTTCGCGTGAAGAATTGTCCAAATCTAAGAAATAAGGTGTTGTCAGACTCAGATCATAATGAAAGACACTCCCGGATAGCACTGTAGTAGCTTCAGATCGTAGATCTGGAGTAGAAGAATCGGTGTCTTACAAAAGAGGTTAGTGGTTTGTGTTTTAAAATCCAGGATCCCATTTATACATTGTTATTTTTTTCATATCGTTCTAAGGGTTGTGTAGTTTGGGTCCAGAGCATTTTGAAACCTCTTTCGTATCTGAATTTGGAGCACCAGGGTGCTCCCGGTGGTTCCCTGAAGTTTTCTAGTAGCAAGGCCAGATTTCAATGTCGTCCATAGAGTAATCCTATGACGGCGGTAGTGTGGTGGTTTCCAGGTCTGGTGCGGTGGATTCTGGCTCCGGCATAGCGATTTCTGGTAAGACAGGCGGTGGTCAGGCCAGAATTTTATTGGGGTTCTTTAAACCCCCGTAACATGCAAACCAGAAATTCAATTTGTGAGATATTTGGGGAAATGCGAGCGTTGCATCGATTCTAACCTATTTAGTTTTTTCTGGAATTTTATGAGTTGGTTTTGTGGCCCAAGTCTACGAAACATTGTTATAATAATAATTTTTATTTATTATTCAACTTCATCCCGCCATAACTTCTGCAGAGAGTATCAAATTGATGTGCCATCATGGTTTTGTGATCCTGATAGTAAGGTAGACTTGTTAAGATAATTTTTGGGTGTTGGGACCAAGATCAGACTGTTGCCCCCATGAAGCTAGGTTTGGGAAATTACAGAGAAACGTGACTTTTTCATCGGGTGTTTGTTTTGGATGGATGAGTAGACGATCTCATGTATATTTCTAAGGAGATCACAATTTAGTGATCTTCATGATGAGTTTCAGAATCTAGGTGTGGGCTCCACATGTTCTTGCTATGGTGAATAGTACCTTTTCACCAGTTGTCTATTTTGGATGAGTAAAAACAGTCTATCATGCGTGTTTTTTCATGTAGAATGCAATGGTGGCCTAAGTTTGGGCCTATGAGGTGCGCGGTGTGATGATGTTGCAGGTTCCTTGGGTTAGAAATGTTCACACAAGTAGTGGTTTAGTGAACTCCCTTGGTTTTTCCTATGAGGGTTCACTGGGCATTATCACCCCAGTACATGTTTGTGATCCTCTCGATAAGATGATTTCAGATAGATTAGTGGTATCCCTCTGGTGAGTCTGGAGTAAGATCCTCTAGCTTCCCTTCCCTAGATCATGTTCTTGGTATCCTTGTGACCTCTTATACATCGGCGGCAATCCCCCTCCTAGTAGTACAACCCCTTAAGGTTTGAGATATCTTCAGGAATATGATCCCCTACACATTGGGATGTATTAGTAGGGTTTCGGTATCGTCGGTTATATGATCTCCTACTCAGTGTGTTTCTTTCTATATGGTTTAAATATCATCGGTAATGTGATCCTATACTCAGTACATTTTTTCGGTAGGGTTTATAGTATCATCTGTTTGATCACATACTTCGCAAGATATACTATATGGGGTTTCTGGAATCTTCATGACCACATTTACTCAGGCGATGACACTCTATCTGAGTGATGTGTCTTATGGACTGTCATATATGGTTTTGGTATCCCCTAGTGGATCCTAGAAGTGATCTCTTATCTGTGAGATCTTGGGGTTACTAGAGAGGGTTCATGTATCCCCTAGAACACCCTTGGAGTGATCCCTTATCAGAGAAGTTTTGTGTTTCTATTGTTTCAGCATGGTGTTCTTAGTGATGGTGTCTGATTAGTGTGTTCTCTTGGATGGACCACTTGGGATGGTGGCGTGAGACCCAATAGAGTGTATCTCTCGGATGAGTTTCATCTGGGATAAAAGAGCTCATGGAGTGTGTTCTCCAAGTTTGTGTAAGCCTTAGAACATTGTTTAGAACATGTCAGTGGTTATGAGGTTAGAACCTCATGAGGCTTGGGGCTTGAGATGAGTATACTTGGTTTTTCATGGTATATGTGTGGGAATATACTTGAGTTGATCTAACTAGTCATGCTTATCTGAGGATGGTCTTGAGATGGAGTTTATCTTTCATTTGTGTTCCCTCTAGCTGAGATTATTTGACTATTGACTTCTAGTTTCTCTCTTTTATTTTTGTGTTTTTTGGGTGCCTACTGAGTATTTTTATACTCACCCCTCCATGGTAATTTCCTGCACATGTTTTGTGTCTTGTGAAGACCACATGAATTTATACGGAGTCCTAAGGGGAACTAGAGATGGAGGAACTTAGCTGAGGAGTTTTCTGGAAGGTACTTTTGATAGTGATCCCTTCCTTATGAATAGGTTGGATACTTCTGTAGTTTTCTTTTGGTGGACCATGTATTTACCCTTATTTACTTTTGTTGCACTCTGATTTGGAATAGATGTGTGCATGAAGTTTATTTTTTGCTTTGATATATCTATGCACTATTTCATGGAGGTGTATGTGGGTGTGTGATTGTACAGGTATGATAGGAGATGGCCTACCATGTGTGTGATAGCCTACTCAGTGCTAGTCACCGACCCCCTGGATTTTTGAAGGTGGTCTTAGGGAGTTTCGGCTCGATCCCCATTGGCTTGAGTCATGACAGAGTGGTATCAGAGTAGGTTCCACCTTTGGGATCTCAGACTGTAAGTGGTCTAGTAGTGAGTTTGGTTTGTTTTACATAGTGGCAGTGTTAGGATGTTTCAAGTTTGGATTTCTTTCTAGGAACTCTAGTGTTAGTGTAGCGGCCGACGTATCCATTCACCAGGACTTTGAAAACCTGACTTTCGACTCGGTACTTTAGGACACTGGTTGTAGGGGAATAATGGTACATGAATCATATAGAACTGGGTTTTTGGTTTTTCTTGTTCTTCTTGAGTTAGCTCACCAGATATACTATTTGATTGTTGTGCACCTTGATTGTATTTCAGGATGCCTCCATGAAGATGGCCAGTGAGGGTTCTACAGTGAGGTTTTGGGGAAGATCCACCCCGAGTAGAGGCTTTGGAGCTGGCCCTAGGTTTTAAGATTGGGCCTCCAAGTGGTCTGCCAGTTGATCTGCCACATGTTGAGTAGTTGGTTATGTCTGTAGTGTAGGACGAGGATGTGTGTAGACTAATTGCGCTTCATGAGTTCACGAGGCAATAACCTCAAAGGTACTAGGGTGATCCAGACCCCCGGGCAGTTGATGAAAGTCTTGAAGGAGTCACCCATGTTTTCCTTCTAATGAGGACACCTCCAGATCATATGGTTGTCCTAGAGGCGAACCTAATTCGTGGTTCGAATGGGCGATGGTGGAGTCTGGTGACACAATCTGAGGACAAGTAGTTGCTCACATGGGTAAAGTTAGAGTGGCTCTTCAGGGAAGAGTTCTATCTGATGGCGCTGAGGTCAGTGCGGATCCAGGAGCTTCTACAACTTCAGCGGGAGGGCATGACTGTTTCAGATTACTCAGTGAGGTTTTCAAACCTATCGCGCTACTCCAAAGATATGGTTTGAGTCCCATTCTTTAGGGATCAGACCATAGAGTAGGGCCTAAGAAGAGACATCTAGGTAGGTGTGGTATTTCTGTGCCTTCCCACCTTTGCTGGAGTGATGGAGTGGGACTTAGTGGTGGAAATCATTCTCACTGATTAGAATCCTCCCATCAGTTATGGGCGCATGGGAGCTGAGACCTCGGCAGCTTGTTCGGTAACTGGTAGCTTATGGAAGACGTAGGGGTGCGGACGTGCTCGATGTTTCAAGAGGTGACCTCCGGACAGAGGATCTGAGGCACAGGGCTCTCAGATCTCTCACGCTAGTTTTGGTCAGCTGAAGGAGAGGCGGTGTTATGCTTGTAACAACTAGGGACATCTTGCTCGATATTGTATGCCCAGTCGTACTGCTCAGAGGGAGTCAGTCGACAGGACACCTTGGCCGACACAGCCTCTCGAGTATCAAGGTCCACAGTGTGGTAGATGCAGTGACGAAGCCAGTGCAATGGTGGGAGGTGGAAGGTGGTATGATTCTCCTCCACCACAACCCCTAGGGGGTCCACGCTAAGCTTAGGGAGTTGGAGGGTGAGGGAGAGGAAAACTACATTCCATGGAGGTTGTTGACCCAAATACTCTACGAATAGATAGAGGTAAGATTTGTGTACTTTCTTCTTTATGTAGTAGTTTTTATAGAGACTATTAAGTGGTACTCTTTTCATTCTGTTTCTTACCCTTGGTTTTTTCAGGGAATTCATAAGACCCTTTTTTGGTTTTGTTCGGCAGGCTTAGAATGCACAAGGAATAAGGATCCGTCCCAAACCTAGATGTGTTTTTGACGTGATTAAAACTTTGCGGGCAACTAAGATCCACCGAAAGGGGATAGTTCGAGGTTCGGAGGACGAGTCCCTCTGAATTATGTGTTCGAGTAAAGTTTTCGTATTGGGGAGTTTTTGCGAAAGGCTTTTGGAACCCTAGACTATGTGCTAGTTCACAGCGTAGGAACCCTTGGTGGTTTTTTGTTGTGGTTTTCGGGGAACTCGCTGGTGTGGGAAACCCAGTTTCGAGTCCAGTTTCATTCCCTCGTTCTTTTGGATTTTCGGGGATAAAAATTCCTATAGTGGGGAGGATGTAGAGACTCAGGTTTTTCCATGCCAGACTTTATAATATTCCTATGATTGTTTATAGAGATACGGTTGAAGACGACATGCAATCCTGAGGCCCGGTGTGTTTGAAATTAATTTTTCAAAAATATTAATTATTTTTATACTAGGAATGTGGCCGGAACATGTAATCTCATAAATGGTATCTCGGATCAAAAATATGAGGGCAAGGCTAAGTCTGGAGCATGTCGTTTACCATAGGCGGGGTGTGACGTTTCCCGGTGCGGGCCTGCTATAGAGAAAGGTGACCAGTGGAATTTTCATAAGTAAATGAATAATTTATTTACTGTTGTTGGCTCGAATAACTCCGTATCAGAGTCTAGGATCGAAATTCTGAGTGCACATTTGAGTTTAGAATGTTGTGTTTACCCTAGGTCCAACCTGAACTTCTCCACCTGGAGTAGTTCGGTCGGGGGTGTAGATGGTTGTTGAATTAACGAATTAATTAATTAAAAATTAAAAAATCAAAAAAAAACCCTCAACTTTTGAATTCCCTCCTACTATGTTCATCCTAACCTCCTCTTCCTTCATTCGAAGAATTCCCGAATCAGATAAATGAAGTGTTTTCAGACTCAAATCTTGAAAACAGACGCTCCCAGACTGCACAAAAGCTCTTTCGGAGCACAGATCTGGCGTATTAGCATCGGCGTTTTTCCTGAGGGGTAGGCGGTTTGAGTTTTATAATCTCGGATCATGTTTATTCATTTTTTTTCTTCAAATTTTCATAAGGGTTGTGTAGTTTGGGTCCTGAGATTTCCGAAACATGTTTTAGATTTGAATTTGGAGCACCTGGGTGCTTCCGATGGTTCTGGGAAGTTTTTTAATGGCAAGGCCAGATTCTGGGAATGGCCATTGAAGAATCTGATGAGGGTGGTGGCATGGTGTTTTCTGGGTCTGGCACAGGAGATTCTAGATCCTACGTGGTAGTTTCTGGCGAGACAGGTGGTGGTCCGGCAAGAATTTTCCAAGGGTTGTTTAAAACCTTATACCTTGCAATCTGGATGTCTGATTTGTGAGATGTTTGCAGAAACATGGTCCTTAAATTGAGGAAGACATTTTTAATTTGTTTCAGGAATTTTAGGTGTTGGTTTCATGACCCGGGGATATGAAATGTTGAAATAACAATAATATTTAATTTTTTTCAGCTTCGACACGGCATAACTTATGCATGGAGTATCTGATTGATAGGTCTCCAATGGTGTTGTGATCCTGATATTATGGAGGAATTTTGAAGATAGTTTCCAAGATCTAGTATTGAGATCAGGGAGTGGACCCCATGAGGTCGGGTTTGGTCATTTACGGATAAACGTGACTTTTTCATCGGGTGTCTATTTTGGATTGATGGGTAGACGATCTCATACGTTTTTAAAGGGGATCACAATGGTATGATCTTCTTGATGAGTTTCTGAATCGAGGTGTGGGCCCACATGGGCTTGCTACTATGAATAGTAAATTTTCCCCAATTTTCCATTTATCGTGAGTAAATATCCTTTCCTACATGATTCTGCATGTAAAATGCGATTGTGGCCTCTGTCTGGGACTAAGAGGTATGCAATGTGGTGATGTTGTGGGTCTCTTTGGTTAGCGATGTTCAGACCAGAAATGGTTGAGTCATCTCCCTCGGTTTTTTCTTATGAGGGTTCTTGTGACATTACTACCCCAGAACAGCTTTGTGATCCCCTTGATAGGATGATTTCAGATAGAGTTGTGGTATCCCTCTGGTGAGTCTGGAGCAGGATACAATATCTTCGCTTCCCTAGATGGGGTTCTTGGTATCGTTGTGATCACTTATCCATGGGTGGAGATCCAATATCTAGTAGGAGAACCCCATATAGTTTGAGGTATCATCAGGAATCTAATCCCCAACCCAGTGGGCCATACTATTAGGGTTGTAGTATCATCAGGTATATGATCCCCTACTCAGGGTGTGGTTTTCCGTAGGGTTTCAGTATCGTCGGTAATGTGATCCCCAACTCAGTGCGTGGTTTCGGTAGGATTTTTGGTATCGTCTATTTGATCCCCTATTTCACAAGATATACCAGATGGGGTTTCCAGTATTGTCATGACCACTTTTACAGGAGCGACGATCCTCTATCGGAGTGATGTGTTCTGTGGACCGTCATGTTAGGTTGTGGTATCACCCAGTGGATCCTGGGAGTGATCTCATATCTATGAGATCTTGGAGTTACTAGTGTGGGTTCTTGTACCCCCTGGCAGACCCTAGGATTGATCCCCTATTGGAGGAGTTTGGTGTTTCTATTTTTTCAGTGTGGTGTTCTTAGTGATGATGTCTGATGAGCGTGTTCTCCCGGATGGGCCATCAGGGATAGTGGTGTGAGGCCCGATAGAGTGTATCTCTCGGAAGAATGTCATCTGGGATGACAGAGCTTGTGGAGTGTGTTCACCTAGTTTTTGTAAGCCTTAGAACTTTGAGGAGAACCTGTCACTGGTTATGAGGTTGGAACCTCATAAGGCTTGGTGCCTGAGATGAGTATATCTAGATGAACATGGTATATGTATGAGAATATACCTGAGTTGTACTGACTAGTCGTGTTTAGCCACGGATGGTCTCGAGATGGATTTTCTCTCTCATTTGGTTTCCCACTGGCTGGGATGAGATAAATTTTGACTTTCTATTTATCTCTTTTATTTTTGGGGTTTTGGGGTTTCTACTTAGTATTTTTATACTCACCCCTACATGGGATTTTACCACACATTTTTCTGACTTTTGCAGACCACAGGCCTTTTGAAAGAGTCTCAGGAGGACCCAGAGTAGGCGGAGCTTAGTAGAGGAGTTTTATGGTGGGTACTTTTAATAGTGATCCCCTCTTCTGAGCAGGTTAGACACTTTTGTACTTTTCTTTTGGTGGGCCCTTTATTTTCTCTTTTTGTACTTCTATTTCACTATAGTTTTGGATAAATGTATTCATGCAGTTTACATTCTATTTTTATATATCTCTAAACTATTTCATGAAGGTCTATGTGGGCGTGTGTGTACATGGGTGATAGGATAAGGCCTCTTATATGTGTGATAGCCTACTCGGTGCTAGTCGCCAACCCCTGGCCTTTTAGAGGTAGGCCTGGGGAGTTTCGGCTCGATCCTTGTTGGGTCCGGTTGTGACAAGTATACTTTGAAAATAGTACTTCCTTTTGTAAGGTATTTAGTATAAAATTTAAATGATCCTTATGTTACTCCTTTATTTTGGTGTAGAAAATAATATCATCAATAAAGAGAACCAAAAAAATTCAATGTGTCACCAAAAGTATCTATTCATTAAATCCATGATGATGTTTTAAGTATTAATGAGGATAAATTGTATCACTATAAGGTTTTAGTGGTTGTACTTTGTATGATAATAAATATTTGGAATATCCTCCTTCTTCATATTTACATGACAATATCCTGATTGAAGATCCCCCTTAGAGAAGTTTTGAGCTATATGTAACTGATTGGAAAGTCATCAATCCATGTTATAAGATAGTTTTTATTTATCATGATCTTGTTGATTTTGTGATAATAAATGTCCAAGAACATTGACCCATCTATCTTCTTGACAAAAATTACATGTTCACCCCATGGTGATGCACTTGGGAATATACCCCCTTTATTCATATTCTATAGTAGTTACTTCTTAATCTTTTCATGTTATATAGTGGACATTCTATATTATGTGTTGGATATTACAAAATATTATTTTATTAATTATATTGAGAACTCAACCTATCGGTTTGGAGGAAGAACAATAAATTCTTTTTGAAACACATCAGTATATTCCCTTATAATTATAATTTCAACAACTATGATCTTTTCCTTAGTCTTAATCATTTTAGCTAGATACAAGTTCACAAAAAGTAATAATATCCATGCTTGAGATTATGATTCAAAATTTATTCCATCCTCCACATTTCACCTATATAGAATCATAGGGTGATTTGTGTTGTTGAGGATCATTTCCTTATCTTATAAATATTTTTCGTCACTATATGAGGAATGTCAATCCATACACAGAATTGAATCAAATTCTATCACACGGTTCACTAGGAAGCTAAAATTAAAAATATGGGTAGTGGAGAAGTTATATAATTGTGTTTAAATAATTTCCCCTCTTATACTTTTTACCAATAGTGCAACATTCATGTTTTCAGGTGGTGTTTGAAAAGTTCTACTAAACGTTTTTGGTATGAAATAATGTGTAGAACCATAGTAACATAAAATTTTCGAATTTAATGAATGGATAATAGTATTTTCTTTAATTACTTGATTCTAGTTCTAATTATTTAATTGAATAAAAATATTGTTTGGGATAGGAATTTTTTTAAAAATAAACATATAAAAGTTAAACTATAAATGTTGAATAGATAGCTCATAAATGAAATATATTCCTTATCTGATTAATTTCTAGTTTTTAAATATGATATCCATGATAAATTTCATAACATAATTTTTTTTTGAATTTTTATTCCCTTAATTTTGGTTCAAGAATAAATTATAAATTTTCCAAATCATATCACCCAGGAATTTCAAAACATGTCTACAGTAGGGCCACTCTATGGTGCACCAGGTGACAATTGAGTTAAAACTCGAGGTACCATTTTAGGGGTTGTTTCCACTAAGTACAATTGTTCCATATTCACATCTCATTATAACAACCCGACATATATTTTGTTTCTTGGAATCCACTCCCTCTATAACTTGCTATAATTTAGGGATGTCTTCCTATGTTTAGTCATAACCATAAGGATTTGACTAATTTTGTCAAATTCCAATCCCAAAAAGAAATATACTTTTCTATGATACTATCTATGCCAATCCATATCATTGATACAAAGCATATAAAGATTTATTAAATTAAGATACACTTAATTCATTCTCAACATTTTATGAGGCCTACTATCTTTTAATGATTAAATACATAGAATAATTACTTGAAACAAGGGTCTAACAACATTATTTAAAAACTCTAAAACATTCCCTTGTATTCCTTAAATCCTCTAATAATCCACGAGAACACATAAATTGGTATATATAAAAGGTTTCAGCAATAAAACCTATTAATTTAATAATCAAAGAAAAACATGATGAATTGAATACATGTTAGTCGAGAAGCTAATCGAGGAGACATAAAAAGGGTGATAACCATAAACATAAACATCATATCATGATATAAGATGATAACATCAAGGAAATAATGGAATGCAGAAATAATATAAAACATGAACTCATAAGCATATGTCATGGAAAACTACCAAGAAATCATAACATATTGTTATTAGGAAAACCTCTTATACTCCAAGATTTTCTTCTCAGGATATATAAAAATTTCACATTGCATTGGATGGATATATAATTTCAATACTACCCAGCACATATGTGTCATGTACATGCATTAGTGATCCACATAAAACCTAATAAATCCATTAAACATTTTAAACCCATGATTAAGGAGTGTGGGTGACATACACGGAAGTACCAAATCAATGAGGGATAAGTACATAAAAGTTAATACCCTTGAGTGGAAATGGTTATGGAAATTCACTACAAAAAAATTTGGCAATGGAAATCATATGATAATTTTAGTAAAAAATAGGTTCATATAAAGCATCATGGAAGGATTTAATGAGAATGAAATGTGGTATCAAATTATATGTAAATCATATAGATTGAAAATTTTATCTATCAAAAATATTCCAATATGAAAAATTGTAAATAAAATGGAATAATATGAATAAACTTTTACAATAAATAGGTGGAGGACAGAATCCCTTACCTTAACATAGTAACGAATTAGATAAAGGTTATAAATAGAGGGTATACATAATCTCTAATTCTTAGAAAATAAATTGGGTAGTAAAGGAAAATCTCTCAATACAGGGAAACATAGTCAATTCATCTTCAAAATTCTAAATACAAGGAATTTTTTTGAATGGAAAAAAATAGAGAGAGGTCCCTTATAATTATAGGGAACTTCTAGAGGCACAGGGGGGGCTTATTAGAAGATTTAGAACACCATGGTATGGATTTAGAGGGGTAGGGGTTGACAAACTTCTGTATTAATGTGTTTTCAGAATGTAGGAGTAGGAGGTTGGGTGGGTATTTTTCCAAAATAGATATTAATTATTTATTAGTTTCTAAACATATGTTTTGGCCTCTGTATAATAAATAAATCAAAATAACAAACCTTTCCATGATTTTTACCCATGTTTTCTACTATATATGAGTGGTGTTAAATATTTATATAACAAATAACCAAACATAATTAATTAATACCATTGGTGATGTGGAAGTGGGTCATGTTTATAAAGAATTGATTTTGAAACCATAAAATAAAATATAGGTTTTGAAAGATTCATAAAAGGTATCTAAATTAAATAAAATAACTTCAAAAACACATAATTTTATAGGGATAACTATATTCTTTTGAGGATGCACTTAATAGAATTTATTAAATCACACTTGGATAATTATTCTGTCATAATACATAATATATATTTATAGAAAATGTATTTTTGACATAAAAAATTTGATTGTCTGAATAAAAATATGAAAAAATTACCATTGGATAATTTCATGGTCTTTATTTCAAAAATAATATTGATTTTATCGAAATAATTATCTTCATATCATAATTTATAGTTTTATATAAGAATATTTATTTATTATAAAATATGTTTTTATGATAATAACAATTTTCTAACCCTTATAAAGATTACTCTGGAATGCATACAATGATATTATCATTTTCACATAAATAAATATTATTTAATAAAATTATAATGTTAAATTAGTATTTATTTTAAAATTCTTTAATTCCTCAAAAAGAGTGTTAAAACCAAAAATTTTATAAAAATACAATTTAGGTTTCTCCATATCGAAATCTAGTTTTCATCAACTTATATATAGTTATATTTATAAATTAATAATGAAAAGAGATTAATATCATCGTTATTTTATTATAAAGAAAACCTAAAAATTCACACTACAAGTATCTAGATACATAACCCCTTATTACACCAACATAATCCATAAGGTTATGGTGTGGGATACAAGAACTTTATTGGGGTAGTTTGACGAACATGGTTTGTCTCGAGAACTCAATAAGCTTGAAATTATATTATAATTTTTTTTTTGGGTTTTAGGTATTGAAATTAAACTTGGGATTTGTCAAGGGTAGAGAACAGTGATATCATATCCCTTAGAAGCTCTGATAATTGGGCTTCATATGTTATTATCCTACTGGTCGAGACCATTTCTTCTTCTATCTGTTTCAATTAAACTTTAGATGAAACCTTAATATATAAAAATCATAATGGTCACTATATAATGTAAATTTTATCAACTATTACTATGATTAGTGGTATTTTAAATATAATTGGATACATTTTATAATGGTCCAAAATAACCAAAATACAACATGTGTTTTCAATAATCTCGTAACTTAATAGGGAATATAATCATTTAAAATTTAATTTAATTTATAAAAGTTTAGGATGTCACTTAAAATACCTCTAAATTAACTAGATTCCACATTATTTATCCAATTTTCCCCAAATCTCATCATCAAAAGACTCTTTTAATATTCCTCAAATACTAGCTACATTTAGGAGCATTCAATATAAAGCATAGCATTATCACAATAGTCGACTTTACAAAGTTTATATAAAAATCCTCAAACCTTTATCTAGTGTAAAAACATCATTTCTTGATCCTATCTAGCCTATAAAAACAAGTTTCTCTATTCGATATGTGAAATTGTTTTTCACACAATGATCTGGGATATCTTTTTATGTTTCTCTGTCTAGATTTCTCCATCTGATAGATTCCAGAATGTCTATCCAATGAAATCAACTTCTTTATCTGGTGCATTGTAAAAATTATCTCCATCCAGTACTGTATTTTTTTATATCCGGAAAATCCTTATCCATTTATTTGTTTGATAATTTTCCATCTAATCATTTTATATATTATCATTATGCATCCAATAGAGTCATTCTGTTAAACTATTTTTGGTTAACTTCATCATTCTCTATTTGATTGACTCTCGAATGGTCTTCTGGTGACCTTCATATTTCCCCATCTGGAAATGCTTCATCTAATTATTAGTTGAAACTTCACCAATTTATATATTGATCTTTATATAGACTCATTTAAAACATTTTACACCCATATAGTTGTGTGTCTTGTTTGATACATTGTTAAAATAGGAGTGACATTCCAGAGAAAAATCTAGAACCAAATGACTGCAAGAAGGTGATCGTATCATAGGGTATTTAAATGCATGAATTAAAGAAAAATAATATTTCAAGAGACCCAATATTCTTATGGAAGACGGATCCTATTTTGATGATTGTGCTAAGGTTGGGTATATGGCTGATCATCACTTTTACTCTTTTCTAGTAGGACACAACCCTCAAATTCAAGGATGTTATCCTGGGGAAAATGCAGTGATTTGTTTACTCAATCCTCAAATGGGTTACGGTAATGCAGAATGATAGTCTTAAGGTGATTCCAAATGAGAAGGATGTTTGTGATACTATTTGGATGCTCGATCAAGAGAGAACTGATGGGCCATATAGCTTCCTATGCTCTTTCTATCGGGCTGCATGGAACATTTTTAAGGGTTATGTGGTTCATGATACTCAATATTACTTCCACAGGGGAAATCTTCATAACATTCATGTACCAAAAATCTAGTTATGATTTCGAAGGACAAATATCTCAGTTCACTTAGTCAATATTGACCAATAAGTATGTGTAATATCTATTATAAAGTGATTTCAGGTATTATCAACAAGAGACTCTCAGACTACCTCCACCAGTGGATATCCGCAGAATAACACAGTTTTATCAAGGGATGGAAAATCCAATGAGCCATCATCCTGAATTAGGAAATGTTAGGTGAAATTAACCAAAGGACATCTGGCTCTAATGTAGTCATCAAATTGAATATGAAAAAATATTTTGATAAGGTCAAATGGAAGGTTATTCTCAGAGGTCTTCCTTTTATGGGTTCTCCCAATGGGTCATTGGCTTATAATTTTGGTCTTTTTGATTGACATGGATTACCACAACCTTCATGGGTAAGTAATTTGGTTTTTTCAAAAAAATATAGTTCATTAATACAAGGGAACCACTCTCTCAAATCTTGTTTATCCTCACCTAGGGTGTCATCGGCCACTTTATCAATATCAAAATTGAAATGGGAAGAATTTATTTATATTGAAATAGAAATATAGTAGATATTCTTTCTTGTATCATGTTCACTTGTTATACCATTATCATTATTAATGGCAGTTGGAGTTCAATCCATAGAATCAACAAAATCCTTGAGAAATATGGGAATTAGAATGAGAATGTGATAAACCAAGATAATAGCTTCTTCTATATGGATCACAAAAATCTGGATAGTAGGTTATATAAATTGGAAAGTGAGATGGGTATGCACAGAGGATATTTTTTGATGAAGTATTTGGTAGCCCTAGTTTCTCCAAACAAACATAGAATTCAACCCTTTCATAATATTTTGATCGAATGATGGGGATTATTCTGAAAAGGAAGAAAATGTTTCTATAATTTGGAGGGGTGATCACTCTAATTAATAGAATATTTTCTTCAATTACCATTCAAATTATCTCTACACTCAACATTCCTAATAAATATATATCAAACATCAAATGACTGGTGACATTTTTTGTGTAGGATTGTCACATCGATGGGTGACATCACAGGGCAGTGTGGGGTAGGATGCAAGACCTTTCTCTTGGGAGGGGTGTCAATTTAGAAGGCATTATTGGGACAATGATTGGTATGCATTCTAAGATGTCTTGTAAATTTGTTTAGTGAAGGACCCTTTAGTTAAATTTAAGAAAAAAATACGAATTTGAGGTCAAAATTCAGATAGTTAAAGGTTATAGGATCTGGAACATGATTCAGTATTATATGTCATGTATTTAAAATTTTTCAAGATGAATCATTGGAAGGGGTAATATCAACTTCTGGTAAAATAATTGGGCTTGGAAAAATCTAGGGATTCTAGGTTTCCCAACACCAAAAATTACCTTCAGATAATCTAGATAACACCCCAGATTTTTTAGAGAAATCCTTTATGTAGATTAGAGGGAACACTTTAACAATATTGTGATCATCTCCAAATGTGATAAATTATTTTTTCCATTTTCTATTTCCGAAAATTTATCCGTTAAGGAATTCCATAAACTGCTAAAAAATAAAAAAAAAATCAAGATATTTGGGTTAATGTCCTATGGTTTATAAAGCCTAGAAAAAATTCAACTTCCTTCTATGGATTATAAATAATAGTTCACTACCTACAAAAGATATGATCCAACACCTAAGAGTGAGTTTATTAGAAATGTAATTATCATAATAATAACCAAAATCTAAATCTATTAAACACCATTTCTTTGATTGTGACTGGGAAAATATTATCTAGAATGTTTTTGGGTAATTCCCTGGTCAGGTGACTCACAATGTCCTAGTTGACTCTTTTTTGGAAAACGGGTTCTAAGGTGCAGGTAAACATGGAAAAGAGAAGAAATTCAAGAATCTGAATCTCATCATGGTTTGTTAAAACATATAGTTCTCAATATAATTGGATATGTAAAAAGAAAATAAATTCCCAAAAAAAATTTATCTAGAAAATAAGGAATATTGGTATAGATTACACACATCTGTGTGGAATCATGTAGTATGTTCCCTCCTTTGATCATTTATAGGTTATCAAATACCCATATAATAAGAGTGTAATATTGGAGAATGAGAAATGGGTTAAGTGTAAACCCCCTCTCAATGGTCTTAAATTGAATACCGATTGTTATTGTTTCTGGAAGACCATGCGATGGAATGGGTCATTCGAGAACAGCCAGGCTCAATAATCCTATATTTGTTTGCCATCATTAGTAAAGGGGACTCTCTTAGAGTTTAATCATTAGTTTTCATCACTAAACTCACAGTTTTCAATCATATAAATATAACACTTAAAGTAGTGGAGATAGATTCAATAATTGTTTACAAATATCTTCATGGAACTGGTTACATTCCTTGGTCAACTAGATACTTCATTCGAAAGTAAAATAGAACTGGTAAACCATATCTTAAAAGTTATTCATTCTCAGAATGAAGGAAATGTTGATAATGTTTTCTTGACTTCTCTAGGGACTCAACATGAGCATATTTTTTACGTTTCAAGCTCTGGATCCATTCCTTATTATGGGGTTAACCTGGTTGTTATTGATTCCCTAGGTCTACACTATTTTTGACCTCCTTGATTGTATTGTTATTATTCTATATTTTTCTAGTAAATCCTTAATTTTAATAAAAGATAAATTTAGTAGTAGTTTTTCATTGTGATACTTTACTTCATACAAAAATAATGGTGGCATTCCATCTTATGTCTTATGTGAAGGAAGACGGTTCTATAAAGTTTAATGTATTATAGATCACACTAGTGTTGTATATATTAACATCATATATAAATAAAATTGTAAACAAACACATTTTTATCATGGGGTGTGGAAGAAATAATTATTTACTATGTGAAAATATAATATAGAGTTTAACCAATGTTGTCTCTATAGAGGAGTACTCAACAATCAAGTTGTTCACTTTAAAATTAGATAATGAAGTGGTGGTTGTTTTTGAAATGATTGATTTTGAAAAGAAACTAAAGGGAAAAAATTCATAAAATATTTAAATAAAATTGAAATATCATGTGATTGAAAATAATTATATGAATTGGTGATCTGGTATAGGTAAATTTTCCAATAGAAATGTTATCATAGATCTGATTAATTCAATCCTCTTTTGCTAAGCTGATTAAAGTGAGATTCCATAATCTCTTCCTATCACTTCTTTGGTCAATGGTATTGGTGAGAGTAAACATTAACAAGATATTATTTCATTTTACTCTCCTTTTTTTGGTTAAAGAGTTTCAGTGAATACCCTCAATTTATTTAGGCAATTCCCGATCTTGTCTTTTCTATCCCAAACAAACTTGAATATTCACTACAACTCTCACACGTACAGATGATCCCCAAGTACTTCACCACTAAGATCTGATCTATTCCACCATATATATAAAATTACCTAGTGATAGAGATAGTTGTAATTAAACAAATAAATAATAACAATGTAATTTAAAATCATATATGATCGCACAAGATAATATAAAGTGTTATTACAAATTGAAACCAACTTTCCAGAATATAGAAAACATTTTACAACATTAAGGGAATGAACTCAAACATTAAAAAATAGAAAACCTAACCATTCCCAATCACTCATAATTTTTACCCCCCCCCCATGGTAAGGCTAATTTTGAAGATTGGGTAAGAAGAATACATTACAAAACTAAAATAAATAAAAGAGGTAAAAAAGAAGAACAGAAAATATATCATCCTGAATCTATCCACCAGAAGTTTAGATTTGGTTTTCACACCATATAGTCTAATCAGGATAAGGTCTCGTATTATAAGATGTAAAAAAATGGGGTTTGAAATCAACTCTTGAAATTTCATATCAATTGGATCCATTTCAAAGATGTTATGGCTTCCTTAATTGAGATGACTTATTATGGCCGCCAAACACAATTCCACCAACCCCACTTTGACCAGTTCAATGGTTGCCTTAATGATATCATTTCTCCATTAAATTTAATGTGGAACTTCCTCATTGTGTTTTATTTCAAACCAAGATATAATAATCCCATTTTGTGGTCGTTATCCCAAGATATGACTCTTTTAATAAGGTGAGGTCCATTCTTCCATCCAGAATAAGTGTTCACATTTTTTAATGTTTTTGGGGTTTATAGGATTTCAAATGAGAACATGGTCTAGAAGAATAAGTTTTACCCCTATAACCATGAAATCCTATAATAAAATGAATCACTTCAATTCTATCCATATTGTAAAATTTTAGTATGAAATATAGAGGTGAAAGAAAACTATTAAATTTACAGAATTTACCACTTTTCACATTTAAGCTCAAAACCCACCAAAAACATAAATTGATCCAAAGAAGATCAAACATATTAATTGGTTGGGATAAAATTATTTCAAAACATATGTATAATTTTGAAAATATTAACTCTATCAATTCCACACAACATAGCACTTGGAATTATTGAGAAGTAAACATCAAAATTAAATCAAAGAAATTTTAAAACACATATCCATGGGATCCACCAATTAATACCAAGAAATAAAAGATATCATGCCTCATTAAAAACAATTATTTAAAATTCTCTATTCATATCATTCAATATATTTCCACTTAATTTATTCTCCCACACACACAAAACACTTACCTCACTTGCATTTTCTCTTACCACACAAATGTCAATTTTTCCAAAATTTGTTTCTCATCCAAACTCGTATAAGGGTCATTGTAGGCTTAATAAATTCCCATATTTATACCCTATAATGGCTAAGTACATGTGATTATCTACAGTACATTTTGGGATTGTTCTCTGGAATTTGGTTGGTAGGATTTAGATGTTAAAAATTCTGAGGAAGAATTAGGAGAACTTGAATCTTTCTGAAGAAAAAATGAAGTACTCTAATATTCACTCAAATATGGTCTCCTCCTCACTCCCATTAGTAAAAATTTATCTCCATCATTATGAAAATTCAATTAATGTTCACACCATTAGTTATTTTAATAGCAACAATGTTAATCATCTTAAACATGATTTTTTCGTAAAACCTCTAGATAGGCACAACTTTCTTACTCTATTGGATTCTTTACAGAAGCACAACTTCAATTATCGTGAAAGCTACATAAAAGGAATATCTTTTAATATAATGATATTTTTCAGAAGAAAACACATATCTATAAAATTTAAGTTTCCACCCCATGTATCACCAAATGTGGTAGCATAACACAAGACAACTTCCCACACACTTAAGTACAACAATATTATGAAATTTGATTTTACAAGCATTTTGGATAGTGAAAATTAGCTTGTAATATGGCTAACATGAAAGTTTGTTCATGTATTATTAGGGATAAAATGATTAAATGTTCACAGTAGACCATTATAAAAATTATTCCTATGACATAGGGGGATTCATAACCAAATAAATGCCCCAATCATTTAAAAAACATGTTTCTAAAACCCTCAAGTTATGATAGAAATATATAAAATAATGGTTAAATAAAACATGATTTGGTTCTCTCAAGAAATGAGGTGAATGAAAAGAATATGAAAATAAAGCTTATAAGCCTAACAAGATAGTGATTTCTATGATAAAGATAGTGAGATGTTGCATGATATTCAAAAATCTGAGTACTTTTCATTAAATTTATCAATATTTTAACTTAAAATAATGAAATTTTTAGCATTCATTTAAGCTTAGTTTCATTGGATAAATTTTTTAGCTCATGGACATGTGTTTCAAAAATGGTGATGATAATCATTTCTACTAAAATGATTTAGAAACAAATAAAAATATAAAGAGACCACAATTAGTTATTTTAAAAACATAAAAACCATTGAAATTACTAAACTACAAAGGTTCTCTCCCCCAAACATAAATGATGTAGTGTCTCCAATGAATTCAAGTGGATTTAACATGTAAGAATATTTTAAATTGAATGAAAATAATTATGGAAGTGTAAAGTAAAGTTACAACCTAACTTATTTTAAGTGCAATGATGAATTAATCTCATAGGTGATGAACACTAAAAACCTACAACCAAAAGTAGGGAAAAAAATATAGGAAAATTATTAAATGATAATTTAAATATAAATAGAGTGTGAAAATAAGGATAGATCTTGGTTTAATCCCCCATGTGGTCCTTGGGTTTTGACTGCCTTCATATGGGTATTTCTTTTCGGTTATCCTCAATGTGATAGTGGGTGAACTGTCTTTCTCATGAACCAAAAAAAATTCTTCTTTTCATCATACATGTGTTCATTTTTGTTGAGGACTCTATGGATACAATACATCAAATCCACCCCCCATTAAAATGAGATACATTTTTTATGGTGGGGTTAGGAAAAATAATGAGTCTGCCTCTTTCTTGGATTCCACTTTCAGAACTTCTTTTTCTTTCTACATTGGTTTCTGATGGTATGATAAATCAATGTAATAATCCCAGAAAAAGTTAGACTATAACTCTATTTGAACAAAACTAATGCATGAAAATCAATATCAAATTCTCCCCTTTCAAAGTAAGAATATTTTGTCTCTTTTTCCTCAGGAAAATAAACTATGGTATCTTATTGAACTCCCTCCAATAAGTGTTAATTAATGTAAGAACCCATATCTTCATTTCAGTTATGAATCTTTATTTCATGTTTTTTTAGGAAAAAGGAAGAAATGGGAAATTTTCAGAGTACATGCCATGTACTTTTGAGTACATGTTGTGTACCTGGTTTCCATGTGTGGCCATGTAATGGTCTTGTAATGGGAAAGTACACGGTTCTTGTGGGTGACCTAGAAGACCACCTAAATGGGAAGTTTATGCAGTACATGTCGTGTACATTAAAGCTCCTCTCGTTTCTCCATCCATGCTCTAATTAAGACACCTCCAGGTGTGTTGGATTCCCACTATTGATTTCTTTCTTTCCCTAGATCCTTTCTTCCCAATTCCTCCAATATTGTGAGTATTTCAAGAATGAACGTTTTGAACCATTTTATAGATCTACACTATTCTACAATGATTCAAGGGCTAACCTTTGAGAGTGTTGACTATACGAAATCAAGGTAGGTGGCTTGGGCCTTTTGTTTATTGTATTTGGATTATATATTCTTAAAGTGAAAATATCCATGTTTAGGGAATTGTGTATTTTGGAATTTGACCCAATCTAATACCTGATATGGTTTGTTTTTTTGTTTGAGAAAGGGTGATTTCTTATCCATGATGTTTGATACCTTGTTATGGGATACCCCAAGGGAATGTTCCCTTGTTTGACTATTTAAGGTCGTTTGGCCTTGGTTTCCTATGAGGAACACCTTGTTTCCATGCATTTAATTGTCTAGGATGGAGTTGATTGATTGTATGAATTTCATGCGTTATGCGTGTGAATGTTATCCATGTAATATTTATAGATTACATGTGCTTCTTTGTATTGATATGTGTGATGATCTTCCAATGGACTATGAGATCATTGGACTAGGAAAACTGTGGGGGTTTCTATTTTTGTTATACAGTACTGTGAGAGCCTTGGTGTAGACTTGAACAAAGAGTATTAACCATGAGAGCTACCCCATAGGTCATTCATAATTTATTTATGCTATTTTGATCTAGGGGATATTGACTGTGAGAGCTACTCAAAGGTCATTTATTGTTTGTTGATGCGATGTTGACCTAGAGGTATTGACCATGAGAGCTTCCCAGGTGGTCATTTGTATTTGATTATTTCCATGTTAAACCAAAGTGGTTAGACCAGGAGAGCTTTCCAAGAGGGTTTTTGTGAATTATTGAATGATTGTGACAAGCCTACCAAGGAAAAGAACAAGCTCTGACTCGGTCTTACCTATTTTTTTAGATGGTCTTCTTAGACGTCTGTTGTCAATATTATACGGAGGATATAGAGCTAAGACTAGATCCCATGATTCATTATTCAATGATTTGAATAATTAATAAATGAAAATGAATGTAATTGAAAGCTGTAGGATTGTTTACATTTTAGTATCACCTAGTTTATTACATCATTTCTACATTTTTCCTACTATATAAGTGTTCAATGACTGTCAGTCACAGATCTTTTGGTGTTTTCCTACTAGGATTCGTCTCACACCCTATTTGGGTCATGATTTTGGGCCCAAATAGAGTATATGGTTACAGATATAGACAATGGAAAGTGTCCTTCTTCATCATGTACTTGATTTCTGTTGGAACTAGAGAGCATGGGGCCAAGATGATTCTTATGATGCTTTTGGAGTTTACTATTTTTCTTTATTTTGGTTTAGTATTGAATTTCTAGCATTGTGACTTGTTTGGATGCTTTCCTAGACACATGTGACCTGAATAATTTATATATCCCCCATTTTTTTATATTATTATCAGTCTTCCGCTATTTACATTTGTTGTATGGTATTACTTATTCCACTATTGTTTACTATTTTTGTTCTGTTGTGTATACTCTCTCAATAAGGGCATTGTTTCCCCTTTACTAGACCTCTTCCCTCACTGCTATTCGGCAGCCTCTGGTGTTTGGGGAAATGCATTTGAGGTTATGGGACCAACCGGGATTGGGGAACCCTTGGGTGCCACTCAAAATAGGGAAGTTACAAATTGTTATTAGAGGAGTTTCTTTTCTATGTTGCCTTAATATTTTGATCTTATAGGCAATGATAGGAAGTATAGGGTAGATGGTAATAATTTTTTACTAGGAGTAGCTAACCCATGTATTGGTAAAATCCAAGTTACCTCGAATATTGTAATTTTTTTCTAGTTTTTCAATTGTTACAATTGATTTGATTTCACTTTTTGGTGATCCACATGTTATGTGATGTTATTATTGATATCATTGTGGTTCAATTTTTGTTCTAACCTGATGAGATGAGGGTATTCCATCTCATGTATCATATAGTCACTTATTAAAGATCACATGTCATGCATTATTGTCACACCATTTTGAGTTCATTACAGATTATATGTAGTAGTGATAGATATTGTTCTAGATATGCATGTTGTTGTGATAGATTTGATGATAGAAATACCTTCTATTTTGATTAGGTATTGGAACATGTAAGGTTTACTTTTGATGGATGCCAAAATTTGGTCCCTGAGGTGGTATGGGCCCTCTTGGATCAAAATTTGGTGGATCATGTTTGACCTTTAATTAAATTCTATTAAGGAATTATATGAAATAGGATTTCAAACATTGATTCGTTGGTATTATGGGCTCTCATGGAATAGAACATGGCATTCCATGGACAAAATTTTATGTCATTAAGGGATCTGAAGAATTTTTAGAGTCTTACTATCGGAAAACCCAAACAACGTGGCGTTTGATTTTATGAACACAAGACACGTGTTCTTCATTTATAGAAGAAAAAATGTTTCATAAGTATACACTGTGTACCAAATGTACATGCTATGTAGTCTTTGACCATTTTACTAACTGTGTGAGCAGAGACATGGTGTTGGGAACCTTTTGGTAGAATATGTCGTGTCTAGATTGTACATGTCACGTTGTAAAGGACCATGTATCCAGTCGGGTGACGAATGACATGGGTGGATGAAACATAGGTTGTACGTGCCGTGTCTAGCTTATACACATCGTGTAGTTATCAACCGTGTATCCAGTCGTGTGACCAACGACACGGGTGGATGGAATTTAAGTGGTACACTCCATGTCTAGGGGGAACACACCATGTAGTGTTACCCAGGAGAGAACTATGTAGTTCTAGCAGTGTAGAAGTACTTGGGAAGAAGGTAAAATTCAAGTACACATCGTGTCAAAGGAGGAACACGCTGTGTGTAGGGGTGTTACATGACCAGGTCTAGAAGAGGTACATGAAATGTCAAAATCATAAGGTAACATGTCGTGTAGAGGTTATACATGTTGTGTAACCCTATTTCGAAAAAGAAACATGAATGATTTCTTAATCCTGTTTCATTTTTTGAACTTTTAAGTTTCATTCCTTGATAATCTTGAACTAAGGTGTGGGATTGACCTTGCAGAGTCTTGCTATCGAGATGTCCTTCAGTGGTATGACATGTACATAGTGAAAATCAAACACTAGAAGGGGTAGATCAAGGACTACCAGCAGATCCTCCCATAGTACCCGTCCTGGTACCATATTTTATACCAGACGTAGGTGCTGATGCACAGTTCCATGAAGGCTTTATAAGGATAATTTAGACCTTTTAGGGAGCACCGCATCCTACCCCAACTATGTAGGAGTTGACGTGGGTGTTCCAGTAGCAGAATCTTCCCAATTTATTAGGGGATAGAGGACTATAGGCTTAAAATTCTTGGTCAGAGGCCATGGTTTATATCTTCAAGCATCAGGAGACACCTCCAGAGATGCGGGTGAAGCACAGGACATACATGCTACATTATTCCACCAAGAAATGGTGGGATGTTGTCTCATAGGAAGGAAGTCATCAGGATATATCTTGGGAAGATTTTCTGAGGACCTTCTATTACTAATTCTACCTAGTGTTGTTGAGTGCCAATTGAGCCTAAGAATTCAAGAATTTGGAGCAGTACGCTCTTTCAGTGATAGATTACTCTTCTTTTTTTGGAAATCTTCAGCGCTTCGCAACTGTTTTAGAAGGTGACAAGTTTTCTTTTCATAAACTGCTTGAGCATGGTATCAGGTACAACATATGATAGTAGGTGAATGTTTTCAGGCTGAATTTGGTGACTGTTATAGTGAAACATGCACTGATTACCGAGCACAATCTGAGGGAGTTGAGAGCTATGAGCTAGGGTGGTTCAGCATCTGGGGATGGTACTCCTTGGTTCCATAACAAGAAGAACTGCAAGGATCCTTCACATAATGATTCCTATAGTAGGAATGTATCTATAGGTAGCCAAGTGAGGTGATACCAGTGTGAGAAGAGCAGTCACACACGACCTTATTACTCGAGAGACCCCTTTGAGTTTCGATCTTACAGCAAGATGGGTCGTCTTTATCATTTTCTGATTTTTCTTGCTAGAATATAGTGATAGGGAATCGATTATGACTCCACACTTAAGAGTAGGACCACCAATTTATACTCAGTTAGGTAATTGAGGTTTATTATTACATTCTTGCTGAGGAGGTGGTCATGTTCATGGTAGCCAGATTCCAGGTATTTAGTGAAAGCAGGGGGGATCAGCTTAGGGTAGTCAGATAGGGTTACAGGGCCGTGATATAGGTTAAACTTTTGTATCAAACCAGACCCAGTAGGAGTAGGATCCATGACCCTCCACGGTTAGAGGTATGATTCTAGTTGCCTCAGTTTTAGCTTATGCTCCTTTTGATATAGTGGATTCCCATATTTTCATATATATTTTCGTGGTAGAGAGCCTTGGGCTCTACAAATTTACTTTTGATGATCTTATAGCGATAGACACTCCATTAGGGATTAGGATAGATAGTGTACATCAGTGAAAGGAGTGACCTCTTGATATTGGGGGGGTGTCATGTCTTATGGAACCTCTTTCTTAGAGATGATAGGCTTTGATATCATTCTCAGAGAGAACTATTTAGCCTCTTTCTAGGCCTTCATTGATTGTTATCATCACATGGTGAATTTCACGTCACCAACAGTTTATAATTTTTGACACAAGGCTGAATGGGATGTCCAGGTGAGCAGAGCAGGACCTGGGAATCATGGGTTGGGATGAATTAAAGACCACGTTGCTAGTTTCTATTTGGATGACCATGGGACTTCACATATGGAATTTCATCTAGTGGTGGATAGTTTCAAGGATGCCTTTACAGATGACTTTTAATGTTTACCTCTTGAGCGAGAGGTATATTTCTCTATGGACCTTGTGCTAGGAGTGGTCCCGGTTTCCATTCCTCTATATAGGATGGCTAAACTAGAGTTACAGGAGCTCAAGAAGTAGTTATAGGAGTTGTTGGAAGTAGGTTTCAACTAACCAAGTACTTCTCCTTAGTGTTCGCCTGTCCATTTTGTAAAGAAGGCAGATAAGACCCTCAGACTTTGTGAATATTATCTAAAGATGATCCAATTGACGGTTAAGAACTGATATCCCTTTCCACGGATTGATAATATCTTTGATTAGCTTCTAGGATCTTGGGTGTTCTCGAAGATTGACTTGAGATTAATTTATCATCAATTTCACATTATACCATCATATATATCATTTATAAACTTTCAGAGTAGGTATGGTCTATACGAGTATTTAGTTATGTTATTGTGTCTCACGAACGTGCCTTTAATTTTCATATAATTGATGAACTGAGTGCCCCATCCATACTTAGATTATTTTTTTGTAGTCTTCATGGATGATATATTGGTGTACTCTCACCCTCAACACGACCATGCTACCCATCTTGAGGTCATTTTGATTACACTGAGAGAGCATCAGTTATATGCTAAGTTCTCAAATTGAAACATTGGGATGGATTACATTTACTTCTTGGGGCAGGTCATCTTGGATACAAGAGAATCAATAGACCAAGATAAAGTGAGAGCAGTAGTTTTCTGGGAGAAAACAAAGAACTTATTTAAGTTATGAAGATTTCTAGGGTTATATAGTTACTATAGGTACTTTATAGAGGACTTTTCATGGTTAGAAATTCCACTGATGGGCATAACTAAGAAGGGGTGAAATTACATATGTACAAATTCCTTTTATTTATCCTTTCTGGAGATAAAAGGGAGATTAACTTCAGCACAGATACAAAGTTTTCCAGAGTCGGGCAATAGTTTCACCATTTACTGGCATACATCAGGTATCGGTCTAGGAGAAATACTTATATAGGAGGAAGGAGTCATTGTGTATGGGTATTGGGAGTTGAGGCAACATGAGAGGAATTACCTGATTCATCATATTGAGTTATCTCCATTGATGAATTATTTATGTTGTCGGAGACATTATCTTTTGGGAGAGAATTATTTGGTTTACACTGACCACAAAAGTCTCAAGTATAACTTCACTCAATGTGATCAGGAATTGAGACAGTGAAGGTGGGTTGAGTACCTTCAATCTTTTAACTTTGATCTTGCATATACGCCTGGGAAAGGAAACGTTGTGGCCAATGCGTTGATCAGGATGACTCAGATACAAGAAGTTCAGGGGACCAGCTGTGAGTGGAAGATTATGGACCTATTCTAGAGATGCATTTTTAGGTAAATAACACATAGGGGAAGAAATTTATTTATTTTATAACACTAACCTATACTCTTCTAGACCGAGTGTGAATGAGGAAGCTATCCGATTCCGAAGGCCTATTCCTAAGGGAGAGGGTGTAAGGAGAGGACCCTACTCCTAGATGGACCATAGTTGAGGATGAGGTTTTACATTTCCAGGGGAACGTATGGGTGTCAATAGACATACACGAGTATATTTTGAGAGATTTTCATTCCTCAGTTTGGGTAGTTCATCCTGGTGTCACCAAAATGTATCGAGATCAACACTGTCAGTATTGGTGTTCAGGTATCAAATGGTATGTAGTTGAGTTTTTTATGAGATGTTCCACCTATAAAAAAGTGAAGGCATGGAATCAGCAACCAGCAGGTCTATTGAAGAATTTACCCATTCTTTATTGGAATTGTAATGATGTTGCGATTGATTTCATTACGGGTTTTCCAAGGTCACCTAAATGGAATGATATTGTTTGGGTTGTTTTTGACAGACTGACAACATTTACACATTTCTTGCTGATCAAGGAAACCTTCAGGGTTGAAGAGCCTGGAAGGTTGTACATCTAAGAGATTTTAAGCTTTAATGGGGTACCACACTCTATCATTTCATACAGGGATTCCTGGTTTAATTCTCGTGTCTAGTAGGGACTATAGAGTAATTTTGGTATATATGTACTTCTGAGTATAGCTTGAAATCCTCATACAGATGGCTAGTCCGAGTGCATGATTCAAGTTTTGGAGGACATTCTTCATGCATGAGTCCTAGATTCTAGGGGATATTAGGTGAGACATGTACCCCTAGTGGTTGTTTCCAATAATAACAGTTTTCATGCGATGATTTAGATGGAACCTTATGAGCTATTTTATGGTAGGCCATGGAGATCACCGATATATAGGCTGGAGATAGGATAGGTATCTATTCTGGGACCTTGTCTTATCCAGGATACCACTGAGCATGTGGAGATTATTTGTAAGGGTATGGATACTACATAGTCTTGGATGAAATCTTATGTTGATTGATGGAGATGACCTCTGCAGTTTGAGGATGGAGATCATGTTTTCTTACATGTCACACTGAGGTTGGGACATAGGAGGATTAGGAGACAGGGGAAGCTTTCGCCAAGATATGTTATGCCATTTGGGGTTTTAAAGAGATTTGGGCCAGTTTCCTATCAGTTTCAGTTACCTCAGAGGTACCGAGTTAGGCATGACGTCTTTCATGTTTCTCATCTGCAACGTTACTTTTTAGAACCTACTTATGTTTTCCAACCTAAGGAGGCTGAGTTGGAGGGGATACATCCTTCGAGCAGCACCCTATTCGGATTGTTGATCAAAGCACAAAGTTTCACCATGACCAGATAGTTCCTCTAGTATGGGTGTAATGGCTGCCCATGCGAGTACAAGATGATACTTATGAGGGGGAGACCGACGTATGATCCTCGTGGTAAGCATTGTTTGAAGATTCTTCTTCACCACCCTTAAAAGGCAAATTCGGGGATGAATTTCTTTAATTGGAATGTTTTTAAGAACACAGATCTTCATTTTATGTATGGATCATTATTTTGGGTTGTTTTTTAGGAAGAATTAAGATATTAGAAATTTTCAAAGTACACGACATGTACTTTTGAGTACACGATTTGTACCCAGTTGGTGAGTGTAGTCATATATTGGTTGTGTAACAGCCGAGTACATATCTGTGTGGGTGACCTGGAAGGTCGCCTAAAGCAGGGGTTGGTTGAGGCTAGTACATAGAGTGTACATTAAATGAACACATAGTGTACTTTTTTTATATTGGTGCGGGGTCAGTCCTGCCATTCAAAAAAACAACTTATTATTTCTTCAGTTCGTATAAGAGAGCAATAGGACACCGAAGAACTTCGAGCTCCTAACAGTTCTCCATCTGAGATCTGATTCAGACATTGTCGGGTTCATTATATTCCCACTAGTGAGTTCTCTCTTTCCATAGAGCCTTTCATCCCAATTTCTACTCTCATATGAGTATTGGAAGGATGGTTGTTTTTACCCTTTTGTAGATCTACATCATTTTAGGCCGATTCAAGGGCTTACGTTCAAGAGTGTTGATCGTACAACATCAAGGTTCGTGGTTTGGGCCTTTAGTCGATTTTATACGGATTATATGTGCTTAAAGTGCCGAATACCCATGTTTGGGGTATTGCATATTTTAGAATTTGACACTGTTTAATACCTGTTATGGTTTGTTTGTTTGAGAAGGGTGATTAGTTATGTGTAAGGTTTTATACCTTGTTATGGGACACCCCATGGGTGTGTTCCACTTTTTGACTATTTATGGCCATTTGGCCTAGGTTGCCTATGAGGCACACCTTGTTTCCATGCCTTGAATTGTTTAGGATGGATTTGATTGATTATATGAATTCTATGTGTTATGACTGTAAATTTTATCCATGTAATAGTTATAGATTACATGTGTTCCTTTGTAATTATATGCACACTAATCCTCTAATGGACCGTCAGAGCCTTGGACCAAGAAAACTGTGGGGTTTCATGTTTATAACACATAACCGTGAGAGCCTTGGTGAAGACTTGGCCCAGGGGTATTGACCCTGCATTCTACCTAGGAGTTCATTCATAATTTATTTATGCTATGTTGACCCAAGGGGTATTGACCATGAGAGGTACATGGGTGAATTTATAGTTTAATTATGCCATATTGACCCAGGTGTATTGACTGTGAGAACTTCCCAGGTGGTCATTTGAATTTGATTATTGCTATGTAAAACCTAAGGGGTTAGACCGTGAAAGATTTACCAAAGGGTTTTTGTGAATGATTTAATGATTTTGACGACCCTTACATGCCAAATCCTGAGCTTGGACTCGGTCTTAACGGTTTGTTTTGATGATATTTTGAGATATCTATTTTTACTATTACATGGAGGGATACATAGATTAGGCTTGATCCTGTTATTCATTATTCAATAGTTTGAATATTTAATAAATGAAAATGAGTGTAATTGAACACTGTAGGATTGTTTGCATTTGAGTATCTCCTAGTTTATTACTTCATTACTACATTTTTTCTGCTATATATATATTCAATGACTATTAAGCACGGAAATTTTGGGCGTCGCCTACTAGGATTCATCTCACACCCTATTTGGGTCATGCTATTGGAACTAAATATATTATATGGTTTCAGGTATAAATAAGGGAAGGTTACCTTCTTCATCAGGTGCGTGATTGATATTGGAGATGGAGAGCATGGGACCAAGCTAAGGCTTGCAATGCTGTTGGAGTTTATTGTTTTTCGGTATTTTGGTTTCAGTACTATATTTCTAGTATTGTGACTTGTTTGGATGCTTTCTTAGACACATGTGACATGCATCATTTATATATGCTCCAATTGTTATATTACTATCAATCGTCCACTATTTACTTTTTTTATACAATATTACTTCTTCCACTATTGTTTACTATTGTTATTCCATTATGTATACTCTGCCAATGAGGGTATAGTTTACCCATTACTAGACCTTGGCCCTCACTGGTAGTTAAAAGCCTCGGGAATTTGGGGAAATGAGCTTGAGGTTATGTCACAAACCAGGTTCATGGAACCTTTTTTAGGCACCCGGAATCGGGATGTTACTGTCAGGTTTAGGGAGCTCCATGTGTTCCTCATTATGTGCATATTCTTTTTCTTCTTCATCCACCGTGGAAAAAATATGTGTTGACAGAATCTGAAAATTTCATCCAAGGGGAGGTGATACTCAATTCAGATTCTATAAATTTAGATGATAATGAGTTCATGAAAAAATCATATCCCTGAGTTTTCTTGCCTTTAATTACTTCTTCGGTAGAAATAACCTCTTAGAGTTGAGTTGTAGAATATTAAGGCAGGTTTTCAGGATCCTCTGATTCTTTGATTTCTTTACAAAAGTCAAGGATGACTAAGGGGAATCATCTTTGACATTGAATATTTTATAAAATATTGGAAATCAATTGTAGAACTTAGTTTGTTCTCGGGCCATCTCTTCAAAAAAAAGTCGGGTTCATGTCCACCCACGGGCCCTCTATGAATTCTTTGAATACTTGCTCCCAATTATTTGACTTTGAAAATAACTTCACCTATATAACAATTACAGAATCTACATCAACCATAAAAATGGGTGAGATATAAATTGGTTCAAGAACATGTTGGTAATTATTCCACGAATTAAATAAATACTCATTTGAAGACAACATGGGAAAAAATTTGAACAATTTTTTTGAAAAGTGTCAAATATTTATAATTAGTTCATAGTACTTCCTCCTCAGCAATGGGACCATGTTTTGAAACTTTATTTTCATGAGGTGCAGAAAAAAAAATTATTTACTATGTTAAAATATTGTATAGTTGTTAACCTAGTTTGTCTCTAAGGAGGAGTCCTCAACAATCAAGTTTGTCACTTTAAAATTAAATAATTAAGTGGTGGTTGTTTTGGAAATGATATATTTTGAAAAGAAACTAAGTGTGAAATATTGAAATCAATTTTAAAATTCATTACATTTAAAGTAGTTATGTGAATTTGTTGATCATGTATAGGTTGGTTTTCCAATTGAAATGTTATCATAGTTCTTATTAATTCAATCATCTTCCACTAAGTGGATTAATGTGAGGTTCCACAATTACTTCCACTCATATTATTGATCAATGGTGTTGGTGAGATTAAACCTTAACAAGATATTATATTTTTCTAATATCATTCCTTTTGTAAAATATTAGTAGAGAATACCCTAAATTTATTTTTTCAATTCTCGATTGGGTCTTTTTTATCCCAAACAATCTTAAATATGCACTATAACCCTCACACATACTGACGATCGCCAAGTACTTAACCACTACACTCTGATCTATTCTAAGGTATATAGAAAAATACCTAGTGATGGATATAATTTTCAATAAATAAAAAAATGATAACAATAGAATATAAAATCAAATATTATTTTGCAAGATAATTTAAACTATTATTACATATTCAAACCAACTTCGAATAATAGAGAAAACATTTTATAACATTAAGCGTATTAACTCAAAAATTAATAACTTAAAAACCTAACCATACCTAATATCTCTTCATATTTACCCCACTATGTTATGGTTAATTGATAATAATGTCGAATAATAATATATTACAAACCATAATGAAAAAAAAGAGGTAAAAAGAATAATATAAAAAATACCCCCCAGAATCTCTCCTCCAAAAGTTTAGCATTGGTTCTCCTACCATATGGTCTAATCTGGCCGAGGTCCCTTCTTATAATATGTGATTGATTGGTTTTTTCATATACTCTCTAAATTTCAGTGCAATTGGATCCGTTTCAAAGAATTTGTGGACATATAAATTGATCTTCCTTATTCTAGTCGCTAAACACTATTCCACTAACCCCACTTTGATCGATTCAATGGAGGCCTATATGAAATTATTTCTCCCTAAAATTTAATTTGATACATAATAATAATGTTTTATTTTTATTTCATATAAAATCATCTCATTTTGTCGTTTTTATCTAGATATATGACTCTTTAAACAAGGTAATGTCCATTCTGACATCCAGAATATGTGTTCACATTCTTTAATTTTTTTGGGATTGTAGGATTTCGAATGGGATCATAGTCTTGAAGAATATGTTTTATGCCATGAACCATAAAGTTGTAAAAAAATGAATCACTCCAACTGAATTCATATTTTAAAATTTTTTCATGAAATATAGAGGTGAAAGAAAACTGTTAAATTTACAAAATTAACCACTTTTTATATTTAAGCACAAAACTCACAAAAAAACATAAAATATTCCAAAGAATCTCAAATTAATTAATTGTTTGGGATAAAATTATTGAAAAACATATCAATAATTATGAGAGTAACAACTCTATCATTAACCTATGTAAAATTATGAAAATTGTATCATTTAGTTTAGGGTATTTTAATGAGAATCATGACTATGAAGTTTAACACCTTTTCATGAGAATGTATTCTAAGCAGTTCAAAAGAATACGGAATAGAATTGTTTGAAACTTAAATTAATTTATTAAGATCCTATGAAGTAAGAGTAAAACCAAGGGTTTTTTCTATGCCTGTTGTAATAATTCCATGAACCAATATGTATCTTACTGTAAGGAAAAAATCCTTTCATAGTTCTAGAAAGTTCCCATCATATGAGGCCATTTAGAAAGACCCAATGCGAATGAAGATAACTCAACACTATAATGGGTGATATTTTAGGTTATAGTTTCGATAGAGAGTAAATTTTGGAGGATAACACATAGATCTTATTCATATTTTGGAGGGTTAAATTTCTCCACTATGGAATAAAAGAAAATATTTTATTCATCGGTGGGGGCAATACAATGATATAGTTCTTATGTGTATAAATTAATCCAAAAATTATAGGCAACTCAAATAAGTTTAATGTATTTCAGGGTGGAAAATATTTCATATAATTTGACATCCTACTCCGAGGATGGTACACTATAATGTTTAGATTCATGAATCTCGAACTGATTTCATACATTTTTACATTATCTGAAAAGGATATGTTCAAGATATTTAACATCATGTGGTAATAATGTGGCACTAACATGATTTTTTAGGCATGATGTTTAACTATTTTAGTGATAAATACCCACAAACATGTTTTATGAGTCTCTATATTATGTACATAAATCAATCCTTTTCCAATATACTTCAAGGTCCAAGCTTTGAATAAAATTTATCATTCAATTGTATGTCCCAAAATTTAGGGATAAGGATAATAATAGGTAGATATTTTATGCTTTCCTCAATGAGAAACTTTATCTTTGAGATTCCAATGAGGTTAATCTCAAATAAATATGTTAAATATGTGACCACATTATCAATCCTAAAGAAATTGTCCTTTATATTCCTTTCACTAAGATATTAATTTCCTTGAGGAATTTAATCAATTTGTGTGTTATGATCTAGGTGTCCACATAGTTGAATTGGATAATTGGTTTTCACTGGATCAAATATCCCCTTATCTAGTTACTTTTTAATCTAATCCATATAGACAAAGAACCTCTATATTTTATACCCTAATAATTGATGGGAGGGGAATTGATTGGAATGGTCTCTCAAATATACCACTTTTTTATCATGGTCCTAAGGATCTCTATAAAATCTCTCTCTAATTAAATGGTAAAATACTTTGAAAAAATATCTATTTATTAGGAATATAACATTATTTTCCTATTTTTGAGAGATGGACTACAACATCACCTCCCCCAAGTTCCATGAATACGCATTTTGGTAGAGGAACATGGTAAAATCTGGGATCTGGAAATAATTGACACAATCTCATTCAATTCATGACATATGTTGAAGCTATTTATGACTTTGATTTCAATGATTATGCCTCTATATAGTATAATTCTAACTAACTCACAGACTATGCGGTGATCACAAGGGTTTGGAAGCATCCAAAATTTACCCGATGAGGTGTTGGAAAATATGAAAATTACCTCACCCTATGGTCTAGGATGAGGTAGAAAAATTTCTTGAATTCACCCAATGTGGGGGTCCGAATATAAAAATTAATAGAGTTCTTTTTTTTGGGGAACATCATTGTATGGAGGATATCTTTAGTAGGATTCTGGTATTTCATGATTGGGATGACATCAACAAAAGAAAATATATAGTTATTTTACAGAGAAATTCATTTTCATAATGCAATAGGGAAATATGATCTTATGTAGAGATATATTTGTCAACTTTATAATGATGTTTGGTAGAAGAAATAATAACACCCTTTACCTTCTCAATGGAATGATACATGGCTTAGGATGGAAGTCCATTAGTGCAGCCGGGGGATTGAATCTATTTTTAAAAACATGTACATGCTCTATCAACATTACACTCTGAGATGTTAATATAGTTAATATATGCTTAATTATAGGTAGGAGGTGTGCCATGAAACTGTTCTTCTCAAATTCTTGTATCATAGTACTAAAAATATTGTTTATCCTCACATTATCTTATGATTGTGTTATCATACCTAACAAAACATGAACTCAACGAAAGTAAGGAAATATTATTCAAACTGGATGATACAATATTGATATATGTTTATTAAAACTCTTTATCATCATTGAAAGATGTTATTGTTAGGCTGAATAGTTATTATTGGAATATTTGGTGGGTCAGCATCCACTGGACCATTTTTGATGGATGATGCAAGTTTGACAGCCTGGTGGGATGGTTCCTATTCTAACAATAATGGGGACATGAAGTTTATATGAGACTTGAAATTTTTTAAAATTGTTAGGGAATCCTCCTTATATTTATTATTTTTATGCTGATTACAGCAAAAAATTAGAGGATAAGAAAAATAAGATACTACAATCAGACATACATAGGGATTTGGTGTTATTGTTGGTTGATTCAGTGATGCCCTGATAGTGACATGTACCTATTCCCCTAATTATTTGATTACCTAGACATAAGTGGTTCACAAATAACCATATATGGATTCATCCCAATATTCTCTTTAATTAGGTATAATATATAATATACATTTAACATAGTCCTTTAGAATATCTAATGGTATGTGACCAACATTGATCACCTTTTTTTAGTAGATCGTTGATAATTAAAACATTTTTTGATCACGTGACAAAAAATATAATGATTATAGAAATATATAAGGTGTTCATCATAATCATATTCATCTATCTTCTTTATTTCTTGAAAAATGAACAGTTTATTCTCTAAATCAGAGATGAGGTAGCTCGATACCTTGTCATCATGGAAGGAGTACATTTTATTCATCCTGATTTTAAGGTCCCATTATGTAAACATTTTTATATTCAGGTTTATAGTAGTTACTTCTTATTTCCATGATTTTATCATTCAAGAAGGTGGTTCTTGATCATATCATTCATTGGTTCTGCAAATAAAAACTTTGGAAATTTGTGTTATATTCACATACATGAAAAACTGACCAAGATACATCGGGGGTGAGTGAAGTTGATAACTCATCCTGTAATGTATCCATGCATATCCCTAGAAACATTTCCTACTGAAGCTAAATATATAGGGATTATTTTTTACCCTTAAATATTATAATGAAATCCTTGACTCTATAATTATCTTATACAGTGAAATTAGAGAGGTCAGTGATAGTTATTTTCCTTACCATAGAGATGAATTAGAAGGGGAATTTATAATTGTTATTATCTAGGATTTTAATCTACCAAATTGTAAGGTTATAATACCAATATAATATAGATAATTATAAGTTCCACACAAATCATATGAGTTGGTAATGCTCTTGTTGTGTTGTGGTTCCCAATATTGGGTCTCACTAAGAAGGAAAATGGTGAAATGCTACCCTGGATCTATCATTAAATAAAATGTTGATAAGTTGCGATTTATGATGTTGCATGGTGGAGGAGGAGTTTAATACACCAACTCAAGATATATATTATTCATTATATGTTAAATTTCACATTGGATTTCAAGAGAATCCATCTAAGCTGGGAAATCATCTTGTAATTCATGGGTTTCCACTGCTTGAGCTAACATTTGAGTTAGGATATTTTCTTTGACTAGTGAATGATAAGTTGTGCCTATAGTGAAATTTTTATACTAGTATCATATCAATTTGATGGGGTGTCTCAAACCATCTTGTGTGGGTTAATAAATATTTCCCTTTTAAAGAGTTTTAGCATAAGGAAACATATAAAATTTTGACTAAATACCATACAAAATGGGTTTGTTTACCCAAAGAAACTCAAAATTGAACAGCTCCAATTCTATTATTTTTCATTTGAAATGATGTATTTTTTTCTTCTGAAAAGATAGCTTCATTGTAATTGTGTGTTTGGTTTATTTGGAAGGTAGACACGCATATTTCCCTTTTGACACTATTTCGGTTTTCACCATTATTTTGGCCAGCAGTGTTGACATTTACTTATGAAATTATTATAGTATGAAGTATAAATTCCTTTAGAGGAAAATTATATTTAATCATATAGTGTTTTTACTCACATTATGAAAATTTAAATAAATTTAGGGTTAAAATGGGAAAAATCACTCATCCCTTTGAGATGGGGTTCTCCCTGAGATTTTCTTCCCACTAAGGAAAATTATGATGATATCTCAAGAACCATGGTAGTGGTGATTTGGAATCTTCCATAGGCCACTATCATGATACATCAATGGGACACATAGGGTTTATGAGTAGTAGGTCCATTGACCATGTATGTTCTTATAGTGATTGGATTTCCCATGTGGGGTCTCCTTTTAGTTACCCTAGTCTATAAGACTAGGGATGGCCCAACCTCTTTGGAATATTTTTATAAAATTTGGTTCAAACATATATGGTGATGATTAGAATATATAATATCTATACAAGGAATATCTTTTTTGGTGTTCATAATGTTTTTTTTCCTCCTATAATTCCATTTGGTAAGGGTGGTAGGTGTTGTTGCACACTGGTGATAAGATCCTAAAGTTGTTGGATGTGAAAACATGGGCCACTTAAATCTTTGTATCCTATTGTTAGTAAAATGGAATGTGGTGATTTATCCTATATAGGTTACTATGATCTCATTTCAAAGTAGAGATTATTATATTTAAGGATATATTAAAAAACATGAGCATTAACCAACTGGTGCATGAGGTGTTGGGTTAGTGATAGTTTGTTTCGGGGCTTAGAGGTCATGTTTTCCATCATAGTTGAGTCATATGATCAGTGTATCATTGGGATGTGTTAAATAACATGAGTTTTCATACAGATACTACAATTATATTCAATTAGAATGGAATTCATTTGTGAATTTAGTGATTCCATTACGATTTTTGGTAGTTTCATGGTCTTGAAATGGAAACAAGAACAAGTAATCAGTAAATGCAACATCATAACTAAGAGTGCATGGTTGGTTTATCACTATGATAGTTAAAGTATTCACATCAGGTTCACTTCTCTATTATTGATAGAAACTATGAAATATTACATACCCATGATATTTTTATGTGAACATCTTTGTGAACCTTATTTCCAAATGTAGGTGTTCACTGGGGTTTTGGGATAGTGTATTTTGGGAATGCATGTTGGTTGAGAGGGTGGGATGTCATTCACATAACACCTTTTAAGCATACTCTTCCTTCTCTTGGAATCTTTTAAAAAATTTATTTATATTGTTTAATCCTTCCTATAGAGACTTAAGGTTATCATAAATAGATATTACATCATTTTAAATGAATATTAATTTCATTACTCAAACACATGCCGAAGGAATTTTATAGTTTATTGTCTTTGAAAACATGGAAACATAAACAACTAGTCTGTAATTAAACTACATCATCTCCCACTGTGATATTCATAACTAGAACACTTTTAGAAAAATCAAAATTAATAAATATATTCATAAAAAAGGAAAATGTGACCTAATAAATAGCGAGCTCATATGATTGGTAAGGGTAAAAAAGGGATATATATGTAAGCATAACATGAGTATAAGGGTATGAGATCAGGATCATAAAATTTGAAAACCATATCCTCCATATCAAATATCATATTCCTGAGTCATGGAATAAAGATTAGGAGTCCGTAAGATGTTAATAATTAAAGAATCATAGAAGATAAACCATGAGAGAATAACATTTTCATAATACATAAATTTATGGAATACACATAATCATTGAAAATCATTTCAATATTAACCCAGGCTTAATGCCAAGTCTATCATAGTTTAATGGGTTCACTTCATAAAACATCACAGTAGTCACGGTTCACTCCCAAGACATGTAGATTTTGAGCATGGTGGAAACAAGTGATGGTTCATCCCCAACATTGATTTTTGACATGTTCAATGGTCAATTTGAGATATACATCATGATAAATTTTGTGTTCAATAGAATTAGAAAACATTAATCAAGCTGTAACTTGGGATAGAGGATTATCACATATTGTTTATAATTAATTTAATTAAAAAATAATTACATTGGAGGAATTATTTCTTCATCGATGGGCCTGGTAACATATCTATGATGCACTGTTATTGCATTGTAGGAATCAAATGCATATTAAATCTATCTATGATCCACACATGTTCCATGAATCTCAAGACTTTTCTAAAAGAATATCCAAGGGATAACTTATCATATACTTGTGCTTGTGTCGTCTGCCTTTGATCAGAATGAGAATTGATTCTAAAGCCTTCTCCTAGATCTCATGGATGAATATTTCTCTCCATTCATTGGATCAATCAAGGAAACTATAGCTCTCTAGGGCTTTATATAATTCTCCAAATCCATTGTGAACAACCAAAAAAACGAATTTGCTTATCGAGAAAATAACATAACGTTTTTTATATATCACCAGGTTTAAAATAAAATAATTACACAAGTTCCCTTAATAATTTATTTAATCCTATAAAAAACCTCATGTCAAATAATAATAATAATATTATTATTTATCCACATGCACTTAACTTATGAATTAAAATTAAATATTATTTAATCAAATAATATTCAATATTTATTATTTTCTCACCGGACCTAAAATCCGGATTAATCATTCCTCCCTAGTATTCATCGGACATTGAATAATTTCTATTGATTTTTTAAATAAATATCATTTCATTATTAACCAATAAATAAATAAATATTATATTTAATAAATAAAAAATAAATAATTATTCAATATTACACTCACATTATATTATCTCGAATAACTGGTGACAAAATTTATGTGATCAAGTAAACATGAATCATAATTAAACCACATGTGGGAATAATATTTATTCAACTTTTTAAAAAATAATTAAAATTATATTTTTAACGATGAGTTTGGATACACTTAGTGGGTGACCATCTATGCCTTTTTCTTGGTGGCATTAGGTGAAATATCCTAGAGTCCAAGGTTGCCATATAGAAACACACCAAGGCACCCATATAGAAGGAATTTAATGAAACTATGACATAATACATCATATAGAATCTTATTTTGTAATATAATCACTTTATCATGATGTCTCTAATCAAGAAAGTTGCATGTCAGTGTCATCAACCACTGTTCTTACAGTCTCTTTCTTTGATTTATAGGAAAATGAACTTTCCTATAGAACACCATGGACCTAAATTTATTTATTATATATCATTTCCATAAAAGGGACTAATATATCAAATTCCATTAAAAAATGAGGAAAAAATCCAATATCACATTATTCATTAAGGCAATATTACTTGTGACGCACCCAACGTATCCTACATCCCCACGAACATATGTCTTCATAGTTTTTGTCAATACATAAAATTATGTTACTCATATTATTAATTAATATTATTATTATTTTATAAGGATCAATACACATGTATTTAGATAGTAATATCTAATGGAATATAGAAATGTGGATTTCCAACTGGTAATTCTTCTTCTCAAAACATCCTTCTGGATATTACCAAGGGTGTACTCCAAAACAAATGTGCCTCAATGTCCTATGATTCTCTAAAACTGATAGCCTGTATCATTTTTTCTATAAAATTATATCACTTTTCTATAGAAAATATATTAAAGAATAGTTTCGTAGCACTTCCTGGTTCTCATCATAGTGGGGGAACTACTATGGCCTTTCAGTGAAACAGCTACTCTTGGGAAATTATCACATACAACCTTATGTAAAATAATAATCATGTTGTGATAAGGACTATTAATATTAAAAAATATGAATAAATGTTATCATAAAGTATATGGAACTTTGTTCAGGGGATCCAGCTCCAATGTACTCCCACTTTTACTAGATACACCTACTAACAACATTCAATTCAGTAGCACTCACATGAAACTCCTGCTTCTCCAAAGATAGGCCTTTCGTCAATGATATTACCATGTTCTCTTGTATAGGTACTCTTCTTACTGAAACTTCATCCATTCAATAAAAATCTCTCAAGATGTGGTCCTTTCAGATTATATTCTTTCTTTGTTGGTGTGACCTTGGCTGTTTTGAAAGATCTTCCACTTTAGTATTATAACAATAAAAATTGATAGTTCCTTTAATGCTAGGAACCAGATCGTTCTACAGGAAAAATATTTGAATCCAAATGGGTTCCTTGGATTTATCAAAAGTCTCTATATACTCAGAATATTTTTTATAATTAGTGAAAACTAGATACTTTGAACACTTCCAACTCACAGATCCTTTATTGGGACAAAAAACAAATCCCATGTGTGACTTTAAATCATTTCAATCTATCTAAAAACTAGCATCAGTATAACCCCTTATGGATAACTCCTTATCTACTCCATACACTGTGAACATTCCTTTGTTCTTCTCAGATACATAAGGATATCCTTAATAGTAGACCAATGTTATTGTCCTAAATATTCAAGAAATATGTCTTCCGTGATTAATTCATTTTAAACATCAAGTCTAATACATGACATGGAATACATGATTGATCCTATCATTGAAGCATATGGGATCTTGCTAATTACACCTTTCTCTTGTTATTTCTGAGGAAAAATATTTTTATAAAGATATAAACCATGTGGAATAGAAAAAAATCCCCTCTTGGATTGTTCTATACTAAATTCCTTTAGTATATGGTCAAAATTTATACTTTTACTTATTCCAAGAAGCCTCATGGATCTAATACAAATAATCTTGATCACTATAATATAAGTTTCTTCACTTAATTACTTCATAAAGAAAACCATATTTAATCGGTCCTTAAAATATTTTATGTTTGGTATGTCATTTTAATAAGTAATATGTCATAATAAAATACTACAAAGATAATCATCTCATATCAACTAAATCACTTTTCAACACATGGCTTGCATTCATTCTTAATGAAACCAAATTCTTATATGGCTTTATCAAATCAAATTTTCCCTAACATAGATGCTTTATTTTATAGAGAAATTGACCTATGAAACATGGAAATATTCTTGGCATCACATGTAGTCACAAACCCTTATTTTTGTGTCATATAGACATCTTCTTAACAGCTACCATTAAGGAATCCAGATTTTACATCAATCTTCCAAATCTCATCGTCATGTTATGTTGTAACTACATTTATAATTCTGATGGATTTAAACATAGAAACTTGTGAAATGGTTTCATAATACTAAATTCCTTGAAATTTTTAAACCATTTATCCACTATCCTTTTTTATTGATATTTACTTTACCTTCCATGTTGTGTTTCCTCTAGAGTACCCATTTTCATCCAGTGGGATTTACATTAACTGGAACATTGACTATAACCTGAACACGGTTGTGAGATATGGAATCCATTCAGAACTCATGGATTATTTCCATATTAGAGATTCTAAGATCTCTATTGCCTCTGTATAGGAGGTAGGTGACTCATTTTCAACTAATAATGAGTCACCATATTCAGTGAATATAAAAAAATCTCTCTGGTTCTCTTTCCTCTTTTTTGATCCTACATAGTACTTGTGTTTTAGGCACTACTTCTTCCAGAGGGATATACGGAACCTCTCCCAACTCTAACTCTTATGTATATTGATCATCAACTACATCAAATTCAATCTTTCTCCCACTATATTTTTTGATAATTTCTTCCCTCTCAAGAATGACAGTTTTTCTGGTGATATTCACTTCCTTGTCTAAGTGGTTGTATAAGTAATAAGCCTTTATTTTGATGCGATAGCCAATAAAGATACAATTTTTCCCCATGTTGCTAGTTTTTTTCCTGATAAGGCCTCATGAATTTTCTCACAACCCCATACACATGTAATAGAAATGGGTTTTTTCCACCCTATAACTCAATGGTAATTATATTTTCCACTTTAATTGGATCTTGGTTAAATGTTTATATCGCAGTTTGTAATGCATATTCCCAAAAGGATATTGAAAGACCTTGAATCATCATCAACCATACCATGTCTAACTAGGTATGATTACTTATTTCACTAACACCATTCCACTTTGGAGTGTAGTGTGGAGTGAGTAGAGATAGAATCCCAAACACCTGAAGAAAGTAAATAAACTATATGTTATGATATTAACCACCTCAATACGATTGAAGTTTCATTATCTTCATACCACGTTGATTCTCTAATTCATTATTGAATTCCATGAATTTCTCAAAGGACTTGGACTTATAACTCATCAAGTAAATATATCCATATCTACTCAAGTCATTAGAAAAAGTTATGAAGTATGAATATCCACCTCTAGATTCTATAGGAAATGGTCCACACACATCAGTGTGTACCAATCCTATAAGATTTGAGACCCTTTCAACCTATTAACTAAACGGTGATTTTTTTCATTTTTCCATGTACACAAGAATTACATATTTCAAGTGGTTTTGGCTCATATGAGTTTAAATACCCATCTTCAAAGAGAATTTTAAATGCTTCTTGTTTCGATGACTAATATGGTGATACCACAACTTGGTGTTATATGAGGCGTGTGAAAATGCTTCATTTTCAATTTCCAATACTTGGTTTTCATAATTTAATACATAATGGACATTATTTAAATGTGTTATACCATAACACATATTTTATTTATTAAAGAAACAACTTTTATTTACAAACATGAAAATAAACCCATCTATATCTAGGAATGATATTGTGATTATATTCCTGGTAATCATAGGTACATTATAAGAATATTTTAAAATATAAATCATATACAGCGGAAATAAAATGTGGTAGTCACCAATGGCTAGAGCATCCAACATCTCACCATTATCATCTCTTTCATCCACCTCTCTGGAAATATTTCATACATGGATCCTACATTTGGATACAGATGTGACCACCACAAGCTATATCTAAAACCTAATGTGTTGATATGAAAAGATTACACTCGATAATAAATTCACCTTTAGTTTCCCCTATCTTCTGGGTGGAGTTCTTGTTCCATTTTTCTATCTTTCCACACGCGAATCATACCACCTCTTATTCCTTTACCTACCTCTAGATCATCCTCTTATTAGAAGGATGATTCCGGAGATCATTAGGAAATTTATAGGTCTTGGTCTGATTTTCCTTGTTCTTCCTTTTCTTATTCACCATAATGATGGTATTTTTATCCCACCCCATGTCCTTGTCCGCCTTTATAATCAAAGTAAGAAGTTATGAATTAATATTCTCTTCATTTCTCATGTTGTAATTAACAACAAAACTAGAGAAGGTATTAGGAATTGATGAATGTATGAGATTTTTATGAAAATCATTTGGGAATTTAATCTCCAATATGTCTAAGAATTCAATGTAGCAAATTATATTGATTTTATGAGGCCTAGCTGGTGAAAAATCTCCAAGAACAGGTGTGTTCTTCTATTGTCTCACCTTCTCTTCATAATGATCTGAAAGGTGATACATCATGTTATACGCATCCATGTCCTCATGTTTCTTAAAAACCACATTGGAAATGGTTGATAGCATGAAACATTGAAACATTATTAAATCATTCAAATTTTTCTCATTTATTTCTAACTCTTCATCACTTGCCTCATTACCAGACGCATTAGGAAAAGGTTGTTCTAGCACTTTCAATTTTCTTTCATGGTGAAGGCTAACATGTAGGCACATTCTCCACTCTTGGAAATGTTTTCCTCTGAGATGGATATCCTTCTAAAGTATGGATCATAATGATATGTTCAATTTTATTTTAATGTTTGTTTTTGAAAAATAAGATATGCATAATTTTAGTATTTATCTAATAAAATTTATACTGATAAATAAATATTACATTTACTAGCCGCCCTTAGTTTTATCAAAACCTAATATCCCTTTATATTGTATTTGGAATATCTTATTGCTTGAAAAAACTTGTGTCAAGGAAGCATATTCCCCTTCTCAATACCCCAACTTTGGTTGGTTCAGAAACATGAATGGATTTAGGTTGTAATTTCAAATGCCAACTACATTAACTTACAGTTCCTTGATCCACCGTGTGGAATCCCCAATCCTAAAAACCTTAAATTGGATTTCCTCAATATTTTCCTCTTAGTAAGACCAATTCCTACTTTGGCAGTCAACCCTTGACGTGAAATTAGTTAAGTCAACCCAAAACATCAAGTTAAAATTCCCCAATAATTTTAGTCACCCTATCATTTTTTAATTAAGTACATTGAGCTATGGTTTGATTTTAAGTTAAGTAGTGGAAAGATATACCGACTTAATATTTATAATTTAAAGATTTTATCCATTTATACATAAATTCACAATTATTAACTTTATTAAATTATTTTTAATATTAAGTGGATTTACTTAACTGATTAACCATGTATAAAATAATATTTACCTATATTCCAATTTATTTTAGTTCTATCATTTATGATCCTTAATTTCATTAAATTATGTGATCCCAACAAAACATCTAAAATTTAATAACCATGAAACTTTAGAGATATAAAATAATAAATTATATGATCATGAGAATTTACTGATGTTTATTTTATTTGGAGGTTGATAAAATAACTGACGTCCTAGGGAAAAATCGTGATCCAATTATGGTCTGGGTTACATCATTCCACATATCCATCAATGTATACCACCTGAATTGGTTTCGCCTCAGCTCCAAACTTGAACTACCTTCACTAGCTTGGGAGCTCCATCCATTATATATTGATGTGAGGGTTTTTCATGAAAACCTCATTCAATATTCTATCCCCAATAGAAATTCAATATAGTAGTCCCTAGATTGTCTCTTAAGGAGGTTGCAAATTGACTTGAAAAACTGTCACATTTGTTTTTTTTTGTTTTTAGAAGAAGAAAAATTTGGGGATTTAATTTGAAGCTCGAAAATAGAGTATGAACTAAATATAAATAAAATTGAATGTAATAATAGAAAAATTCACAAAAACTAAAATGAGTTTTAAATCAGAATTAAAATAATGTTCGCGAACAAACTTACACCTCTCGAACACTCCCCTCTTCCTTTTATAAAAATTTCTCTCAATTTAATTCTTAAACTCACCGCCAAGGACCCCTAGATGAACACATGGATTTATATAGATATCATATTAATACCCCAATATTATTTTTCCCTCCTATAGAAGGGATTGAAGTACTTGAAGACCTCCAAGAAATTATTCAAAATTGAAAACATTATGCTCAATGGTAAGACCTCATCAAAGAGATTTAAATAGTGAAATCAATTGATTTACTTCGTAGAAAGAATGACCATCTCGCCAAATTTGATGATAATATATTGAAGAATGAAATAAACTGCATTCATTCAAAATTATAAGTTCAAAAGAAATTTAAAACTAGATTACACAATAAGAACAAAACTCGAAAGAGATTTTATGTCGGTGTTCGTCATCCGAAACTACTTGGTGCTTAGTCGAGCATCACCTGAGAAGACTTCATCTTCTCCATTCCAACATTGATTCATGACATCTTCCTTATAATCTCAATCACCACCATGGAGAATAAATTCCCCAAATCATCACCTCATCATATAGAGGATTTCTTCAGGTATGGTGCTGCTCCGTCTGGTCCCAGACTATCTCAATGTAGAATTTGTGGGGTGTGTTTTTAGGTAAAACCATCAAAAAATTCATTCACATCACATTCATTTTCTTATTTCCATCGATACTTACATAATGTGTTGTGGACTTACACGACTTTTAATCCTTCGGTATTCAGTCATCTTGAATCTTGGCATAATATTCTCTAAAATTTTCACCTAAAAAATGTCACAATGTGTAATTTAGTTACTTGACGTGTAATGGTCTTTCCCAACTTGTAATGATGTCATGACGTGTTTTGAATGGAAAATACTTTTTGAAAATGTCATGACATGTAATGTCATGACATGTAATGTCATTACACAACCTATAACTGGGTTACTCTAGTTTTCCATCCTCGATTCTTTTCTCAAAATTTCGATGTGGCTTGGTGAGTAAAGCTCGTGGAACAATGTGTCTTTTAGCTTCACCCTGAAATAATAAAGCTATTGAAAATGATTAACATTCCAAAATTATGAAATTTTATATTTCAAGATAAAAACATCCCTAGATTATAAAATCAAATAAATTTCACATAAAATGACACATTGGTGGGGTTTAAATCATTAAAATAGATTTGAAAAATGGTGGAAGTATTATCTTTATCAACTACATATTCTTTTACTCAGATAGTGGTGATGGAAAAGGATTTACATTAAATAATCCAATGGCATGTAAGACCTATATAATAAGAGTAGAGAAGTCATGTAGGGAAATAATTTAATTTCATAATAAATTAAATGAATACAATCACATACAAAGTTCTGTTCTATGTTCATGATCATCCACGTGCATGAAAAAAATTACACATTTAATAAAACTGGCATAAAATTCTTAATTGTTCTTATTTTATACAAATCACACTCAAGACAATTAATTATTATCTTTAATTGATCAATTCTTTGATCTTGATTCAAATCCAAATTTCCTTGACATTCTCATCAATTATCATTTTAATCAAATTAAATAAATTCATTTAAAATTAATTTTGTACATAAATGTACCTTGGAGGAAACATGGTGAATACACGTCTGAATCTACCCAACATATATTATACTCGTATATATTTTTAAATTTTTTGACATGTATCATACAAAACTTATCACATACTTTTATAACATGTATTATCAACTTCCATATTACATGAATTACATGTTTTTTTGGCCACACATTATTCTTCAACGCACATCTAGTAACAACTTTAAAATGAATCATACATGATATGCAGATATGAACATCACACATATAAATTAAACATTTATATATATATATATATATATATTAAAAATTGATCACATGTCTTATCCAACCAACTTAATCCCCACACACAGGCACATGTTGATAAGTATTACATATTCTGATAAATAAATTTTAATTCTATGTAATTTGGTAAAATTACACGACATGTACATTTGAGCTACATGACATGTAAAACTCTCACCATGTTTCTAAGGCACATGCCTAGGGAATTTGTGTGTAAACTATGCCTCATCCAATTTTAGTACATGACATACTTCATGGACTACATGGCATGTTAACTCCGAGTTAAGTGGCCACCAGTCATCTAGGTTATGTATTGAATACATGGCCCGCCTATGACTCAAAGGGACTACACAACATATAATCTAGATGAATGTGTGCTAGGATGGCATGGTCAATAAGCAATGTAATAATTAACTACATAGTGTGTCATCAATGCACACGAATTTAGTAATTTCTGAATTAACTCATGGTTCATTGAACATAAGTACAGAGCGTATAACTAAAGTTACATGGCGTGTAAACTTATATTATCTACCTCGAATCAGTGGAACCTCTAGATGAGTTACTCAGTTTTATTTTAGTCATACAATTAAGCATTTCGATTAGATCTATGAGAAATAACGGTGGAAGAAAAAAATCTGGCAATTTAAATTAAATTAACAATTAAACATGAATTGAAAAAATAAATTACAAATGTGTAAATCTCCAGTATCCTTTAAATAACTATAATTAATTATATGACCCTATCTGATACCACTTGTAGGTCCTGATTGTAGTGGATGTTTGTGATGGTTCATGGCCAATATTTATTTTTTTTCATTAAATAATCAATCCAAGATATACACGATGATAAATTCATGTCCAATAGAATTTAATCCATAAAGAAAGACAACATAAATCATACCAGAACCAGAGATAGGATAATCATAAAGTATTTATAATTAATTTAATTAAATTAAAATTTACATGATGAAATTATTTCTTCATTGATAGATCTGGAAATAGATATGTGATGCACCGTCATTGCGTTGGGGGAATCAAGTGTAGATTCTCACAAGTGGTGATCCACCTGTGTTCCACGAATCTCTATATACCAGAAGAATAGGTAACGTTTATCAATGAGATTATTTTGTATTATTTATTCCTCCATATTCTTCAATATTTATTATATCATGCCGATATAATATCCCCAATGTCTTCCATATAAATAGATGTTTTTAGGTAAAGACAATGACATAAAAACATCTCCACATCTATCAAATAGAATTGTCAGAAATGGGTAAAAATCCAAAGAATTTTTATTTTGGTATCTTCCTTAGGTTTTCACTAAAATCCTTCCTTGGTTGGATTTATGTACAAAATAAGACTTGTAGGATGAAAAGAGGGAAGTTGGGATTTCATTTGGGTATATTTTCATGACCTGTACCCCAAGGCTCATGTTGTGACTATCCCAATCCCACATCCCATAGGCCAGGTGATGGCGACTAGCGTCGAGTAAGTGTTTCCCATAAAGGGGATTAATTTTCTTATAAACCTATGAATATACACTTGAAGATTATTATATACTGATCTGATGTCTATCTTCGAGAACCATCTCTCTCCCTTTAGTACATTGAAAAGGTCATCAAAATTTGGTAGCAGATACTTATTCTTCAAAGTAAACTGATTTAGGCATTGAAAGTCTGCTCACAAACTCAAGCTCCTGTTTTCCTTCTTGGAAAACAGTATTGGGGATTCCCATGGTGAAACACAAGGTCTCACGAAGACTTTCTGCTTCTAATCCTCCAATTTTACACTCAATTCCTGAAGAACTTCCAGAAGCATTTGATATGCAGGTGTAGATATCGGTGTCATCCTGGGGTACATGTCAATGTAGAAGAATACCTCCATGTGAGGAGGTAGTCCACAAACATCTTCTAAGAATTCTTCCTCATACTTCTCCACTACTACAGGATTATGAGGACTCGTCTCATCCACTACTACATCGGCCATGCTAGCCAACTGATGTGTGATTGGCTTCACCCTCCTACGTGTGATTCCATCCTGAACTCCTTGTGTCCCCATTTCACTGAAAAAGGATAAATTGGTACCATCATCATGAACACACCATATTGTGCACCTGAAACAGTCAATCTAAGCATGAACTATGGATAACCTATCCATATCTATAATAACTTCATAAGGCCACGATTCTACCACCAACAAATACCAACTGAAACTATCACCCCAAGATTATGTTCACACTTTTGGCACCACTGTGTGATCATCATATCTCCTCCTATAGAAGTATCTAAGAATTGGGATCTAGTAAATGGTTCTACTAGAATATACGTGTCTCGAACAAGGGTTGTGGGGAGAAAAGAGTGATTGGAATCTGTGTCTATCAAAACTGCAGCTAGGGTGGAAAAGACACATATTGTACATCAATTCATCCCAGGAGTCTTAGGATAACAATCCTCTATCGCATGGAGATGGCCTCACCCATGTCCCCACCTCTGTTGCTACATTAGAAATCTCTCAACCATGTAATGGATGGTCATATGGATGGTTAAACAATCTCTAGCCATATAACCCTGACCGTCGAATGATTTGCATAGTCTGTTCTTCAGCTCATTTGATCTACCCTAGGAGGCTCACACCGCTGACCCCGTGTCCTGAAATTATTGACCTACTTGGGTCCCTGCATCATCTGTCAGCTACCCACAGCTGAAGACTCCTCTACCTATTTACCGGTGGCATCTCCCATTGTTGGTTCTTTCTCCGCAAGAAATATCTCTACTAGAAGATCTCTCTCCATCACCCCTGCAAGCATTAGGATACTAATGGATATCATCAATGCCTTAATATCCCAATGTATTATATGCTCGATTGTATGGGATATGAAGAATGGGTCTTGTACCATGTCATTAGAGTAAAGAGAAAGATCTGTGAATCTCGCCAAGTAATATGATACTAACTGGATACCCTACTGAAAGTATAGTAGCTCTTGTATATGCATAGAGAGTAATGTTTCTGGAAAAAACTCCTCTATAAAGAGATGCCCAAATTATGTTAAGGAGAGGGTCACCTCCTCATGCATCTAATTCATCAGGATCCATCATCTCCCTACTTAGCCTTGATAAAGGCTCTTAGCTAGAACTTCCATCTGGTGGGGAGGTGTCCTCACTAGGCAGAAGACTTGGGTAACTACCTCCAACCAATCCTTAGCTATATGGAGATTTGTCTCACCATGGAACCTGGGAGGTCACTTCCTCTAAAACTCAGGAAATGCACTAAGCCTGGGTGCATCCTCTACTGATAACACCAGTAGGAACTGATTCTCTCTAGGTGGTGGTATCACTGGTACACCACTGCAAGGTCCTATCTCTGGCAACGGTCCATACACCAATGCATCATCACTTGGCGGACTATCCTCATGGTCAGGCCCCGGAATCTTGGATGGCAGCTTCTGTGTAGGAATACTGAAATAAAACAAGATGTACCATGATCAATAGAGTGTACATGGTGAGTTGAATCTCACTTAAGAAGGACATGATATAACACTCAATTCCTATATATGGAATGAACCATTAATGTCCCATGAAACTAGTGTTTTCATGTAGCGAGTCAGAAACTATAATTCATGGTCATAGTGTATGGATACATTAGTCATCGTACCATCACTGGGTTCCTTGGCCTGAAATCCAAACTTGAAACACTTAACATGGTTTCCCTAAAACATGAGTAAAACTAACCTCTCTCTAATACCACTTAGTCATAACTTGTCCCCTAGGGTTCGTGTCATGACTACTCCAAGACCGCCACCCATATGGCAGGGGCTGGCCACTAGTTCTGATTAGGCATTTCCCACAAAGGGGAGGCATTATCCTATAAACCTGCACACAGGCACCCATCCAAAATAAAAGTACCAAAACTAAAATCCCCGAGTAATTATGGATGAAAACAACTATGAAAATCCACTTAGAGGAAGGTATAAAACTAAAAGGAAAAGGGCTCGGAATACAAGCCTGAATGAAATAGAAAAGTAGAAGCTCCTGGATCTCATCTAGGGAAAACCTACATAAAGGGTAGGTGAAGCAAGCAATATGAATAATGCTGAAGTGAACCACGTCCTTCGGGTCCCTTTGAAGAACCCTTATCTTCGGCCCACCAAGGACTCTATCAAAGCTGACGATCATTGCAAAAGACATGTCATGTGTGGGAGAATCCTTTGTTAGGGTGAGTAAAACAATACTCAGTAAGGACCCCAAAGAAAAAAGAAATTACATGAAACATTCCACAAAGAAATTAACTAATAAATAAACCAACTAGACTACCAAAGAGGTAAAAAAAAGTGTTGCCTCTAAGAAGTAAAATCAATAGAGTCACTCAAGTCATCTAACACAAAGTTTCGGACTATAGTACATAAACAGGACATTCGTAAAATACACAGTACACTCATGTAGTAACATGAGGATCATTGGTAACACACAAGGTGTAGGTAACACATGGTGTTTCGATAACACATGGAGTTTAGGTAACACACGAAGTGTAGATAACACACAAAATGTTGGTAACACACGTAGTGTAGGTTACACAAGGAGTGTTCGTAATGACTAGAGGACCGACACCATAGTGGGACATGGGAGTATCGACTCAGTCTTGGAAAGACACAATGTCTCTATAATAAAAATAATCTAGGTAAGACTCACAGTCTTGGTAATCACATAGCTTCTAGGTTACAGTTAGCCACAAGATTCTATCTATAGAATTATTTTTCCCAGAGAACCTCATCCTCAAGACAATTATTGTGTAAGAAACTCCGAGAAAACTCACTCAGAGTATCTCAAAAGGACCACCCCATTATAAGGGTCCCAATGCTGCGAATGGTTTTTCAAATGGACACGCTATTTGAGAGTTTTGGTCATTTAAGTAAAAGGGGGTTGGTTGGGTATGTGTCCCGCTGGCCCCAACACGACCCCGCCGGGGCCCGACCAGACCCGTCAGGCCGGACTCGGCCCTTTTGGCCCAATCTTACCCATTGGGCCCTCCCCACCCACAGGGCCCGACCCAACCCGTCGGGCCTGACCCACTCAAGTGGTCCGGTTCATCCACCAAAGATGTGGTGGGTGTCGTGTCCCCGCCTAGTCAATGAGGCTGACCTCCACGTTCAATGTTGTCAACCGTCGGGTTTAATTCCATTGGCCACTGGGAGAACCACCCCAGGGAGGTTGCCGTGGGGTCCTGTCATAGTCCCATATCACTACGGTGCTTCATTGTGTGATGCAACATTATGTCGCATCCGGCCGAGACTTACAATCGTCCATTGATCTGGCATCCATTCTCACGACCCGATGCGGTTGTCACAGGTTCCTCTAACACAATGATCGTGCCATCGCACACCATAGATAGAAAATCCCATTCCATAGGGCACCACCATCGTTAAGGTGTCCCATTTTTTCAAACCAGAAAAACCTTCACGATCCATTGGTCATCGTCTTCACTACTGTGGGATCAAGATTATCTTTCCATCACTTTAGGGGCCTGGTTGCATTCAGATCATCTCGAAAAATCCCAACGTGGCCAAGAGGGTATGCTGGTAATGTAGGCAAGAAAATTGATAGGAAAGGAACCAAGAAAACCCTTTAGAATGGACCTTGTCCTTGTTTATTGGCCTCGGTCTATTCATGTCAGCAGGATCACAAATGGACATGAGAAATATAATCACCAAGATCTATTCCCTTTAATCCTGCAGTTTTAACCATACTGCAAGGACGATCACACATCAGATCAACATGTTCATGGGTTGGTCCATGTTTGTCGTTAATCTTAAGAACGGGGAAAGAATTCAAAAATAAAATAAACCCATAACATGGAGTTTTAATCAGTCAAAAATAGGATTCTTCATTGATAACTGTTAGCTCCACAAGGCTGAATGCCCTGAGAGGGGGGGTGAATCAGGGTATGACTAATTTAAAATTAAAGCCCGTTCTGATCTTGTTTCGCTGTTAAGAAAAACACTCTTCTCTCTTTTCCTGTTGCAAAATATAAACAGAAGGTAAAGCAAGCACATGACATAGCAATTTTAATTGGTTCACCGCTAAGGGCTACGTCCAAGGAGCATACACTGACAAATTGCTGGTCGTACCAAATTCCACTATACTTCACTAGCTGTTGATACAAGGGTTCGGGCTAGATCACTTCTATGCCCAGGCTCACTGCCCTTACAAGGTTTAGGGTCAACTCACTGCTTTCCCAAGGGTCACTCCCTGTTTCTCTCTCTCTGGCTCACTGCCGGTGGAGAGAATCACCTTCTTCCTCTTCCTAAGCTCACTAATCTAGAAAGGAATTCAATCACAGTTTATAGACCTATAGGTCTCTTCATTTGCATGAAATAATGCATCTTCAACTATTGATTGATTCTCTGTTAAAGTCCAATTTTCATCCACTGATAAATAGCACTTTGCCTTTGACCACTGGGCAACTACCTTTGGACAGTACCTTCGCAAAGCACCCTACTTCGCGAAGCTCCCAATTTCGCGAAGCTCAAACAATCCTTTGCGAAGCTCTTTCCTTTTCGCGAAGCTCTCTCGAGAAGAACTCTTGAGAAGCACTCTTGCGATGCTCAATCCATCGCAAAGAAACGGCCCTCGCGAAACTTAGTAATCCAACGCGGAGCTCGCAGGTTCGCGGAGCTACAATAGCCGCCGTGAATCACCTCTCTCGCGAAGCACACTGGCTCTGCGAACCACTTCGCAAATGGAGAGCAAAGGATTTTCTCTGAAAATTATCTCTTCTTCACTCGAGGGGGTTGGCCTCTATTTATAGGTGATTCCACCGACTCTCGACCTTTCCGCGCGAATTCAATGCCACGTCATTTCAAATCGCGAAGCTCCAAATTTTCAGAAGGAATTCTGTCCAAATCGCGAAGCACCACCGCAACTTTCCGTTCGCGGAGCTTGACATAATCGCGAAGAATCACCGTCAACATACCTTCGCGACTTCTCCGCGAAGCTCCCTCGCAAATCCCTTCACCGCTACGATGCGCTTCAGCCTCTGGCATTCGCAAATCTTCACGTAATCGCAAAGAATCACCGCCTCCATTCTTTTGGTCTTTGTGATTTCCAAACCATGAATCCTATCTTCGCGAAATTCATGCCTTTGCCATATTAAATTATTCTCTTCATGGAAATCCTATTTTCGCGATGCTCATAAAACTCCAAATTCTGGACCCCAAAAATTTGGCAAACACTGGGAAACGGCGCCACCTTGTACTGCTCTTTTTGTACCGCCTCCAGATCGTCCTTTCCATTGTCATCATTCTTTGTCAACAAGGATTGTCAACAACTTCTTGGGAACTCGACAAATATCCATGAAAACCAGATTTTTCAACAAACACAATCAACCCAAAAATACTACAATGTTACCTTGAGGGATTTTTTCCCAACAATCTCCCCCTTTGGGTTTGTTGACAACTCTTCACAACTCTGCTCAGAATATTTTTCTACACGTTGATACATCACTGAGTCTTCTTCCAGCCGCTACCACCATTCGCCTCTTGCGATTATGATAGCATTCAAGGAATCACTTAACACATACTCTAAGCCCACATGAGCAATGCTCGGTGTGAGAAACAAGAGTAATATGAAAAGTTCATCAATGAATCACTTCATGTCAGACCCTAATTGTCGATTCCAACCTAATACCAATTCTTAAATTGATACCAATTGTTGAACCACATTGTTCCCAATCTGTGATAGCTAGAAACCTTCTCTCACCTCTCCAACACCATTGTTCTGCTTTCATCACGATCCTCAGCTGTCGTGATATCTATTCTTTGATCGATCACTTCTAGCATTACCAGATTTAAAAATCTCCCACTTTCTCATTGCTCCCCCTATCTGGCTGCTCCACCTGTCAGTGTCTCCCCATATCAATCATGATTTATCAAATAGCCACACTGTCTCCCAATCACTATTTTTCCCCCTTTAACAAACACTATTTTCTCCCCCTTTGTCAACAAACCTAAAGGTCACTCCTTCGCAGTCTGTAACAGAGTAGAGAAAACATCAGCACATTAGGGAAAAACACACCATACCTCGAGGAGAGGGGGGGCAGGGGTCCCACATCCACACTATTTCAAGTGAGGGGAATCGACTGAACTCCCAGAGCCAGTCGATGCCTCTCAAAAGCTTCCTTGGGTAAGGCCTTTTCAGAATGTCTGCAACCTGTAGCTCTATAGGCACGTACTCCAACTTCACGATTCCCTGCTCAACCTTCTCCTTGATAAAATGATACTTAATCTCAATTTCCTTTGTCCGTGAATGATAGATGGGATTTTTTCTAAGATTTATAGCACTTGAGTTGTTGCACATGATTCTGATCGGAGACTTCACTTTAACTCCCATATCTTCAAGCTGCTGCTTCAACCATAATAACTGTGTGCATGCTTGAGTGGCCGCAATATACTCAGCTTCTGCGGTGCTCAATGAAATGCAATCTTGCTTCTTGATTAGCCAAGAAATACACAATCCACCAAGATAGAATGCACCACCTGACGTTGATTTTCTATCATCTGCTGAACCGGCCCAGTCTGCATCAGTATATCCCAATAACTCTGTCTGAGATTTGTCAATATATGTCAAGCCGAAATCCACTGTGCCCTGGATATACCTAAGTATTCTTTTCACTGCAAGCATGTGGCTTTCCGTGGGATTTCTTTGATATCTCACTGCTTAGGATGTGGAAAAAACAATATTAGTCCTTGTTGTAGTCAAGTACAACAAACATCCAATAATTTTCCTATATTCTGTGATATTAACTGCCTTGCCATCTTCATCTTTCGATAGTTTCATCCGGGTGGCAACCAGAGTCCTCATCTCCTTGGAATTTTCCATTCCAAACCTTCTCAGGACCTCCTTGGCATATTTAGATTGAGAAATGAATGTTCCATTCCTTCCTTGTGTCACCTGTAGACCAAGGAAAAATGTTAGCTCTCTAATCATTGACATTTCAAACTCATTTTTCATGAATTCGGAAAACTGTCTTCACTGAGCTTCATCTGATCCACCAAATATTATGTCATCGACATAAACCAACACCATCATCCTTTCATTACTGTCATTACTGAAATAGAGATTATAATCAACTCCTCCACGCTGAAAACCAAGCTTCTTCAAGTACTGATAAAGCCTTGAGTACCATGCCCTTGGTGCTTGTTTCAGCCCATACAATCCCTTCTTCAGCCTGCAAACTTTGTTCTCATCCTCATGAATGAGAAAACCATCTGGCTGCTCAATATACGCCTCCTCTTCCAGAACCCCATTCAAGAATGCGGATTTGACATCCATCTGGAACACTTTGAACTTTCGTTGCACTGTTATGGCCAAAAATAATCTGATTGTCTCCAGCCTTGCAACCGGTGAAAATGTCTCATCGATATCTATTCTTTCGATCTGGGAGTACCCCTTGCACACTAGTCGTGCTTTGTTCCGAATCACTGTGTCATTTTCATTCATCTTATTTCGATAGACCCATTTAGTCCCGATGACATTCTTGTCTGCTGGCCTCGAAACAATCTCCCATATCTGGTTCTTCTCAATATGATCAAGCACTTCGTTCATTACATGAACCCAATTTTCATCTTCAGCTGCATCGGAAAAACATTTCGGCTCCACTTGAGATAAAAACAATGCTTGCTGTGATGATTTCATTCTTCGAGTCTGAACGGGAGCTGTTTGATCACCAATGATGTTCTGCGTATCAATTTGAGCTCGACTCTTTGGCTTCCTCGCAGACACAGACTTGAAACTTTCTTCTTCATCATCAGTATCTTCTTCTGAATCAGCTTCTGTCAATTCTGCTCCCCCTGGGTTGCTTACCTCATCATCACTTTCATCCAGGAACTGTTCACTGGATCGTTGAGTAATCTGTTCATTTTCAACTATAGTGACATCATTGCTTTCAACAATTTTTCCCAGCCTCTTGTTGAAGCATTTATACGCTTTTCTTTTCCCTGAGTAGCCAAGGAATATCCCCTCATCTCCTCGTGCCTCAAAATTCCTATGATTTTCTTTGTTGAGAATGATACACTTACTTCCAAAGATTCTAAATTATTTCAACGTTGGCTTCTTTCCGTACCAGAGTTCATACGGAGTCTTCTCTTGCTTCGGACACAATAGAGACCTGTTTGAAACATAGACCGATGTCGACACTGCTTCCTTACAAAATTTATCTGGAAGGTCTTTGTCAATAAGCATTGTTCTAGCCATGTTGTTGATGATCTGATTTCTCCTTTCAACCACTCCATTTTGTTGGGGAGTTCTTACCGATGAAACTTGACGCCTTATCCCATGTTTCTCGAGATAGTTTTCAACCTGACTGTTTGTGAATTATGAACCGTTATCAGTACGAAACTTCAGAATTTTCTGCCCAAGCATCTTTTCTGATTCCCTCCTATACTGCTTTATGCAACTGAACACCTCTGTCTTATGAGTAATGATGAATACTCAGGCCATTCAGCTATAGTCATCAATGAAAAGGACATAGTACCTTTTCCCATTTATAGCTCGTGGTGAGATAGGTCCACATACATCAACATGAACTAGTTCGAGCACTCTAGTTGATTTCTGTTCCTTTGGCATGTATGTCTTTCTGATGATCTTCCCTTGTTGGAAAGCATCACACTTATGAGTGCGATCACGTGATAGCTTGGGAAGGTCTCTAGCAGCATCACACTTTATGAGATCCTCTATAGATGGTTGGCATAGATGACCAAGTCACTTATGCCACAGTTGGTTTTCTTTTTCTCTGGATAAAAGACATGTATCTTCTTCCCCACCTACAAGGTAGAGATTTCCCTTTGACCTTTTCCCCCACAAAACAGTTTCTCCATCTTTTCCTTTCACAACACACATCTTCTCGGTAAATCGGATAGAGTGCCCAGAGTCACATAGTTGACTGACACTGAGTAAGTTATGACTGAGACCCTCTACTACCAAGACATCAGCACGTCTCATCTCTTTTCCCCCAAACTTGGCTTTCCCTGAGCCAACAATCTTCAGGCCTTCATCATTTCCAAATTTGACAACTCCTTCTTTGTCATATTTGATGCCAGTAACAAGATCCTTATTACCCGTCACGTGGGATGTGCAACCACTGTCAAGGATCCAAACACCAGATTGATCTGATGCCTTAAGGGCAATCTCTGCCACTACCACATTCTCATTTTTCTTCTTTTTGGTCCATACTTTTTCTTTAACACTCGGCATGGATTGAGACTTCTGTTCTTTCTCAGAGTGTGATGGACCAGCCTCATCTTGCAAAGCCGCAAATCTATTCTGCGTTTTTAACTCACCTGTCGGTTTATTGACCTGCTGCTTGCGAACATTTTGATTCTGATTTGGCACATTTCTCTGAATGATCGAAGTACAGCACCTAGCCATGTGCCCAAATCCTCCGCACCAAAAACAGTGTCCTTCAAAATATGTTCTGGAAAACTGTTCCCTGTTTAGCTTCCATCTCATTTCTTGTTCCCTTCTATATCTCTTTGCTATGGAACACACATACTGTGAATGTCCCATTTTCCCACAGCAATAACACCTGATATAGGATACATTCCTTCGTGATACCTCAGTACTACGATTTTCCCTTTGGGATCTATAAATATTCTGATTCTGTTTTGTGCCCAAATCAACCTTCAAATTTGGGACGGGTGCTTGCGCTATGACATTTACTGCCACCAATTTTTGTTTCTTATCAAGCCCTGAATCAACCTTATCATTTGAGATTTCTTGCTGCTTCACTCCTTCCGAACTACGAGCCTCCTCTTTCATCTTCTATGTCTTCTGAATGGCCTGCTTTTCTGATATCACATTGGGTGTCAAGAATTTTTTGTGATCCTTCATTTTTTGTCGCAGACTAACCACTTCTTCTTCAAGCTCTTTGATAAGTCTGACCTTCTCTTTTCCTGTGTTAGTCAAACAATCAATTTCTTTCTTTTGTTCCTCAATTCTAAGCTGATGCTCAACAATATTTTCTGAGCTCTCTGGTGTTGAGGATTTTAGTCTTTCAATTTCTTCTAACAGTTCTGACTTTTCTTCATCCTATTGTTGCATATAGAGTTTGGCATCACGAGCCTCTTTATTGGCTTTCTTCGTTCTGGCTCTCCAAACATCTCTCTCTTCAAGAGCTGCTTCCAATTCGGCTTCCATATCAACTCTTCCTTCAACTTCTTCTTCCTCTTCTCTAACGTCAGTTTCTTCCTTTTCCTGAGAACTACAGACGACCGCTACCATAGCATTTTGTCTATGATCTTTACAATTTTCAAACTCCTCAACCTCTTCATCCTCAGACTCATCTGAACTGTCTATTTCTTATGAAAGAAGATTCTTCCTCTTAAAGAAATTTCTCTTGAACTGCTTCTTCCCTTTCACATAGGATGAGGATTTCTTCTTGGGAATTTCAACTTCATCATCATTATCATCATTATCTTGAAATTTCTTGGGGCATCTTGCCACAAGATTACCAACCTTTCCACATCGAAAGCAGGCTAGTGGAGGTTTACCTTTAAAATTTCCTCTTCCTCTTTGCAGATTTGAAGAAAGGAATGAAATCACCTCATCTGTCTCTTCTTCTTCGTTAGAATATTCAATGGTGAGTTTCTTCATGGCCTTGAATGCCACCTCTTTGGATTTCCCCTTTTCCACAGTCTCGTTATCATCGTTTCTCATTTCATATACAACAAGAGTGATGTGCAGGTTATCCAATGTCAGAACTTTTGGGTCTTTATCTTCCAAAACAGAAACTTTCGGATTGAATCGAGGTGGAAGTTTTCTCAATATGTGCTTCACAATTTTTATATCTTCGATAATTTCTCCTAGGCCCCGCATGTCTTCTACCACAGCATTTACCCTGTCAAAGAATGCATCAACAGACTCATTCAGGTTAATTCTCATATCTTCATACTTGTTCCACAACACTTTCATCTTTTCCTCTCTGACTTTTGTATCCCCTTCATAAATATTCAAATGCTTTTCCCACATGGCATGTGACGTTTTTCATGACATCACCTTTGTATATATGGTATTGGAAAGGGCTCCCCCTAAGGAATTGATTTCTTTGGAATCTGCATCCACCTCTTTATGCTCTGCTTCTGATAATTCACCACTAGTAATATCAGTTATGATTCCATGCATAGCTGCTGAAAACACATCCATTCCCAAAGATCGGAAATAGTGTTGCATTCGATTCTTCCATATCTGAAAATTACATCTGTCGAAGATCGGAATCCCTCTATGATTAGTAACCTCTATTTGAGAGAAGTACAACTGTCAACCTTTCCCTCTGATACCAATTGTTAGGTCCACAAGGCTGAATGCCCTGGGAGGGGGGGTGAATCAGGGTATGACTAATTTAAAATTAAATCCCGTTCTGATCTTGTTTCATTGTTAAGAAAAACACTCTTCTCTCTTTTCCTGTTGCAAAATATAAACAGAAGGTAAAGCAAGCACAGGACACAGCAATTTTACTTGGTTCACCGCTAAGGGCTACGTCCAAGGAGAATACGCCGACAGATTGTCGGTCGCACCAAATTCCACTATACTTCACTAGTTGTGGATACAAGGGTTCGGGCTAGATCACTTCTATGCCCAGGCTCACTTCCCTTACAAGGTTTAGGGTCAGCTCACTGCTTTCCCAAGGGTCACTCCCTGTTTCTCTCTCTCTAGCTCACTGCCGGTGGAGAGGATCACCTTCTTCTTCTTCCTAAGCTCACTGCTCTAGAAGGGAATTCAATCACAGTTTATAGACCTATAGGTTTCTTCATTTGCATGAAATAATGCATCTTCTACTGTTGATTGATGCTCAGTTGAAGTCCAACGTTCATCCACTGATGAATAGCACTTTGCCTCTGACCACTGGGCAACTACCTTTGGACGGTACCTTCGCAAAGCACCCTACTTCGCGAAGCTCCCAATTTCGCGAAGCTCAAACAAGCCTTCACGAAGCTCCTGCCTTTTCACGAAACTCTCTCGCGAAGCACTCTCGCGAAGCACTCTAGCGATGCTCAAGCCGTTGTAAAGAAACGGCCCTCGCGAAGCTTAGTAAACCAACGCGGAGCTCGCAGGTTTCGCGGAGCTACAATAGCTGCCGCGAAGCACCTATTTCGCGAAGCACACTGGCTCCGCGAACCACCTTCGCAAATCAAGAGAAAAGGATTTTCTCTGAAAATTCTCTCTTCTTATCTCGAGGGGGTCGGCCTCTATTTATAGGTGATTCCACCGACCCTCGACCTTTCCGCGTGAAGTCAACACCACGTCATTTCAAATCGCGAAGCTCCAAAGTTTCAGAAGGAATTCTGTCCAAATCGCGAAGCACCACCGCAACTTTCCGTTCGCGGAGCTTGACGTAATCGCGAAGAATCACCATCAACATGCCTTCGTGACTTCTCCGCGAAGCTCCCTCGAAAATCCCTTCACCGCCGCGATGCGCTTCAGCCTCTTCCGTTCACGAATCTTGACGTAATCGTGAAGCATCACCGCCTTCATTCTTCTGGTCTTCGCGATTTCCAAACCATGAATCCTATCTTCGCGAAATTCATGCCTTTGCCATATTAAATTATTCTCTTCATGGAAATCCTATTTTCACGATGCTCATCAAACTCCAAATTCTGGACCCCAAAAATTTGGCAAACACTGGGAAACGGCGCCACCTTGTACTGCTCTTTTTGTATCGCCTCCAGACCGTCCTTTCCTTTGTCATCGTTCTTTGTCTATAAGGATTGTCAACAACTTCTTGGGAACTCGACAAATATCCATGAATACCTACTTTGTCAACAAACACAATCAACCCAAAAATACTACAATGTTACCTTGAGGGATTTTTTCCCAACAATAACGATCCATCCATATGTGATCTTGATCTGTCGTTTGTCATTGTTCTCCAATAGGAGGGTTCCTCCTCCCTGCCTCAGGAAAACCTCTAGGGTTATGATGATAACCCTAGTTTTCTTAACAATGACCCATTAAAAATAAAACCAAAACTATGTTACCATGTTACGTTAATTAAATTATTTTTATTAAATATTTTAATAGTGTTCACATCCAATAATTAACTTTCCCCATTGACCCACGTCAGTCGAGTTTAAGCTCAGCCTAAGGAAAACACCCCATTATAATCGAAATAGTGGTATGAGATTTTCAATATGAGTTACTGTTTATGAGTTATTAGGATTTTAGAAATAAGATAATTTAATTTAATTTTATATTTATGGTTATGTCCTTCTTCTATTTTCTCACTAGAGACCTGTGCAGACTAAAACGGCACACATGTTGTATTTTTAATAAAATTAAAAATAGTTCGAACAAATATTTCGGGCACCCTGGGCCTTGGTGTCATGTGTCATCTCAGCGTCTGGTCTCGAAATAATCAAATATTATTTTCAAAAACATTACATGGAAAATTCCGGACATTACATATGTCATGTCTAAACCAAAATTGTTTGATGTCATAAAGAGTATAAGAGAATGGTGACCCTTTATACATGAAGTGAGTGGGACACATTTATTTTTTTCAAATGAAAGAATTATACCCTTGTCTTTCCATGTAAAAAGGAATACATAATGGACCATTGTTGAGACTAAAAGGGATAAGGTCAAAATATGGCAATAAAATGGCTGTTGGAAAATCTTTCGGTTATGTGGGATACTTATATTTTTTTAACCCTCGATAAAACCATTTTTACCATAACGATGGTAAATAATTTTTACTATTTTTAATATTCATTTTGATAAATAATTAATAAACCCTCATTAAGTAATATAACATATTATCATTCCAACTATGTAATCTATTTTTATAAATTTTATCTATAGAACTAGAAAATACTAATTTAAAATTAATCATGTAGACTCGATTGGAAAATGGGGTTTTAATGAGAAAATGTTCAATAGTTTACAATGAATTTAAATCAAAATTCAATATGAAATTGATTCAATTAATCAAAATTGGATTATTTTATATATAATTGAACAAATTTTACATCCAAATTAATTTTAAATAATATATAATATTATAAATAGATTAATTAAAAATACTATTTTTAATTAAAATTCAATATTTTTCTATTTTCATCAAAAATGAAACTTTTTTAAAAAATAAAAAAAATTCTCCCTAAGATAATTTTGTCATGATGATTTAAAAAATGAGTTTTATTTTATCAAATTTATTTTTGAGCATTGTGAAAATTCATTTTTATTAATTTTCATAAAAACATAAAAACAAATTTAAGAAAATAGTATTTTTGAAAAATATAAAGACTTTACCGAAAATTAAGTACATTTTTTATCAATATGTTTCCTTTATGTTAAACCAATATAATTAATATTTGTAAATATTTATTACTATTCATATCACTAATTTTGATGTCTAGGATATAACGATCATGTTTAACTAATGATATTAATAATATCTAAGGATTTTCCTAAAATTCAGAGCCTTGTGTAACGCAAGCTAAGCTGGTGTTGAGAGTAATATAATATTATCCCGGTATTGAACCTAATTCTAGTTATCAAATGAATTTAATTTATTTTAAAATATATTTCACAAAAACTCTGGATTTTCATTCAACCCCACTTAAATGGAATTTCTCCCTCAAAATTCATCACTCTAATACAAAAAAAGGTGGATACTTCTACCTCATCATTTTCTCAATTTCCCACTTATCTTCCACAAACTGGGGGTTTCACCAAAATACTTTGACCAGTTCGGTGGTATTATTACATAGAACATTCACTACATGATCCAAAATCTCCACTAGTTGTTCCTCATAAGAAATATCTATCTCTGGTAGTATGACTTATTAGTTTAATGCATGTGAGGTATCAGGTATATACTTCCTCAGGAGAGATACATGGAACACATCGTAGAATTGAGAGTGTTTTTTTGGAAGTTCCAACTGATTGGCTACCATCTTGATATGATCAAGAATTTTGAAGGTACTGATTTTCCTAGGGATTAGTTTCCATTTCTTAATGAATTTTAGAATCTCATTCAATTGATAAATTCTAATAAAACTTTTATCAAAACATTAAATTCTAAATCATGTTAGTGACTGTCAGCATAACCTTTATATCGACTCAAAGCTTCCATGATGTGTTACTGAATTGCTCTAACCATCATCGCAATTTATTCCATTATATCATGTCCCAAGATCTTTCTTTCTCTTGCTTAATTATAGCATGTTGGATATCAAATTTTAATCCCAGATAGGGATTCAAAATAAGCCATTATAATGCTTGTGTGAAATCTATTATTAGAATTAATCTCAAATAGAGGAATTTTTTTATCCCAACAACCTTTGAAATCCGAAAAAAAAGGATCTTATCAAATACTCTATGGTTTGAAATATTCTCTAAGACTTACCATCTATTTGTGGTTGATTCATTGCGTTTAAACTCAACTCTATATCAAGTGATTAAGGAATACTGCTCCAGAACTTTGAGGTAAATCGTGGATCCCAATAAATCAAAATGGAATGTGTTACACCGTGAAACCTTACCACTTATATAATGCCTAATCATGTAAATATGATCTAGAGATAAGTCTACTCAGATAGTGAAGAAATGAACTGACTTAGTAAGGTGGTCGACTACAACCCATGTAGTAATATCACCTTTACAAATTTTGAGGATTCCAATGACAAAATCAACGGTGATGTTTTCCCATTTGCATTTTTATGGGTAATTTATGTAACATCTACTTAAATTTTTTTATTTTCATCCATAAATTGATGAAGAGGATATAAGTTCTTAATTTTGATCTTGTTTAGCTACTGATAGTCAATGTAGAGTCATATTCATCCATATTTATTATTAACAAAAAGAAAAAGTGCAACCTAAGGTGACACACTTGGTTAAATTAATCCCCTATCATCGTTTTCTTGTAACTTCTTCTTCATTACCTACAACATAATTAGGGTCATTTTATTGGGAGTATTTGAAATTTGTGAAGAATTAGGTATGACTTCTAATAAGAATTCAACATCACATTTAGGTGGAAGGCCAGGATACTCTTCTATAAAGACAAAAAAAATCCCACACAATAGGAATATCATCGATTTCATGTTTTTTCCTAGAGATCTTATATAATCACACCTTATAAATGGAAATTAAGACACGTACAATAGATGTGATCTCTATTAGAAGTCTATACATATCATCACATTGATAGATGATTGTAAGGTGGTTTATAATATCAAACGTGACTTCTCTTCATAGAAAATTGATGTGGGATATATGGAGATAAATTCAATACGCGCCAAGATAACATCAAATTCGACTTGAGGAATAATGAAAAGATTTTTAGGAAGTAAATTATCACCAAAATCAACTATAGAGGAATCATAGACATGATTTGTAGTCATCATACCATTATGGGTTTTCTTTTCTAATTATACATCTAATAATGAAGGTGGAGTCTTGATACCCTTATGAAATTCTTCAGAAATGAATGAGTGGGTAAATATAGAAACAAATAATGCATTAGCAATTCTAGAGTGGATGGTATGTGAACTGTTCACCACATCATTGTTGCACCACTCTTTTGAAATAGTGATCACATGAGATTTCCCTTAGTCTCTCAACTTAAGTGGTTACTAACATCAATTTTTGTCATTAACCATCATATTTGGGAAATGGTTACCATAGTTCCCTTAATCATTTCATTTAAAACATTGGAGTGTGGGTGGTGCAATATTCGCACCTTTATCCTGATTCTCATCGATAGCTATCCTATTCCCATCACATCGGTAATAAATTTCCATATGACCTTCCCTTCCACACTTAAAATATTTACTAGTTCTCTTAGGAAAATATCCTTTATGATTTTTCCCACACCTAGATAATAAATGAATGTTCATCATCTTCTCCCCATGGTTCTTATATATTCCCTTGAAATTCATTTTTCTTGTCTTATCAAAACCATGTGATTTATAAACAAATGCATCCTCTATTTCAAGCTTGATGAAAAATCTAACCATCTCTTCATAGATACTAAGGTACCTTTTTATTAAGTCCCTTCAGAGACCTAGTTTTAAGTCCCTCATGAATCGATCAAATTTACTTTTAGGTTGGATGATAATAACCAAACCATACCTTTAATGTCATTTAAAATTTTCCTCATAGATATCAATGGATACATAATAGTTTTTCTTTAGCTCATGGAAATAGTTATCCACCTTCATATAAAGAATTTAAGAAAAGTAATTAGTAAAAAATAAATTCATGAACTCAATCCAATCCAAGGATTCAATTTCATATCGTTTCCTCATAATCTTCATTACAGTACACCATTGGTCCTCTTCACCTTCAAAACAATAGATATCCAAAATATGGTTTTCATGTTCCGAACACAAGTGAATAAAACATATATTTTTAGTGTTGTTGATCTACTGTTCAGAAACCAGTGTATCAGAAGATCCCTTGAAAGAAAGGTGTGTTGCCTCATGTAGTACTCAACATATTGTTGTTCACTCCTTTTTCCTTGAAATTCCAAAATGACACATAACATTTGACATTTGTGTGATCATAGTAATGATATTTTTCATTCCATCACCCATGATGGTTGGATCCTCATGTGGTCAATCATTTCATTTTTTATCACAATCAGCATTAACATGGTTCATTTAGGTTCCATCTATTGACTAAGACCAAAAATCATAGTGTAAGAAAGAATAATCTTTTTAGGGAACCACATAATCATGAAAAATCACTTATAGGATTTCTAAATCCCAAAAACATATTAAATATATAACAACTTAGGTTTATTATAGGTCATTAATGGTCATAATCTACTTAAATATTTTTTATGATTCATAAAGAGTTTGCGAATTTCTAAATTATATCCCCCAAGAGTGTCAAACAAGGTGTGTAACAAGGCCCGTTATCATGCACCAGGTGATTATCGAGTCCAGCACCATGCACCCTTTATGAAGTACTTACCACTAGGTATCTCTATGACAAATCCACATCAACATGTGGTATCCAGATAAGTATTTAATTTCTTTAAATCCACTCACTCTGTCCTCTACCAAAATTCCAGGACATTTTCCAATACTTTGACTCATCCAAAGACTTATCCTTAGATATGTTATTAGGGATATCACTAAGTTATTTTGATCCTATATTACAAAGGTTAACTAAACCTATAATTTTATACCAACTACGTTGACCTAGAATTATCATACATAGATATTACGTCATTGTATATGAATATTCATTACATTACACAAACACATGCCGGAGATCATAATAGTTTAGTGTCTTTGAAAACTTGGAATCCCAAACAACTGGTCCATAAGTAGACTAAATCATCTCCCACTATGATATTAATAACTATAAACCTTATGAGACATATCATATTTAATATGTTTCTTCCTAACCATGGGGAAGGAAACATAATAAAGGGTGATCTTATATACTCAGTAAAGGAAAACAATGGAGATGTGTAAGCCTAACATTAACATATGGGTATGAGAACATCACAATAACATTTGAAAAACATACCCTACATATCAAAGTTCAAAATATTGATTCATGGAATAATGATTGGAAGTTCATAAGATGTTAATAAAAATAAAATAAATGAACATGATCCATGAGATCACAATATTTTCATAAGATATAGATTTGTGACATACAAACAGGCATAAAAAATAATTTCCATTTTAGACAAGGCTCATTAACAAGGATATCATTGTAGAATGGGTTCACAACTCATTCTATCCATGTATGACTTAACTGATTTCACTCCTCATTTTAACCATGAAATACGAAACCAAATTCATTTCTCATTATATCCATGTCTATCTCATGAGATATAAATTTTTACCCAATGCATTGGATGGAGATATGGTTCCCACATTTCGCACAATAGAAAACATATTTATATATTATATAAGGTCATAAAAAATTCTTCATATCAACCCCCATGAAATAAAATGGGTTTCATAAACATTTTATCATATCATAACTTGTATACAATGATATAGTTTTCATAAACATTTCTTCATTTCTTCATAGCATAACCCATTGAAAAAACAGCTGGTTTCGTAATAATTTTATCACTAAATAACCTCTAGAACAGAAACAGTTTTCATAAACATCATGACCTAATAAAAATATATTACTTAGAGAAGTAATAATAATGGTATCTTTGGATCATATCCCAAGTAATATAACACCCTCTAAATTCTAAAAGTGTAACTTTTATTTCATGTTGTGTATAAAAGGAAACACCAAGAATAGAAATGTATATAACATATTTAGGAATAAAAATATATTCACTATTTTTAATCTATTATATATATTTAAAAACATGTAATACATAGTACACTTGTGTCACACGCAACAACGAGTCTCTTCGATAGATTATGCTACACAAAAGACAGTGTTTTACTGAATAAAAATATATTTAAAAAATTGGTATTTAATATATTAAGATAAAACATAACATTTAAATTGTAATTAATGAATAATATTAACTAAAATATCAAAATATATAGTTTAAACAAATATAAAACAATTCATATGTTACTGATTACTTATAAATTTATATAAAAACAAATTGAAAATACAGGGAATGTTTTTATGCTCACAAATCTGTTTTTTCCTAATAAATTAAATTAATTAAAATTAGTGAATGATGTTAATTAAATCTATATATTATATATTAAATAAAATATTTTTTATCCATTCAATAGATTTTATAAACATAAGATAAAAATAATCAGAATTTTAAACTTAAAAATTATATTTTTCTAATGTCAGGTTCATCGCCTTTAATGGTGAACCTATTCTAAATCCCATTTTAGGTAAATTTATAAAGTTTATTCTAAAAATTAAACTTCATTTTTTATTTTAAAAAATAAAAATTATCTTAGTGTTAATTTTTGGTATTTTTCTAAAAAATTTCATTATTTAACAAGTAGTGAAAAATGCTGAATTATAATTTAAACTATTTTTTCGTGTAAATATTTTAAAGTGTTAAATTATATATTAAATTAGATTTAAAGTCAAATTATATTAATTATAAACAAATATATCTAATTTAGGTTATTTAAATCAATTTTATATTGAAATTGAATATAAAAACATTTCAAAATTTGAATGTTTTTAGGTTAAAACCCCACTTAATCATCATGTCTACGGGATTAAATTTAAATTAATTTATCCCACTTATAGTATTTTAATTTGGAATAATGGACATGATATTTTGAATTAGAATAATTTTTAATGTCTATTATGGTCAAAATAGTTGTAGACCAAGATGATTCATCAAATTAATTAAAATTAATTACAACAATTAAGAGAAAAATTGTAGAGACCCGAAGCTTGACATACATGGACAATAAATTACTTTTGCGGAATACTTAATACATAACAAAAATCAAAACTCAAGGACCGTAATTGTTTAGTGTCTTTGGAAACTAGGAACATAATCTTTTAATCTTGGTGAAAGATCTTCAACATCTCCCATAAAGATCTTCCCCTTTTCTTTTCTTAACTAAAAACTTTCTTTAAATCCTGGGGAAAAGAAAACGTATAAAGGGTTAGATAAAATGCTTAGTAAGGGTAAGCATAGATAACATAAAATAATCCATAAAAATTTGAATGCAAAAACATGATCATAAAATCTAAACATCAAAATCTTGAGTAAAGACCTAAATCATGGAAGAACATAAAGCATAGATCATAAAGGAACATTAATCATGATAAACTAGCATGGGAATAAAACATGTAATTTTGGCAACCATTAAGCACATGTTATGATTTCCATAGTTTCCAAGGCATTGCTTCCAAGACTATCTTAGTGGACAAAGTCCCTTTCTGAATTGAGTTCACTCCTCATTTCAGTCCTGTAATACTGAACCGGATTAACTTACTATTCCAGCCATGTCTATCTCATGAGATATAAATCTTTACCAAATGCATTGGAGGGAGATATAGGTCCCACCCATCTCATAATGAAATCATTATTACTTGTGCCACAAAATAAACATACATAACCCAATAAATAAAATGGGTTTCATAAACATCATCCCATCATCACATAATCCATATAAAAGAAATGGATATCATTTCATAATAAGAAAAGTTAAACCATGTAAATCAAAGAGACGTGATATTTGAAACATACACATATGAAATAATGTCATCTTAGATGAAAAATGGTTTTGGTAAAACACTTGAAATGAATTCTTGAGGAAAATATCCTTTCTTCTTCAAAATCATTTTCTTTTCACAAATATTTTATGCAATTTTGAAAGAAAAAGATTTTGTTGAAAAGAGTCATGAAATATTTTGGAGGAAGCTTCATCAAAATAAGGCTTCATAAAACTGTAAAAATCCATTCACGCTGTATACGTTAAAAAAACATTCTTCTCGTACTTTTGCCAGAAAAGTCAAAAAGTACCTCGTAAAAGAAAGATTCCATACATACCATGTAGTAAAAGTCAAAATTGGGTAAAAAAACATTAAACATACATGAAACATTTTTAGGAAACATGGACATGGATGATAACAATAACCCCAGTAAATACTTACGAATAAACAGTATCGGATAAGAACGAGACTGGAAAAGTTATCCCTTACCTTATGTCTGATATGCTTCGTACGTATCCAAACCTCCTGCATAATGATTTAAATATTGTCATTAACTAATTACAGAATCATATCCATTGTTATTATATCATATATGGTTCACTTATGACTTTATATTACCCGTTCTTTTGTAAATTCATGTTAAAGTAGCGTTTTTGGTAAAATCGTTTCATTTGTCATTCGTGTTTTAACATGTAATTATTCATATGATTACTTAGATAATGATTACCTACATTCATAATGTCAAAAATGATTTATATATAATATATATTCAGAATATACATATATATAATAGATCGATAAATGGAAAGAAATATACCGTTCATGGAGACGGTAGGCCGTACGTACACATGAACACTATTTTCATTTCCTTATTAAATTGAATTGAACTAAATAGATGACATATATATATATATATATATAAATCCAGTAGAATTATTGTTTCATATATTTCATTATTATTCATTATATAAACTTTATGATCATTCATGTATGGTTAACATGGATAATGAATCTCATCGTGTCGTGGAGACGGTAGTCTGTACGTACGCACGAGCGATGATATCGTTCCCATAATTATTGGATAGAATTGGAGTGGATGGTATAATATATCAGAATCAGTATGATGTTATAATAATCAGATATAGTTATTCTTTACACCATTATACCAATCCAGGTAAGGTGTTGGTGGAAAAACAGATTTCACCACGGCGTGGAGACGGTATTTTGTACGTACGCACGCACGGTGATTTCATTTTCCGTAGGATGGATAGAAGTTGAAATGGGGTTGTTTCATATTTATAATAAAATATCAGTATATTAGTGATACTGATGTTATTAATTTATAATGAAACAACTAAAGAAGAAAGAGTTGAAGAAGAGATAAGCTTGAAATAATCGGTAGAAGAGATTACCTCTTCTTCGATGCACCTCATTTAAACTTCTTCTTAGGGCACAAGAGTCGGTCTTTTGAGAAGACCAGTACCTCTAAAAGGTTTCTAGTGAAGTGGGAAAGTGAAATGGGCAGAGGTTTTCCGAGCTTAAATGCTCAAAATGGTGTGAGGAAGAGAGGGAGGAGGTGCCCTTTTTATAAGGGATGAGAGGGGCACCTTTGGAAATCTCAAAAATATTAATTTATAATAATTCTAACCCCACTTAAAAACCTACAAAAATGACTCATATTAGAATATTTGACGAGATAGGGTTGTCATATCATCAACCAATAAAATTTAGACATGTTAGGAATTTATTTTAAACATTATCAACTTGATTTATCCTTATTTAATCAATTTAATTTTATTTTTGGTAATAACATTCTAAATTTTAAATTATAACAAATAATTAATTATTTGTTGTGAATTGTCCATAATTGGATAATTTATAACTTTTTCTACAATATAAATTTAAATTTAAAATTTTTAAATATTTTGTAATTTTTAAACAATTTTATAATATATTATTTTTATAAAATAACAATAGTGTCAATTTTGACACTATTCATTTATTTGAATTTAAATAATATATATATAGAAGATATGTTAGAAATAAAAGCTTTAATAGATTTATAAAAGGTCATATGTATCTAGAAAATTAGTGGAGCATATTAAATAGTTTATATAATATTTATTTTATTATTTTTAAAACCATTTATTTGGTTTATTTCTTAATAAAATAATCAATACATCATTTTTGTATAATTTTTTAAAATACTTATTTGTTGCATCAAAATTAAAAATAAAATCATATGATGAAGATAAATCTATTACCTTTCACAATAATACTTTTAATCGAATTTATCATCTTAAAATCACAATTGTTAAATTGTTATATTTATTAAATTATGAAGGTGATAACTTTGGCATCATTTAAAATAAAATAATATAAGTTTCATAATAATCTTAATAAGGATAAAAATGGTCCAAAATTCGGCCAGTGGATGATTAGGGTTTATATATACACTAATAATAAGTTTTTTGCAGATTTGTTGGCCTTTCTATATGTATTAATATTTCAATAAAAACTATATTATTGATTTTTCACTAAGTAAATAATTTCTGCATCTCTATTGTGTCAAATTTAATGATAATTATTTAATACATAAAAATTATAAATAAATTCATATGTTGTAGATAATTTCATTATATTTCTGGAGACTTTTCATTTTCGAAGTTTCATGAAGTTTATCACTAAATTAAAATTAATATACTTATAAGATTTAATAGAGTGACATGTTGTCACTTTCTTTGGTTTTAATAATAATTAAGTTATTTTCATGGAAAAAAGTCCATTAAATTATTATAATCCGACACTTAGGTGATATGGGTCGACTGTTAGTCATCAAATAGTATTTTGGCATGTGTTAGGGTAATTTTATAATATTATATTTACCCTTAATTACCCGATTTACCTTTAACTATTGTAATTAAAATTTATCATAGTTACTATTCATGATTCCCAAATATACAAAGTAGCTTATTAACAAAATTTGGACCCACTAATTCCAAATATGGAATCCATTTTTCCAAATTCAATACACAGAAGTTGCAGTAATTAAATTAAAATTAATCTCTTTGTCGAAAGACAACGGGATTTTGTTTAAAACATTACAAAAGATTGAATGGATTTAACCTACAAATTCAAGGTAAAATCAATGCTAAGGACATAAATTATATTAAATGGTAAAAATATATTCTATTTATACTTTAAGACCATTCAATTATATAATTTAACCACATAAATTATTACGCTGAAAAAAGTTGTTTTTAATTAAAATATAACGTGTTTTTACTATTCATTAAAATATTAAAGTTATCAGAATAACATGAAACTTTCATCCAAGGTAAAATTTTATATCCTTATTCCAAAGAATAATTTTATTTTGTAAAATTGAACTTCTAAACATGTAAAAAACTACATTTAAAGTGGGTGCGCCATCAAAAGGCGGCAAAACTTCATTTTTTGAAAAATACTTATTTTACCCGAAAAATTTATTTTGTTCAGATAAAATGTTATGGAAAATTTATAAGATGAATAATAATATTATAAAATTCAAAATGTGGTTAATTCTATTCGTAACGGCTAGTTCGTGATAATATTATAACCATATATCATTGTTTAGTGAAACCCGGTATTGCGTACAACACATGCTATCGAGGATGGTCGCGATTGCGTGTAATGCAAGACAAGTCAGGGTTGCATGTTGTGAAAGACACTTTCGTTGTTTCGTATGATAGAATACAACCATATTTCATTTATACATTGAATATATATATATATATACACTCAATGTTTTGTAGAATAACTACTATCAAAATTGTGTGTAACATGATCTAAGAATAGTGTTGTGTATACTGTAAGCTCACACAGTGTTGTCTATAGCACAAGGTAATCATGTTGTAGCTTACAACACAAGACATCAATGAAATTAAAAGAATATTTTTCATAAAATCTCAGGGTGTTACAAAAATTGTCTTAATGAGGGACTGAACCTTAAAATTAAGGGCCAAAATGAACTATCAATTTTCCCAAAATCCATTGAATCGACATATTTAAACCATATAATCCATTTTATAAATTATTCACTATTATTTCGGGCACATTATTTTAGGGATATCTCCCAATAGTGTTTAGAATTTTATGTTTACAAGAATGTCACTCCTCAACAACTATACAAAGACACTCACCCCTCCCACTTATTCACACCTATAAAGACATTTTAATTGTCCAAAATCAGCCCAAATAATCTCCCAACATCCCTAAATGCATCCTAGAGTACTTGAATTGTGTCGAAAGAAAACTAATGAAGTGTTTTGGTAAAAACCTAAAAGTGCTACCCAAATAAGAGGTAACATTCTTTAACAATCACTTTTTTTCCATTTACTCCTTCACCCCTTAAATTATTTTTACATATTTATTATTTAAAAACATAAATATATAATATACACTGATATTTTTTTCTAAGTGTTTTACATTCACTTTATCACACATCCAGCAAATAGGATATGCAATTATCGTTGGTGGGTACAGCAGACTACCACCTCCCGATCTAATGTCATTTTTTGTTCCATTTACCACATTTCAAGGTTTGAAATAATGATAAATTTCTATTTAATATATGATATATAAGGTATTTATTAAGTATTTATACTTATGTGTATTCTATATAAAACATTCCTCTATTATTTACATTTTATGGGAATACAATAACATTACTTGTGGATATGTGGACTACCGCCTCCTCATAGTGATTTGATTCATTTATGTCATACGTAGAATTTATTAAGGATGGTTTTCAAAAAAATATACCAAATATATGGAATAAATATAATACTAGATTTATAATATTTATATATACATATATATATCATTTTCATTTCATTCTTTGAAATATTATAATGAAATGAATGTAGCATTCATGCGTACATACGACCTACCGTCTCTAGGAATGGTTTATTTCATTTCCTAAATCCAAATTTTCTGGATTATTATAAATACATATATACTTAATATATGTGATACATAGAAAATGTTTCACATACTAGATATTATGAAATAATTATTTCCATAAGAAAAAAATAATTCAAACATACTCTAAAAACAATGCAATGGACATCCGAAATAGTGAAAATAAAAAAAGATTATTAAAAAATGGGTAATAAGATGTTATAAGACGATCATATATGATATTATAAATTTAAAAATAGTTCTTTTATAAGTCATTGACATGCTTAAAATCGTTATATAGGAGGATAAAGTATGTTCACCTAAAATGAAACGCAAGTTAAGAGATTTCATCTCAATTTCCATTATTTAAGGCACACATAATCATAGTAAAACTAATTTATTATATATGGTATACATTCTTCCACATTGATATGTAATATAATTAATAAGTCATTAATAATGGTATTTTTAGTTTAAATTTTAAATATTTCAAATAAGGGAATATGAAATTAAAATTAAGAAGTGATAAAGAAATTTCATAACACAATTACTTTTTCATTATTTTATATTGCTTTCGGATTGTTGTTAATATTATATGATTATGTGAATAATTAATTTTACTATTTATTGATGTATTTACACTTATTTTTTCGATTTATTGTAGATACACATAATCAATTCGTTGTTCAATTCTCACTTCATGTTTATGATCATTTTAAGGGTTTATTTCCCAATCAAATTCTAATCAAGATTACTTGTTCTTAAAATTCCATTAGAAGAATTTATATATTAATATTTAAATAAAACATTTAATATTTTTTTCTTATGGTTATTCATGACCTTTTTTAAGTAATAGTACCATTTTTCATCTTCTTGAATCAAAATATTTTAGAAAATATTTTTAGAAAAACCCAACATTATTTAGCTCTTTATTAGAACATCCTATTTTCTTCTAAAAATGTTGTTTTATAAAAAAATTAAATAATGATTTAAACCTTTCCCAAATTATTTATTAAGGAATGTTTTACCCTTTTTTCTATTAAATATTTTTTAATTGAATATTCTTGTGGATTTATTGAAAAGGGACTTTTTATACTTTATACCTTTCACATATAATGTTCTTTTTACCTTGTATGGTTTGTTTGGAGTTACTCGCCTTCATTTCATTGAAGATTCTTTTTCATGTTTAAAAGGAAAAATTTTAAGAAATTTTTTTAAAATGATATTTTCAAAGAAAAGTATTTCAAAATGTTTTTTTAAATGAAAAGTATATTTTCATTATGTATATTTTTAAAAATATATTTTTATAGTATTTCAATTCATAAATGACCAAAACCCATTATTTGTACTCCACCTAGGATATGTTGTGTTGATACAATCCATATTCTTCTTCGGTATGGTTTTCAATTAAATTTTCCAAGGATAGTATTTAAATTCACTTCATTGATTCATTTTTTTAGTTCCCTTGAAATATACACTTTCGTTCTATCATTGGACATTAAATTTCCATAGATTATCCATATCATTTATCATGGATATGTACATTTCCTAAACCATATACCATTTTTACAAACATTAATTAATTTGATATGTATTTTATTATTTGGTAAAATCTTGATAAATCTATATTCTTTAACCAATATTTATATTGGATAAGGAACATTTTTTATTAATTAAATCGATTATTCAATATATGAGGAAGGATTTGTACATGTACTAAACATGTTGGGGTCTGTTAGAAATAATTCTATTGATGCATCGGTAGCCTCATAAGATGAAATCAGTTGGAAACAAAACCCTTCGAGTTCTTTTATAAGTAGAATATATAGGTTTCTACACATAGATTTTAATTCTCTTAGGAATAGGTCTTGACAGTAATGTAATAATGTTTCGGGGATACATGATATCTCATAGTTATGAATTTACTTCATTTAATTTATTATTATCCTTGATATTTTTTATTTGAAATTTCTCATGGATTCATTTAATTCTCATTTAATTTATTAAATGGAATTTGTTTCAGTTATTTTAATTACAATATAAATTATTCCTTATCTAGTTATTTAAATAGAACGTGTTTTATGTTGTTTACCATGCCATATTTTTTACACACTTCCTTCTCAATTTATTGATAACATGGAATTTTCCTTTGTTTATAAACTTTTTCTGTAGACTATTCTCATAGAATCATTATTTCTTATACTATAATTAACCCTTACTGATGATTTGGTATCATCCTTATTTTATTTCCTTTCCCTAGGAATACAAGAAGTGTCCTGGATAGATATGAAAGGATATTCCATGTGGGAATAACGTTATCCTCAAAATAAAAAAACAAATATGTTTTAATTAGAGTATTTATTATTAAAACAAGACTCAAGTAGATATATAGTCTACCCAGACTAATGGAGTGATCTTTCCTTCAGCCTTTATTTCCTTGAAATCATGCCAATATAATGATAATAAAAACTGGCTTTAGGATTTCTAGTTTTGGGGCACTATAGTTGGTATTAGATGATGTCTAGCAGTGACCATGGGAACTGGATTTAGAAAAATATGTATTACTCAAGATAACCCTAATATAGACTTTGAATATTATCATAGAAGTGAATATGTCTTCATTATCATAAGAGTTATGGATACTATCAAACGATTTTGATATTAATAATGATTATAAGTTCTAATTGTTAAACATTGCCTTTTAGTTCTTATGTGAAGGAAGGCTTCCAAGAATAAGGATATTTTTGAATAACTTTATAGAAATAAAAATCATTTGTTTATAACATGTGTTAGTGGAAATGTTATTTGATGAAGAATGACATTACTTTTTAGAGACATTAGATTTAATGAATTGATAAAATTTAGTGTTGTTATTATCATTATTGAAATTTTAAAAATACTCACATTATAAAATTAGGGATTGAAAAACAAATTATTGAAAATCATAGTGAAAAATATTTTAAATTATTACAACAAACCTTTTTTTGTATTTTCCAAATAGACACTTTTTGGGTAATTTGGAACCATACAAAAGGGCCAGTTTTTCCTACATACCAACATCCACATATACCAGTACACACCACATTCAACATTCCAAATTTAAGCATTCAAATTTCAGAAAAAAAAATTCAGAAAAAACTCCATAATATACCTCGAGCCACGAGAAAACCCAGTGTAATCCAGAAAATCAACCCTCATGATGAGACCATGAACCAAGAGTTGAGTCATGTCATTTCCAACATCCATCGATAGTACCATCATCTCTATATTCACTGTCAAAGAAAGTAACCCGGAACATTCAACTATATCCACTTTATCTAGATCCATCACCAACCACGGAAACATCATCACATTGTCGTCATCAACCTTCAATTAAAGAAACCAGAAACAAAAACACAGAAATGAAAAAAAATCATCACCGATATAGAAAAAGTCACCACCATCATCACTTTCGAAAACTCAATGAGCAATACCCAATAAAACCATCCACAAAAGTGGGAGGAGCAAAAAAACCAACACTGAAAATCAAAACAGACCGTGCGAGGAGCACCTTCAACTGCTGAATCCCCCCACCCAAAGCCTTTGAGGAGCCACTGCTTCAAATCTATCTTAGAGATAAGCATAGAGACTTTGAGTCCAGGGCAGGGAATTGAATTCCAAGGGTTCTAAACCTACACGGTGAAAAACGATTAAAATCAGGGAAGTAACCTAGAGAGAACACAAGCAAGTGATAAACGGGGAAGAACCCAAAAGAAATCATGGGTGAAGCCCAAACTGAGATGAAACCAAAGAAAGGAAGGGAATGTGGAAGACACCAATCAAAACCATAGCCATCAAACTTAAATCCCAAAACTATGTGATTCTATAACTCTAGATCTGACATAGAGTGGAGAAATGGAACATAAGGTAAGAGCATGGTAGTAGTACCCTAGGGTAAAACTGAAGCACCTTCACTGAATCTGAAGTGAGGGGAGGAACTCAAGAACAGACAAAATGTTATAGAAAAAGGGGGTGAACCCTAGGAGAAGCCATGGATGGGTTAGGGAGAGCCGAAGAAGACTAAATGAAAGAAGAACCCAAGAGTGTAAAAGGTTTCGGCCTGAAACCCTAGAGAGGAGCAGGAGATGAAATCAAGCGCACGAGGGAGCGGAGAGAGATGGGGGAGAGAGGAGCCATTTAAATGATTAAATTTCAATGATTTACCTCATATATTATTAACTTTACATGAACTATATTAAAATAGTTTACAAAAAGGGAAACCCTCATATTGGGTGACAACCAATGAAATCTGTAATGGCAGTGGGTCATTAACCCATGACTGAATGATGATACAGGTTTCACACCAACCACTGACCTACATGATTCCCTAGTTAATTACTCCCCGTTTTATCTAAAAAAAATTGACAAATAAATTTTAATGATAAACCAGTGGTATTAATTTTTATGTTTTGAGATAAATTCATTAACCATATTAGTTTTTGGAAAACATTTGAAGACAAACATAAAGACTTGTTTTATGGATCTTATGATCTATTAAAAAATGAGAATTTTGGTGCATCGTGAATAAAAAAAGGTTCATTTTAGTATATCACTTTCTGGGAGTATGGGATGAATTAGAATTTGATCGAAGAAAAACCAAAATACATAATTGTTCGTTTGAAATTGAAAAAATAATGTAAGTAAACTTCCTTATTTTTTTGGTTAATAAAATAATTCCTCAACATTAGGAAAATAATCTTAGAACAAGAATGTTATCCTAATACCTTCATTTTTATGAACCAATTTCCTTTTATATCATCAGTGATTTAAAGCTTTGAGGCCATAAAATTTCCACAAATTTTTTAATTTTTATGTGATTGATTAGCTCAATTGATCACTATAATTTTTTAAACATTTCCTCAAAGTCCATATTTTTACTTTCCACTAATGTTCTCCTATGTAGAAACCTAGTTATAAGTTAATCCATTCAACCTTTTTACTTTTCATACTCTCTAATTAAGAGGATACTCTATAAAAACTTTTAAGATGTGGGTTTTTCATCATGGTAATTTTTAAATATCAAACCTTATACTATAGATTTCAAGTTTAAATTTCACAGAAACAATTTAATTAAGGTGGGGATAATGTAACAAACTAAAAATTCTAAAATAAATCTTTTATTCTATTGCATGTATGACAGACATCACCACGTGTATAATGGAATATTACCTTTCAATAATTTATTACATATTTACAATTTTTAATATTTTCTATAGTTTTATATACATGTAGTAATATATAAACTTGTGTCGCATGAAATAATAAGTCTCTTTGATTGGTTAAGCTACATGAAACGCCATGTTTTACCAAACAACAATATATTATTAAAACATTAGTATTTAATATAATAATATATTACCATGATTTTAAATTTGTAGTTATGTATAAGATTAAGTAAATTATAAAAACTTATGGTTTACAAAAATATAAGATGAATTTATAGGTTACCAATTAAATTGAAATGAACATAAAAACTAATTGAATATAAAGGAAATGTTTTTATGACCACAAAGTTGTTTTATAAAAATTAATTTATTTATTTTCTATTATTTACTAATATTAATGAAATATATATATCAAATATTCAATAAACTATTTTCGATATTCATAAAATATATTTTACAAGTATATGATTGAAATAAATAAAATTTTATGATTAAAATTTGTATTTTTCTAATGGTAGATTCACCGCATTTTAATATTGAACCAATTTGAAATACAATTTTCTGAATTTAATAAATTTTATATATAAAAATAAATTTAATTTTTCAAAATCGAACATAATAATTATCTTAGGGTTAATTTTTTCAGAAGTTTTATTTTTCTTATGAATATTGAAACATACTCCATTTTAATTGAAAACTAATTTTTCATATAAATAATTTTTAGTGTTGAATTATATTTTAAATCGATTTTAAAGTAAAATTACAAAAATAATTAATAAATTAACCCAATTTATGCCATTATAATATATTTTACATCGAAATTGGATATAAAATCATTACAAACTTTTGAAAAAATTTAATTTCATAACCTTTTTTGTCTTCCATTTAGCGAGGTTAAATTTAAATTAATTTATTCCAATCTATGATTGTATTATCGAAAATATATTCCATATTTTGAATGATAATTATATAAAATTACCATTAATTTAAACTTATTTTTTAAAATAAATATTCGTGAATGTAATTTTAATTAATTAAAGTGAATAAGAAAAAAATTAGTTTAACAAGGGACTAAACCTTAAACTTAAGGGCCAAAATGGCCTATAAACTTGTACAAAATCCATTTCATAGAATTATTTCTTCAATATACTCCATTTTATATAATATTCACTATTTATTCGAGGAATATTATATAAGTTAGAACTCTAAATCATGTTTCTCCATATTATATTTACAAGAATTGAACTCCACCTATATAAAAAGGCACTCACTGCTCCTACTTATTTGCACATATCAAGACATTTGGATAATCCAAAATCCTCCCTAATAATCTCCCAAAATACATCCCCACATTATATAAGAATCAATTTTGTTTATAAATCAAACCAATTAAGTGTTTTTGTGTAGACCAAAAGGATTACCTGAGTAAGAGGTAACGTTCTTCAAAAATCACTTTTTCTTCATTTACTTATCCACCCATAAAATTATTTTTATATCAAAATTATATAATAACCTAGATATATTTAATATGATAATATGTTTTTATGATAATATATTGACCTACACATTCACAGACATCCATCAAATGGGATACACAATCATCATTCGTGTGTACGGAAGACTACCATCTCATGAACCGATGTCGTTCATTCTTCAACTTAACACCTTTAAAGGATGGAAATAATGATGGATTTAATATTTATATATGATATATATGATATTTATTATGTATTTATTTTTATTTAATTTGTATATAACACATACCATTATGCTTTCTATTTTTTTGGAATATGATAACTTTGTTTGGGGACATGTGGACTATCACCTCCTGAAAGCAATGTGATTCATTCACTCTATACAAGGAATGTATAGAGGATATTTCTAATAAAAAAATGTGAAATATATTACATAAATATGATACTATAATTATAATATACATATATATATATCATTTAATTTTCATTCTTTTAAATATGACAAGGAGATGGAAGCAGCGTTCATGCGTACGTACGACCTACTATCTACATGACAAGTGAATTTCATTTCCTATCCCCAAATTTTATGGATTATTATAAATATATATATGTACTTAATATTTATGAAACTTAACTAGTATCTTATATCCTATGTATTATTAATTCATTATGGGTGTAATAATAAAGAAAATTACAAGTAAAAACATACTGAAAAAACTAAGGAATTAACACAAAAAATAGTAAAAATAATGAAAGATTTCTAACCAAAGGGTTATAATATATTATAAGAAGATCATGTATGATACTATAAATATGATTATGGTTATTCAATAAGTTAGTGACATGATCAAAACCATTATATAGTTGTTAATATTATTTTCATCTGAAAATAAAATCAATGTAAGGGTATTCGTCTCAATTTCAATTCTTTAAGGCATACTTAATAATTGCACACAATAATTTCTTATATATGGTGTAAATAATGTCAAATTGACATGTAATTTAATGAATAATTCATTATTAATGTTATTTTTAGTTTTAAATTTAATTATTTCAACTAAAAAAGGTTTGAGCTTTAAATTAACAAGGGGTAAAAAATTCATACCTTGATTGGTTTTTCATTGGGTTATATTACATCATTGTTGATGTTAATATTATAGGATTTTTTGAGAAAAGTGAGATCATAGTCTCCTGGATTAAAAAAATAATGTCACAACAAGTGAAATTAAGTCACTTTAATTTTTCACTCATAAGAAGAGGAATCATATTATTAGGCACATTTCCCAAATAGATGTTATCCCCTTTAGTGACTCCTTTATTAGAAAGACCACCAGTAATATTGTTTTCCACCCTAAAAGTGTTAGTGATAATGCAGCTCAGATAAGTGATCCTATCAAGAAATTTAATCCACAAACCTGTAAGATTACATGAGAGATGAATCTGACCCATCCAAATGAATTGAACTACAGTGATTGATTTATATTCCAACCAAATATTATTCCAATTCCATTGATAAAAAAAGGTCAACAACATTTATAATCCCCTGCATTTAAGCTTCCAAGGTTATATCAGTACCACACGGTCCATAGATGCATTACACCACATCCCCATTGTATTCCCTAAAGTTGAACCCAAATCCAGATGGCCCTGGGTTACCCTGTGATGCCCCATCTGTATTACCTTTATTCCATACATAGAAAGGGGTGGACAAAAAGACTTTCATCATGCCTCTAGGATTAGGAAAATTCCCTACAACACGCAAGCAGTTAAGAACCTTAATGTCCCTTACCGGGGTGTCATAGAACCCTATGATCGCACTGTTGGTAGATTACACAGCCTCCAGAATCTATTAGATTACTGCATATTCTAAAAACTGATCCTTTTACTATGTAATATTATTCTATGATTCCCAAATGTTGTGCAATAGTTTAGCACAAGCATCATTAAATAAGGCTGTGATTTGTTTGTTTTGGGGAATTCAAAAAAGATCATCCATGAAATTAATAAGTAAACTTGATGAAGGAGGATGGAGCTCAAATATATTGAGGGCCAAAATCCAAAGATAAGAAGCAATATTATACCCCAATCAATTCATCGATAAATTATCACATCAGCATCATGATCATTTTAAGGGTTTATTTCACAAAATTATTCTAATATAAATTCGATATACTTAAAATTCTATTAAAAGAATATATAAGATCAATGTTCAATAAAACCTTTCATTTTCTTCTCCTTTTGTTATTAATGAACGTTTTCAATTAATAGTACCATTTTCCCACTCTTTGGTACTCGTAATGTTTCATAAAATTTATTTAAAAAAACCTGAATTAATTTATCTTTTTAGTCAGATAACTTATTTTCTTCAAAAAAACCCAATTTTCTAAAAGGTTTTTAAAAATTTTCTTAAACATCCCAAAATAATCCAATAAATACATTTTTACCATTTTTTCTTTTACCAATTTTTTCAAAGCAATCTTTTTATCGCTTTCCAAACAATACACTTTTCAAACCTTTCTACCTTGCAATTGGAATGTTCTTTTTACCTTATACGACATGTATAGAATAACACATAATAATTTTTTTGTAGTATCTTTTACATGTTTAAAAAGTTAATTTTTAAATAAAATATTTTTTTCATTGATTTTCAAATAAAATAATTTCAAAAAAATAAAAATAAAAAATTATATTTTCCTAAAAATAGTTTTTAAAAGATATTTTTATAATATTTCCATTCACCGATGATAAAAAACATTTATTTTTAGATCAAAGGGATATATTTTCTTTCTACCTTCTCTATACTTCATCTATGGGGTCTTTTATAAATTTGGACAAGGAGGGTATTGACATTCACTTCCTTGATTCATATTTTAGTCCCATTGAAAATTACTTTCTTGTTATCATTAGAAATTCAATTTCTATGATTATCCATATCTTTATCATGGATATGTTCATTTCCTAAACATTATACAATATTTAAATTTGGTAATTACTTTTATAGTTATTTAATTATCTCGAGAAATATTGATAAATATATATTCCTTGCATAATATATATATTTGCCAAGGGACATTATTCCATAATTAAATTGATTTTTGATATATGAGTAATGATTTGGACATGAATTACATGGGTTGGGGACCATTGTAAATAATACCCTTGATACATTGGTAGTCTCATGAGACAAAAACAATTTTTTGCAAATCCTTCGAGTTCATTTATAAGAAGAATAGTGGGGTTTCTGCCCATAGATTTATACTGTCTTAAGAATAGGTCTTGATAGTAAAGGTATCATATTCCTAAGAAACATTATGTTTGATAGTTAATCAATTACCGTATTTTATTTATTATTATCCATAAGTTTTTCTCATTTAAATTATCTATGGGTGCATTTCATTGTCATTTCATTGATTAAATGGAATGGGTTTTAGTTATTTCTATTTACATATTGATTATGAATTATCCATTTATTTAATTGGAATTTGTTTTTAGTTATTTACCATTCCATATTTTTTACACACTACCTTCTCAATTTATTGATTACATGTAATTTTTCTTTAACAAATTCATTTATATATTGACTATTCTTGTTGATTCCTTATTGCTTACTCTATAGTTAACCCTTACTAAGAACTTGATATTATCCTTATTTTGATTACTTTCCCCAAGAATCCAAGAAGTGTACTGGGAAATATGTGAAAGGATAAGAAAAATGAGAATAAATTTATCCCCATAAGGAAAACAATTATGTTTCAATTAGTTTATTCATTTGTAAAATAAGTCTCATGTATGTTTCTGGTTTACCAAGATTACTAAACTGATATGTCCTTCAGGATAGACTTCCTTATAATCTTGAAAATGTAATGGTAATAGACATCAGCTCCAATATTTATAGGCTTTTTCTGAGAGAATGAATGTATAAGTAACAACAACAGGAATCAACTTAGATAGAGAATTTTTTTGAAGGACCATTTAAAACATTTATTGAAGAAAATATCCCCTATACATTGAAAACTCATTTCTAAAAAATAAATCATTTTGAAAATATATTTTTTTAATAAAATTGAAACTTTGCAAAATCATATTCAAATAAAATAATGATCATGATGACAGGATGTTTCATTCATGTCGTACACATTAAAATAATGTTTCTTTTAACATTTTTGATAAAATTAAAACAAAAACTGGTTAGAAAAATTACATGAATATTCCTTTCAAAAAAATTTTAAAATAATTCAGAATTGTGTAAAAATTATTTTAAAAAGTCATAGGATACAAAATAATCATTTTTTAAAAAAATTAGAAAACATGGATTTGGTAGAAAATAGATTTCGAACTGAAGAGAGAGAAAAAGTCAAAAAAAATTTGACAAATTCTCCCAATTATTTTAGGTACCCAATCATATAAAAATGGAACTATTACCTAAAATATAATTAGTAAACATAGTTGAATAAAATTCATGATATTTTTGAGATATGGGTCATAATATTTTATCTTTTGAACATAGTCCTAAAAAATGCTGACAAATAATGAGTTGTGACAAAAAATTATAAACACGTTTGTATCTTTTAATCATAAACCCCATTAAGGACTAATAGAAAATGAAACATAAAAAATCTTAAGGATAAATAAATTCAAGATATTACATGTCAAACGGGAATTATATACACCTCTTGAAATAATATTGGTGCATACCATAACATATGTCTCGATGAAGACAAGTAGAGACAAAAATCCATTACCTTATGTTTTGACTTCTCTCAAACAAGTTCAACCCTACTATATAATAAATATATATTTATTGTACATATATTAAATAACCATGTCTATATATATCATACCACATATTATTTTATTATAGGATCTTATTACAAATTTATTAAAAAAAATTGTTAACTTCATGTTTCAACCAATAACTGCTTTGTTTTTCATGTATGTTAGACTTGTTATTTTTTGTAATCTTACATAGATCATTGTTCCAAAATATCCCAAATATTAACCATTATATAAATATCACATATATTCAGTATATATTTGACGAATTGAAGGAACTAAAGTTAAATAATATATTTTATTTAAGAATAATTTGTATTTTGTATATATCACATATTTTCATTAAAATCATACATAGTACCTTCCTTTCAAATCGTGAACAAATCACATCGCTTCCTCAGGCGATAGTCCATCGTATACACGAGAGACGTTATCATATTCCCACAAAATGGAAATAATGAATGTATGTGTGATATAATAGTTAGAGAAGAGTAATAATATCATAAATATTTCATAAAAATAATAAATTTATCATTATTTACATCCATTGGATGTGGTAGTGTAAAAATTAATTCCATCGACTAGTGAGGTTGTAGTCCACCAATGCACATACAATGATTTTGTAACCCATTTAATGGATGTGTAGATAGTGGTAGGTCATATCCACAACTGAGAAGGAATTTAAGTACTTTGAATATACTAATTGTATTATATCATCATGGTATAATATGAATTGAATTAATTGAAGGAATAAATAAAACAAAAATGTGTGTTCGTGAATGTTACCTCTTCTTTGGTTATCCTACTTAGATTTGTACTAAAACCCTTAATATGTTAGATTTATATCCAAAATATTACTTATTGGATGATAAGAGACAATATTATAAGTTTTTTGTGTATGTATGGCAAAACAAAATGTGTATTAAGGATTCAATAAGATATGATAATGTGTGGTCTTTTATAATTGAAGGGACTGGAACATTTGTAATTCATTTGAATGGAAAAATTCCACCGCAATTTTTCTCTTGTATCAAGGATAAAATTATAGAAAATTATAAATATTATAAGTTATAATGTCAAAATATTTAGATAAAATGTGTTTTGTAAAAAAAAAATTGGTTATTTTGGACCCTTATAATTTTAGTTTGGCTTCGGGTAAAATATATTTTTACCTTTACCGTGGTAAATAATTTTTACGGTTTTTACTATTCATTTTTTATCAAAAAATAATATGAAATTATTAGGTAATATAAACTGGTTTTATTCTAAATATGAAATCAATTATTCAAATTTTTTTCATGTTTGTGTAAACATTTAATTTAAAATTAATCTCACAGACGCGATGAGAAAGTGGATATTTAAAAACAAAATGTTCAAAAGTTTACAAAGTTTTAATATTGATATTGAATATCAAATTTATTAAAATGACCTATATTGGATTGTTAGGTTTATAATTGAACTAACTTTACTTTAAAATAAATTTAAAATATAATTTTCCATAATAAATTTTTAAAATTAAAATGTAGCTTCCAATTAAAATTCAATATTTTTCATTATACACAAAAAATTAAACTTTTCATAAAAACCCAAAAACTACACCCTAAGATAATTTTGAAATTATGATTTCAACAAAAAATTAAAAATTTATTTTTATAAAACTTTGAAAAAAATATATTTTATTAATGTTCAAAAAATTGAATAAATAACAATTTTTATGAAAATAGTATTTTCTAAACTTATAAAGTCTTTTTTTTTAAATTAATTACTTTTTTGTCAATATGTTTCCATTATATAAATCTAAAATAATGAATAATTAAATATTATTTATTACAATTCATATGACTATGTTTAATGGATATGTTATAATTGTAATGGCTCAGACCCTCCTGGCCCATTACTATGCCAAAAGTGAGGCTCCACCAAAACAGTGGCACCATGGCGGTGGCACCGTGATGGTGGCATAGTGATGGTGGCACCGGTCACAGTGGAACCATGACTGTTGCGCCAGTCATGGTGAAACCTTGACGATAGCACCGTGAGGGTGACATCGTGACGGTGGCACCCTGTCCTCTTCGTTCTTTTCCAGTTCCCGACCTTTCCACTACCGCAGTAAAATTAATTCTTTTACCCTTATTAAAGCCCATAATTAATACCTAAAAATCCTGAGAAATATCCCCGATAGGGGGATATTAAATAACCACTTAATACCATCGTGTGTAACCGCCCAAATCGCGTCGGAATCCATGATCCGAATATCAAGGAGTTCAAAATCCCGATATCCCATAACAATGGGATTTTATCTATATATCGTAGAGGAAGTTCTACTTTCTCTTCTTCCCTTTGTCCGACTCATCTCCTTCTCCCTGGTGCACCTGCGCTCGAGTCGTCTTCTCACCCTTGGATTTCCCGACGTCCCTCCCCTGCAAATCGTACATCCCCTGTTCTTGGCGCATGGAGAAAAAAAATGTTGATCCTTGATCAATCAGGTATGGATTTTCTCTTTCGTCTTTCCATTATGTGTATCATGCTGGGTGAGCATACTTTGGCCTCTATGGAAATTGATGAAACTGAACTTAACGAAGATAATGAAAGGACCTTTAAAGAATGAAAGGGGGTGTGATTAATGTTCTATTATACTCTTTATGTTGTTATGTGTTGTGAATTGTACGGGCATGTGCTCACTAAAAATCATGGCCATTGGTGGTCTTTATCTGTGCACTAATGAACCTCGGTGCTCCTGGATGTTTAAATAACTGTAACATGGAATTGGTTAATTACATATACTCGAATAAATAAATTGAAAGCACCAGGATTAACCCTTTTCTGTGATAACCCCGATTAAAGAACAGTGGAATTGAAACCATGGAGTGTGTTAAAACTTTTAAATCTGAAAATACCTGTATGGTCCTGCCTTGTGTTGATGGTGGTGGTTTGGTTGTTTTCTTTCATGGGCCGATTGTAGGTGACTTTATGGTTTTCTTGGATGGGGGCTTAGATTGCTGGGGTGATATGGGTGGGGATGGGATCCCCTGTTGTTATACTTTCGCTGGTTGTGAATTTTAGGTTGTGTGGTTACCCTGCTTATATCACGAATTGGGGTGGAATCCATTGTTGTTGAGAAACCATTGGATTTTGTATTTTGGGGACATGGGGCTGTGTCTTGGGGTTTTCTTTGTTCCCACTACTTTGAGGGATCTCACTTATCCCTTTGTTGTCGTGACTTTACAAGGGAACCGGGTGTGAATGTTTAAGTTGTTGTTTGATTGTCTTCTTTCTCTGGCTGTAGGTTTTGCCTGTTAATTGCCCGGTTGTGTAGAATTCACATCAATGGGGTTACATGAATATGAAAACAAGAATATTTTAAATCAGAATTGGTCTTGGGAATGAGTTGTGGCTTGGCCGTGAGTGTCGTGTTGTTATTTCATGAATGAGTAGTAACGAGGGTGTTTGTGCTTAGGTTTTGGAACCCCTAGGTTGGGATGAGTGTTTTTTACCTATACATATATCTGTAGCTTTTATGTTTCTTATTCACGCCCCACCCAAGTTGAGAACTTAAGTGCTGAAAACTCCCATTTCATGGGGGGGTGTTTTTCCTAACACTCATATGAGTGGCTGGTTATTAGCTCTTTTTTTCTCCCTTTCCCAAATAGCCAAAGACTCTTCGAGCAGGCTGTGATGGCCTGAAGTCCATTATCGGCCCAAAAATCTTTGAGCAGGGCAGTTGTGGTGGTTTGCCCCGTTGTTTTCGGTCAGGTTGTTTCCCAAGTGCCTTCAGGATGAGGCCCAGGTGTCTTCAGGCATGGTAGTAGTTGTTCTGACCCAGGTGTTTGCGGGTGTGGTTACGCGGGGTGGTTGTGGCCCAGGTGTGCGCCAGTGGGGTTTGGTAGTGGGACTGCAGTGAGAATGGCGGGATTTGTTCGATGCATAGGATGTCTTCAATAACCAGTGGGAAAGTGGCACGGGGTACCCAAATATCGATGTGCTATTATGATATGTTACTTGACTTGCGTTATTTGGGGAGCATGCCTTGGTGAGGTTTGGGTGGATAGATTTTCCTTGTTGGGTGTTTGGTTACCTCTTTTTCCATGGGACATTAGAATGTCTCCTCACTTGTACACAAGAGTCTTTGGTTTTCCCTACTGAGTATACTTGTATGCTCACCCTACGTATATAAAACTGCTTTCAGGTTTTCAGGAGGACTTGCGGGATCATGTGGGGCCATAATAGCTCAGACCTTTGGGGAAGTTGTTGTTGTTGATTTAATTTTCTTGGTATCTTTTTACTTTTGGAGTTTTGTGGCTTGTATCTTTTGACTTTGGACATGCATATGGGAATGGTTTACATTCATCCATACTTGCACTTTCAGTTTTGGTGTTGTGGGATTTACTATGATATCTCTTGATCCTATTAAAAGAAAAAGGGTAATGCCTACCATTTAGTGTGTGATTTTATACCCTTGGTGCTAGTCACCACTCCGAGAACTATTGGAGGCGGGTCTTGGGGGTCATTATCTCTCCTTCAACTTGAAGAATGAAGGGTCTGGAAACCTGCTGTCCCTTCCCTCATCTTGGTGAAGCCAGGTTGTGATAGAATGGTATCAGATGGGAGGTTTGAGAAATAGGATGGAGTCTAAAGTTAGTCATAGTGAGGATTGCATGGGATTGTAGGGAAATAGTGTTGGGTGACCTTGGTGCATGAATTATTCCAGTAAAGACCGGCTAGGACACGGGATTTTAGGGGCCCCCGTGATCCGATTCAGGGACTCTGGACCTACCAAACGACCAAGTGAGCCCACGCTAATTGTAGGGTAGAGACCCTAAGAAATGTACATGAATCATAATGACTTGTGTTCTCATGTTTCATGGGTGTCTTGGGGATTCACAATAAATGAAGAGGTATAAGAATATTTAAAAACAATATTATACACTACCCAGGCTTAGGCATTCCTTGTTTAGCTTACACCTATGGCACCTGGGAGGCAACCATGAGTAGTGCGAACGACCTAGGCCTAGGAGGTTGACTTGGCCGATCGACAGAGGATCGACTGAGAGGAGGAGGATGACCAGTGGCAGAAGACTCTTCGAGCTTTTCAGCGACAGACCCTCGGGAAGTACGAGGGCATCATCTCAGTCGTGGAGATGTAGAGCTGTCTCGAGGAGCAAGTGATAGCTTTCGGCTTGATTTGGACTCCGAAAAAGTACTAGGTTCCTCTTTCCATCAGCTAGATGTGGGGAGCAGCGCGTTAGTGGTGGATGATTTATCTTGGAGAGAGGAGGGAGACTGAGGTTGCGTGGGCTGACTTCGAGAAGGAGTTCCGGGCGGAATTCCTCTCTTCCACGATGAAGGATGAGAAGAGACAGGAGGTTCTCTCACTCCAGCTGGGGAGTATGTCAGTGAGAGATTTGGGGATCAAGTTCAAGGATCTCCTTCACTTTGCTTTGGACCTCTTTCCGGATGAGGAGTCTCTGGTGAGACGTCTAGAGGAGGCACTCTGACCATCTCTTCAGTATATTGTTGTTCCCTTTTCCTTACCGACATACCTGGAGGTGTAGAAGAAGGATGAAGTGGTTGAGAGGATGGAAATACTGGGAGGTGTATCATAAGAGGGTATCCAGCTGGGATCATTGAAGGCGATGGCCGTTAGCACCAGGCCTCCAGCATCAGGGCCCTCTAGGTTTTGACCGGTCGGGAGCAGGCCCCAGCAGTTCCAGTTAAAATCTCCTGGCCCTCGCCCCTTTCTTTCAGGCCCATGATCGAGGTGATTCATTTGTGGGAGCCATGGACATCTTCGGAAGCAGTGCCCAGACAGAGTGCAGTACAGCGGGGGTGGACAGGTTTAGCGCCCACCTCAGCAACAGCAATTTCCATCCAGGCCCTTTCAACGGCACCAGCAGGGGCAGCAGGCTCCCGCCCCTCCAAGGGCAGACGTTGCAGGAGGAGGCCGACCTCCGGGCACTCCTCAAGGACCTTGACCAGGGCATGGTCGGGGAGGCGGCTGACAGTAGAGAGGCAGAGAAGCTGGGATTGGGAAGTTGCACGCCGTAGAGGCAGCAGTTCCAGCAGGGCCAGAGGTTGTTCGAGGTACGATCAGCTTTTTTAGTACTCTTGCCTATGCCTTGTTTGATACTGGATCATTTCACTCCTTTGTTACACCCAGTATGGCATATGCTTTGGGTTTATATGTCGAGATACTTTAAACGCCTTTGGTGCTGAGCACACCAGTCGGAGGTCAGACTGACTTATCTTATGTTTTCCCAGGGTGTTGACTGATGATAGGGACGCATCAGTCTACCAGGGATCTTCTATTGTTGCAGATACAGCCATACAATGACATCCTAGGCATTGACTGGTTGTTCTCTATGTGTTCCATCATTGACTGCTTCCGAGTAAGGGTTGTGTTTTCATATTTGGGTGGTCAACGTGTAACTTTAGTCGGTGAGCGGGGTTGTCAGACAAGCAACGAGCGAGAGGATCCCCTCCTTTTCTTGTTGGCCGAACTATCAGTGGAATCAGTAGATGCAGAAATGGTGGAGGTCCCAGGAATCATCAGTGAGTTTACGGAAATCTTTCCTGAGGAGGTGGAGACTCTACCCCCATGAAGGGATGTTGAGTTTGGGATAGACTTGCAACTTGGTGCCCATCCGATTTTGATGGCTCCCTATCGGATGGCACCTTCTGAGCTGTGGGAGTTACGGATCCAGATTGAAGATATAATGAAGTAGGGTTTTGTTCGGCCAAGTGTGTCACTGTGGGGTGCTCCTATGTTGTTTTCAAAGAAGGAGAATGGTGGTCTAAGGTTGTGCATAGACTAAAGGAGGCTGAATTAGGTGATGGTCATGAATCGCTACCCCCACCCGAGGATAGACGATCTCTTCGACCAGATGAGGGGAGCGGTTTGGTTCTCAAAGATTGATCTGTGGTCTGGCTATCACCATGTGCAGGTGTAAAAGGGTGACATCTAGAAGACTACCTTCACGTGCAGATATGGGCACTTAGATTTTGTAGTCACGCCGTTCGGCGTTACGAATGCACTCGTTGTGTTCATGGGGCTCATGAACTCAATCTTTCGGGAATATCTGGACTGGTTCATGGTCATGTTTATTGAAGACATTCTAATCTTCTCAAGATCAATGGGGGATCACGCAGAGCACCTGAGGACGGTTTTGGAGGTCCTTCAACGGCACTAGCTCTATGGGAAACTGTCCAAGTGCAAGTTCTATACGAGAGAAGTGCATTTCCTTGGGCATGTGGTGTCCGAGCGAGGGATAGCAGTGGACCCATCAAATGTCAAGGTGGTTGTTTCTTGGACAACACCCAAGAACGTGGCAGAGGTTCGTAGTTTCCTCGGGCTGGTTGGTTACTACCGGAGGTTTGTGCCCAACTTCTCCCGAGCCAGGACACCTTTGACAGCCTTGACCAAGAAGGACCATGCTTTCGTTTGGAACGAGCAGTGTGAGGTAGCCTTCAGCTATCTGAAGGAGAAGTTTTTTCGTGCCCCAGTGCTGAGGTTTCCAGAAGAAGGGGCAGTATATGAGGTGTTCTGTGATGCTTCAGTGCAGGGCCTCGGATGTGTGCTGATGGAGTGGTAAGGGGTGATCTCCTATGGGTCTAGGCAGTTACGTCCCCATGAGTGTAACTATTCCACCCATGATCTAGATCTTGTGGTGGTCATGTTCACACTAAATTTTTAGCGGCATTACCTAGTCAGGGATCACTTTTTAGTCTTCACGGACAACAAGAGCTTGAAGTATATCTTCTCCCAGCGGGACCTGAAATTATGACAGCGAATGTGGATGGAATTCCATCAAGATTATGACTTTGAGATTTCCTACACCTCGGGAAAGGGGAGTGTGGTGGCTGATTCTTTGAGCAGGAAGTCGCGGAAGGATGCAGTCCGGCAGTCGGCAGATGATTAGAAGGCAATGGAGGAGTTGGCTGCCCTACACCAAGATGAAAGGATGGAAGGTGGTAGAGGTTTCATGTATTAGATGACAGTGCAATATTCTCTGTTACGGAAGGCAGAGGATTCCCGATGGGTAGACTCGGAAAGTGAGGTGATGTGTGACCAAGTTAATTAAGGGGATGCTCTGGAAGGGTGGACAGAGGGTGGTCATAATCAGGTGCTTTTCTGAGGAAAGTTGTTTGTTCCAGAGGTGATGCATGAGAGAGTTCATAGTGAGTTCCACAACTCACCCCTAACTGTGCACCCGGGAGTTTCCAAGATGTACCGGGGCTTGAGAGGTCAGTTTTGGTGGCCTGGGGTGAATCGGGTGGTGGTAGAGTTCGTGTCCAAATTCTTGGTGTGTCAGTAGGTGAAGGCTGAACACTGTGTTCCAGGCAGTTTGTTGCAGCCTCTGGATGTCCCCGAGTGGAAGTGGGAGTACATCTCGATGGCTTTTGTCATGGGACTTCCTAAGGATCAAGGGGGATGTGACGCTATCTGGGTAGTGGTGGATCGGTTGATGAAGTCAGCTCACTTTCTGGCGATCAAGGAGTTGGGTATAGTGGATGCCTTAACATGAAGGTATGTGGATGAGGTGGTGCAGTTGCATGGAGTTCTGAGATCCATAGTCTCAGATAGGGATGCATGCTTTAACTCACGCGTCTGGAGAGGATTGCAGCATGCATTTGGCACCCAACTACGTCTTAGAACTTCTTTTCATCCCCATACAGATAGACAGACAGATCTCACCATCCAGACCTTGGAGGATATGCAGCAGGCATGTGTTCTGGACTCAGGAGGATCGTGGGTGTGATACTTGCCACTAGTAGAGTTTGCCTACAATAATAGTTATCACTCTACCATTGGCATGGCTCCGTTTGAAGCCCGATACAAAAGGTTGGGTCTCTCATCAGTGTGCTGGACTGAGGTTGGGGAAACGAGCGTTCTTGTCCCGAAGGTGGTGCAAATCATGACAGAGAAGGTTCAGCATATACGGGAAAGGATGAAGGCAGCCCAGGACCGATAGAAGTCATATGCCGATAGCAGGAGGAGGCCCTTGGATTTTGAGGTTGGAGACCACGTGTTCTTGAAGGTCACCCCTCGGTGTAGACAACGGAGGTTCGGTAGAGGGAGTATGCTTTCTCCCAGATTCATCGGACCCTTCTAAGTGTTGCGGCGTGTCGGTGAAGTGCCTTACCAGCAAGAGCTACCACCACTGCTACTGAGGATACATGATGTTTTCCATGTGTCCCAGCTCTGTCGGTATCTACACGACAATTCACACATCCTAGACTGGGGAGCTCTAGATATCGAGGACGACGTGACATTTGTAGACAGACTAGTGTGGATCATGGATCATGAAGAAAAGGTGCTTCATGGGTGAACCATTCCTTTAGTTCGAGTGTTATGTAAGCATGGTGGGATTGAGGAGAGTACTTTGGAATAGGAAGACAGATGTGCACCCAGTACCCAGAGTTGTTTTGAGTTTTGTGCTATCATGTTTAGGATTGTTTGTGATGGAATGCTTCACCTTGTTGACTGTGGAATGTGTGGTTTTCCTTATTCTCTGAATGTGTGTGAAAATTCCTAGCTATGGGGAGGGGAGGACCTGATCCCTAATCAAGACACATTAAGGTGGATGTGATTAAACCCATGTGGGTGAGTCAGTGCCACCCAAATCGGATAGTATATTGATGTGGGGGAAGAGACTCCCCAACCCATAGGACTGCACAGTTTGACCCTGGTGTATTTCTTGGTTCTTGAGAGGGAGGTGTTTCTAGATAACGATGAGGTTCACTCCTGAGAGGCATCTTTTGTGGTGGTTGTTCGGACCCTCTATTCTCTTCTAGTTTGTTTTGATTCTCAAGGGAAAGAATAGTTTTAGAGGTATCTAATGTAATGGCCCAGACCCTCCTGGCCCATTACTTTGCCAAAAGTGAGGCTCCACCAAAATAGTGGCACCGGTCACGGTGGAACCGTGATGGTGGCACCAGTCACGGTGACACCGTGACGGTGGCACCGATCACGGTGGAACTGTGACGATGGCACTGTGAGGGTGAAACCGTGACAATGGAACCGTGTCCTCTTTGTTCTTTTCCAGTTCCTGACCTTTATGCTCCCGCAATAAAATTAATTATTTTACCCTTATTAAAGCCCATAATTAATACATAAAAATCCCGAGAAATATCCCTGATGGAGGGATATTAAATAACCATTTAATACCATCGTTTGTAACCGCCCAAACTGCATGGGAAACCATGATCAGACTTTCAAGGAATTCTAAATCCCCATATCCTATAAAAACCGGATTTTATCTGTATATCGTAGAGGAAGTTCTTCTTTCTCTTCTTCCTTTTTTCCGAATCCTCTCCTTCTCCCCGGTACTCCTACGCTCGAGTCGTCTGCTCGTCCTTAGAGTTTCTGACGTCCCTCCCCTGCAAATCGTGCATCCCATATTGTTGGCACGTGGAGAAAAAAACGTCGATCCATGGTCAATCAGTTAGGTATTTTCTCCTTTGTCTCTACTTTATTTGTATCATGCGGGGTGGGTATGCTTTTTCCTCTATGGAAATTGATGAAACTGAACATAACGAATATAATAAAAGGACCTTTAAATATTGAAAGGGGGTGTGATCGATGTTCTACTGTACTCTTTATGTTGTTATGTGTTGTGAATTGTACGGGCTTGTGCTCACTGAAAATCATGGCCATTGGTGGTCTTTCTCTGTGCACTAATGAACCTCGGTGCTCATGAATGTTTAAATAACCATAACATAGAATTGGTTAATTACGTATACTCAGATAAATAAATTGAAAGCACCAGGATCAACCCTTTTCTGTGATAACCTCGGTTAAAGCACAGTGGAATTGAAACCATGGAGTGTGTTAAATCTTTTAAATCTAAAAATACATGTATGGGCCTGCATTGTGTTGGTGGTGGTGGATTGGTTGTTTTCTATCACGGGCCGATTGCGGGTGACATTATGGTTTTCTTGGATGGGGGCTTAGATTTCTGGGGTGATATGGGTGGCGATGGGATCCCATGTTGTTATACTTTTGCTGGTTGTGAATTTCAGGTTGTGTGGTTACTCTGCTTATATCACAAATTGGGGTGGAATCCTCTGTTGTTGATTAACCGTTGGCTCCTGGATTATGGGGAAATGGGGCTGTGTCTTGGAGTTTTCTTTGGTCCCATTACTTTGAGGGATCTCACTTATCCCTTTATTGTTGTGACTTTACAAGAGAACCGGGTGTGAATGTTTACGTTGTTTTTTGACTGTCTTCTTTCTCTGGCTTGCGATTTTTCCTATTATTTTCCCAGTAGTGTAGAATTCACCTTAATAGGGTAACTTGAATATGAGAACAGGAACATTTTAAATATGAATTGGTCTTGGGAATGAGTTGTGGCTTGGCCGTGAGTGTCGTGTTGTTCTTTCATGAATGAGTAGTAACAAGGGTGTTTGTGATTAGGTTTTGGAACCCCTAGGTTGGTATGAGTGTTTGTTACCTATACATATATCTGTAGCTTTTATGTTTCGTATTCGTGCCCCACCCAAGTTGAGCACTTAAGTTCTGAACACTCCCATTTCATGGGGGAGGTTGTTTTTTTGAACACTCCTATGAGTTGCTGGTTATTAGCTCCTTTATTCTCCCTTTCCCAAATAGTCCAAGACTCTTTGGGCAGGCTGTGATGGCCTGAAGTCCATTATCGGCCCAAGAATCTTCGGGCAGGGTGGTTGTGGCGGTTTTCCTATGTGTTGGCGGGTAGGTTTTTTCCCAAGTGTTTTCAGGATGAGGCCCAGGTGTATTTGGGCATGGTAGTAGTTATTCTGACCCAGGTGTTTGCGGGTGTGGTTACACGTGGTGGTTGTGGCCCAGGTGTGTGCGGGCGGGGTTTGGCAGTGGGACTACAGTGAGGTTGTGGCCCTGGTGTGTGTGGGCGGGGTTTGGTAGTGGGACTACGGTAAGAATGGTGGGATTGGTTCGATGAGTAGGCTGTCTTCAATAACCAGTGGGAAAGTGGTGCGTTGTTCCCAAATATCAATGTGCTATTACTATACATTACTTGACTTGCGTTATTTGGGGAGTGTGCCTTGGTGAGGTTTGGGTGGATATCTTTTCCTTGTTGGGTGTTTGGTTATCTCTTTTTCCATAGGACATTAGAATGTCTCCTCACTTGTACACGAGAGTCTTTTGTTTTCCCTACTGAGTATACTTGTTTTCTCACCCTACGTATATAAAACTGCTTTCAGGTTTTCAGGAGGACTTGTGAGATCGTGTGGGACCGTACTAGCTCGGACCTTTGGGGCAGTTGCTTTTGTTGATTTCATTTTCTTGGTATCTTCTTACTTTTGGAGTTTTTTGTCTTGTATCTTTTTCCATTGAACATGCATATGGGAATGGTTTACTTTTAGCCGTACTTTCACTTTCAGTTTTGGTGTTGTGGGATTTACTATCTTATCTCCCGATCCTATTAAAAGAAAAAGGGTAATTTCTTCCATTTAGTGTGTGATTTTATACCCTTGGTGTTTGTCGCCACTCCAGGACATACTGTAGGGGGGTCTTGGGGGTCATTGTCTCTCCTTCAACTTGAAGAAGGAAGGTTATGTCAACCTGATGTCCCTTCCCTCATCTTGGTGAAGGCGGGTCATGACAATAATGATCGTGTTTAAATAATAATAATTATAGTATATCATGTTTTTATTAAAACTCAATCTCGTGTGTAATGTAAGTTGGCCCTGTGTTGTGTGTAGTTCTATATTAACTCAATGTTGTGTGTAATGAAATACATCAAAGAAATTTAATTTACTATAAAATAGTAATTCACAAAAACTCAATGTGTTTTATTTCCCAAATCCCAGTTTGGGACTAGTTTCCCCTTGGCTAATGATCTGATCCAATATAAGAGGAAATATGTACATTTGTATGTGTCAAATATTCTATAAATTTATATTTTTATTTTATTATTTATTTATTTATATCCAAAATTGTCCAATATTGAATTTATCACCATTTAGGTAGGTTTTGGTGTTGAGATATTGGGATCGATCATCTGAGAGTTCTTCCACATTATCCCTATTAAGGGAATCAGAACCTATATAGTTTGGTGCAACATAATGGGATGAATTATACCCTTTAATGTCATTCTAAAATGAACAACACATTCTTTTTAATGGCATGAAGTAATTAGTTCTGGGAATAATGGTCCCTATCAATATATTTAGTGGTACGTATGCATGTGTAACCCTTTTTAGTTCATCTTGAGTGTCAATAATTAATCAAGAGAAGGTGTAGATCTTCTTCGGATCATCAATAAAGGTATCCCAAGATTGTAACCATAGAAGGATGGTTCCCCTGGTATTCATTTTTATAAGGAATTAAAATGGATGTCATATATGAGGTAGCTATCTTATGTAGGGTGTTATAACAAATAGGATGCCCATATATGTAAACCAAGTGGAAATCTAAACTGAAGGTATATGAGGCAACCAAGATTATAATATTATTTCTTAGTGCATTAGACTACAAAAGTGTACTCTTAGCCCAACGTGTATAATGAAACTGAGAGAAGTATCTCAACTTTAGGTGAAAAAGAGTAATCCAAAAGGAGAATCTTGACATAATTTTCCTTGGATTTGTGGTTTATCTTATTCTCATTACATAATAGAAAATGTATATTTGAGAGTTTTTGGATTGAACCTCAAAGATGAATCCTATAAATCCTTGTTACTGGGAAACTAATACAACAAAGTTCAAGTGTCTTAGTATATTGACATATATTAGGAACACTCTGTGCAGTTTAGCATAGTGTATTAAGGATGTGCACTATGATGTTTTTAGTTGCAATATTATGTATTGTAAGTAATTCCTAAAACACATCTCAATTATAAAAATAAATAAATAAACTAAACCAATAATCACATATGATTATTTTTTTTTGTGAGAAAAATATATGTAATATTAGTTATATTTCATTGGTGTATAAAATACGGGGTTGACGGATTGCACCTGAGTAGCACCGGTGGGATTGTTATTTCACAAAAGGGGAACAATTAAAGATTTGGTGGGGATTATGAATGATCTTACCTGATATACCTTACTCATTAAGTGAGTATTGTGATGGTACATTTTGGGTGTTGATAGAAGTATATCAACTCTAATAATTTATGTAAACCAAGAGGGTAATCCCACCTAATGGTTTATAAGGAAAACCACAGGAGTATCTCAAATCAAGGTGTTTCTGTGGGGATTACACATGAGTTTACTTTGAGATAATGTTAGGGATTACACCTAGTATGAGGTCTATATGGTTTTACAATAAGGAGTATCTCAACCCAAGGATTTTTTGGAAAAAAAAAGTTTCTTAACTCAAGTTGTATATGTGAACCAAGAGAAGACTTTTGACTCAATTGTTTTGACGTAAACTGGGAAAAGAATCTAGGAACAAGGTATAAAAAATTTGTTTTTTTGCTTAGGAAAAGAGACTGAGTGAATTGAGTTCCCAAGTTGGAGACCTATGACATTTGGGTCACTAGTTATAAAACTAACATAAATTATTTCCTTAATATTGGATAAGGGTGAGGAGGTTATCCCTTATATTATTCATCAATAAATAGTTCTCTTAAGTTGGTTTTCCTATGTGATGGACCTAAGAAAAGGTGTTCACCCATATTTGTATCACCTCTAATGAGACATGGTAAAATGATTTTGCCTAATTATGGGCATATGAGTATGGAAGTTTTCTAAAAAATTAGGTGCTTGAGTGAAGGGATTCCCTATTTGGTGGCCTTAGGTGATGGATCCCCCTATTAAAGGATCACCAAGGTGGATTTTCTAAAATAAAGTGTAACACAATGTCTCACCCAAATGGGTGGGCCTAATAAATGGTTATTATATGTAAGGGGTCTTAGTAGAAGGTTTACCCAGGTGGAATAGACTTAGATTGATGAATGTGATCAACTTCAAAGGAGTCTATGTGTCCATGTTTTTTCCTTAGTCGATGAATCTTAGGAAAAGGCTTACCCAAATAAATATCTTTGGTTAATGGAATTACCTCGTAGGGGGATCTTTGAGGAAGGATATGGATAGTGGGTCCCAAGTATACACTACTTGAGATGACTAGGGTACATGGTTTCAAAATGAGGTGGATTAAGAATTGGTAGGGAGAATGGAAATCATACCACTATTTTCATTTTCATATGTGTCTTAAAATAATAACTATGGTGTATTTATTTGAAAACCTATCTACTAGGGAACACAAGAGATTATTAAGGGAGAAAGTGTTTACAAGGGATCCAGGTATGTGATGAGAGAGTTTGGACTTAGTTGTACGGTATGGGTGAGATAACTTAGGCATGTGATCTATGTGCATGATATGGGAGAGCATTTGAGTTTGGTGAATGACATGAGCGATCGACCATGAGTGAAACCTCCAATTACTTGATGAAAATTTTGTAAATTTGTACGACCTATATTTTGATACGTATGTCTATTTGAGCTCTCCAAATAGTAAAACTAAGACATATAAAGAAAATATTTCCACTATAAATATGTATTACCCCATATTATGTGGTTTAAGAGCCCATTAATATCCTAGAATACCCCTAAAAGGATTTTTAAGATCTATAAAACCTTTTTTAGAAATAACCACTATGTGGTTGGATTAAGAAACATTTTTTTGGAATCTTCATCCTTTAGTGTGTGAATAGTCACACACCACATGGAAATCCCATTTTCTTATTATTTGTTCATGGAGGTACTTTTCTCTCAAAATATACTTTTATTGTCTATGTGAGGAAATATTATGGTATCTATAGAATCTTTTGTGGTATGAATTTCAAAATTATTAAAATATGGGTTGAATTATTATTTTTGTAATGATTTATAATTCATGTTAATTGTTAATAGAATGTATATCCATGAACAATATCATGTTTATATTGATGTTTGTATGTTTAGATGTCAACCAAATTTTATTTTTCTACGGTTAAAAGTATTAATATGAAATTTTTACATGTCAGAGTGATATTCATTAATATATAATTGGTTTTATAATTTTACAAGTAATAATGTTGTGTTTTATGTCATTTTAACCACGTTGGTTTATGGGGCTGTAAATTTTAAGTGAGAATTTTGTAGTTGTGCTTTATTGTTAATATGTGTAAATAAAACATTTAAATATTATATGGAATATGTTTAATGGGATAGGATCACAAATCTCAAACTTAATATACACCTTACCCTTTTTCAAATGACTGGTTGATAGTTCCCTTAATTAGTATACACCTTGCTTTTACCCATAAGATGGGATATTCCCGGACTTTATCATATGAATCCTTCTAAAGGTTAAATTACAAAATTTTCCTATAACTATTCATTTGATCAACACTAGTATAGACCCAAATGACATGAGTATAGGTGTGGATCCTCTCGATGTATGGATCCACTTATTATAAATTTTTACCCATATGAAAAATTATTTTTATTTGATATTTCTATGTTTTTATTAATGATTTATTATATAATTATTTTTATATATTTTTATGGATATGGGTTGATATTTTCATACATATAGTTTTTTCTTCACTGATGAGTTATGGAACATTGGTAGTTCTCTAGTTAGTAGTTATATGCTCACGCCCTACTTATGTACTCTAGTGGTCATGAAAAGTCACTTATTATATTAAAGATATAAAAAATATATATGTTAATTTTAAGTTACACTATATAGTTGGGTGATAGTGTGGGTCCATGTAATCAAGATCCATGTGGGCTTGGAGCAGGAGGCCATTTTTTGTCAGGGTAGTGTCAACACATCACCTATTGTTTCACTTTTATTGGATCTATCTATAAATTTATTACATTATCTTTTTATTTACATATAAATAGGATTTGGGTTTTGACTACATTTATATAGAGATATATTTATTTATTTGAAAATATCATTTCGTTATAGCAGGAGTTTTGTTTATCTATCTTAGGAACACCCAACATTTGGATGAGTCATGTTAGATCATGAAGGAACCAAGGGATCACATATTAAATTATTTAAGAACATATATCACTCTTTAATGTTAAATTCAACTATTTAGTAACAGCCACCGGCCGCAGGGGAATAAGGAACTCCCATGGGGTAAGTAATGTTCACGATTTTCATACAATCTATGTATCCTATTCAGGGTCATGACAAAATGGTATCAGAGTGGAAATGGGATTTTATAAAATGTTATATATTTAGATATGATATAGGAAGTTGGAAATTTTGGGATACACTGGTTACATGTATGTACAATATGGTTATAGTGGAAACCAAAGTTTTTGAGGCTGTCTATTTGGCCAATCTAGGGACTATAGAAACTGGGGAAATTTTATTCCAAGTACCTAGAATAAAACATGAGAAAAAGTTTGGATAGATGTTATAGGGAATGGTTAGGAACCACTCCTTGCACCAGTTCATGCATTATACAATGTAGTGGAATAGGAAGAAATTTTTATCAGCTTTAAATTATAGATCTTTTATGTTAATGGACTTAATTAATTGAATAGTCTCTTATAAGGTAAATTTTATTCCTACCTACCATATTGTTTCCTATCAAATTAATAGAAATCATTCACAAGTAAACTACTGTTGATATTGAAAATTATTTCCCAATTTAATTAATGTTTTGGGTAATGTTTTATTTGACTAAATTCCAAATAAAATTGCTGAGTGTGCAATTTGACTCTTACTTGGGTTCAATTTTTCATCATTCCAATTTCTCCCAATTTAGTGATTTCTAAAAAAAGTTAATAATTATTATAATGAGCATGCTAATAATAAAGGGTTTATTAGGAACTATTAAAACCTAATTAACACATAAAAAATAGAAATAAACCAAAATCCCAAGACCAACTATGTTTAAAACTGATACCATTCCTAAAAAATAAAGAAAAGTCTTAACTTTGATCAAAGATGGTCACTTATTGTATCATCATACAATGAAAGATTAATATCACAATGTAGAATCCATCAAAATCCCTCATTCATGATGTATATGTGGGTTGATATAAATCAAATTTTGTTTTTACCAGACTCTCTTCCACCATGATAATATAATACCTCTCGAAACAAAGGGAATAAGATAAGTAGATCTTCGGTGGGGAGAGAATATAGAAATTTAATCTTGTGAAATGATTTCATGGATAAGATAACAACACTTTATGACATAACCTCCATTATATAATCTTTGAGGACTCTTATTTATTACCATGAAATTAATCACGAACTGATAACATATGAGTAAACTGCATGGTAGTTACACCTCTTTGTTACCCTGTTTAATTTAACTTCCCATCATTTAATCATATTAAATTCTTAATTAATAATTATATTTATTACATGGAGTGATTACTCAAACAATAAAAAATATATAATTTTGTGGCCCTATTAATCATAATTACATATTAATTATATTCTATGATAAAACCCATTTTGATTCACAAATACCACTTAATATGATAGAATTTAGGTATAATGAAAACTATGCTCTAAGAAATTCCTTTATCTTGTAACACTATGTAGAGGCTTTAGGGAATATATTCTTAAATATCCAACTTTCACTGAAGCCTCACAGGCTTGGTTCCACTTCACCATATATTATATTATATATAATAACATGTGAGACCACATCCAAAACTCCTTTTGGGTATCCTCCAAAACACATTTGTAAAGAGATAATTTATTATACTATTTTCCACATCTTATTCAATACATTGTGAAGAGTTAACAAAAACTAATTTTAGATAAATTCTAAAAAACAATTTAGAGAATATCTCTAAGTAAAAATTCATTCATACAAAAAAAAGTGCTACCATAAGGTACTTTTTAGCATTGAAAACATATATGAAATCATAAATTCACAAATATAAACATAGGATGACCTTTAAAAAACCATATATTCAACTAAAGCTACAAATCAATCTGTTGTGACCTCCTTAAAACACATGTATATCTTTAATAATTTTCACTAGCTATATCATATAAAAGAATAAATATATATACTATTCCTCTATGAAATAAATTGAGTAACCATGGGATAGGGCATATGTTTATCCCATATAACTACTCATACATTATTGATTCTCTAAGAATAGATTGATTCGTTGATAAGTACATCACATGAAGTTCCCCTAATGGTTGACCATGTCATACACACATCACCTGATAAATAATCAAATTATATATTCTATATGAAATCAACTATACACCAACTCAATTTATCTGAGTCTATGGATTTTATGTTATACTCATCATATGATATGTCAAATCACATCATTGATAAGCTTTAATCTATGACATGATCAACAATATACCCAACCACCTGCTAATTATCAAATCCTCAAGGAATTCATAAGAAAGGTATAAAATTATAAGGTTCACATTCTAGGTATCTCTCCAACCTTTAGTATTGGAGAATTCCAAATATTCACCATGAAAAATTAACCCCTTTAATACCAAATACATAGTGTATGACACACCATGTGGTATACTTTGTGAGTCTTCCAATGATAAAAAATCCATTTTGGGTATAAAGAGAATATTATGTCTCTAAATAAAAGATTCATATTCATGCTACCCAAAACAATTCATAAATCCCTATAATACTCTATGAAAATCATCAGATATGGAAAACCCAAACTCATACTTTTAGTGGTCAATTATCAGTTTACTTCACAAAATATAAGCATCCAACTTGAAATTATTATAAATAGCATATTTTCTTCTATATAAAATGACACAATTTATATTCTTAAAGTATTTTAAAGACATTGACAAAACCATATATAATAAGGAGTATTTTTATATTGTATATGATAGATTTCGTAATTAGTCTTATGTTTTCTACACTTTTATGGGTTTTTTAGACTCATTACATCTTTATGTCATTCCTGCCACATTTCTGTGTGATTATCTAGTTAAATCAACCCTATAAACTCCTTTTGCGGGTAACATCTATGAAGTATGAAAATTTAAATAATTTTGAGACTTAGTAATCATATTATTAAAGTTTAACCCTTTGAACATAGTATTAAAACTTTATAAATCTACAAGATAAATTGATATAGGGATAGTAACTTATGTTTTTGACTTCTAACTCATTATATGTACATTATCATCTTCATCGTCATCATCATCATCATCCTTGAAACCTAATCCAACAAACTTTTCCGTTGAAATATTTTGGTAAATATTTTATCTTTTACATTAATCTATTACTGACATACCTTCAATAATTTTATGATCTAAAGTAGAATTAAATTTAAATGGAATGATATTTTATTTTTTACACTTCAAAATTTTAGATGTCTAAACACAATCCCACTAATCTCTTATATAAAATTTTCTTTCTAGGATATCTCTTTAAAATAAAAAAGCTTTTTTATGTTAATAAATAAAACTTATTCCCATATGTGGGATCATTTAATAAATCAAAAATTATATCTATATCATATGTATTATTCTATTTGTTTGGACAAATTTCTTCAAAATAAGATTATTCTTTAATATGTTACATTTATGGGTGGTGGGGTCATATCCCTCATATTTTTACAAAAATATCAGAGAAACAATTATGTCCTGGATAAAGTATTTTTTCTTTGATCTTAATTTTTAAAAAGGTTATATAATCCGATAATTCATAAATCAATTATATTAAAACCATCATCTCATATTTATTATAACAAAAATTAATTAATATGATGTTTTTATTATCATGATAAATTACAAGAAAATACAAATCCTTTATAAGGATCCATATGATCTTGATACATTCCCATAGATTAATTTCTTTGATATATCATCTCTTTTTTCTATCACATGAATGAAATATATAGAATTTATCAATTACTACCTTGATTTTTAACTATTATAAACTTAAAAAAATTAAATTATACATTTGGAACCATATCCCTTGAAAATAAAATAATTGACATTCATAAAATTTTTATCTCACATGGACTTTCCATAGAGTTCCTAAAACTATTTTAGGTAAAATTCATAATTACATCCTAGTAAAACGTTTCCCTCCCACATCAAACCTTCTTTAGGCTACAATTTTATTAACTTCCCACTTGAAGAAAACTTATTGTACATTCAAACTAATATTTATTCTTTTAGTTTGTATTTTCACCCACTTGTACAATTGATACACAACAAGAACAAGGACATCACATACCAAATTCATCTATTCACAATATTTTGACAAAATTCAGTAAACACTATTGAAATCATTAATATTTTCAGAACATTTACAACAATTATAATTGATTGAATTTAATATATAAAACAATACTTAAAGGAAATATCTAGTATCTATAATCCATTAGTGCACTCAATAACATTATATAAATAAGAGGAGATAAAAGTTCATTAGGCCATTTTATATCATATGATTTTTAAATCTTGAGTGAACCATTCACTAATTCTCACAACAATAAAGACTCATTTTTTAATTAAATTAAAATTTTAGTTATTCAGGAGGTAATTTCTCTTAAAATATATATAATTTTCATTTATCTTAATAAAAAATATTATGCTTCGATACTAGTCAATAAATTTTCAACCAATAATAATTTCCTTTTCTTTTCCGTGATTAATCTCAATGTCATTTTTAATTATAATGATGTTATTAATATCTACAGTGGAATCTTTTATCATATTAGAATAAGTTTTTACATTAATTTAATAATAAATTTAATTAAATTAACTTCTACTAAAATGATTACACTATTTAAATATCATTATATCAATTAGTATTCCACGATCAATATTTCATTAAGAAATGAGTGTTCACTATATTTCCCCTCGCCACTTCTTAATTTTGGATTTTTATCATCACAATCATATCATATGTTACTCTTGGGTAATTGATATGGAAACACTTTGTTCCATCCCACATATGGATATACCTAACGCCATTATGTTGGTACTTTAACCCATACAGTTTCCCATATAAGTGTAACACAAATATCATTTTTTTATTTGGTTAACTAACCCTTTCAGTTATCTATTTCAACTATTCCTTATAAAATATAATCCATAGCCACTCCTCTTTAGTAAAACCGACCTGGTTGAATTATCATAGTGTTGAATTTTGTTTTTATTTTATGTAATTTTACACTTATTATTTTATAAGGGTATTTAATTTTACCATTTTATCTAATGTATTTCTCATTACAAGTATACATTCTTTTAATTATTTAGTTTTTAATCATAGTCCTTAGACCAAAAAAAATATGTTCAACCCATATTGATGTATAACTATTTACGAAACCCATAAAAATTAATATTATCCCAAATTAAAATCCTACTATATTCATACATATCAAATTGAATATCAAGAAAAAGGTACATGAAACCCTTCCATGTAAATGATTAGAATCACATGAAATAAATAATCCCCAAAAGATTAATTTTATAGAAATAGATATCCATCCCCCAATTTAATAGAAAAGGAATAAACCTCTAGAATAGTGAGGAATCTTACCCAAATTCACTCTACATAAGGATGCATTACTCAAGTGAGATTTAAATTTCATCATAATTTTGAAACCAAAAATGTATAAAATATGATTATATAGTTAGTTAAAGCTTGTGAAGTAGTGAAATCCAAATGTAATGAATGTCTCAGTGGAAAATACACACACACCAAAGAGGGGGTGACACAGGTTTTATCCAATTTTATCATATTCTAATTTATCCTTTAAACAAAAAAAATATAGAGACTTTATCATCTATTGTTGGTTAGTAATGTTGGAAATTTTATCTTCAAACCTATCACACACTTATATGTAATTGAAATAAAGAATTAAATAACACTGGTTCTTTTATAAGTTTCGACTCTTCCTAAGAATCCTACTCATTGTAATGATTTGGAAGCCCAAGTCATTGATTCTCCTCTAAATTTTTTTATCAATTACAAGTGGAGTGTGGTCAAATTGTTTCATATCCCATGCACGTCAAATTAAACATGTGTGGGTTTTCTATGATATGATTGAAAATAATATTTCATATCCCATGGATTATCCTTTATACCAGTATCCCATGAGTTCTTCTTCAAAAATGTAAATATTGAAGTTGTTCCTCACTGATGCTCAGGATGTCACTACACCCAAATAATATATTAATTTCCTTAACTTAGTGAAGTTAAACTACCAAAATTTAGTTAATAATCAACTTGTGAAACTTAGAAAATTTCAATTTGGGTAGTTTCTATCCATGAAATTCCTTTATCTACCCTCAACTTAAATATTATTCTCTCAAACACAGTATAGAATCCTATCCCAGAAGCCACTTAATAGTGCCACGAGACTGATGGCCACGTGACCTCAAGCACACCTCCAGATACACCAGAGGTTACTGACTAGCAGTGAGGGCCTATTGTGTGACTATGGGGAGATTATTACCTTGTGAGTCAGAGTGTATCACAGTGGTAAACAATATAGATAACAAACAGAAATAAATGAAAACATGCAGAATACGAATAATAAATATAAAACTTATACGAATAATAAATAGGTTGAAGCTGAAAAACAATAGGTACAAAAATATTATGATGATCATAATGTTTCTATAAAAATTGATTGCATGAGATACAGGGTGAAGGTTTATACCACATGCTATAAAAACACACAAAAGGCCAAAAGCTTCCTCGATTAGAATCACAAGAATAGGATTAGTCCTCTTCACTTGTACTCCATCTAGGAACTCATAATTAAGCATTGGAAGGAGGCTAATTCCCATTATCTAAACCATTAAACAAGAATTATACTTGGTTTCGAAGGGCATTCCAAGTGGGGTGTGATATATAGTTAGTAGGAAGGCACCAACGATGTTTAGATCAATCAAGTTTTTTCATATAAAATGATAATTGTGCCCAAAAAAATGCTTGATAATAATTAATAAATACATCGGTCCAGATTCCCCATAAGATACCCAATTGATACTACCAATTTTGGCCTAACATGATGTCTCTATACTTGGGTAACCTACACATGTATGAAAATATGAAAAATATGAATCAACATGAATAAAGTATCAAATGGTGATATATTCCCAAGTTTCTAGTTTTTCTTAGTGGACACACCCGAATAAATTCAGTTACATAGTCATATTCCTTATTTTTATATGTCAAATTCAAAATTTAATATGATGCACACTGATCTAGTCCATGATGATCTAGAAGAAATCCCATGTATCACTCTGGGGGAATTTTAAAATACCAATTATTTAAAATTCTATACAAGGAGACCCATAAATGGTATCCCAAGTATAACTCTCAGTGTGGCATGTAATCAACCCTCCATGCATGTCCATGTTGTCTCACATAGGGAACCAAGTATCACTCATGACCTGGTATTACCATATTTCGATTAATTCGATCTACAGTGCCTCCCCTAGGGAACCTTTATCACTCAAAAGGACGTACGGCCAATGAAAGTTGATCCAATCCCAAGAATAACTAGTATCACTCTTGGTGTGTTTACAAATCAATAAGAAAAAACTGAATCTGATGTACGAAATTCTTATCTAAGGAATTACATATGGATACAAGTATTGATATTGAATTGAATAAAATGATGACTAGGAAACCATGATTCATCCTTTTATCATGGAATTTAACTTATAACAATTCAATTTAAGTTGGGAAAATACATTCAATTATGTAGTTTAAATTTAGCCGAAAGCATAGGGCTAGGAGTCCTTCATAATTAATCTCACTTTCCCATTTTTATTAAATGTAGAAACACTCCTAAAAAGGTGTCACAAAAAATATAAGGAAAATGGGGAAATATGCCTCTAAGGAATGCACACCCATGGGGTGGCTCATGTTATGGAAATTAACCTATGGTGGTCATTAGCTTCGAGGTAGGACCATCATAAGAATTCAAAACCATTTAATTTAATCTTCTATTAATGTTAAGGTAATCTCTAGAAAGGTATGGTGTGCAGTGCAATAATTCACAATTTAAAATCATTAAACTTGAGTAAAATAATCTAGACCACCTACCTTAGGTTCATAGATGACCACAGATCGAATTTTAGACTTTAAATCAACCTAAAATTGGACAAAATGGAAAAGAAAACCAAAACCTAAAATATGGAAAATAAGTTCACACCAAAAAAATGTAAAAAATGGGCTGATAAATTATGTAAATAATGAGGTGGATTTGGGAGCTTATTGATAGGTATCCATTGCACTCGACAGAAAAGTGAATGGACTCCAGAAGAAGGACATTGGGTTAATCCTAGTTTAGGTGTGGGGAGGAGCTCCTGCACACCTAATCCTAAAGGAATTAGAGTTTCTGTGAAAAAGAGGAGACCTTCCACTTTTTCAAAAAAAAAATATGAGTTTGGAATTTATATAGTGTGTAAGTGTATTACATGTCATGAAATGTTCAGGCCTCCCATCCCTAGTGAAAAGCACCTATAACTTGTGAATGGGTCTGGTTAGAAAAATAAATGTCATATTTTTAATACATTCTAGGTATTCAATAACACACTATGTATTTGGTCTGTAACCAAGTTACAATCAACCAACTACCAAATTTCCAGAAATTATCTGACCAGACATCAGGCTTAGTTTTCTAGTTTAACTAAAACAAGAACATTCCACGCCTAACATTTTGGATGTTACATCCTTCCCTCCTTAAAAAAATCTTCCCCACGTTTCCCTCTTGATGGTGGAAAAGCGTAATTAAGGAAAACTTAGGTCCACTGATCTTGTACATCAGCCTCTTGCTCCCATTTCTCATCTAAAACCTAGACATGCTACCATTGTACCCATATCGTAGGAACTAAACATACTCAAAGAGCCTTCATGGTCTGATAAATGATACATGTTGAATTATCCTCAAAAGGTTCATCTATCTATATCTCAATATCATTGGGATCAAATTCATGAGACGATTCATAATAGTACCAAAAAATTTGTGATACAAAGAAGACATCCTTTAAGGAATGATACCACAAATGTAACTGCAACTGATAGGCTATTGTCCTGACTATCCCCATGATCTCAAAAGGCCCAACATAATAGGGTGATAACATTCCCTATCTCTAAAATAATCTATGAAATAATCTAGGTGATACTCAAATAAATACCTAATATCCCACCTTGAACTATAGAGGTTGACAGTAATGGTATGTATAAGACTTCATCTTGAACTGAGGTGTAGCCATACATTTCTAAATCAGCTTTACTTGATCTGAAGTCTCTTGAACGAGATGATGACTCCCTAGGGATGCCTCTAACAAGAATAGGGGTGAACACCGTGGACTACTATAAAGGGTATCATATAGAGCCATCTGTATCATTGCATGAAATTTTTTATTGTAGGAAAACCTGACAAGAGGTATTTTTTCATGAACCTCCAAAATCATGGATGTATTCCAGATGCATGTCCTCTAACACCATTATTGTCCACTAAGACTACCTATTTGTCTGTGGGTGATATGTTATATTTAATAAAAAATATAAACTCAGTACCTCCTCCAAACCCTACCAAAACCATGGTATAATCTAGGCATATTGATCTGATATGGAAGAATGGGAAACACCACGAAGGTGCACAATCTCACAAATATAAATCCTCCCAATCTCATCAACTAAGAAGGTATATCAGATCCGTACGAAGTGTGCGACCTTAGTCAACCTTTCAAAAGTCACCCATACTACATCACTGTCTCAATGGGATCTTAGAAAACATATCATTCAATCCATGGTAAAATAACTCCATTTTCACTCCGGAATAGATAAAGGATGTATAATTCTAGCAAGTCATCATTGCTCTTCCATCACATGATGAAAGGTGGAACACCATGTGATAAAATCTACAATCTGCCTCTTCTTACCTGACCACCAATACTGAAGAAGTATATGTCAATACATCTTGGTATTCCTAGATATAAATACACAAATAGAGGCTTGATATTCCCTCATCAATGCTTCCCATAACTATAAAGGAACCCAGATATGTCCATGGAAGAGTAGGATCTCATTCTTAATAACTACCCAACCAAATGGAGGGTTCCCACCATTGAAACTTTCTCTCAAGATGAGGCATGTTGGATCTGAATTATATCTCATCGGAACCTACTCTAGAAGAGTGTATTTCACTTCTATAGCTACTAAAATGGGTTTTATGTTCTATTCTTTAATCTCTAGGTGATCCTTGGAAAACAAATCTATCAACTTCCACTCACTAGTGGCCTCTTAGACAACCTATTATGTGTCCTCCATTTCAAGATGTTAGACACCGCATTACCCTTTATTGGTGCATAAAAATTACAAAGTCGAATGACTGTAGGTATTCATCTAACCTATGCTACCTCATATTCAATTATTGCTGAGTGGATTTTATTTGATGATTTTTTTATCTTTGCAAACAACAAACTTCACACCCAACATGCAGTGCCTCCAATATCATAAGATATGAACCATGACATCTTGATCGAGGTCATTTGTAGGGTATTTTCACTCCTGAGGTATCAGGTAGCAACACATGTATGCTAAAACTAGATCATCTTAAACCAAAAATATTCTTAGAATGATTCTTGGAGCATCACAGTCAGTAGTATAGCTTCCCTTCGAATCTGTAAAAATCAAGATCAAAGTTGAAGTCAAAATCTCTTTAATCTTTTAGAAGGTGCTCTCACAAGCTTCAGACCTGATGAATTTCACATTCTTCATAGTAATGAACATAATAAAAGCTTCTAAGCATGATAAAATCTGGATGAATCAACTAAAATATCCATCCATCACTAAGAAACTATGTATGTCAAATACTTTCTTTTACTGGTCTCGAAAAACCACAATGCTCACCTTCTCGGAGTCAATAGATGTGTCTTTCTCTAAAATTATATGAACCTATAAGTGACCTTACTAATCCAAATGTGGCATTTTAGATCTTCTTATCAATATAGTTCTCTATCATTGTACTTATCAAGATCTCAACATGGGTGGCATGGTCGTGTATGGTGTGTGAATACATAATGATGTCATCTACGAATACTACCACAAATAAATCTCGGTACGGGTGGAGAACCTGATTCATCAAGGCCATGAAAATAGATGTCACATTTGTAATGCCAAATATCATAACCATAAACTCGTACAAGACGTACCTTCTTAGGAATTTTTTAAATGGTATGTCTATGGGCCTCACACACTCTTGATGGTAGCCCAACCTCAAATCGATCTTAGAGAGAAAATTTTCAGTCCTCAGATCTGATCAAAGTGGTCATCTATACAAGCCATTGTATAGTAGTAATTCACTGTAAACTATTTCAATGATCTATAATCCACACCCAACCTAACGGTAGCATCCTCCTTATTGGTGAAAAGGATGTATGAACCCCTTAGAAAAGTACTAGGTCGAATAAAACGCTTTTCCTATAGCTCTTCCTACTACTTCTTGAGTTCCTAGAGGTTTATACATTCCATCCAATACAGAGGAAAAGACACTGGTGTTGCACCTAGACCTAGCTCAATTGTGAACTTCACCTCTCTCACTAGAGGAAATCCGGAAAAATATTTATAAAAGACATCCCTGTAATGATCCTCCACATGAGGGAATTCTAGGATACATATTCCTTGATTTCTCATAAAGAGACTAGTTGTTCGGGTTGTCACCTTTCCCAGTCCAATATACTTGGGTCTAATTTAGATATCTTATATATCTCATTCACCCTTATGGGGATACCTAACTCCCTCATGTGAGGTAAACAAAACCCACTGATGCTAACAAACAACATGGGTGCGAAAAGGCATAATCTAGTTCGTGCAGAGTATGAAATCGAACCCAAACATATCCATGATTAATAAATTCCATTGTAATTGGTACCCACCTATTTAAATGGGGGACTACTTTCACTATAGTATACCTACATATCAAACCAATAATGGTGCGTGTAGAGTCATAACACCACTGAATTACACAATTGCAAGGTCCAGACATTCCATAAAAGTAGAATATATAAAGGAGTGTAATTCACATGTATAAAATAGGGAAGAAACTAAATCTGAGGATAATAGAATAGTATTTCATGCAATAAAAGTCCATGGATTCTATTCCTCTGGTGTAGGCTACACTACATTGATATGGCCTAAACATCAGCCTGAAAAGGCAACTTGACTATCCAGGGTAGTTCTGCACTACTGGTGCTAAAACTCAAAGGTTTTACTACATCAGCCATGACCACATCCTCATCATAATCATCCGGTAGTAGACGAAATCACAGCCTCACATGGAGCTACTGATATTATACATAAAAGTGGTGTTGGTACATTTCCCTTACTACTAGATGTTGGAGGGAATGTTCGGAAAACACATGGTGGTGACCCATCCTATCGAAAGTTGGACACTCAATCAGGGTCCTCACACACTAGGGAATCTAATAGTCTATCCTTTCACAATCGTGAAACACCACTTAGTTGTATGTTCATGGTATATAGATGGAAATTACCCCATTTAAACACTTGAAATGATGATTTGTGTCACAAGATAAACCAACTCTCAGAATGGAAGTTGAACCACCAAATCTCATATTGAGACCTTCCCTCGGGTTCTCCTCTATGATAAGGGTTTGGTTTACTATTTATGAAATGGTGGTCAACCTAAAAAAAATCACCTATGATCCGATGGAATACACATTCCCATCTTTGAAACATCTAACAATGGTAAACTCTTCACCAGTATGATTTGGTAGGAAATGCTGGAGCTCTGTGTTGTGAGTCAAATATTCCATTACTAACATGGCACCCTATAGTAGCTATATCAAATATCAATAATGGTATTCTCACAATGTTTGGAGGAAGAATTATTCAGAGAAGGATTTTTTAATCCCCCCTAGACCATACCCTGATGACGCCTATCTTGGGTAATGTCCTCCAGCCAATGTTAAACAGAGTCACATACCATGTAGGTAGCAAGATTGACCCTCCTCTTTGGGGGTGTCTCAACATATTCAAAGATCGAAATAATGTATTCTGTCCAAGACTCCTTATCCACAGGTCCACCATCCCTGAAATGGTGTGAGGATGCTTATATAGAAACTTTTGATTCATCCATCTATGGTAGGGGTAGGTCACAGAGTACCCTATATAGATTTCATAAAGCATAAGAGGTTATCTCTAAACTTAGCATCAGTTATAGGTGGAAGATCTATCGGTGGTGTGTTAATTGTAACTATAGGATGCACCACTGGTGTCTTAGGGCCCACCACCTCTGAGTCAGGGTCTTAACCACCTTATTGGCAAACAACATGAGGATGTTGAGGCTTTATTGGTCTATAATTTCCAAGAACATGCTTCAGATATGATTTATCATAGATAGGAAAATCCAAAGAAGGAAATGATATAACCATAGTTGTCCTATAATAGGTCACACCCTTTTTCATTCTCCTATATCCAGGTCTAAGTGATAAGATAGAGTCACAGAAATATTAGGAAACACAACCTACTACCCACTACTAATGTCTGGTTACGGTCATTATCTCACATGTAATAGTAGAGGTCCCTGTATATAGAGTATCAAATACAAGGTATAGAGGAAAATACCCTTTAAATTTCATTTAGAATCCCCATATGGTAATAACCATTCAAAATCATTAACTATAATTTATTTAATTCAATTTTTATTTATACAAGTATACATATTTCAATCTAGTTAATTGTGTTACAAAATACAAATTTATAAAGGATCATACTCTATATAAACTGTAATTCGCATGTAAATTAACTGAGACATGTCATGTATGTTCGATATCATGATATAAAAGATAATGTTTGGTGATTTGAGTGAATGATCTACCATTCCAAATTAATTGATGTACTAGTTCTTAAATTGATATTATCATACATTAATCAAATAAACTAAAATTACATCCCATAGAACCTGTGGTTCTCAACTCAATAATGGCATAAATGGGTTAATTAAGGTTTCATCATTCAGGATAACACCATTTATATTGATATAGGCACTTTAATTAATCCAATTATGCTACCCCGGAATGTGACATTATGAAATTTCAATACATATCAATCAAGGTATGCACAATAACCACATACAATATAGTAATTCATGCATAAATATAGATATGGCATGGAATAATATATAAATTTAAATCCTATGGTTCCTAGTATTGTGAATTAATTAATATACCATCATTTCATCATGCTAGGGTGAAATAAATCCCATAATAATAATATAAATAATAATAAAGGAACAAAAAAATATTTCACACAATAGTGAATACTGTAAAACTATAATAAGCACAAACAATTACATCATTAACCCATCCCATGCTATTTGGGTTTCCCTTGTACGTGGTTTAGCTACTCCTAGGCATAGGCTCATTGCCAAATTCCATTACATTTTAGTCTCCTTTTTAACACCTAAACATGAATAAAAAGGAAAAAGGGGGGCTCTAATACCACTTTGTAGAATCCAACAACGGAAGCAGCTTAACGGTGCCCCACGGTGGTTGGCCACATGACCACAAGTGCACCACCCCAAACACCATAGGCTTCCAATGTGAAGTGATGTACTAGGGTGTGACAATTGGGATATTATACCCTTATGTGAGTTTATGTGTATCACAGTGGTAAACAATATATATATGTTGTACAAATAGAAATAAACATGCATCATCAGTGTAATAAATCATAAACATACAAGAATAATAGACATGTGGAAGATCAAATAATAATATATATGAAATGATGACGATGATCATGTAGCTATACAAAATGACATCATGGGATACAGGGGGTAGTCATATACCACATTCTAAAAAAACCCAAATGTCCAAAATATTCCACTACTAGCATCATGATCATAGTATTGGTCCTCTACACCCGTACTCCATCATAGAACTCGGAATAAAGCATCAAAATATGGCTGATTCCCTTTATCTAGACTAGAAACCATGAAAACCTATTGGTTACCATGGGCTGCCTAAGGAGGTTGTGAGATATACTCAGTACACCACCACTAATTATGAGCAGATAAGTCCAGTTCGTGCATAAAATTGGGGGGTGTGCCAATAAAAATAGATTCATGGTAATAATTAAATAAATACAAACATCGGTCCAGGTTACATACTGGATACACGACTGATAGAACCTCCTTCAGCCTAATCCATATGTCTCTAAACCAGGGTAACCTACAGGTGTAAGGAAATATATTAAAGATGAATCATCATGAACAAAGTATGAAATGGTGGAACATGACCAATCTTGTGAGATTTATTCATAGACACATCCATAATAAATTTATTTTCACATTCTTATTCCTCAATTTTAGATGAAAACATGGAAAATTAATAAGATGCACCTTTATCCCATCCAAGTAGATCCAAAAGGAATACCATGTATCATACTAGGGGAACTGTAAAACCCAATATAATAAGAATCTGTCCAAGGAAATCCATAAATGGAATCCCAAGTATCACTCTCAGTATAGCATGTAATCAACCCTCGAATCTTATCCCTGCTATCTCACATAGGGGACCTAGTATCACTCATGACCAAGGATTACAATCTTTCCACTGATATCGTCCACGGTGTCTCCCATAGGGAACTTGTGTCACTCAAATGTAGTAAAGGATAGTGCACAGTGAGCCTATCCAAGGAACAATTGGTATCATTCCCATTGTGAATACAATTCATTTTGAAAAAACTAACTATAAATCATTACAATCCCATACAATTCATCACATGAGGATCCAAGTATCACTCTCAGCTTGAATATGATATGCTTCAGAAGAATATAGGTTAGGCATGAAGTGGTTATCTTGTTTAAATACTCCGGGAGTAATGTGTCTTCGGTTAAAAATAAGACCCCCTTTAACTTTTTGTAAAAAAAAATTGGGTATTTACACGATGTGTAAGTCCAGTACACATCATATAAGGTTCAAGCCTTCCTTTACCCAAGTAAAATCCACTACACTTCATGAATGGGTTTGGCCAGACAAATACATGTTGTGATTTTAATACCCACTGTGTATTCATATAAACACCATATATTTGGTCTACATCCAACTTCTAGCCCACCTGCGACCTCCTTTGCAAAAATGATCTTATAAGCCCTCGGGCACGGTTTCTAGATTTAACTAAAAAGAGAACGTACCTCACTGAAAATTAAAGACATTACACTTACCTCTATAATATTTCACATACAATGATATAGATAAGAATACCACCTCATCCATAGTCACTATACCATCTTCATAATGGACTATATCTATCCAATAGTAATGCTCATCTCACTCAACACTTCTTCTTATTATCTTTCTTCATGGATCAGTAGATTACATGGGCTCAGTTCTCTGCATTAAAAGGATGAATTTCTCTCTTCATAAATTTCAAAACCTTCTTCCAATTCTCTACCACTTATAAGGTATTATACGCATTTCCATTTCTATAGATTCTCTAGTTTCTTGGATTCTCCACATTTTCTCCGAGTTGACTTTCTTCTCATGGATTACTCACCTACATCAAGTAGTATTAGTGACTACTTATAATTTATTTTCTTCTTATTTGATAATATCAAAATCACATATGGTTTCATTAACATCCTCCTTTAATTTTCAATATCTGAGAATGGGATACCTGAAAGAAATATTTGATGTCATCTAGAAAAGTTTGATTATAAAAAATCCTCTTTGGGTTCCTATGATTTCATGTACCACCTTTTTTAAAATCATAGGTTATTGAAAAATTTCTATAATAAATACTGCCCACATTTCGGAATTAATTTATTGTTTTTAACAATTTTCCTAGTATTCTATTCTCCATTATAATCTTCCACAAAAAAATAATATTTCAGGTTGTATAAAAAATACATCAGCACCACCATAGTAGGGTTAACTTCTTATTTTTTGTCTTGAGTTCTAATTTCATGTTCTATAAAATTTTGGTATGAAACTCCTCTTAAAACACATATTATCATGACTTAATCACAATAAATATTACGGTGATTATAATGAGTGATTAGTTCAACTTTTATTCAGCTACATCTATATTATTCTAAAACTATCAATTACATTTTCACTTTTGAAAATCACATACTTAGAAAACTAGATCTCCCTGTCATCTAATTATTTCATTTTTATTCATCTCAATCATCTAACGTGGATATTAAGAAATTCATGATTTTTAGGAATCATAAAAATAGATCCTGAATTATCCCATTTGATTTCCCATTATAGATATTAAATTCTCAAATTTTCCATAATATTAGGGTTTTGTATGACTTCTGAAGTCATAAAATTAGTGAATTCATATAATATTCCTCTAGGAGAAACATTATTTTATGAAATTAAAGTCAAATGTAATACTATAAATTCAATAAAAATCCAAAACACATATTCTTATCTCTAATTAGTATGATGATGAAGTATTACAATGAATACTAAATATCTAAAATCCATATGATCCGAATAAAATTAGTATAATACTATAAAGATCGATTCTCCACTATGAAAGTCATATTATCATTTATTTTTCCATGTTCCTACCCCCAGCTAAACTTCTTGTGATGTAGTCAGTTTTTGGAACAAAAATCCATATAGTTGGCTCAAATTGGTACACAAAATTCTATCATTGGAGTTTGGAAATCTCCCAAAAGTCCTAAAATTAAGTATAACCTTGGAACTGAAAGTCATACACTCTCATCAAAAGTTATACGATATGTTTAGAGTCATATAATAATGTCTAAAGATCTAGAAAAGTTACACATGCAATTCAATTTCATATGTTGATGAATAGCATTGGAGTCTATCAATCAGATCAAAGTCATATGGTGATGTCATATTATCCAAACATACCCATTCTTTTAGTCAACTCAAAAAATTAAAAAATTATTCAAATGACTTTGAAATGACTTCCACTAGCTCAAATGATTATTCATACTTCTCAAAACCTAATCTGTTGGCCAAAATCTATTTCGGATATTTTATGTGTGTTCTGTTTTTTGAAAAAAGTGAACAAGGATGCATTGAATTGGATTTATGTCTCTTAAACAATGGCCACACGGTAGTCACATTACTATATCTTCGCCTTGTTTGTTATACTAAAAAAAGAAGGCCAGACATGGATAAGGAGATAAGATGGATCTAGCTTGCATATGTGGGAGAAACTCATGCAGGCAGGGGAACCAACTAGGCCTTCATTCCATGGCATCACCAGGGAGGTAAGTGACAGTGCATGAGGTTCGACTTGCGCATGGGGATGTGGTTAACACTGTATAGGAATCCGTGTGGATAAAGTGGTCCAAAACATTAGATGGAAGGGTGGAAAAGGTCGAGATCATACCTTATTACTCTCATCTAGTGATTTAAGGATTTAAATTGGTATATATGTTGCAGGTTTTCTAGATTGAACTTTGATGTGGGACTCGAGGTTCTCAAGAAGCACGACAACCAATATAACCAAGGTATAGAGCTGTTTATAGACTATATTAGTTCGATTAGAATTTTTCGGGTGCCTACAATGAAATACATATGGATACACCATAGTCTCCTTTAAAAATATGTTGCTGATGGAATTACATGATGAGATACATCAGAACTCTCTTGGATAGAAAGGAGTCCACAATGCACCCATTTCCTACGATGTGGGGTGTCTTCTTTTATTGCCAGAAGTAATGATTTTGGGATCTCTCAAGGATATTCCAGAGCATTTTTCTTTACACCAAATATTGGTCAATGTGATATGAAATTCAAAAAGTTCATACCTCAAATCATATGTGGTGTTATTGAAGGATATATGCATGAGAAAAGTGGATGTAGTCGAGTGTAAGTATCTACATTGTAGCACTGTGTACCAAGATGAATTATATTAAATGGAGTAAATTATTGTGTTTTAGTGATGGTAGAAACCATATAGTTTATGTAAAATAGTTAATAGTATTCTATAGTATCTGTGGTCATGCCACAGCTAGGCATGTTTCTGTATTATGACTATTTTATGACAAAGGGAGTAATGGGTTGAAATGCTTGATTTTTAATTTAGGTTTTGTGATTCATTTAAACCCCGATAAACATAGGGGAAACCTTTCACAATATTTTAGATATATGAATAAATCCAAACCATTATATTGATATCAAAATTGGAATAAAATTTATTGAGAAAAAAGAGGGAAAAATAGTGAGATAAAAAGAGAGGAAGATTTCTGGAGAGAAATATTTGGAGGTTTTCTTCAGCTTTTATCTAGATAAGGGTAATTCAAATAATGTTTTTTTCGGATTCCTATTATCACAAGAAAACGAAATTATCATGCTAAATAGAAACAGTAATGTTTGTGTATATTCATATCACCTTTATGTTAAGAAGAAATATTCAATAAGTGGACCAGTGAATCCCTTATTGAATTGTAGTAGTGAGTTCTCTATTTTCTCATGGTTTTGAACTTGGAGGGTCAGTGAGACAATTCCAAAATTCGAACAATGAATTAGTAATGTTTTTTAAAAAAATTGGGTAAAGTTTCATTTTCATTCATTCTCCTTGGATGTAGCCAAATGTGGGAGATCTAACTAAGGTCCATTGCATTGTTTATAGCTTTCATCTCTTATCAAGGGGAATGGTAGAGAGAAATTGAATTGTTCCTAAAATTGATAGAACAAGGTCCTCACCAAATATATAATTTCTTATACACTAATTTACCACCCCCACTCACTGTGTTATCATCTATAGGATTCTAACAACTTGTATCATAAGGGAATTTATTATTCTTCTCCCTTGGAAATATAGGAGAATTTTTCAACCATAAAGTCATTACCATATTTGAAGGAATTAATTTCCATTTATGTAAATATAGATATAATGTTATTGTGGATCCTTTTTAATGGATTTTTTTCATAGTATCCCTCTTTATAATCACATCAAATACTGAAAGAAGATCCCTGACAGAAAATGATCTTCGATAATATGATGTGGATTCCAAATCAATTAACGATTTTGGAAGTTCTCTTTATAATAACATATTTAAAATTATAATATCCTAGAAAACCTCCCATTCTATAAGGGAGAATCATTTTATTGTTTATGAATTAGATTTTAGGGTTCGGGAGGCCAAGATGCAAGTTTTTTAGAACAAGTATGAATATTTGAAAATGAATTCAAATGATAAGATTATTAGATTTTTTTTCATCTAAGTGTTCTTTTTGAATATATGTGAGGTCTCTGTGTAGTCCATAGAGATTAAAATATCATTAATAGAGAATACACAATCCTTGCTTCTAAAAAAAGTGTTATTTATAAAATAAAAAGATCCAAAAGAGATCTCTATTGATAGCTTCAAAAGCACTCTCGTGTCTTATGAAATGAGAAAGTAATACAATGATTCAAGAATAAATAAAAGTTCTCTGGATGTGGATTTGAATTCGATAAAGAAAATCTCATTCATGAAAAGTTCAGAAGTTGAAAAAGTTAACAATGTGATATTATTTTATCCTCTAATATGAAAAGATGTAGATGAAGGTTCATGGGTAAGAATTTGATTTCTTTCTATAAGTGTGGAAAGGTGGGATATAATGTGGCTAAATATCCTAGAAAATATTAAGAAGATGATGGTGAAGACAACCCTCTTAATAATATAACAAAAAAAGGTTTAAATAATTCTAAATATAGGCCCTTTAAAAGAAGAAATATTATTTCTGAAGAAACGTTAGTTCTGGATAACATGAATAAGAATAAGTAAAAACTTTTAAAGATGAATTTATGCTTATGAATGTTGAAAATAAGACAAGAAATGATAATATTGGTGATGATAGTGATGATTTTGTTGGAATGATTCATTTATAGGCATAAATAGAGGAAACCCTTTAATAACTTGATGTATAGAGAGAAAACACTATGAATTCCAAAGAAGTGGTTCATGATTCTAAACATTTCATACAATAACAACAACATGAAAAGATAGATCTGAAATCTAATGTTGAAAAACTTAGATCAGGAAGTTTAGAAAATTTGGGCAAGTATGTTGAACAAAATCTCAAAATTGAGTAACAAACCCAATTCATTAGTGGTTTCGATAAAACTATCATCAAAATATAAAATATAATTACAGAACTCTAAGAAGAATTTATTAATTTCTGGTCTATGTATGAAGATAAAAAAGTATTATTAAGAACTATAATGATGATAAGAAATATTCATGGTTATCATCAGGCCATGCTAATGGAAATCCTCAGGAAGAATAAATGTTTATTCCTCGTGTTTTGTGGTTCAAAGATAGAGAAAAAATCAATAATTTTTTCATAACCTCAAAAATTCATTCCTTGGAATAATGTTGATCTTCAAAGCACTGGAAAAGAAACTAACCATGTTTCTATGATGAATTATAGTGATTCAAAAGTTTCTTATTTTTACTGTGAAACTTTCAAACACACCTAATATACTTTAACTATTGATATCAGTTCTGTCATTGTGAAACATCAATACCAATAATAAAGTACAATTTATGATAATTATTTTTCTTTGAATGGATTTTTTTGTGAATTATTTGGGAATAAGGCATTTAATTGTGATTCAATAATGCATCAACTGATATCAGGAATTCTTGGATGTGGAAGAAATCAAAAATTGATACCTTCACCAAAGAAGATTTAAACACAAAATAGGACATTAGTTTTGTAAGAAGAATAAGAGATCATAGAGAAAATTACTGAGAAGGTGCACTCATCACAAATACAGTTATTAAAGGGGGGGTTCAACAAAGGGTAATGTTGCTGATATTTCCATGTGGAAAATGGAAAAGATGAGCTCATTGATACTGGACAGTAGATTCACATCACATATCACCTAAAACAAGGGCCTCATTGTGTATTTTAACCAAAATAGAGATGGAATCAATCATCTTGATAATAATAAGGGTCTTAAAATTATTGGTTATTAGAAATCCAAGGTTGGAGGAAAATATCTTAAGAGAACTAATGTTCTATTGGTAGATGGTATGAGTTAAAAAAATTAAGGTTTAGTGAATTTTTGACAATAGACATGCGGTGGAGTTCAGTTAAAAAGATTTTACTGGAAAAACTAAATATAATTTACCTATTCTCTATGGAAAATATATAAGGGAAAACTAAACCTTGTTGGGGAGAAAAAGTTATGTATATTTTATAAAGAAGATTAGAATTGATTATGGAATAAACAGAATCTCCATCTGATCCAAACATCTCTAGAGAGGTTAGTAAAGTGAATTGGAGATCAAGATATTCCCCATATAAAATATGATCACACTCTGAAATTTGATTCATGTCAAAAAGAGATGATTATCTAAAATTCCTACAAGCCATATAAAATGAATTCATCAAGGTCTCTTGAACCTGTGTGTGTGGGTGTTTGTGGTCCAATCTCACCAAAAGAAATAGAGTGAAGTAGTTATAATGTTATGTTTATAAATGAATATATAAAAATGGTATGGATTATTCCTATCTCACACAATACTGAGATAAACATATGTATCAATCTATATACCATGGGAGTTGAAAAGATGCTAGGTATGAAGACATAAAAATGTTGAACTGACAATGGGACCAAATTTACAAATCATCAAATTAAATAATATACTAAAAACATGGTATTCAACATCAAGAATATCTAATTATAACACACAAATAGAAAGGTTTAGTGGAAATAAGAAATCATGTAACCAATAACATGTGTCTAAAAATGTTGATTGAAAACTCTCTTTTAGAAAAATATTGGAAAGAATCGATTCTTGCAGTGGTTTACCTCTCCAATAGAGATTTTCTTTTTGAAAATGAAGAAAGAACTCCATATGAAATTTGGTGTTGAAATAGTACTACACTCAAATACATCTATGAATTTGGAAGTAAAATTTTTATTATCAAGAAAGAAAAAGATGAAAATTTAAAGACGAGTGAGATGAAGGGATATTTCTTGGATACACTTCATGGAGTAAATAAAATAGGTTTTGTAATAAGAGACTTGAGAATAAGAATGAAATAAATGATTATTTGGTGTTAGATCATGAAAAAACAATATTATAATGTGAGAATATTTTTTATAACAACTACCAAATTTTATAATTAGAGAGTGATGAAGAATTATAAGGTTTTGGAGGGTTAAAATCCATGAAGAGAACTCCAATGAATACTAAAAATTTTAAGTAGACTAGAAATTATAGTAGGTTCATAGAGACAAACAAGTATAAATGAAATCACCAAAATAAACATTATTGGAGATCAGATAGATTCTTCCTAGACAAGAATAATGAAAGCTCGGTAGCATGTATCTCTGTTTCCTTTGGAAGAACTAAAATATTGTGAAGTGTTTGCAAGTGACGAGAGTGGGGTCAAGGCTATGAATAAAGAGCTTGATCAATTAGATAATTATAATACATGGGATTTTTATCCAATTTTAACTGACAATAATTTTTTTGGAACTAAGTTGGTGTTCTGAAATAAACTAAATTTAGATGGTAAGATGATTCAGAAAAAAGAACGGCTAGTGTGCAAAGGATATTCCCAAATTTATGGAATTGATGGGGATGAGACATATGAACGAGTTCTATGGATTAAAACTATAAATTATTTCTATACATAGAAATTTAGAAGGGTTTCAAGATATATGAAATAGATGTCAAATCCCCCTTATTAAAGTGTTTCCCTAAATAATAAGTGTATATTGAGAAACATGTTGGGTTTCTCATTAATGAATAGGAAGGTAGGATGTGCCTGATAATGAAGGCCTTGTATGGCCTCAATAAAGCACCAAGAGAATGTTATTCTAGATGAGACCAATTTCTAATGAATCTTGGTTTTCATAGAAGAGGATTGTATCATAACCTCTATATCAAGAATGAAATAGTGGTTATAGGTTATTTTCTATGTCAAGGACAAAATATTTGGAGGCTTGGATGATAACCAATGGATGAAATTTTATAACACATGAGGATTGAATACAATATGTCTCTAGTTATTAAAATTTCATTTTTACCTTGTTTAAAATTCAATAAAATATTGAATCGAAAATTTACCTCCAAAACAAAATATGCTATGGAAATCATAAGAAGATTTCAGATGGAGGACTTCAGGAACAAAGCCTCTCCTATTGAAACTAGATAAAAATTGTCCAAACATGATATATGCAACAAGGACGTTATGACCATATATAAGAATATTATTTCAGTTTTACTATATTTGACACCCACTCAGATGGATATATTATTTTTTACTTTTCAAGACATTTATTTTCAAAGTGATTATGAGGAGAGCCACTTGAAATCTGTGAAAATAATTCTTCAATATATTCATCTGATAATGTAATGTTGGTTTTCCTATCATAATGATACATAGAATAATTTATTACATTTCACCTATACAGATTGGGATGGTTTGGTAGATGATATAAAATCAATGTTCAGTTATTTCTTTAATCTTGAGCGCTCCTAAATTTCCTAGGAAATCAAGAAACATGATTTCATATATTTTAAAACCATGAAGGATATTTAAATTTGGGCCACTCAAGATTGCACCCAATTTATATGGATGAAATAACAAATTAACAACATTGTTATTGAAATAAATTCTCCCAAACCAATTATGCGCAACAACTCAATCGTGATCAATTTTTTATAAAAAATCTATCCAACATTCATAGACCAAGAACATTGAGATAAAATACCATTTCATATAGGGGAATTTGGATAAAAGATATATCATCTTGGAGTATGTATCAACATAATATCATGTTTAAGGTATAAAAAGACATTACCTAAAGTGTTGTTTAACAATAATTAGTTGTCTCTTAGATTACAACCATCACTTCCAATATAATTAACATAGGGAAATACCACCCCCCCCCCCCCCGACACATAGTTTTTATCATGAGAAAGGTAGGATGTCTCACCTAGAAAAGTTTTTCTTATAATCACTTGTTTAAAACTATTCAGAGTAGTTAACTGTATGCATTTGTTTTTGAAGTGAGAGAAATATCCAAAGTGCATGTGGTGGGGTGAATGAAAAGGAAAAGGGGATAATGTTTCAATGTTAAATTAGGTATATTGTGATGACGTTTTCATTATTGAAAAAAGATAATTATAAAATTTTCATTCAAATATTGTGTCTCACAATGATCGTTGCTCATGTGGGCTTAGAAATGATGATTAGTGGATCTTATATACACATTTTGAGAGTGGTTGTGGTCTGAGTGTTTGGAGATTTTTCATCAAACCCAATGGGAAATATTGTGGGAAAAATACCTTTAGAGGATTGTATGTGTGTTTTTTTAGAAACTGAACAAGAATGATTGAAGAGGATTTATGTCTACTAGATCTGGGTCATGACATATTTAAATGACTCTATCATACCCTTATTGGTTGTTCACTAAAAATAATTTCATCCCTAAAAGGGGATTAAAGTCAACTCAACCTCGCATATGCAAGAGAATGATCAACCACATTGGGGAACCAACTAGTGTAGAATTCCCAAGACACACGATTCTTATTGGTGAGTACACTCCAAGGTTAGTGTGTGCATGAAGCAGGAGTCTTCATAGCATAGGTGATAGCATAGAGGAAGTGCTCCATCGTGCAGGGTGACACCATTGAGGAGGTCAGGAGTAGAACTTATTAACCACATTATTTCAGTAGAATACGCAAATAGGTATATAAGTTGTGGGTGTTTTGGAGTCAATCCTAATATGGGACTTTAGATTTTTGGGCTACGTCATAGTCATGGTCAAAATGGAATAGAGTGTGTACGAGAATATTTTGATGTCACTGAATTTTCAGGGTGTCCAAAATGTAGAACTTTCGTATACATCGTAACCCCATTAGACAGAAGTTTTTCCACTCTATAGTAGGATGGGATATGCCGCAGTCCACTATGATAGGAAGGATACCACAACATACGCATGTCTTATGATGTGGAGTGTCTATTTTTTTGAGGAATAAAAGGTTTTGGGATCTCATATGTCTATGTCATTGTAAAGGTCCCTAAACCCCAACTTTTTAGGTATTATATGTGACTCAATGAGATAATTCTTGAACTCAGGTGGGGTATTATTTAAGGTGTTTTTCATTAGAAAATTGGATATGTTCAAATGTTAGTCTTTGTGCCAAAACATTGTCGACCACATCTTAGGATGTTAAAAGGATGAAGTGGTTAGGCTATAGTAAAGGTAGAAATATCATTGTATATGTAAAATATGTATTACTATGGAATGGAATCCATAGATACACCATAGCCTAGCTAGTTTGAGTATACTGATGGTTTTATGTAGGGAAGAGTTATGGGTTGAAACACCCCAGGTCTAATTCAGGTTTTATAGTCTATGTTGACCCAAATAATCATAGGGGACAGTTGGAATAATTCTAGAAATAGATGAGTAAATACTTTCCATTGTATTTATATAAAAAGGGAAAGAAAAGTTGGTTGTGAAAAAAGGGAAAATAGTGAGATAAAATTTGATGGAAATTTCTAGGGAGAAATCTCTGAAGGTTTTCTTCATTTTCTATTTAAATAGGTGATGTAAAAATAGGGGGTTAGTTCCAAGAGTCTTATTATCACTATAAATAGAAACTTTTGTGCTAAAGAGAAACACCAAAGTAAGTTTATGTTCATATCACCTTCATGGGAAGAATAAATATTCAACAAGAAAAGTAATGAATCCCTTATTGAAGGAGAGAAATTAATTACTATTTTTTATGGTAGTGGACCATCAAGGTAAGTGATACCTATCATAAATTTTAATTGTAATGTATTGGGATTTTATTAAAATAAGTGCATAAGTTTATTGTTTTTCATGCTCTTTGGGATTATCCTAGTGCATGTAGACTATATAAATTCCCCATTATTGTTTATTTCTATCATCTCTCATTGAGGGGAAAGGTATAGAAAAATCAAAGAGTTCCAAAAAGTGCGAAAGCAGTATCCTCATCAATGAAATTATTACTTATACCTAGATCCCCCCCCCCCACTCTCTTAGGGTGTTATCATCTATAGGATTAAAAAATCACCCAAGGAATATTTACATAATTTTATATAACCTAAATGATAATAACTCTAGGTATTATTCTTCTATATTAATCTATATCTCCCATAATTTTGAATATGTTTGAAAACAAATAGAACTATAAAATTTTTTCTATTCAGGTTCAGTAGCCACCCCCTTCTTCTAATTTCTCCACTTCTTATAAATGCTAAAAATAGTGAATCTCTAATCTCCAGAACTTTTCATATTCACAAAAACTAGCTAACAAATCATTACATGTATGGGATTCCCTTTGAATCTTTCCAACCATGTATTCAAAATTAGTATCACGTTCATAAATATTTTTTACATATGTATGTATTGGAAGCTTCTAATTCATTTTCCAACATGAGATTCATCTCCTTTTCATGTAAATGATATCCAAATCTTCAAACGTTAGGACGTATTTACTTTCTTCATATTTACAACAAATACAAATCAGGTTTATCTAAATCCATGGGTGATTCAATCTCCCCCTTCAGATTTATTTTCATTTCAAAATTTTCGTCCAAATTCAAAGAAACTTTTCTCAACATAATTGACTATAAATAAAAATTAGGGAAAATGTTCTTTTCCTTAAATGAGATTATAGGGGATGGTTTAGAATAATCTCATTACCCTTTTTGGATCTTATAACTTCCAAGGGAAAGGTGTCTCTTCCCATAATAACTATTTAAATTTCAATAAATTCATATTCTCTCTATTATATTGAACCTAATTTCTAATTCTTCCACTAACTACATGATATAAGGAAAGTAACCACATTTTATTAGCATAGTTAAATAAAGTAAAAAACTCGATGTCAATATGGGTAGGCCTGGTGTAGAAAAAAAGAGTGGATAATTTAGATAACAAATTGTCTAAAAATACTCATAATTTGATACCAACTAAGACTATCAACTCTTAAGGGATTATTATATAAATTTTAAACAATATTAATGGACATGTAATCACTTGAACACATACACACATAAGAACTACTCAATTGTAAGGTATTTATTCATTATTTTTTTAGATAATTACTCCAACAAATAAACATAATTTATGTGAGTTAAAATATTCATGGGAGAATGAAAATTATACCTTGACCTTTATATTTTTATGGTATTGTTATGATTTTTAGATTTATTATAGTTTTATAAATCTATGGTAGCCACATATATTTTGAGAGCTCCACATAAATTAATTTTTTCTGACCATAATCACCATTACTTCTCGGTATTTAAGAAAAATCATAATAATCTAGAAATAAGTTCCATATTTCAATAGTTCCTAAGCATGATAAATTGGGATGAGATAGATTTCAAACCCAATTTCCCCCTTCCTTGAAGAAGTAATGTTTCTTGAAATCATCATTGTAATTTCACCATTAATTTTTCAAGTACATTCTTGTTTAGACATCACGTATTTCTACCACTTTTGATATTTTCCCTTATCTTTAATATACTTATCATGTTTATAAACTAGATAATTTACTTTATATTCCTTTTCTAATATGTTCTTACACATTTTTAGCTAGTTATACCATTTGATAAAGTCATCTTCTTCTGGGTTAGATCACTCACATGGAAATGCCTTAGATGCCTTTAATAACAACTCTTGGACCATTTACCCCATTGGGAACTGGATAAAGCCCTAGGTTGGCCACTTTGGGCCTTAATGCGTACGTGTGGTTCCCAGGAAGTGCAAGGCCGCACCTGTACCTCATTACCTAGATACACGTTTGGCCACATCGATACCTCATTACCTGGATACACATTTTCTACTGCTTCGGTAGTGGCGTAGTGGTGGAGGGTCAAGGAATATAGCAATGGTGTTCGATGAGGTATAGGGATCGATTCCTGGGATCCCGCCCTTGGGATAATTTCTACCTCTCATGCTCTACTCTCCTTGTCGGGTCACTTGGTGTCTCATCAGGTAGGTAGAATGGGCGCTGCCCACCTGGATGACTGAGTATTGTGTCAAACCCTTGCTGATCGGGTGGTAACCCAATGGTATGCTCTACTATCTTGGTTGGAAATGGATCCTTTATAACTAGGGATTTTCTATATGATCTATTAATGGAGGGGGGGTTTCTGGGAGCATAGGGTTTGAAAAGGCCACTCCTGGAGATTCCCATTCCTTTAAAAAATTACCCATGTTTTTTAGTGTGGTTTATTTTCATGTTACAAAACCTTTACAGTAAAAACAACTAGTTCATTCCCATTATTTCTCATATATATATGAAAAAAAATCATACATATAAAAACCTCATATCATAGCTTCCTTAACATTCTACACATGTATTTTTTAATATTTTACTTTCTTTTCTTAGGCATCCCCTCAGATTCTTCACAAGGAGATTGAATCACTAATCTAATACACATACCTCTCTCCCGGAATGATGGTCTCCTTTTGGATTCTATATTTCTTCAAATTAATTTGGAAGTCTCGTCAATATTTCAATGGTCCATGATGAGGACTCTCTCTCTATGTTTTTAGAAACTCATTCCTAGTTGTTGAAAATCTTGATTAACTTTATTTATTGGATTTTTGGGAGGGTTTAATTCAATAGCCTTCTTCATAGATTTATCACCTGAAAAAACATGCATTCTTTCTTTAGAATCATTCCAATATATAATATTTTTCTCTTATATTTGATATATAAATGTTTCCTAATATGGATTTATCATCATTTATCATAGTATTGAAACCATTATAACACTGCTCATGGAAATGTTCTGAGCACTCAAATCTATTCTTCATGGATACATTTCTCATTTTATGTGTTGTTTGCTTCACATTAGTGGGTTTATTTCTTCTTTAAACTTTTATCTGTCCAATTTTTGAGATTATATGATTTTAAAATGATGAAATATTTTAACAGTGATCCATTTCCATTCTCAAGCATCCAAAAACACCAGTATCTGCAAAATAATTTTCTTCTTTTACACGTGGCTCCAATCTATCCAATCTAATATGCTTGTTATTTTTGGGTTACAAAAAATTCTTTTTCACCTATTGATTGGAAATTATACATGGATATATTCTCACTCACCCTTGAATAATTTTATGTTTTTCTAAAAAAATTCTCATTCCATATTTGTACATAGATTTTCATTTTTCTTATAGATTTAGAAAAGAAAATTTATATAAAAAAATTGCATAATAGTAGGATAAATTTTTCTATGATATAGAGATGGATGATTCTATAAATAATATCAAGTTAATTGATCCACAATTTTGAATTTTATTTAATTAAATACTCATTTTTAAATGTTTTGTGGAAGTATTTTTTTCTTTGCATATAGAGAAGTTCCAGGATTTTCCCCTACAAAAATTTTTAGTCTCGCTTAACACTCATGACATGACATATTGAGAGAATAATTCTCTGATCAAATGATTTAAATATATATTACTAATAATTTTTCATATTTTTACATTTAATACAATTCATTTTCCTTATCTCTAATAGAAAATTGTTCATCTCTGTCACCCTTTTTTATTTTCCTTCCAACTGAGCTCACTTGATATCAATAGATAATTTAAAAATCTTATCTAATATATGGAATATTTTATTTAAAAACATCTGGAAGAATTTATTATAACATGGTTATCTTTTATATTTTTATCAAATTTGGATATTATTTCAATTATTTGAGAGTAAGTTTCTTCTTAGAATTTCGATAACTTTATGAGAGTGTTGTAACTACTCATCTTCTTTGTTAATGAATTCTAAATTCCATTATATTATTATTATAATTGTGAAATAACTTCATTATTTACCTTAACATATCTAAATATATATGTCACCAATCCAATTAGGATATTAATCAACTAATATTTAATATCAAGGTAGCCACCTTTGGTAGCTCCATTGAAATCTATCTCACATCTTGAACTTTTCTCAATTGAGGAATAGTAACAGTAAAATTTAACTAATAAATCCTTTCCAGGATAACACTCACCTAATGATGTTTCATATTTCTTATTTATAAATTTTTTGACCTTATTGGCCCCATTTATCTTCCAATTTCTCAAGGTATTTTCTAAGACCTATAGATGTATTTTGATAGGTATGAAAGTAGATTATTCCATATTATTATTTTCAAAATAAAATTTACACTTCATATATATCATATAAAACAGTAGGGAGAACACCTATTTCAAAACCAGTCAAAGATATCATTTTCAATGATATTAGTTTTGATAAAACACTATATCTAATTAGAGTGAACTGATGTGTGGATAACACTTTTAATCCCCAGTGGACTCTGAAGACACACATGACAGGGGGTTGAATTAGGTGTTTCCCAATTTTTCCAAATTTTAATTTTTTCTTTTCAACAAAAACATAAATTTTAGAATTGAACTGAAGATTTAGGTTAGTACTGTTACATCTTTTGTTGTTTCTTCTTGAATAAACCTATATATAATTCTAATAAAGATTAAATGGAATCTATATTTTCATAAGGTTTGGTCGTTCTTGGGTATACTACTCCTTATTGTTCTATGGATTCCAATGTCATAGATTCAATGCTAAAACATTTTTATAAATTACATGTGTATTTTGGGTTATTCTTATATGAACTCATGCACTCCATATTACACTAGTGTGGGTATAAAATATTATGTTTGATAATAATTTTTTATATCCCATAGACTCTTCTTTATAATGTTGTCCCTCCAATTATTTTTCAAACTCCTTATGCTTGTAGTAGGTCAGTAAAAATGCACAAGATATCACTGCACCCAAAGAATAGGTAAACATCCTCAACTATTAAAACATTGAATACATAAATTTATTCAATTGATGGATCATGAAACTAAGCCTATATAAATATATATAACTTTAATTTATTAATAATATATAGCTAAACTCATCTCAAATATTCTTGTCTTAAACTCAGCACTGTAATATTTTGTATAAATTGATTTTGCGATGACTACCAACTCATCTATAGGATTTATTATGTGATCTTAATTGATTATATTTGACCATTAATATATATCTGCTCAAAAGTCTCGTCTTCTTCTTCACATTCTTTGAAATAAGGTAGGTTTCACAAGATTTTTTCTCTACCACAAGAGGAAGCTTGGTTTCTCAGCTTAATTTTCAACACCTTCTTCCTATTTTATATAATTTATAATGTATTATCCCAGTTAATATTCCTCAATATTTTATAGTATCTTATATTTTTCTTATTTTTTAGCCAACATTGATCTCCCATCTTACTTCTTTACATGGAGAAAGAAGTAGCACCTACTTCTCACTTATTTTCTTCTTCCTTGAACCTCCCGAACACACATACATCTGCATTAACATCCTCCATTAATTTTCAATATCCACAAATACAATACCAATAACACTTATTTTTTGAACCAAAAAGTACTAATATAAAACTCTTACTTCAGGTTCCCATGATTTCATACACCTAATGTTTTCAACTCAAGGGATGTTAAAACATATACTTGATAAATGATACTTAAATGGATGATTTAATCTACTTTTATTTCTCATAAACCACAAAATTATCTTTATTCTCAAAATAATCCTTAAAAATAATCCTTTCGATATAAAATATATTGTAGCAACATCATAGAAGCTATTGCTTTATCTTTTTTATCTTATGTGCTCTATTAGGGTCCTATACCATTTTATAAAGAAACTCAATGAAAAATTATATTATTAGGATTGTATAATAATAAATATTATGATGCTCAATCACTATTTTTCAATTGATCTTTGATTCACCTTCAACTATATTATTCTGAAAAATAAAAATTTCATTTTCTCTTTTGAGAATCTGATACTGATCCCACTATGATCTCCACATATTCTCCAAATTTCACTTTTCTTCTTCAAATTATTTTATTATGTATCTTGAGAGTTTCATGATTTTTAAGACACTTAATAACATATCATGAATCATCCCCTATGATTTCCCAATAAAAAAATTCAATTATAAAAAATTCATCATTTGAGTACTTTGTTTGACTTCAAAAGTCATATGATTAGTGAAGTGAAATGATCTTCCTATGGGTGACTATATATCATATGTCTTTAAAGTAATATGGAATCCTAAGAAGTCATATGAAATTCATAAATTTATATGCTTGACTGTACAGAGTTTAATAGTGAATATTTTTGAGGGATAAGTCAAGAGATATACACAGATGTCGTACGATGCTCCAAAATCTATTGATCAACTATGGAACTCATACATTCAACGCATTTTCCATTTTCCTACCCCATATTAAATTAATATGATTTAGGTAGATTCAAGAAAACAATTTCATAATTTTGGATCAAATTCATTAACTAAAGTCTCTTATAGATTCTGATGATCTTCTTGATGTCATTTGATCAATTATAACATTGGATCTCAAAGTCACATGCTTCTAAAGAAAGTCATATAATCAGCTTCAGAGTTATATGATGAAATATAAATTCCAAAAAATTCACATACACAGATCAAACTCATATGATAAAGTATAATGGTGGGGTCTTACGATCATCTCAAATTTGTATAATGAAGTCATATGATTGAGACTATTTAATATTTTCATAAACTATTAAATTTATAAGATTATTCAAATTAATTTTAAATGAATTATTTTATTATAGAATAATGATGAATATACAATAGCAGTTGAATTTTTTATTTTTAAAAACACTTTAAAATTTTAGAACTTATTTCCTATTTCAACTTTGGAATTAGTGTTGTTCCTTTTTATTTAGACAAATTTTTCGACATAAATTAACAGAATAATACGCCAAAATATTATTATAGTTCAGCTCACAATGGTCCCCTAGTCCACTCTACCAATTCACTCTCGATGGTCATGGTGATTTTCCTTAATATATGATTTTCCAAAGGATCTAGATAGTTTATTGCAAGAAACTAAAACTTATTGCAATAGATTTAATATGGATTTAAAATAGTAAAAATGGTAGCACTCAAAATAATCAACACTATAGTGTTCAAAACCTAAAGACGTTTTCTTAAGTTTGAGAAAATATATTTGAAATAATTTTTATGGAAACGATGCAACTAATAGATGAAGATATCATTACAACAATAGATGAAATATAAAAGGATTTTCATTATGAAGAAACTCTAAACTTAATGTAGAGAATATATTCATATTACACGGTAACGACAACAACAAAAATTACAGAAGTACAATAATATCATGGAAGAATCAGAAACATGTATGTCTCCAGATTGTAGTCTTATAAACTTTTAAAAACTTTATTTGATAAATAAAATATTTGAATAATAGTTGTTACAATAGATTAAAAATTATCATCTATAAATGAAAAAATATGATGTAATTTTATATAAAAATATTCATATCATCATGATTTGGAGAAGATTATAGATAGATAAAAAGGTTCAAAAGGTCACAACACTATATCCAAAAATATCCATTAAGAATAAATAGGAAACCTGATTTAATTATTTTCAACCAGATTTGGAAAATGCTTTATAAGAATCATGATCTTCAAAACGCTCATCATTTTTTAAATATGAATTCTATCTGCCAAAAAAATCATAACATTCCATAGAAAATGGGAAATATAAATCCATTTTGGAAGTCCTTATAAAATATATATTGAATTTATTTATCGAGATATTTACTCTAATGAAATCCTAGTAGAGATATCAGTTTTAATTCAAAATTTAAATTATGTAGATGATTGATTCTACTAGGGGATAACTTTGTGGGAGTAATACTCCAAAATTATAGTTTCCAAAATTTTGTTGATTTTAATTGTGGGGTTCTAGAACATGAATTATGATACCAATGTGAGGTTCCTTATGTTAGGTACATACCAAAGGTGATGTACTGGAAAGTAATCTCCGTTAACAAAAGTTTGGTTCCCAAACAAAATGTTCAACTCAAACATGAGGTTCCAAAGTTAGGGTTTCATATTACTTTTCAGTTGTAACTTCACTTTTTGAGCACAAATTTCGTACTTATTTAAATATTCCAAAATACATTGTGTATTAAAAAACTAAGGATTCAAAAATTCCATGAAAATTAAAATAAATATTTAATTAAATATAAACCAAAAATACACTCAATCAAAATCTTTTAGTAAAACAAATATGGGTATTCGCAGGCATCAAGATCAAGGGAAATTAATGAGAACATTTTACATCAACATCCATATGGAAAACAATCTCCCCCTTTTGGCGATAAAACCCCCATAGAAATAAACAAATAAAGTTAAACATAATGCTAATATATTTTAATTATTAAACAAATATTTATATTTTTCAATGGATATTTGTACTAAAAAAATGTTTATAAAAGTTTACTTCAATTTTTTCATTATCTATATTTCTCCACCATTTGTGAGATCAAAAATTAAGTATGAAAATTGAATAAAATATAATTTACATTACACAAAAATGTGTGTGAATATCACATAAGAGAAAAAAATGTATTTTAAAAATTGATAATCTTAGAACAAAAAATAACATCACATGTAATACACAAATACAAGATAAGATAACAAAATTATTTAGCTTTCAATTTCATATATAATCCCAGAGTATAAATTTAATATCAACTCAAGATAAAAAGGTTGGGGTTAAAGGTTTGAGATAACGTTAATAGAATTTTGATATTCTTTAGAAGAATATTCATATTTAATATAATATATATGATTCTTATGCATAACCATCAACTTATCCATCAGATATTTGAAAGTATTTTTAATAGTATTTCCTTCTCTCCTAATATATGCCTTGAATCATAACTCAAACATAGCACTTTAACCACGTTAACATTCAAAAAAATTTGATGACTCTCATAATATTATACATACTTATCCATTTTGGTTATCAATGGATTGAGACACTCCCTAACTCTTAGTTTTATAGAAGCTAATAGTTCTACCAAATCAGTTTAATTATCTAATGGACAATTTATAGACACACATTAACAATGAAATATCTAAATCTTATTAACTATGGTAGAAAAATAAAAAGAAGTTACTCTAGTCTCTTCAACAAATTTCCAAAACATTATTATCTATATATCTAATACATTACATGACGTTAAATGGATCCCTTTAAAAAATAAAACTAGATAGCCAAAAACATATTTATATCACTAAAATTGGATTTAAAAACAATCTCTCCTTTTGGGTTTCTGAACTGGTCAGCTAAATTTCTACCCATCGCACTAAAATCTTTCTTGGATAACGATCTTTCCATTAAATTTAGATACTAAATTTGAAGGTAATAATTTTTTATTTTGGAAACATAATCACATTCTTATATATCATTATAATTCCTATAATTTTTATTCCCTACTTTCAGATTTATAACTTTATCTCTTAATTGAACTGAGAAAACAAATCTATAGAAAAATAATGTGTGTGAGTCTCAAAACTCAAATAATTACTTTAGAAACCATTCAAATAAATTACAAAGTAATATCATATGTCCTTTAAAAATATTATGTCCATATAAATACATTTCTAAAATAATTTTATGATTATGGACATTGAAGAAAAATATTTCAAAAATGGATTTTTAAAATGAGTTTTTTGAGGTAAAGTGTCCCTTACCTTGAGTCTGACTTGTCATGTATGTTATTTATATTCATGAATAATTAATTTATATTAATTATTTAAATTCTTAGTAAATTTTATCAATCTTATTATTTCCTGTATTTAATTCATTTCCATGTTATATTCAATTACTTAATTAACTAAGTTAATATAGGATGTTCTGATGATATACGGATCATATAACCAAAATGACTTTGGTAAATTGACTATGGTCAAAGATTATATCATTCCACAATATATAGAATAATAATCATAAAATATTTATAATTTTTATACATAAATTATACTTTTAAAAAAACCATGAAATTGGGTAATGAAAAATAAACAATGTTACAATCATTGAGATGGTGGGTTTTACATACACATGAGTAATGTTTCGATTTATCATAAAACATGATAGAAATAAGGTAAAAATTATTTTATATTTTCATAATTATGAATATATAATAAATATATTAAAATTATTACTGAAATACACTTATACATAGCATACATGGGATGTGTCCATGAAAACTGAATCACATATCTTTAGGGAGGTGGTAATCTATATGTATGAATGAACGATGTTATCAATTTTAAATGGATTTAAAGGTAATAAAATATATGATAAAATGTCTTTAAAAAAATGATAAATATGTAATTAATATCATAAATATATATATATATTAAATTCACCATTATAACAAACCATGATAGGTGGTGATGGAAAACGAATTACATCGCTTCGTGTGGCATTTGTTCATCATACAAATGAATTATAGTTTTGTTTCCCTTGTGATGAAAGAAGGAGATAAATAAAGGTTATTAAATCATCATAAAAATGTAAAAATATATGGATTATACTGGACTTATTATTTCATCATGGTAGAAAAATATTTGAATCGGGTAGAAAAAGAAATTAAACGATAATGTTTGTTTCCAATTTCTTCTGACAACCTATTTATGTTTTTTGGTAAAGACACCAAAATTTAGATTTATGATTAGAAACAAAACTCTATTATGTGGGGAGGGATTTAATTATGTTATTTGGGTAGTTATTGGTTGAACCAAAATTATTTTGATATGTGGAGAAAAGAAGATATGGGGTTTTTTTTTATAAGATCGAAAGAAGTCCCAATTGGAATTTTCAAAAAGATTAAAATATATTAAATGTATTAATCAACAAAAATAGATCCAAAATTGACCATTAATAAATATAAGATGATTTTGGGTCTAAATATTTCCATCAAAATTGAATTTATAAAAAAAACTATTTCCCATTTTAACCCTTATTACTTAAGTATAACCACCCTAAAAACCTATTTTAACTTTAATCGTGGGGACAGTTTTTTACTAGTTTTACTCTTCACTGTGATTGAATACAAATATAAACTTATTAAATAATATTCATTATTATTATTTAAATTATTTAATTAATTTTATCAAACTCAATTCAAATAATATTCTGTATTAAATTTAAAATTTAACCCATAAAACACTATGAAAAACGGTTGTTCTGACAAATGCATTTTTAAGTATAAAGATGTTTTTATAAAAAATACAAGAAAAAAATAATTAAAAATACCATAATTACACTATAAATAATATTATTTAACGAATTTTAATTTTAAATTATTTCAAAAAATTGTTACCTGGTAAATGCTTTAAACAAAAGTATAGTTTTAAATAAAAAACGGTGTTTTTCACTACTACTTCAAAATTCAAACTTATTCAAAAATTATAAAAACATTATCCCATATTAATTTTTAAATTATTAATTAAAAAATCATTTCAATTTTTTAAAATTAATATCCCATAATTATTAAATCAATCTTTTAAATAAAACCATATAATGCATGAAAACCCAATTTTTTTAAAAACAATGCCTTTTCATTTTAATTGAATAATTAAAATATAACTTCATAAAAAAATTAATTAATTTTAAAAAGACATGAAAATGATTTATCTTAACTTTACATCAGTTTCTAGACATAATTCCCTAAGGCTTATTTGAACGATTTTGTTAGAGTCTAATAATAATTATAAGAACAATTGGAAGTGATTAAAACCATTTTTTGACGATCTCCCATGAAAGATAAAAGAAACATTATATAAATATAAATTGGAAAAATTATATAAATGTACTTAAATTTCATAAAATATCCATGATAACCTTTTTAACTTAGTTTAAGGAGTTTGATAAAAATTACCAATGTAGAAAATAAAAGAATCCCACATATATAAGTATCCACAGTCTACAATAAATCATATGATTCCTAGATGGGGTTAATATTTTATTCATGATGAGTTATAATCTCATATGTAAAGAATAAATATGAAAAAATTATTTGGTTTCCTAGGATTCACTACTCGAATATTCACTCACACAACCATTACATGGAATTAGGGTCTATATAGAACTCAAGGTCACTTGTGTGTGGTGAGTGCATTAAATCATGTGTTATAATGTAGGAGTTAATTCCCCGTATTAGTTCATAATATATATATATATATATATATCCTACATCCGTTTTATCTCAGGAAATGGCTCATTGAATGATATCATCCAAGGGAGAAACACGAAAATGATAACATTTTATCTATTTTTTTAAATATCATATTGTGTAAAATAATATACCCTTATGTGGATGAAAATAATAATTTTCCTGAAATATATATACATATCATATATATATATAATGAATTAGGGAATATCTCTATCAATATCCCACTTCCACTAAATACTCATAACTTTGGACCATTTCACCTTATATTTTATTATATTTACTAACTTGTGAAACAATATCCAAAACTCATTTGGATATTTTCCAAAACACTATTGGAAAAAAATAATGAACTTCACCTTATATCACGTCATATGAAATATTTTTTTAATACCCATCCAAAATACTTATGGAATAAATTTAATACACTTTTATAGTCACTCTATATTTCAATCTCAAACCTTATTCAATGAATTGTATAGTGAGACGCCATAGGCGTTTATAGCATTGAAAAAAATATGAATCTTCTTATACATATAAATAAGAAAAATTTTCCCTCTTGAAAATATTCAAATCTACTCAATAAATAAAGGGATTCGGTGTGATATTTTTCAATCACGTGTATATTTATACATGTTTCCACTAGTCTTCATCATATAGAAATGAGAATTCTTATATTTCTCTTTTTCCAAGAAATCAAGTGACCATGTTACATGGTTTATATCAATCCCATATGGACAACTCATTTTTTTCAACTAACTAATTATATACCAATATTATCGATGAATACATCACATTTCATTAATACTTATTGATAATCACATCAAATATCCCTTATCCGGTTAGATATACAATATCTAGGTGTAGCCACACACTACTACAGTAAATCTCAATTAAGGGCTTAGATGTTATAATTTTCATATGATAGGACAAATATTATGTTGATTAAACTTCATCGGATGACATTGTCAGAAACATTCCCAACCACACCCGTATTTCTATGTCAATATATAGACTTTTATAAGTAGGATATCAATGTAGATGGTTCCAATTATAGGTATCTATCCAACCTCAATTAATGGTGACTCAAATATGATCCACGCACCAATAGTATACCAAATTAAATTTTATGACACTCCACATGGTATACATAGTTCTTTATCTATCACACATAAAGAATTTTATTCTTTGTGTAGTGCCTCATGTGCATATTCTGTGTCCCTGTACAATAATCATACTAATGAAAACCTAAATATTTTATCATAACCTAAATAAATCTATGATCAAAATCAGTTGTGGATAAACTGAAATTCACACTTTAAGAGGTCAGTTATCATTTGACTTCAATAAAAGTATGTGTGTGTGTGTGTGTGGCCAATGAGAAAATATGATAATATCTTGGTTACCTTTAATATGATACATTTTAATATTATTAAACTCCCTAAGAATATTTAACAAAACGAATATAATAATAGGTTGATCATATCAAATATGATAAACTACCATATCCATCTTATTTTTTTAAGCATTCATGGTTTTGTTAAATCATCATATCATAGGTAAATATTATCTCATATCAATGTGAGCATCAAATTAAACACTCCCACAGGAATCATTAGTGAGAAATTTCTATAAAGTAGTCCAATTTTTATAATAGTGATACTTTTCAATAATATTCCATACTATTGAACTTCTTGACCATATTCAAATATCACAACTCTGCAACATTAAATGTTATGATGTTGACTTTTTTTCCGACTTAGAACCTTTTATAAATTTAGCATGATCATCCTTGGATCTTTCTTCCACCAAAAATATTTATTTGAAATAATGTAACTATTTACATTATTCTTTACGGGTCCTTGTAAAATATTTTAGGATAAAGTGAAAAATAAACTATTTTTTCCATAGAAAATATGGTATTCTTTTTGTTAGTATACTTTCTTTTTCTAAAAGGAATGTTTTATTAAAATATTTCATGAATGGATGGTGTGAATGGATTTTGTAATATTTCGATAAAAATCTAGATAAAATGTGATCCAAATATTTTTTTCAAAACATGTTACATAAATTAATGAATCAAAACCCTTTTATATATTATAAATCATTTTATATTGTTAATAATGAGTTTTATTATTTTAATAAATTATCTTATCACATAAGGGAAATGAGATGAATACTCCCATATTTTATGTAGATTCATTTGAGCTTAATTAAATCCTTTAAATTAAAATTCTTGATGATGTAACTACTCAGTACATCTCATGTTTATAAACAACAATATCAATAAATTATTCCTCTGATTTTGAACTTTTGTATATTTATAATACTTTATAAAATATACATTCATTATCAAATACCATTCAAAATAGAAGAATTAATTTATATATAATTCATAACTAACATAAAAAGTCCATGTAGTTTCACAAACCCTATTAGGTATATGTCTTGGATAATCTAACAATATTGAATTATTATTATTCATTCATAATAACCCTCTATTTCTACAACCTTGATTGTCTTCCTAAAGAATCATTACCAAACTTCTAAACAATCTTTTATTCATATAATATGAACTTTTAGTTACTTTTAATATCTATATATAACTTTAGAACATATAAATCATATAACTAGTTCATTATATTCAGAATACATTGAGAATAATATGAAAATGTTCTTTGAATTCAATCGTATTTTCTAAATATTTTCATAGACGACTCTTAATATTGTAAAGGGAGGGTACAAGGGTATCCCATTCATAAAAGGATATTAATATTTTAAATGTATGGAACCAAATGTATACAACAACATGGTATGATAATTTGAAATACATACCACATAAAAAAAGGAAACATGAAAGGAAAAGAAAAGTTGAGAGTTCCCATTCCTGGAACAGCAAGTATTAAAACTAAAAGATCCAGACCTAGGGAGCTTGAGGAAACATTGGGAGGTAAAACTATTAGATATTCATATAGTATTAATTTTTAATTAAATTCAACAAATCAATGGGTGGGTATTTATAACTTTGTGAGATAGTTTTTTATTAATTCCTAAGGACACCTCAGTTGTGGTATTTGCGAAACCATGGACTTTAACATGTTATTTTCCCATGGTATTGTAAACTTGTAAAATATATTTTCATATTTTAATCCATAAAATTCAACCATAATTTTATATTACATATTATATCATTATGATGTCATTAAACATACTGAAAACACAAAACTGTATTTTTACTATTCACTGAAAAACAAAGTATTTTATAAAATTCTGATAAATTCACTATAACAAAATATAAATGTTCTAAATTAAAAAATTTAATTACTTTATCATTATAATTATTTAAATTTGATAAATTTAACTTTTAATTTTTAAAGTGGTCATTTATTAAAAATAATATCCGGTAGAAAATGTATAGTAAATATTTGCACACCTGAAAAAATAACATATTTTATCATTTTTAATTAAATAGGAGTGCCTCTATAGCACTATTTAATTATAATAAATATTATTAAATATACTTAGTTTAATATAATAATTTATATCTTTCTTAAAAGTACAACTTTTACCCGAAAAATCAACTTATGAAATTCCATCTCAACTTTTAAAAAAACCTACTCTTAAAACAGGAATGATGAAATAAAATAATATTAAAAAAAGATTAACATTTTTATTAACTTAGGCCTTAACACATAACCCCTTATAACACCTTCATATGACCTAATTTTTTGGTGTGTGATAGTGTTAGACTCATGGGGCAGCTCAGCTAACATCACCCTAATGCTAATCTCCACTAACTTGAACTTCTCTCGTAGGCAATTTTGTTCAAGCTTAACATTTTGAATCATGGATTGGGCTTGGTCAAGAGAGAAGACCAAAGATGTTACCTCCCTCCCAAGTTCTTAAAAATGGGTATTGTAAGGAATGACTCTACTGGATGAGGCCATCACCTCTTCTTTCAAGATTAATAAACCATTTTCAATTCTATTTATAATACCAATTATAACATTAAAATTCAAATTAAGAGAGTCGTTTATAATAGTTATATTGACCAATGGTCATAATTAACCAATGATCAAATAATTGTCCAAACCAAAATGTTATATTTCAATTATACTCACTTAATTACAAAATGGATATATTATTGTTGAGTATAAAATAATATAACACATGTTTTGAGGAAACAATTATCATTCAAAAAGTCCAGGTCGTTACATTATTTCCCACTAAAAAAATTTCCTCCCGGAAATTTCATCTCGTTCTCTCAGTTGAGAAAAGGTGTGGGTGCTTTTTCCTCATTGTCTCCTCTAATTCCCATCTGGCTTCTTCATTTTTTTATTCCTCCACAACACTTTAACGAGGTGGGTCATCTTATTGAGTGGAACCTTGCCTCTATGATCCTATATCTCCACTAACTGCTCCTCATAATAGGGGTCATGTTCCATTTATACCACTTCCGGATTTAGTACATGTGAAGTGTCATGTATGTACTTCCTCAAGAGAGATACATCCAAAACATCATGAACATGAGTTGGGATTGGTGGAAGTGCAAGGTTATAGGCCACTTCTCTTATGTGATCAATGATTTCATAGGGGGAAATGTACCAGGGGTGGAGCTTCACATTCTACCCAAACCACATGACTCACCTCAAAGGTGAAATTTAAAGGAAGACTTTGTCACCAATGTCAAAATCTAAGTCCCTTCAGCAGTTGTTAGTATAAATCTTCTGCTGACTCTGAGAATCCATTATGTGTTGTTTGATGGTATGAACAATTTATATCATCTCTTGCATGATATGGGGCCCAAGAAGCTTCCACTCACAAGCTTCATCCCAACAATTAGGAGTACTACATCACTTTCCAAATAGAGCTTCATAGGGTTCGATTTGAATGCTTGAATAGAAGTTGTTGTTGTATGATTACTCAACAAATGGATATATTGATCCGATTCATATTTAAAATACATCTACCATCTTCTCAACATGTCCTCAAGTGTCTAAATAGTCTTTTCATATTATCTATTAGTTTGGGGGAGATAGGTCATATTGAAATTCAATTTAGTACCTAGAGAATGTTGAGGACCTATATATAATTTTGATGTCAACCTTGAATCATGATTAGATACGATAGAAAGCGGAACTCTGTGGATCCATGGCACTTACTTCACATATATCATAGTGATTTGGTAAAGATAAAAATCATCCTGAATAGAGATAAAAGGGTAGTCTTTCTGAGACGGTCCACTATAACCCATATTTAATTGTTTCCTTTTTATGTTCTCAAGAGACCTGTGACAATTTGAATAGTGATATTGTCCCACTTCCATGCTAGTATAGTTAGTGGTTGTAATACCCCTTTAGAAATTTCCCCCCTTCCTTTACTTGTTAAAATCCCAGACCCCATGTAGTGAAGTCGGTAATCTCAATTTTCATGTTATCCCATCAATAATGATCATGAATTTCACTATACATTTTCATGCTTCTAGTATGTATAGAGAAGGTAGATATATGAGCTTCATCCGTTACCTCCTTCTTTATTTATTGAATATATGGAAAACAAAGCCCTGTACGAAATTTTGGTACACCTTCTTTATAAATATTGAACTCGTAAGACATCCCATTCTTCATAGTATCTATCTTTTTCTGTAACAAATGATCTTTTCCATGAGATTTATTGATCTTATCTAGTAATGATTGTTGAGAAATAATTTGGTATGGGTTAATGATTCTCCTTCCCTTGTGATTCCCATATCTAGTTTTACTTGGTCTCTAATCAACGGATCTCTTTGAATCCTTGTCATTTCTATAACAATAGGGTCTTTCCTACTTAATGCATCAGCAACCTTTTTTTCTCTTTCAGGGTGATATTTAATTCAACAATAATTGTTTTTAAGAAGTTCCAAAAATCTCCTCTATCTCATATTAAATTCCTTTAGTATGAATATATACTTCAAACATTGATGGTATGTTTATATATTACATTTCTCCCCATAAAGATAGTGCATTTATATCTTTAAAGAAAAAACTATTTCAGCTAACCCCATGTCATGCATTGGATATTTCTGCTCATAAGGATTCAGCGGTCAAGATTCATAAGCAATTACCATGTAATTTTCCATGAGGACATTACCATGCCCTTTAATATATTCATTTCTTAAAATAATGAACCCTTATCTAATAGAGGGTAGAGTTAACACGAGGGATGTAATCAATCTCTTCTTCAACTCTTGGAAACATTATTCACACTCCTTTTTCATATGAACTTGATCCCTTTTCGAGTTAACATGGTTAGTGAATCATAAAGTCATGAAATGTTTTTCACAAACCTCCTATAATAGTCTACTAAACCAGGGAAGCTACAAATCTTAGTTATTATTGTAGTCTGAGGCCACTCTTCTATAACCCTTGTCTTGGCTGGGTCAACTGAGATTCCTTCCTTGGATACAATGTGCCCCAAGAAAGTAACTTGTTGAAACCAAAATTCACATTTACTGAACATTCCAAATAGCCTATCCATTCTTAGAGTTCTCAATATAACCCTTATATGATCATCATTATCCTCATGAATTTTGGAATATATCAAAATATTATCAATAAAAACAACCACAAAGTTATGAAGTTAGTACTTAAAGACTCTTTTCATCATATCCATAAAAATATCAGGTGCATTAGTCAATCTGAAGTGAATGACAACAAACCCATAATTCCCATGTCTTGTTCGGAAGGTAGTCTTTGGAATATCGTATTTCTTCACCCTCAATTGATGATGACCAAATAAAAGATCAATCTTGGAGAAGAATTGAGACACAAAATATGGTCAAATAAATCATCTATTATTGGAAGAGTGTACTTATTCTCCACTGTGATGTCGTTACGTTATCTACAATCAATGCATAGTCTCATTGATTCATCCTTATTCTTCAAAACGAGAACATATTCTTCCCAAGTAGACACGCTTGGTCAGATAAACCCCTTCTCCAAATGATCATGGAGTTGTTTATTTATTTCATCCAGCTCTACATTTTCTATTCTATATGGGGTCTTTGAAATCATCTTGGATCAAGGCATAATTTCAACGGAGAACTCTACCTCTCTTTCTAGGGGAGGTCTAAGCAACTCCTTAGGAAATACGTCAATGTATTCCTAAATGATGGGAATATTATCTATTCTTATATTTTTATCCCCTTATTCATCTTCATTGATTTACTCCATAAATAATGCTATGGGTGGTGCTTTTATAAAAAGCTCGGGACAAGATATCTCTCCTTGGAAGATAATTGTATGCTTCCCCCTCAAGACAACTAATATTTCATTACTTCTTTATTTGATCTTATCATTAAACTTGGAGAGAAATTCTATCCCTAGTGTAGTATCGAATTCCATCATGGGAATGACTATTATATTTTTTATAAGAGTGTGCTATTTAAATTAAATAAAATAGTTTCTATACACTATTTATTCATGGATAATACCTCCAGGATTCTTGACTTATAACTCTACTTATAGAAGTTCATGAATTGATTCTCTATTATTTGCAAACATGGAGGAAATAAATGAATAAGTAGAAATAGAGTAAAAAAATTACTTATTAGCTTTGAGAGAACAATAAGAGGACCTACCACCACATCATTTGGAGGTCCAACTTCATCCATCATGACAGAAAAAGCATGAGCTTTACCCCTTGGCCTATGCTGAGGTTGATGTTTATTCCCCTCCACTACCCTTAAATTTGGAAAGTGATTGGAAAAGTGGCCAATTTTTCACAATGGAATCACTGGATGTTAGGTGGGTCCTACGCCATCTTCCCATTCTCATTACTATTGAAAATTTGAGGCTTCACTCACTACAATAGTTAAAAGAAATATTCTCATCTCTTACACACATGTAACATTTGCTACTCCCAAGCAGGAAATTCCAAGAATGTTTCTTCCCATATTTGTTGCATGTGGAAAGTTGCACTTTCTTTCCTCCTCTTCCTTAGTCAAAGCTCCACCCTATGTTTAGATCCAAATATCTTTTCTTTTCATTTGATTTTTGAGGCAGCTAAATCTCACTAAACTCCAATTCAACATTCATTACACCTCTCAACATATCCTCATAGTTTTCATAGTATCGATTGGAAATATTCTTCTGTAGATGGGGTCTTATTACACTGATGAATATATCAACAATTCCATTGGGATCCATCAAAATGATAGAGGTTTAGAAAGAAATTATTGTGATGTTCATCTCATAGATTTATACAGATTCATTTTCCTTCTACTTAAACTCAAGGAATTCCTTTCTCATTTTCATTCTCATTGAATGAGGGAAATATATATTAATGAATATTCTCCTAAACTCTTCCCACTCTATATATTTAATCTCCCCTCTTAGCCTCGTGTTTTAAATTAGTTTCCACAATTGATCAGCTTGTCCCTCTAACTGGTACACTGCTACTGTGACTTTCTCTAGTTTTGATCAATGAACTATAGAAACAAATATTTTCTATAGAGCTTATCCAATTCCCCTCAATCAATGGGTTGGTAGATCCATTTAACATTGGTGGTCATTTACACATAAAGTAATCAAGGATGGTGTTTACCTTAATGTTGAAAAAATTTATTTTTGCTTGATTTAAGTTATTTCTCATAACTTGAGTTAGCTGATTCATCATTCTCGTGAATATTTATATCTCGGCTTCAATCGGATAGTCTTCGGCGCATGGTCTGTTGTGATCACCATTTACATGGTTCCTAAAGTTTTTCACCATTTTCTAAAAAATGATAAAATTAATGAGAAATGTGTTTAAATTAATAATATTATAACTCTATAATAATTTTATGACTTAAAATATCATTCTTAAATTTTTTATTCATTAACAACAATTACATTTTCTATAAATCCGTCATAACAGTTCATAAAAACTTTGTGATTAACCAAAAATATCCCCCGGGAGTTTCAAACCAAGAGTGTAGAAAGGCCCATTATCGTGAACTATTTCATGTTCAAGTCTATCTCAATCTGGTGTTTTCAGGTTTTACCACAAGATACATCTGTTCTAGAGCCACATCCACTTGTTCGTATCCAGAAAAAGATTTATTTTTTCAAAAACCACTTACATAATATTTCTCCAAAATACCAAGAAGTTTTCCTATATTTAAATTTTTCTCAAGGGTTCTTCCAAAAGTGTTCAAATCTAAATTTTAAAAAATAACAAAATAATCCATTGATACTAACTTTGGCATCCTGACTTTTTATTACATAACTTTTCATTATATTTTATAAACAGATGATCTTTTAAATTTAGTGTCTTGGAAAAAAGAGAAAACATACATGAAAATATGAAAACATTTTTCTAATTAACATGAATGACTTTATAATAGGTTCATCCCAAGATAAATTACTCTATATCATAACCTGGGGAAATACATTAATGTAAAGGGTGAGTAGAAGGCCCACTAAGGTAAATAAGGGAAACAATTTACTTGTGATCTTGACGAATCACAGTAAGAACTTGATGAAATATATAAAGTAATGAGAAAGAGGAATATCATTAAAAAATTAAAATTAATCATAATTTTTAAATGTGTCTAAAACATTTGAGTGATTCATTCATAATCACATCAAAATGGTTTATCACCAACTGTCAAAAAAATTCCTAATATTATTCACCAAGGTATCATAAAACTTTTCATCACTAGTGATTAAATTCATTACCCAATACATTGGAGAACTATAAGGTTGTACACTTCATATTTATTAATTAACATGATCCACATAGATATTAATAAAACATCTCATAAATAATGAAAGGATAATAACATAAATGGGTTTCATTTCAAAATCATGGTGTTCTAGAAAGTGCTTAAAAACAAGATCCTTTTTTCCATTTTAACCTCATGAAAAGGGAAGGAAGGATTCATGTATGGTAAACCCATAATTAAATATAACCTTTTTACATTTATGTGAATACCCATGGATAATAAAGAGGTTTGGGTATTCATAACATAAAATAAAATAATTTCTCGATAAAAAGAGATAAATTTTAAACAAAAATACAACAATATAATGGGTATGAAACATGGTTTTAGAAAACAATAAAAAGAGAGGGTACATGGGTATACCATTAATAAATGAATCTTAATATATTAAATGGATAGAATAAAATTTACAGAATAGAATGGTATAAAAATATGAAATACATACCACATAAAAAAGAAACATGAAAAGAAAAGAGAAGTTGAGAGTTCCTTTACCTTGAATAGTGATTCATAAATCTCGAAGATCAGGACCTTGGGGGCTTTATAAAAAATTTTGAGGACTCCTTGGGAGGTAAAATAAACATAGCTTCTTGGAGGATAAATTTTAATTAAAGTAAATGAAGAAATGTGTGGTTTTTTACAGCAAAAGTGAGGGTGTTTTTTATTAATTTCTAAGGACACCTTAGTAGAGGTATTTGTAAAACCATGGGCCTTACAATGGTATTTTCCCATAGTATTGGCCACTTGGGACACAAATTATTATATTTTAATCCAAAATAGTTGACCAGTAGTTTCTATTACATATTACATCATTATAATTTCATTAAACAAACTGAAAACTCAAAACTGTATTTTTATTATTCATCAAAAAAACGTATTTTCAAAAAATCTCATTAATTCACCGTTACCTAATATAAATGTTATGAATCCAAAAATGACATTTATTTTATCATAATAATTCTATAAATATGATAAATTTAAATTTTATCCCTGGAAATACTTATTTATTAAAAATAGTAGCGGGCTAAAAATGCATAGTAAAATTTTTGACGCTTGCAAATAAAATCATTTCATAATTTATAATTAAATAAGAGTGTTTATATAACAATATTTAATTAAAATAAAAATTATTAATAGAAACATATTTTAATATAATAATTTATATATTTATGAAAAGTCTAATTTTTACCCAAAATGTCAAATTATCAAATTCCATCTGAATTTTTATGAAAAAGTATTCTTAAAACGAAAATAATGAAATTATAATTTTATTAAAATGAAGGGATAACATTTTAAGTAATTGGGGCCTCGACACATAACCCCTTATCACACCTGCATACGACCTAAGGGTGAGGTGTTCGACCGTGATAGACTCAAGGGGTGGCTTGTCTAACATAACTTGAGTGGTAATCTCCACTAACTTGAACTTATCTCATTAGAGATTTAGTTCAAGCTTAACATGTTAAAGCACATCTTGGGATTGGTCAACAGAGAAGCCCAAATGTACTTCCTCCCTCCCATGTTCAGAAAAATGGGCTTCATATAGCATGACTCTACAGGATGAGGCCATTAACTCTTCTTTATGCATTAATTAACCATTATCATTTCTTTTTATAACTCTAATTATAACGTAAAAATTATTATTAAGAGGATTGTTTCCATTAGTCATATTTACCAACAGTCATAATTAAGCAATGATCATACAATGGTCGAAACCCAAAGGTCACATTTCAATTATACGCACTTTATTATAAAATGGATATAGTTTTGTTGAGTATAAAATTATATAACACACATTTTGAGGAAACAATTATCATTCAAATATTTCAGGACATTACACTAAAAGTATCAAACTTCAATTTAGAAATATTTTATATCCATGTCTTAACATTTTTAGTCCCTTCAAAAGTAACAATTATTATCTTCTACATTCCATAAGTAGTATCACATTGAGATGCATGGTTGAATTCATCTTATCTGATTCCATAAATAATTGCATTCACATAACTTAAATTTAGGTTATATTAGCCTACTTGGGAAGTTTCCCAATTTTCTAGTTTATCCATTAGAATTTAATAAGTCTTTAAACACTTTAAATAATCATTGAAACAAGGATTATTAAAATATATTATCATTTGATATTTCTAGAATCCACAATTTTCACCATTTAAATATGGATTCTTGATCATATACATACCTTCTTTAAGGTCATCCACAAACATATTTCATTGTCTAGATCATTATCTCAATATTTCTATAGCTAAAACAAATATTCAATAGTTTACTCCTCTGATGTCAATTATTGTTCCATAATAAAGATGAAGACACGAGATAGGGTGAATTTTATCCTTTCAAAAACACTTGAAATTTTAGTATTGATCCCCCTTCTCAAATTGGAAAGTGATTTTTTCTCATTTAAATAATAGTATGTGCAATACAAATAAGAATAATAAATATTTGTTTTATTCTGTTTTGGGGAACAAAGATAACCTAGTCCACTCCACCAAAACTCACTCCATGAGCTTGGTGATATTAACTAGTAGATACTTTTCAAAGGGATCTAGATAGTTGAGTGTAGGAAACTAAAACTTATTAAAATTAATTTTACAAGGATTTATAATCGTATTAACAGCATTCCTTGAAATGATGAACATCCAAGTGTTTAGAACAAAAATAGATTGTATTTGGTTGGAAAAATCCACTTTGAAATCATTCAGATAAAAATAATTCAATTAAAATATGTGTAGATATTCATGGGAATAGTTGTCTATATTTATGACACTATCCTTATGAATAATATTTAAGAATTATATATTAAAATATTGAGATAACATAACAACAATAATAATAACTTTTGTAGCAGTAGGTCAAACACATTACAGCAGCTTTAACATATATGCCTCCAAAATGTAATCATTTCAAACTTTAACCAACTATAGCAGATAAATAACTTATTCAAAGAGTAGTATTTGTATAATATAAAAAACATCCTTTATAAATGGAAAAATACAATATAATGTTAAAGTAATTGATTCATATCATCGAGCTTTAGATAAATTGAGATGTCAAAAACCATCCCAAATGCCCTGCTACCATGACACCCAGGCCAACTCTAACATGGCTATGAGGGAATTCTTGATCCCCATCAGTTGGATAATATCACCTATAATTTACAAGAAATAAGAGGGAATGAATTTTCCCCATTCTAGGGGAACACAAAATATATGACTCAACATTATCAACACTATCAAAGGGAGAAAATACTTGAAATAAATAGGTAAAATGGTACTTGAACAGATCTATAAACATCCAAAAAGAAACAACAACATTAACCAAAAAACATTCTTAGAAATACCTATTTAATAAGTTAACAATATCTTTTTCAGTCATCGTCATCACCCCATAGTTACAATAATCAAGAACATCCACCACCTCTAAGTGACACTTTCCCTTCTCACAGACCTAGAAGAAGAAAATTGAATAAACCAAAGTAAAATTTTGGGTGTGATCTATAAATCATATTAGGGTCTCTCTAAGTGTTCCATAATATAAAAAATAATAATTACACCAGTTATACTTTTATTTAAAAGAAACTATATAAGGAATGGTATTTCATTCACATATTTTAAACAAAACATGTGTTCACATTCATAAAGGTGGTATATGTATATTTATATATCAAAACTATATTAAAATAATATTTTATATAAAACACTTATATAAATAAATTTTCATCAACTAAATAGTTTAATAATAATTTCCAAGTATAGTTTGTCAATAGATCATAGCACCGTTTAAAAAAGTAGTAGTATGTTAGTTCAAGTAATAGGATCCCCATACATATTATAATGATATGAACTCAATATTGGTGTCCATCCTCAAATAAATATACACCTTAAATAGGGGAAACCTCATGGGTTATCTACATAACCAAAGGGTAACCCTCTCAGGGGATCAAGCCACAATTCTTTAGTAAATGGTTTCATCGTGAATCTATTTCTAGGGGTCAACATCCTAGAGTTATAATCTTAGTTACCACTAACCACCTAGACTAACATGTTCCCCAAATAGTCAATCAATCATAAATTTGAAAATCAAACATTTCAAAACAACTCAAATTACAATTGCCTAATTTTCATTTTTCAACATGCCTTTCTCATTTCAAAACCAAAACTGGGGTTTTGATCAATTCATGTCATTTCAAATCATCTATCAATTTTTTAATTTTTTCTAAAAAACAATTTAAAATTAATTTATCAAATCAAATTTAAAATAAAGTCCCCATTTTCACAAAATACATCCCACGTTTCAATTCCACTTAAAATTGGGGTTTTCTTTCTTCAATTTCCATTCCTTTGAAAATCACACAACAAATCCTTGAAAATAAAGGTTTCTAAATCAATTATAATTTCATTTCAAATCAACCAAGAATTATAAATATTCAATAATAGGAAAAATCATCAAATTAAAACCTACATTTTATCACGCAGTCAACGACAACACCTGTAATTTGATCACCAATGAATAACGAGGTGAAAAGATCAAGAAGTGTAACCAAGAATAAAGATCCAACAAAACTAATTTTAGATCCATAAATTTCATAATGATCTATCGAACTATAAGTAATATATAAAGATATATCATAATTAACCACATGAGTGTATACCAACTTACCCATAGGAAATCAATATTGGTAAACCATGCTTCGATTCATGAAGAAAATGGATTTCATGAAACAAAATAGAAAGGGTTTGAGGATCCAAAATCAAATCTTATGAGCCTAAAAAGACTAAGGATTGGAGTTAGGGATAAAATAAGGTGATTAGGGGTTAAATGGATTTGTTATTTTGAAAACAGTTTTGAGGAGATTAAAACCCATGCACACGGTTTGTAGAGTAGGGCCACCCGGTTAGAAAAAATGTGTGCCCTTATTGTGTGCCCATGCTGGTGGGGTGAAAAGTTTCTCCTATGAGGTTTCATGTTTTATAAAGTCATGAAAAAACTATGAAAACCCTCACCACTATAGGGTGGAAAATTTACAGGCGAGAACTGCATAGTATTCACTAACTGTGCACTAACCATGCACAGTCCCATTGGCTTCCAAAATTTTCCAAATTCTCCAAAAAAAATCAAATAAGAAACAAGTTAAAGGAGATAAAAAATGGTTTATGAATACCTAAAATAAGGTAATGGTACGTTATAACATTCCCACCATAAACACTTTCTATCCCAAGGAAGCTCATCAAGAAGATTCCATATCAAATCGATGTTTCCACTACTCTCTCATAAATGACATTATATCCCAAGTATCATTTGAATTAAAAACTTACTACCATAGAAAATGGACCAAAGTTATCATCCTCCCATGAAGTACCTTTTTCTCTGAATCAAAAATTAGAACTGGATGCTTAGTCATTTATAAATCAAGCTCAACATAGAGATACTCACAACACAACACAATATAGGGTTCAGAAAGAGACTTCCAAATCTAATATATGTGGAACACATTGTGTATTGATGTTAATTATGGTGGAAGTGATAAATAGTAATTCACTTTTCCTACCCACTCAATAACCTCAAAATGTACAAAAAAACATAGTAGAAACATCTGAAATTTCCTAAGATGTCGATGACCCAAATGAGGTAAAACTATCAAAAACACTTATTCAACAACTAAAAACTATGTTGGTTTTCTAAAATGGTCAGTATAATATTTTTACTGAATTTTTTCATAACCTTTCTAAATAAAAAATGGAATATTTTCCATTGTTTCTTGGACCAAACTTAGCCTAACCAAATGACATTCTCCAATCTCTGACCAACAAAAAGGAGATTTACAATCCTGACCATACATGATCTCAAAAGGATCTATCCAAATTTTTGAGTAGTAATTAATTTTATATGAAAACTCAACTTGACCAAAATGGATGACCCAAGATCCACAAAATTCAAGAACCTAGGAATTAAGCATGTCCACAATAATCTATGAAACTCTTTCTATCGATACATACACATTCGGATGATATGTTATTCTCAAATGTACCTAAGATCCAAGTACCTCCTTAAGGCCCATCCAAAAACCGAGAAGTAATATAAGGATAACTATTAGAGTCTATAGTAGAAGGGAATCCATAGAAAATGAAAATATCTTACACATATACATTTCCAAAGTCCTCAACCATGGTTGTCTCATGAATGGGTAAGAAATTAGCTGATTTCATCAGCTGATCAATCACATCCTATATCTCATTATGTCTGATATGGGTATGTGGAACACAATAACGATGTCCTTAGAGATCTCGTCCCATTTCCAAATCAGAATGGGAAGTGGATGAATTAAATCCAATGGTTTATGGTTCTCTACTTTGACCTTATATAGGTATAACAATGAGAAAAAAAGGCAGAAATTTTTCATCTCATACATGGACACCATAATCATCACTACATATCATAAAACATCATAATGGTTCTAGGGTGCACCACCCTTTGGTAATTATGGAAATCCTCGATTACATCCTTATTTGTGGAAAAAGGAATAACAACATGATTTGAAAATATAAGAAACCCAAAGAAGAAAATTTCCACTCAATGGCAGTCTCCCCACAATAAAGAGATTCCCTAATGTTGCATAATTCATCATCAAGATATTTTTCCAGAATAATCCTATCAAGAAGAGAATATTTTAGCTAAAAACATGACAAAAAAACTTCAATCCCATATTCATAGACTTCTAAATGCAACTAAGAAAAAATTAGTCATTGTGTACTACTCTTCTGATGATTCTTTCATGAAATGGGTTAAAATTTTCCTGCTAAAATCATAAGTAATAAAATTTTCCATCCCTAGGTTGTAGATGGTGTCTGATTCAAAAGGCCTCATGTACTCCACCCAACTCCTTTAAGGAATTATAAAATCATTTTGAGAGAAGATATAACTCAAGATTTTGTGTTCCGAATTAATGATAAACCTTTCTAAAAAAATGTAATATATCCAATTATTAAGAAGATGAATCACAGTTGCGAGTTTGAGATCATGGGTCATATAATTATTCTAATGTGTCCTAAGTTATGTGGAGCCATAGGAAACCACATGATCAAACTTCATAAGAACACAAATCAAACCCAAACATGATGCATCACAAAAGACCATGTAGACCTATCTGGCCTCATGAAGAGTCAACAATAGTGTAGAAGTCAAAATAAATTCCACCTCAATAAAGTAAATAATAAATGTTTCATAATATAAGAACCTAATTCCCTTATAAGTGGGAAAAGTAATCAGAGAAGCCAATTTTGAGAAATATTTCAAAAAAATATGATAATATCACACCAAACACACAAAACCTCATATCATAAATACATTGTGTAGTTAGTCCCATGTAATAACAGTTTTCACTTTCTCAGTATCAGCCTAGATACCATATTGTGACACCACATGTCTAAGAATTTAACTTATTTAATTAAGAAAAATCATTTTGAATGATTTGTTTGAAGTCATTGATCTTTCAAGATTTCTAGGACTTCTCTCAGATGATGCACATGATCATCCAATGTCTTAGATTAATCCAATACTTCATCCACAGAGACTGGTATGAACAAGTCGAGGTACTCATGGAAAATACTATGCATTAAATCCATCAAAACTGAACGATCATTGGTTAGACCAAATGTAATGATAAGATACTCATGATGGACATACATACTCCTGAAGGAAGAATTATGAATGTCAGATTCTTTAATTCTCAACTAGTGATAACTAGATCAAAGATAAATCTTATAGGACCACTTTTCCTCTTTTAATTGGTCAAAAAATATCATCATTCTATGGTAAATGATACTTTTTCTTTACAATAAATCAATAGTTTTTTGGTAATAAACATAGAGGTGAAGTGTTTTATCATATTTATTGGTAAATAGAAATGGTTCCTCTAAAGATGAAACACTTGGTCATATAAATACTTTCTCTAATGGATTGTCTAATTGAGTCATTATCTCTTTCAATACTACTAGTTCCATAGAATAAGAAGGAATAGATACTCTCTAAGTACCATGTACTTAATCGATAGATAACACTACCTCTCCAACTAGTAGAATACCATAGAAATCTGAAGGGAAAATTAAGTAATATTGATGATGGCTAGAGGGATACCATCACTCAAATATTCCTACTCCAAGTAAAAACATAAAACACCAATATTACCCTTCCCAACTTTGGAAAAGATGGTCCGAATCTACTCGACCTCAGCTATCATTCTCCAAGAATGACATAGAACACCCTAGTTTGTGTAGTAAAGGAGACCCATCAAATATAACAGTCAATTTGCGAATTATTGGAAATCATCCAATTCATCATGATGATGGATTCCAAAGGTTTCATGTGAAGATACAAAAAATTCCTACTAGGACCAATTTTTGTTACATATAAAACATAAGCTGGAAAATAGAGATTGTGCTCTCTCTTGATTCTAAGGGGCTTGGTAATATTCATCACATAAGTCAAAATCATCAAAGGAAAATTTAGTTGGTTTATTATTTGATTCAATATAAAATAGTGATATCCACCATTATCATATAATTAACTCACTAAGGATTATTCTATAGTGATGGTACCTATCACATTCACTGGACTTGTATCAACATCCTATGGAGACTCTTCCACTATGTTAAGAAGCGTTGTTTTTTATGCTTATGGTTAGAACATCTTAGATCTTCAAGAAAATGATTTCACCACAATACGTTTTAAATATGATGAGTTCATTACGCTATGCAGAGTAGAAAAGACAATGAATATCTTTTATAAATTTCATGAGAAGCCACTAGAACTATAGATCTTTATCACTATAGTACACATGCCTCTCAAATTCCTAACCTTGATGAACGGAAGTAAAGTGAATGGGTCTCTTCCAGGATCTACAAGAGGTCTAGAAGATACTTTTTATCTAGAAACATTATGAGACTCCTCACACTTTCTCATTGCTTTAAAGGAACTCAGATAAATTACATTGGGAGAAAAACGAACTCCCATCAATGATGAATTTCCATCCATATCAAGCCCAACCATCAACACCATATCCGACATATTTTTATTAGAATCCAACTTCATCAAGAAAACCACAGATCAGATTTCATATGAAGGACCCATATCAAATATTTTTGCCTTTAGTTTCTCATTAGTCACCACCTTAGGAGAAAACTGAATAACCTCAGTAAAGTGGTTTTCATACTGATTCATGACTTTGTCACCCTACTAGAGTTTGAAAAACTCTATGGATCACGCTAAGACCATATATTTTTATATAATTGATTGGTGTAAATACATCAAAATACATCTAATTCCAATCCCTCATGCTTTTTCATCATCACCATTGAATTATACAATCTCTTATTAGACCCTTCCAACTTAAAGGTAGAAAATTGTACCTTAATAGTTTCAACCATTTCCAGGAACACGAAATAAATATATATCATTTTCAAACATTCCTCAGCCTCTTGAGGATCATTAGAACCTTGGAAAGTATGTCAATTATGGAAAACAAACTCTTGAATGTGATCAAGAGTTTCTCCTCTTAGAGCTTCTACTACTATAGATTGAATAGGAACAAGTGTGGGTGCTTTTCCTAGAGCTTAGACTACTCGCACCCCTATCTTGACTAGATTATGGTACACTGTAGGATTTGTTTTAAAATATTTTACTAGTATATTTTTCATATGACCTATACACATGTCTTTTTAGAGGCATGATACAATAACAAATAAATAAAAAATACTAAATACAACATAAAGGATACACCGATCAATGATACAAAAATATAAATTCCATATAGAAGAAATTTAAGATTGGAATTTCTACAAAATCATATCAAAGGTAGGGAAAAGACTATAATCAGATAAAACATTTCCTCAAACACACTTTCCCCAAACACCCATGGTGACTTTTGGCTCATTAAAAATTGAGTTGGCTAGGCACTCTCTCATAAAAACCTCCTAATTCTCACCATGATCTTCCAACCCACATATTGGCATCAAGGAAAGATGATTAACATGATACCTCTGAAACAAATTTGTAAAAATCCACCATGAATGACATGTTACCCTGAAACCCAAGATGGGAATGAAATGGTCAGAAGGTAATTCCTTATCCCCCAGTGTTGGAAACTAGAGACTATAATCATACAAGAAAAAATACTAAATGAATTTTCCAAAAAAAAAGTTAAAGATAAATGACCCAAGTCAGCATGCTTTACATTCCGAGAGGAAGATAGTACTATAAATAAAGAGTTAAGATTGTATTTTTATATATAGATAAACATACCAAAGGAAATAAAAACATCAACCACAAAAAAATTATAAACTCTAGTTTAAAAATTGGAAAATAGATTCACCAGTCATCATCAACACCCCGCGGTCCCAAGGATCAAGAACGTCCACCACCTCCATGTATTGTTTTCCCAATGCTTAGAACTATAATAAGAAAATATATAGACAATTAGAAGTAGAAGGTACGATTTAAGCTATAAAACCTAGTTTTATCTCACCATGTGTTCAATAATAGAATTCAATAAAATTAAACCAATTATCCTTTCATTAAAAGGGAACTAAAAAAGGCATGGTATTTCATTTAAATAATTTAAACAAATAAAATCTCACACTCCTAGATATGGAATATATATATATATATTAAAACTGGGAAAAAATAAAATTTTATGTAAAACACTTATATAAAGATGTTTGCATTAAATAAATAGTTCAATAATCATTGGAAAGTGTACTTAAGTCAACAAATAATACCACCATGTAAAAAAGAGCATGGATTTGTTAGTTTAGGTTATAGGATCTTGACACATCTCAAAATGATCTCATTTCAAGATAAGTGTGCACTCTCAAATCAATATACACCCCAAATCAGGTAACCATGATGGTCTATCTACACCCACAAAGTGGAACCCTTTCAAAAATTCATATTATATTTTTATTGAAATAGTTGTCATCATTAATCCATTTTTGGGGAGTTATGTTCCAAATGGGTTTTCCCATTTACCACTAACTACCTATACTAACATGTTTTTCAAACAATCAATCAATCAAACAAGGTAAAACCAAACATTTAAAATCAATTCATATTAAAATTTCCTGGTTTTCAGTTTTCAACATGATTTTCTCATTTCAAAACCAAAATGAACGTTTTCATCCGTTCATGTTATCTCAGATCATCTTTCAATTAAATCCATTTTTTTCAAAAAAAATTCAACATCAAATCAATTTTAAAATCAATCCACAATTTTTCAAAAATCCACCCCATAAGTCAATTCCATTTAAAATTTAGATTTAACTTCAAAAATTTCCATTCCATTTTAAATCAAACAGAAAAAAAAATTAAATCAGATTTTTTAAATCCATTAAAAACACATTTCAAATCAACCAAGGATTATAAGGTTCCAATTCAAAAGAAAAGTATTATATATCCACCAAACTTTTATCACACTTTCAAACACAACACTTACCATGGTATAATCCACAAAGAATGCAGTAAAAGAGATTTAGAAACTTAACCTTTCATCAAGATCCAACAAAAAAAATTAGATCCATGAATTGCATGATGGTATATTAATCTCTAAGGATGAGAGAAAGAGAGATTGTAAGAAACCACATGATAGGAGATCCTTTTACTTGGAAAATCTTTAATGTGGTCTATGATGCTTAGATCCACCAAGAAAAAGGGTTTGAGGAGCCAACATCTCCTATTAGAAGCCTTCAAAGACCAAGGATTCGATTTATGGTCAAAATAGAATAATTTGGAGTTAAACTATAGGATTTGGTATTTTAATAAAAATATCATGGGAACTAAAAATAATGAGAGTGTTTTTCTAGTTAGGTATGCACGGTTAGACAAAATGAGTGCCAAATCCATGACTCAATTCTATTAAGGTGCAGAATTTCTCCTAGGAGGGAACATAGTTTTTCAAACAATTTTCCACCCATATAACCCCTCATTGTTTGAGGTTTTATAGTTTGGAGGGGGTTATACATAGTTTTAAAAAATAATTGTCCCCATCTATTGGCTCACAATAGAGTACATGGTTTTCTAGTCAAAACTTCAGGGTTTTCCTTAAATTTTCTCCAACCACGCATAGCCCTTGTTGCTTCCAAAATTTTCCAAATTCTCCGAAAATGACCCCAAAATAATCCCCAAATTAAAGGAGATCAAAACAAGGGTCAATGAATACCTAAAATAAGTTAATTGTATATTAAATGATAGATAGACAAAAAATGTTTTATAAAACACAATAGTGTAATCAAAAATATCAAATAAGAATAAATAAAAAACCCAATTTAATTCTTGTCAACTATATTTGGAAGAGTTTCCATATAAATAGTTATCTTCAAATTCTCAATGTATTTAAAATTTTAATTATTTAATCCACTAAAATTTATAAATTCCCTTAGAAAAATTACTGACTTAATCGATTGTTAAAGACCTTGAAAAGTGTCATTTGAATCAGTTTATCTAGATATTTCTTCTAGAAAAAATATTGAAATATAAAAAAAAATCAAAATGTAAATCCCAGAAATGACTAATTCAATTTGGGGATAACTCAACTTGAGGATTATTCTGAAACTATATTTTCCATCATTTGGTTGATTCCAAATATATAGTTTTATAACATGGAGTATGATACCAACATGTAGTTAATTATGTTAGGTGCGTACAAAACATGATGTACTCAAAAGTAAGTTTCCTTAACAAATATTCAGTTCCTGAACATAACATTCATCTCAAATGTGAGTTTCCAAATGTAGGGTTGGATATGAAGGTTAGGTTTCAACATCAATTTTGGAATAGTTTTTACAGCCTTCTTCAAATTTTCCATAATACTTTGAGTATTAAAAAACTAAAGCCTACATAAATCTAAAAAAATTAAAAAATGAATTTCATTAAATATAAACATAAAATACACTCAAAATAACATTATTAATAATTAATGAGTGTGTTTTTGTGGATTATATTCAATGATAAATTAATGATAAATTTTTTAATCAACATTTGCATGTCTAACAACTTCCAATGGCTTCATAAATTCATCAGAAATCTCAAACCATATCAAATGAATCTTCACAAAAATTTTACCAACCAGACTATTAGTAATTATAGGTCTAGTTCTTCCAAACTAAGTTTTCTCCCTTAAACAATTTAAACTTCTTTGAAAAAATTGAAATTCAATTATAGAAACAATTTTTTCAATGTTAAATTGAAAACAAATTCTTCTAATTGATCCACCTATTATAAATGGTATAGATAGTGATTCTCCAACATTCATCACTTGTAATATGTAATAACAAGGATGAAAATAGCCCAAAGTCAGTGGTCACTTAATTAAATTGGTAAAAATACTAGTTTTCAAATCATGAAGGACCAATTAGTTTAGTAGTTTTTGAAAACCAAATACATACATGCTACCCATTTTTCATTGCAAGTAAAACATTAAAAATAATATTGTAAAACATTCAGAATCCTTGAAATCATTCAAAGGATTGTCCATCATATCTTGGGTAAAGGAAACAAAATGAGGATGAGGTAAAATACTCATTAAGGATTACATACAGTAGAATATATCTTGAGTCAGTGATTCATAATCTATACAGGAGGGTAAAGAATAGAACACACATTACTTTTAATCAATAACTTGTTTATCCTAAGAATATAAAGCATAATCATCATGGAAATGAAAATAATTGGAAACAAATTTTATTTAATAAATAACTTGTGCACAATATGAATCCACAGATAAAATCATAGTGAAAATATCATGATTGACAATAACTAGATTATTAATGAATGAAATGCATAATATTTAATGACATGATCTCATAAATCAAGGTATATATACTATCCAAACCATTCACAACACCATTTTATCATTATTTACATAAACCCATTTAATTTTTACAACTAATTTGTCTCATCGGACTTACCAATGCATCAAGGGACAATATAATGTCATGCCCCACCCATCATTGTAGGTCTTAAGCATTCCTTACATATCGAGTGACTTATTTATTTCAGGAATCAATATGCCTTATCATAAAATATCCATATTGGCTAAAGGATATGGATTTTTCAATATTTCCATCATTTAATCAAATAACAATCAAATTAATCATAGTGTGTAAAAATGGTATATGATTTCAACAATAATCATATCTAGCATTCAAGAATATAGATGTTTAAGAGAAATGTAACATTAAATGATCCCAACTAAGTGACTTTTTCAAAGGATATTATCATTAGAACATATATAAAATAGTGAATAATAAATGGATGTCATCATTTATTAATAAAAGTATAATAAAAATATCATTAAATATATTTTTTAGGATAATATTTTTATCACTTTGAAAATCAATTTTAAAAAGAAACAGTGAAAATACCAATGAATACATTTTATTTGAGAAATAACCTTATAATCTTGTAATGTAATCTTATAATAATTAATACATAAAGATATTGGGAAAATAAACTCATTCTATATAAGTTTAAAAAATCATTCCTTCTATATTTTTTGTCAGAAGAGTCTTAATGTACCTCATTTGGGAAACAAAAAAAATATTTCATTAAAACTATTCTGTAAAAAGTTAACCATGGTTAAAATTGAAAATAAAATTTATTAAGAGAATAGTTAAAAAATTGAAAAAAACCTTTATAAAACATGATCATGGAAGAGAAATATTTCGCAGCACAGACATAAACCTATGAATTCCTGAATAATGATCAGACTGTGTAATAAACCAATACCACGTTAGTAACTTTTGAGTCGTAAGACACGTGAAATAAATAAATTCAAATGAATTTATAAATACCATGAATACAAATATATTCCTGATATAATATATAAAAATGTTAGTATATATACCATAAAATATAAATAAGTGGTTAATATGGAATATGTATCATAGAAGTAAAAGCTAGATGGGAAACCCTTACCACACGCTTCCCTTTAGCTGAACTTGATTTAAAATACCATATAATGGTTTTAAAAAATTATTAATTTATACCAGAACCATATTTATATTTATAATATCATATTTTATCATCTTATATCTTCTTATTTCCAATTTCTTAAAAATATTTCATTATTACCCTTGTTTCGGGTGTTAACCGCTTCATTTTTCGTGTATGTTTAGTCATGTAAGTTTAGATTTAGGTGCATTGGATTTAGATTCATCAGCTCCGAAATGTTATTAATTATATAATTATCCTATTTAATTATTTAATATATTTTTATTACCATTATTGTAATTTTGACAAGAAAAACTTTTTTTATGCCTTAATAGAGACGGTAGACCGTACTTACTCATGAGTGATAGTATCATTCCTTTAATGGTGAATGGGGAAGTAAATGGATGACATATTAATTTTACGTAATAAATATCATGTCATAATTATCATAGATATCCAATTATTTCATCATTATGAACATCCAATTAATTAGTTTATGAAAAATAAATTGCACCACTATGTGGAGACGGTAAGTTGAACGTACACACGCTCGATGATTTAGATTTTCATATGATGGATAAAAGGAGGAATATGGTTGTCTCATAAAACTAATAATGTGTTATAAAATAGATAATAAAGGATTTATTAATTTAGTATGGAAACAACACATACATTGGATGTATAAAAATAAATAAACATAAAAGAGTTAGTAGAGACGATTACCACTTCTTCGGTAAACTTCCTTCAGATCTCTTCTCAATGGATATTGGGTTGTCTTTTGGAAGGATAAAACCCTCTATAACTTGGATAAGGATTTTTAGAAGTGGAATAGTTATCGTTTTTTGGATATATTTGGATCAACGTGGTGTAAAAGGTGAAGGAATGAGTTTCCATATATAATTGAAGTGAGGGAAACTTTTAGAATTTCTAAAAATATAAAAATATAATAAAACTATTCTGGATCCAATGCTTATAAATGTCATATAAATTCATAGGGGATTTAATTTTAGACCATATATTATCCTATTTTTTCTTATTTAATGTTTTTATGATTTTTCAATAATATAATAAAATTTTAATCCCATAAAATATCATTATTTTCAATTTTGATATTATTCATTACTTTGACTTTAAAAGCATCAAGAAAAGAAGAGAAATTAAAAAAACCCTATTTTATTCTATCCTAAACATGAAATATTATACTATATAATTCATTTATCCCCTTAAATATCTTAAATTATGAAAATTTTAATATTTTTAATAACATTAATTTCATTCTTCGATTACCTAAATAATTACTCTATCAACATTTGGCAAGAATTTACGTTTATTATATATTCACTAAAAACTAAAAATAAATTAACATTATATAGATATATATTTTATATTTCAAAATACTACTTTTTATTAAGCATAACATGTGGCTAACTCCATATTAAAAATATTACACTTATTAAAAACAAGAGTGAGACATGTTTGACTTTTCATTAAATAAAATAATGTACAGGTCATTATCTAATCAAATAACCCCAAAAGGTTATAAATTCACCAATTATATGATTATGGTCAATATATACTCCTAAAATAATATTTATGAATTTTTTTTGTTATTTTATGCTTCTTATCATTTATTTTTTACATATATTACTCGAGTTACCCTTTATTGTTGTAATAAAATTACTATGTTTACTATTCACATTGACCGAAAATAAAGGGGCCTAATTAATAAATTTAGACTTCATGATTTAAAATAAGAAATCAATTTTTAATAATTTAAAACATATAAGTGGAATAATTTAATTTAAAGTTATATAGGTGTATTCTGGTGACAATTTGTTTTTAGAAAAATACACATTAGAAATATAAAATGCTTTTACGATAAATTCAAGTGTAAAATTCATTTAACACACATTATTGAATTATTTTACATAAAAATTAACTAATAAAATTTTAATACTAATACAAAACTATAATTTTAATTTTTAAATACATTAAAATAAAAATATAATTTTCAGTGAAAATAAGTATTTATTACTGTCCATTTAAAAATCAACTTTTATGAAAATTCACAAAAAAATTATCTTTAGATAATTTATAAATTCTAATTTAAAAATGAAGTTAATTGTTTCCAATAAATTTTATATAAATTATATAAATTAATGATAATATTCACTCATAATAATATTAAAAACACAATTTTGAAGAAAATGTATTTTTTTGAAGGATAGAATGAATTAACTAAAAATTGTGTGATTATATTCTAAATAATTTTTCAATAAATTTATATTGATTGGGAACTTTATATTTATTTCATAAATCTATTAATCATATTTATACCCACCAATTTAATGTATAGGTTATAATGGTCACAGAATTATATTTCTTTGTTCGTTTAAGCTCGTTGTTGTGTATCTTGTTCGTTATGGACATTCTTATTTAAAATATCAGGATATTGCGTCATAGAAATAAAAAATATCTTAATAATACTCAAATTTATTTAATTACATTTAAATATATCCAGTCGTGTATTTAAGGGAAGTATCACTTTCATCAAAATCATTTAACCATGCATATATGGGTAGCCTAAATTTCCCTTTGCAGCATGAGATAATTCTCTTTTGTATGTCATTGTAATACAACTCATCATACCTTAGCACACATTGAATTTATTCATATTGAAAAAAAACAACTCAACATTCTTGAAATCCATGGTCTCTTCGATTATGTTATAAGAGAACTAAATCAATTATGATAGTAAGAATATAACTTCTTAGAATCATGTATAACAATTTTTAAAATTGGTTTAACAATTTAAACAAAGTAATACAAAATAATTTATAATATAAAAATTTATAACTATGAATTAAACTAGGAATAAACTAAATAAATGGAAAATTAAAAAATTTATACATGAGATAATAATTTTCTATGAAACACAGAGTCAAAACATTTATAAACACTTTATAATCAAACCATGCATTATAGACATTTGAAAATAAGATAATTGTAGACACTTTATATTATTAATCAATGTGAACTATTTCATATTAATCATTATATGGAAATTTAATTAAATTATTATATAAAATGAAATATAAACATTTTATATTCCAAAATTATTATATAAAAAATTATGATAAAATAAATATCACATATTAATTATATAAACATTGATCATATTAATTATCAAAACTCCTTTTGATATGGTTTAAATAGTTTTTGAAAGAAGGCCTTTTAATATGATCAATTCAAATTAAACATTATTTAGAATTCATAATTTTATATATAAACTCTTATATTAATATATTTTTCATAATTTATAAAAACATTATAAATTATACTTATAATTTCAATATAAAAAATATATGTCTATAATATAAGCCTTGTAATATAATTTGAAAACAATATTTTCATATTTATAATTAATATTATTGAATTTTTATTTATTAAATTTTTCAGGAATATTTGTTAATTAAATAAAAAAAATTAATTATTAATTATTTCATATAAAATTAAATAAAATATATATCATGAAATTTCATATCAATGATTTATGATTATGTCATAAACCATATTATTCAATTCATAATTCAAAAATGGAAAATTAATTTTTTTTTATGCTTATCGTACTCTATGATAATTATATGTCGTAATCCCTAACATATATTATTGTTTATTGTATTTCATGATAGATAATGCTTCGGTTATGATATCATATCTTTCCTCTAAGGAATCAAGACTTAAAATAACACTTATATCGTATAGGTGATATATGGATCTATTTTTTACAACATGGAACATGTCATCACACATCACAATTCTCTATATCATACACTATGGTATATCAAAAATCGAGGAAAATAAACTCGGTCACTACCTTCAATATCCCATATCATTAGATGTGACTTTATCATGAACAACTATATCATGTGGATTATAGGCAGCCAAAGTTCAAATATCAAATTATTTTAAATTGTACAGATTATTACAAGCTAAATGATTTCAACATTCTTAATTTTCTACTTCATTTCAAAAATTAAAAAACAAAGCACTACTTTGATACCACTTAAGGGTTGTTATGTATTAATAAACACTTAATAAATGCAACAGTAACAATAAAAAACCCAAATCCCAAGAACAACAATGTAATAATCTTAAACCATATTTAAATAAAGTAAATAATTTGAGTACTTTTCCGTAAAGTTGGTCACTACTTATATCATCATCCAATTATTTATAAATATAAAAAAGATGAATACATTATACTCCTAACACCATAGTGTATCCATAGGCTAATGTGAATCAACTGAAATTTAGGTGGGACTCCCTTCCATCCATGGTATGCTACTACATCTCTTAGTAAAAGGAGGAAGACAAAAAGTGGTTCGATAGGGAGAAAATATGATAATAAAATCTTGTGAAGTGATCATGTAGAAATCCATACCCTCTCAAATCCATATACTTCATTAAATAATCTATGAGGACACACATTAACTCCCATCAATTTACTTGTACATATATAATACACAAGAAAATGGCATGCCAGTTATAACTTTTATAACCCTTTCCAATTTTACTCCCCAAATCTTTACAATATGAAATGATTAATTAATGATAACTTAGTTTACATGGAAATATTACTCGAATATTAATAATTAATGTTCAAACACCATATTAATCAAAATGTAAATTTAATATTATGCTACAATTAACCCATTACAATTTACCCCTAAATGAGAATACAGAAGACTAGTAGTAGTATACTAACCATTATTTATGATATACCCTTATCATATAATACAATATAAAGGATTTAGGGCATATCTCATTTAATTATTCCATTGAATAGTGTTTCCTTGATGAGCATGTTACTTTTTTATATAAGTATTCCAAAAAAATATAGGGACCTAGCCTTAATCATTACGTAATATTATGTTTTAAGTCAAGAATTCATTCTCCTACATATGATGAGATTTTCAATTTTAGAGTTTTAGTGAATTAGTTCAGAACTCATATATAAAAAACCATAAAATACAATGTGGACACTTGATTAGTATCCATTTTCCGAATTATATAAAACATTTAAAATAAATCATGATTTATTTTCATGGAAAATCTCTAAAATAATTAAATGGCTTTTTCCTTTCCCTTGACCATCCATAAACCTTATGAAAAACATTTTAAAACATGGGATAAGCACAAAAATCTCAGAAAGGGACATAAAGAAATAAATACAATCTCTCATCCAATGAAAAAGAGAAAAAATGATATACTTTTTACCTATACATTCAATGTTCAATTATTGTATGAAATAAAACACATTCACAAGAAAAATACACACGTTTTTCTAAAATAAATCCTTTAAAACCCATATTAAGTAATTAAAACTCTTTTTATGTGACTTAGAACATTATATTCAAAAAACCATTTTAAACCCTTTTAATTAGAATAAACATATAACTGAATTCCAATATAATCATTACCCGGTTCATTGGATAGCTATAAATGCTCTCACCCTTTGTATATTCTATATCAGGAACACCTATTTTTTATGATCTATAATGGAGATCAACCCTTCATATAAACTATATTGATCTCACCCATGAGCTATAATGGGGCTCAACACTTCATATAAGTTGTATAGGGATAACCCAATTAATATAATGCTAAAGTTCCATATCATGAATAAAAAAATTATTCTTGCACTTTTCCATCATAAAAACCTTAAAAAAAGATTTTAGACTCATAAGAAAATTGCATTTGGATATCAAAATACCATTTTATTTTAGAAATCCATTTTGGATATTAAAATATCCTTTTCTTTTGAGATCCCATTTTCAAAACCAAAATACCAAAAAAATGAAAAGGTGATTTTCTTTGAAGAATACATAGAAGGTTTCAAAGTAAGCTAAAAATAAAATAACGGTCATGGTGGTGGAAAAAGTCATTATCACTATAAACATTAAAATAGAACATTATTTTTTTTGTCAGAAAATTCTTTATAAAACATGTAAATGGATTCTATTTGAAAACCTTTGAAATAAAGTAAAAGTGACATAAAAAGTAATTTATAAAGATTTCATTTCTATTTAAAAACATTCATTAAATCATTTTAAAAAATAGAGACATTAAAAAACATTGTCACATTGGAATAACATTCATTGTAAGCCCCATGGAAGAAATATTAAATATAATGAGAATAGATAACCTCATAACATAACATGTCAAAGGGTCCCTTACCTTAAGTCAAACTTGTCACATGTATATTTGTATTCCTGAATAATAAACATATGATAATTATTTTCTCTCCAAATAACTTTCATAATTTTATTAATACTTTTTATCACTTATTACCATGTTATATACAGTTATATAAACAATTAATTTCACGTTATATGTTTTGACCATATTTGGCTTATGTGTCAAAACTAAATTTGGTAAGTTGAATATGGTCATAGATTTCATTATTTAAAAAAATACATAATAATAATAATTACACATTTACCAAATTTATACATCAATTATACTTTTAATTCTTATCTTGAAATATGGTTTTTAGAAATGAAGTTTTTTTCAATCCTAGAGAAGTTAGGTCGTACAAACACATGAGTATCATTTCTATTTTCCAATGATCAATATAGAAATAAAGTATATAATATATTATATTTCCATAATGATAATTATATCATAAATAATAACATATTATTTATTTAAATATACTTATATATATGACGCATGTGGCGTGGTTATGAAAATTGAGTCACATCAGTTTTTAAAGGTAGTAATTTATACATACACGAATGACATTATCACTCTTTCGGTGAGTAAATAAGTAATAAATAAAATGTTATATTATATTTTAATAATAATAAATATGACATGAATATCATAATTATTTCATTTATATAATATATAATTATTATATTTACCCTTATTACCATCTATGTATAGCTTCAGTGCAAAACAATCACATCGCTTTGTGAGGTGGTACTCTATAGTACACAGAAGTGAAGTTATCATATCACCTACGAAATCGAAAGCAAAAAAAATTATATATACTATAATGAAAACAAATTGGTATAATTGTTTTCAAAATATTATATATAATTTATATCCATCATCATTCCCAACCATGAGTGGTGGTAAGGGAAAAATGAATGACATCAGTTCGCAGTGTGGCAGTCCTCCATACACAAGAATTATGATTTCATAACCCATTTAATTAAAGTGGAGATGGTTGTTGGGAATGGAATTAACATAGAAACATCTCATTATATCAAACATGTTGATTTTATTATATCATCAAAGTATTATATGAATTTAATTAGGTGTGGGAGGAAATAAAAAACCGCTTGTTGATGACTGTTTCCTTTCCTTTATGTATCCTCCTTAGGTTTTCACCAAAATCCCTCCTAGGTTAGATTTATGTTAAAATAAGTATTATAAGATTATATTATTGAAGTTTTGAATGAATATTCTCAAGTATTTTATGAACAAAAATGGTTTAATGGTGAGAATAATAGGTGAGATGGGTGGCCATTTATTAGTGAATAGAGTGGAACACTTGTAATTTTTCTCAAATACTCATATGTACCGACATTGTATTCATTCCAAAAAACTATAAAATGGTAAATTATCAATAATAAAATATATAAGGTATAAATATTTTCATAAGTAGTTTATTTAAAAAATTTTGGGTCATTTTTTACCTTTATCTTCTTTGTTTAACCCCCAAGTGAATCCATTTTTACCAAAACCATGGTAATTAATTTTTACTATTTTCAGTATTCATTATGGTAAAAAATTAATTTAAACTTATTATAAATTAAAAATTATAAACATTAAAAATATAGAATCCATTTTTAAAAATTAAAATCACATAATTGGAATTTTTTAATTTAAAATTAATCCCACTAATACGGTGAGATAGTGGGTTTTTATAGAGAAAATGTTCAAAAGTTTACAACTTTTTTATGTCAAAAATCAGTATTAAAATGATTATGATTGAATAAATTATATTAATTGATATAAAATTTAAAAAATTTTACTTTAAAACAAATTCAAAATATAATTTAACATTATAACTAATTTAAATAAAAATAAATTTTCCAATTAAGATTAACTATTTTTCAGTATTCATTAAAAATAAACATTTTCAGAAAACTTCCCAAAAATTATTGCAAAGATACTTTTGACAATACTATTTAAAAAATTAAATTTATTTTTTGAAATAAAGTTTTAAAAATAACTAAAAATAATTTTTAATTATTCGCACAAAGCGTTACTAAACCATCTTTTAGAAAAAAAAATCAATTTTTTTTAAAAAAAATCCTTTTCATTAAAATGGTTCTAATATTACCTCTAATCAATAGATATCATTTTAATTTATTTTTAAACCATATAAGATTCATAATTTAGTAATTAATATTAATATCCTCTAATTTAACTGTTATGTTATAATTTAAATGATTAAATAATAATATTTTAATAGAGTATCGAGTTTCGTTAAACTCTGTGTTGCTTGCATTGAAAGATATCAGAGAGATTAAATTTATTTAAAAATAAATATATCGTATATTAGGGTGTTGTATTCATTTATAATCTTAGTATTCCATATCGTTTACACTATCAAATATAATTTTCTTCTTTTAAAATATTGGGGTGTTACATCCTTCAACCTTGAATAAATTGAAACCTCACAATTAGAACCTTATCATAGTAATAAAAGGATGGAAATTTGAAAATATAATTGTTAAAAACACACATTTTAAATTGGTTAATAAAATAACCTCTTGATAAAAGATAAAGGGAATTACAAGGTTCATATGTAATAAAACAGGACTTGGTTTCTATGTAGGACGACTTTGGTGAATAGTGAAGATATATACATGGAAGAAAATAAAAAATAATTATAGAGAGTGACTAATATAATTTATGAAAAATAAGTGATTGATAAATGGAATTTTAGGGCTATAAAACCATAAATCTTTGATGATCTAAAATACCATCTGATTCATCATTTATAAATTTAATATGATAAAATATTTGTTTCAATGTCATTTTCCTAATGTTGAGGAATTATTTTACTGTCTAAGAGTATAAGGAAATATACTAATTTGTTGCATTTTTATTTCATAAGCATGATTTCAGCCTTTTTTGCTTCGATCAATTTACAATTCAACCTTAACTCTAATAAATGAATATCCAAAAATAAATTTTTTATTTTTGAAACAATAAAATTCACTTTTAATGGATCCTATGATTCATAAAAGAGTGCCAAGTATTTTCTTATGTCTCTACCCATTTTCCAAAACCTATATGGTTAGCACAAGTTATCCAATGTAATAAATTAATCTCCATGCTTCAAAGCTTACACCATTTTTTCATCATTAATATTTATTTTTGAAATTTTTTAACAAAAAACAATGTCATGTTAACCAAAAAACCACAGAGGCCAGTGGGAAGCATAAAACCCTTAACATCATTCGGTCATGGATTCAAGCCCTATTGACTTGATGAATGCAATATGTTTTCATATAGCATGTGGGTTTTCCTTTTTCCAAACTATGTTAATATTATTTTTATAACATTGACAAAAAATTACGGACATCCTTGAAATAAAATTATTCATATAATAACATTTTTACTATAGTTTTCAGTACATCCATTTTTTCACAAATTCTAAAAAAACCGTTTTACTATTTAAAATATTTCATTAATTATTATATTAACACAAAATATTGAAAATAACTTTAAACTTATTTCTATAAAATGTAATGGTATTATTACTCAAGAAGCATTTTCCTCTAAAAAATATGCTTTAAATATCAATAAAACTCAATAAATTTCTCCCAATGAATTTCAATTACTTAAAACATAAAAAGATGGTTCTTTAAAACATTCAACATGTGATAAACATTCAAAAAATACCATTCTCCCTAGAGATATGACCACTTCACCATATGGATCAAAATAAACTATAATAGTGAAAAATGATTTTCCAATCAATTTTTACTTCGGATCTTAATGATTTCCACCCTTTAAGTAACTTTGGACACACAATATAATAATTTCCCAACTCATTTCAGAAGAAACATCTCATCTTCATCTTTATATCATTTATATAATTCATGGATTATTTGGGACACTTTTATTTGCAACCGCAGACCTAGTAACCAAACCAACCACACTAGTAACACTTTATAGATCATGACATACATTCCATGAAATTTATTTTACCACATTTGGAGCATGTTTGGAACTTACCCCTATGCTTATTAGTGTGTTTATTATCCATTTACTACCGCTTTGACAATTTCTTACTTTTTTCATATTGTGGCACATATGTTTTGGAAAACATCATCCCAAGTTTTTCATCACAATGAAAACAATTCTCATAACTTCTAAATTTTTCTGTAGATAAATCTCTTCATTTTCTTGGCTTAAATCCTAATAAAAATATATTAATTTTATTATCAAAGTCCCAAAAAAATTGGGTACATACCTGGCCAACCTCATATAATGTGATTCATATGTGGACACCAAATCTTCATCCTTTTACCTCGATTGAAAGAATTGTCTCTCCATCCAAAGTCGCACAACCTTAGGTAAATATTTTGCAAAGAAAATATTACTAAAATATTCCCATTCCATACCATCTTTGTCTTTGGTATTCTTAACCAAACACCACTATCGATCAGTTTCACCTTCAAAATGATAAACAGAAAGAGTTACCTATTGATATTAGGAACATCCCATTATTTCAAATATATTTTCTAGATAATTTATCCATCCTTCAGCTACCACTAGGTCATATGATGTATTAAATGATGGTGGATGTTTCCCTATGATATGCCCCACAATAGACATGTTTCATCAGGGTATATTTTGTTCTTCTCTAGTAAGTATACCACCCCCATTTATAGCTTGTGTCAACTGAACCAACACTGCAAAAAAACTAATTTTTTACCATTCCAACCAGATCAGGATGTTGATTCAGAAGGATATTTTCCTCTCAGATTCTTCCCACTTCATATTCACTATTTACTATGTGTAACCCATTATTAATAGTCATATTTTAGATCAAGAAACATGGTAATCTTAAAATTAAATATCATTTCAACTTATCCAAAATGTAAAATCTTTCAAGGCATGATATTAACATTGTCTTTAATTATTAATTTATCTAAAAATACCATTGAAAACACCTATAATTAATAGGAATTAAATGTTAAATAATATTGAGTTTTAAGTAAATAATTCATTCTCTTAATTTTTACGATCTTTTCATGCTTAGATTTTTAGATAATTGGGTCATAACTCATACATAACAAAATGATAAAATACAAAGTGGGAATAATTTATTAGAATTCCATTTTTATAATATATAAGTTTTAAAATAAATCCATATTTATTTTCATGGAAAATCTCTAGGACATTCAACCTGACTTCTTCCTTTCTCATCCCCATTGTTAAACCCTGTGAAAAAACATTTTAAAACATATAATGAGAAGAAATGATCAGTAAGGTACAAAAAAAAAAAACGATTAGTCCACTAAAACATAAGAAAACCAACATAAAATTTACCTATACCTTAAGTATTATTTGAGTGTATTAAATAAAACACTTTCACATGAAAAACACACACATGTTCTTCACAAAAAACCGTTAAAACTATAGAAATAAATTAAAACTATTTTTCAATGACTGAGAGAGTCATATTCGTAAAACCCTTTCAAAAACATTTCAATTAGAATAATCATATATTAAATTTACAACAGAATCATAACCCATTTAATAGGTGAGAAATAATAGGGATCACACTTTATATAATTTATATTGGGCTCACCCTTTTTTCATTATCTATAATCTGGGTCAAACCTTTCTATAGGCTATATCGGGTTGACTGGGAGCAATCATGTGGTTCAACCCATCCTATAGGCATTATCAGGCTAACCCGTTTCATAAAATATTCAAGTAACTTATCATGAGTAAATACATTTTATGTATGTGACTTTACATCATTAAACATTTTAAAAAAACTTTTAAATATATAATAAAATGATTTTTGGTTATTAAAATAACCTTTCTATTAAAATCCCATTTTCAATATAAAAATAAACTTTTCTTTCTAGGTTCCATATTTTATACCAAAATGTAATGTCTTTTATTTTTCATTTATTATTTTTGGATATTATATGGGTTAATTTTGAGACTAGGTGTTGAGACAGTGTGTGATTCTGAGACCCGGTGTTCCTAGAATAAAAATATATTAAATATATTAAATAACATGCATGTGTTTTTTTCTTGAAAAAGTGGAAGAACTTCTAAACAGTTAATCAAATTAGAAATCTAAGGGAACTTATGAGTTTAAAAAGAGGGGTTTACCCTAGGAATGGTGTAACATTAGGCTGTATGGGTCTTTGTGCAAAATTCATCACGGGTGAAGAAATAATAAATTAATTGTAATAAATTATTTTATTTCAAATTCTTAACACAATGACCGGTTAGCCATTAAAAAGGATATTATGTCAGAATTATAGGGTTACCCACATAATCCTAGATCCTCTGGAGAACTGTTGAAGATGGAGATTTTAGGATTATCCCCTAAGTGAACGATGATAGATCGTGGATCGATGATTGATGCTCACCATTTTAGAAAGATCATCTTTCTGATAGCAACACAAAAATCTTTCTTCTCCAATGATCAATCTACGTTGAGGTAGGGAATTTTTTTTATTTCTTCCCCATTATTTATTTCTATAACTAACTTTTACTAATCAAAGAATATATTGATCCATGATTCGATCATCTTGAGGGATGGGTATGATTGTGGGGTTTATCCAGATAATTTTACATTGTGGTTGTTTATTATTTTATTGATATTCCAATGGAAATGAACCGATATTAACTGGAAAATCAATCAAGGTTTATTTCTCTATATTGTTCTTGTTCTTTTCTACCATGATTCACCATTCATCGTGGGTGTTATACATTAGCTCGTGGTTCAAAATTTTATTGAACAATTGAACATTGTGCACTCGTTTCATGGTGAAACAATCTAAAATCATAGATTCAGGATCAGCATGTCATGAAGGTGTTGTGATAAAGGGACTACTGAAGAATTGAATCATGAGTGATAACTGATTTTTCATTCTTCTACGTAGAGAAAAGAACGATGCTAACCTTGTTTTCCAAGCAGATTGAAGGTCTGAATCTTTTTTATTCAATTACAGCATGACTTAATGAGTCAGGATAAATAATTTCATGGAAATGAAACTATCGGATTGATGTCTGGAGCATCGGCTAGGACAAGAATAGGAAGAACTTGGGATTATGGAAAATCCAAATCCATATAGCACGTAATTTTGGATTACATGGTGTGTGGACCCATTAGTAGCAGTTTTGGTTTTTGGTATGGAGATACGTATCAAACAATATTTTTGGCCTCCATGTTATTTAACCTCTCCCCAAAGACTCAGCGTGAACCTTGGAAACTACATGAACATAGGGTTTAGTATACAGACTACCTACATGACATGTACTCCCCCAAACAGACATGGGTATACTAAGTACACAGGCTGAGTTGTGTACTAGAACATTGGTAGAGTACACATGATGACTACATCGTTTGTACTACTACATGAACATAGATTAATGACATGGACACTTTACATGGGAACAACATAAAGACAGGGACATGGAATGTTACCCCTACTACATATTGTGTACTCTACTAAATGTGGCTTAGAACTCTTGTCATTCGTATCTGGGAAAAGTTTCATTTGGTTTTTTTTCCCTTATCCTTTCCCTGATTATAGTATGGAATCTTCTCCTACTCCTAAGACTATGATCCCTTCAGCATCAATCCTTGGAAAGTGCCATTGGAATCCCTCTGAGAGGCCCGGAGTGAGATCCTCTATTCATCATCATTCCCTATGTGTATTTCTCGGTAGCATCATGACAAACACTACAGAGGAATCAATTATCTACTTAGTGTATTAATCCATATTGATTTGTTGGTATCACCCCATGGCCCTAACAGTGGTCCTCATCTGTGTATCTTGTCCTCTTCAAACCATCAGTGTGTTCTTTCTTATGATGAGAACCAAGGAGGAGTGCCTCTTGGATGAAATTCATTAGTTATATCATACATAGGATTCTGTTCTCTCATATGATTGATTTGTAGAATATTAAAGTATAAAATCCTAGCATTTCATACTATAGTTGTGACTTACCTATAGATTGTGTGTCTCTATTGAGTATATCTATGTATTCTTATTATAAGTGTTATAGACATATACCTTTGTAGTGTTTACTATATTTCAATTTTTTTTATACTTTGTGGTTTCAGGTTGGCCTACTAAGTATTGTTATACTCACACATGCATATAGTTTTCCCCCACGTGTCATGTCTTGTGAAAAATGATTGACCTTTTGAAACAGTTAGGAAGAAAGGACAAAATAGTGCTTAGTGATACCAGAAGGACTGAGGGGTATTCCTGTGACATTCTGACAGTAGTCCCAGCACGTTACATTCATGTGGGTATTGGGTTACAGACTCTTTGTGGTTGGATTGTATTTGGACCGATTTATTTTATTTACATCATGTCTTACTCTGGTTTTGAGATGTAGACATATTCATTCATGTTTTTTCTTTTGTTTTTTCATTTTAGTGTTTTATGTGCCTTGATATGTTTTTGTGTGCATAGGTATTTAGGTAATTCCTCCCATGTTAGTGAAATGCCTACTCAGTGTTGGTCACCATCCCCTGTCCTATTAGAGGAATAATTGGGGAGTCACAAAAAGAGACCTTTAGGACGATTCGTGGTAGAGGGGTATCAAAGTAGTCAATTCTACTTTAGGACTAGGATTCTATAATATTGGTTTAGGGAAATAGTGTTAAGTGTTTTGAATTTCAGGCCAGGGACTCCAATGTTGGTGTGGCGGCCGATGTAACCATACATAATGACTATATTCACTTTCTTTTCAACTTGGTACTCGAGAAAATTGGTTGTAGGGAAAACACTGGTAAATGCATCATATAAGAATGGGTTGTGGTTAAAATTTCCTTCTTGAGTTAGCTCTTTAGATATACTCATTGATCATGGTACATATTCTTTACTTTTAGGATGCCTCTATGACATATACCAGCTAGGATACATCATTATGATTATAAGGATGATCCCATAAGGGATAAGGCGTCGATACAGGGACTTGTTCTGGAGTTCTCACCTTCAGACGGTGCACCATCCATGCCACTTGTAGAGCAATATGTGGTACCCGTAGTACCAGCGGATGAGGTGCGCAGGTTGATCATGCCTCCCATGTCTTAGTGATAGATACCCCTTTGGTCATGAGGTGACCCTAAACAATAAGCACCTGAGGATCATCTTGAGGTGGTCATATAAGTTTTCCATCTAGTCAGGACACTGATAGATCATATGGTGGTCCGGGTAGTGATCCTTCATCAAGGACCATGAGGGAGATGTTGGGGATTGGTTACCCAGACATACATTGATGAAACTATTTTGTGGACATAGTTTAGAATCTCTTCATAAAGGAATTCTCTCCATATATGGTGAGGGATATACATATCCAAGAGCTTCTGCAACTCATGTTGGGTAGCATGATTGTAGCTGAGTATTCATCGAGTTTCACCAACCACTCTAGGTACTTGATGGATATGGTTTGAGATCAATTATTCAGGGATTATACCTTTGAGAAATGTCTTAATAGAGACAAATGATCCACTTTTATCCCTTTATGCATTCCAACCTACGCTGGGGTGCTAGACCGAGCTTTGGTGGTTTAGAGTTTCTTGGATGAGCAGATGCAGCTACTGGTTATCAGTAGTGGGAAAGCATTAGTAGATACCTAGACAGTAAGGAGCCAATGTCAATCCCAGGGACATGGACAAGTCAAAAATTAAAATAGGAGGTCCCATGATAGAGGATATGAATTTCTGGGATAAATTGGTGGGTTTAATCAGCCCAGAGAAAGGTAGTTCTACTCATGTGATGGCAGGAGACATCTCGCCCGAGATTGTCTGACATGTTGTAAAGCTGATAGAGAAACCACGGATAAGCCACCAAGATAGATGTAGGGAAAAAATAAGGCAGTTTTGTTGGGCGGAGGATGTGGTAGAGGATCTAGAAGAGAAACAAGAGGCAATCTATGATTTATCTTGTTACCACCACCACCCCCATGTGGTCCATCCTAGGAGCATGGAGCTGGGGCCAGGGAGGGGAAAGTTGCAGGTGGTCGAAGATTACGACCGAGAGGCTCCATGAATTATTTGAGGTATGATATATGTATTTTATACCTTATTTGTAGTATTAATAGACATAGGTGTTAGTCATTCCTTTCTTTACATATACCTTGTTAGATACTTAGAGATTCTAGTTGAGCCCTTGGCATGACCCTTGCACATGGAGACTCCTACTGAAGATAATTCAGGGATCACACACTGGTATTGACAGTGTGATTTGACTCTTGGCGGTGAGAGTTTCTGCTAGAATATCTGGGTAGTAGTGTTGAGGTCTTACGACATCATCCTTGATATGGACTAGTTATATATAGTTCATGCCTAGATTGACTATTTTAGGTGAAGGGTATTGTTTGTCTGTAGTGATAGAACCAGATTTTCCTTTGTTAGTGAGAAGGAGACCCAAGTAGTGAATATTAGACACATGCAAAGAAGGGTGCATTCGATTACTCATTAGTTGGATAACATAACCCTTGGTGTAGTGGATATTGTGAGTTCCCAGTTTCCTGCAGTGGTGGAGGAGTAGGAGGACATCTTCTGTAACGATGTTCTAGGTTTACCAACCTGCCAAGATATCGACCTCTTCATTGATCTACACCCCAGGATGACACCGATATCTAAACTATCATATCTGATGTCTCTTGTAGAGCGTCATGAGATGAGGGTGTAGTTGGTGGACTTATAGATAAAGTGGTTTGTTTGGCCTAGTGTTTCACCCAGGGTAGCCCCAGTATTGTTTTCTAGGAAAGCATACGGGAGATTGAGGTTGTGTGTGGAATATCGATTCTTGAACTTGGTGACCCTGAAGAACAAGTATCCACTACATAGAATTGATGACCTACTTGATCAGTTAAGTGGGGAATGAGGGTTCTAGAAGGTTGAACTTAGTTCAGGATATCAATAGTTGCGAGTAAGGGATGAGGATATACCGAAGACGACATTCAGATGTCCCTACGGTCACTATGAGTACATAGTGATGCCCTTTGGCATAACGAACTCCCCAACAGTGTTTATGGGACTCATGAACTGAATCCTTCAGTCTTACTTAGACCAGTTTGTGGTAGTCTTCATCAATGATATCTCGGTTTACTCGAAATCAAAGAAGGAGAATGCGAGACACTTGATTATATTTTTGGAAGTACTCAGAGAGCACCAGCTTTACAGAAACTCGCGAAGTGTCAGTTCTTGATATAGGTGGTCCACTTTCCAGGACATGTTATCTTAGAAGTTGGAGTGGCAATGGACCTGGCCAAGGTCGAGGTAGAGTTAGCTTGGGAGCCACCCAAAATTGTAACGGAGGTGTGTAACTTCAACTACAAAAAAACCCACCATTTGCAATGGGGTATGTGCGATGGGAAAGGGTCCCCTCGCAAATTCTATGTCCGCAGGTAGGTGCTTACAGCAGGTCCTGTCGCAAATAATTTTTCTACAACTGCAACCTAATTAATAAGGGGTTAGTATTTGTAATGGGAATGTCGTCACAAATAATCTAACTTATATATACCCCCCCCATCCATTTTTTTTCATTCACATCTCTCTCAACTCCTCTCTCTCTCTCTCTCTCGGAACTCTAATTTTTCTTTCCAAAATTTTTCCAAAGTTTAAAATTTCATATCAAAACAATTTTCAAACTTTGCAGCTTACAAAAGCTCATGTTTCAAGATATTTATCTATCTATTTTATTTTTTAGTTAATTCTTTTAATTTTGTGTTAGTTATAATTATTGTTAATTAGTGACAAATAAATTTAATTAGAATTAGATAGTTTAATTTTGCATTACTTATTTTTACAATTATGTTGTTTCATTAGAAATAAATACTAATAAATTGTAATGACTTGTAATAAATGGTAATAAATAGTAATAAATAAAAATAATTGATACAAATTTGTAATAAATTGGAAAAAATTAAAAATAATTTGAAATACCGAGTAATAATTAAGAATAATTATGAATAATTATGAATAATTCGGAATAACTAGAAATAAATAATAATAATTTGTAATAAGTATGTATAATTTGTTATAATTAGTAATAATTATGTAATAATTAGTAATAATTATCAATAATTAATAATAATTAGTAATAAGTACATACTAATTAGTTGTAATTAGTAATCATTTGGTACTAATTAGTAATCATTTGGTACTAATTAGTAATAATTAGTTAAAAATATGTATTATTTGAAATAATTAGTAATAAATAGATATAATTTGTAATAAATAAGTATAATTAGTAATAATTAGAAATAATTAATAATAAATATGTATAATTTGTAATAATTTGTAATAAATAGTTATAATTAGAAATAATTAGTAATAAATATTTACAATTAGTAATAATTAGTAATAATTTGTAATAAATAGTAATAAATAGGTAAAATTATTAGTAATTACTAATAAATAGTAATAAATAGGTAAAATTATTAGTAATTACTAATAAATAGTTATATTTATTAATAATAAGGTATAATTAGTAATAATTAGGTATAATTAGTAATAATTAGTAATAAATATAAATAATTAGTAATAATTAGTAATAAATAGTAATAAATTGGCATAATTTGTATTAAATATTAACAATTAGAGATAAATACGTTTAATTAGTAATAAATTGTAATAATTAAATAAAAATAGTAATAAATATGAATAATTAGTAATAATTAGTAATAAATAGGTATAATTAGTAATAATTTGTGATAAATTGGTATAATTAGTAATAATTTAGTATAATTAGTAATAATTAGTAAACAATATGTAAAATTAGTAATAATTAGTAACAATTAGGTATAATTAGTAATAATTATAAATAAATAGGTATAATTAGTAATAATTAGTTTTAATTAGAAGAATGTGATCCCTTGGACAAAAGACCAAAGAAAAATTTATTATATGAAAGGTGGTTACATGAGTCTAAAAGATGGGATCATGTTAAAATATTTCAGAGAAAGGGGGAATAGGTCATTGGGAAAATCATCCAGCCAGGTAATATCATGATTTCCTCCATTATTGGAAAGGCCATCCATAACAACATTCCCCTCCCCATAGATATGAGTGGTAATATGATTGATGTTATAGAGTGAATAAGGACAATCCATCCAAAGTGTTATAGTTGACCAAGCCAGATGAATCACACCATTCCATATCACTTGCACTATGGTAGTCGATTCACTCTCAATACATAGGTCATTCCAACCCTTATTCTTAGAAAAAGGAATCGCATGAATCACACTCATCATTTCAGATTCCAAAGATAAGGAAATCCCATAGTTTCCAATGAATCATCCTATGATCTGATCGAGGTGATCCCTATAGATTCCAACACATCATATAGGGCCCGGATTTACTTTAGAAGGACCATTCACATTCAATTTGATCCCCCCAGAGCATAGAGGTTTCCAAAAAACCTCAATGGTGTGTCGCAACTTGTGATAAGTTCCATCAACCCAAAGTCACTGCAGAATCATAAATTCTTTCACAGTATTGTTAAAAAATCCATTTTGAATCAAACCAGCTTCATGAATATCAATGAGTATTTACATCCAACCCGCATTAAGGTTAAGTGAGCAATTATTATGGATAATTAGATTTTTATCATACCAGATCACATGATGAAGCTCCATAACTACAAAACAAATACGTTCTTGATTTATTGGGAGTTATCTGTATCAACACAATGCTTTAGTTGAGCGTTGAAAGAGTCAAGAATCGACCATATGCAATCAAAAATGTCAAAAATATAGTTCCAAAGAGTACTTGTAGTGGCACAAAATAGAAATAAATGGGTAGCATCTTCTCTAGGTTGATCACAGAGATAACATTTTGGAAATGTGTGGATCCCAAAAGATTCCAGACAAGTATCCGTGGGGATCCTATTGTAAACCATATGCCAGATAAGAGTAAGTCTTGAAGTCTTTATCCATAGCTTATGAAAGTTTTTAATTCAGCTAAAATCATTTCCAGAGTTCTGAAAATCGTGGGAATAATATGTTTTTGAATTCAGAATAAAATTGTCTGAAGGATCCCTGACTTGAATGTCATTTGTGCTAGAAAAAGGATAACTATCAATGATATTCACCATATTCTAAGAGAGACTATCGAAATGAGAGTTAATAACATAATTGATAGTGTTATTATAGTTTACTAGAAATTTGTTTGTGGGGATCATTGAAATTAGAGGAGCACCAGTCCAGTTATCCAACCAGAAATTCATGGAGGAGTTCCTGGAAACCATCCATCTAGAGTTCATCATAATATTGATATACGCTTTTATAATGGAGGCACAGGTGGAAGATTTCAGAAAGTTCATGTTGACATTATTCAACTTACCAAGGAACCTATTTTTGATAAAAGAAATAGAAGTAGAGTCTTTATGGATTAGTTTCCATGTAAATATGGCTTGAAGGACCTAATTAGAAAGATTAAAATTTTTAATGTCGAGGCTACCCTTGTCCAAAGGTTTGAAATAAGTAGACCATGGTATAGTCACCAGTTTCCTATCCAGAGTGCTACCTGACCAAAAATAATTGATAGAAACATTCATTTTTTTAATGAGACTGGCAGGCCATTTATAAACCATCATAAAGTAAACCAATTTGGAGACAATGAAAAATTTGACAAGATAGATTCTACCCACCATAGATAGATTTTTACCTTACCAATAGGATAGCTGATTAAGGACTTGATCAAAAATGTTGATGAAATAGTTAGATTTGTGTTTGTCCCTAAAATATGGGTACACCAAGGTATGTAAAAGGAAAAGAGAATTCCTAAATACCTAATTTATTGGTAATACTGTGATTTCTATTAGTTATCAAATTTCTTCTAGAAAATATAGAGGATTGTTTCCAGCTAATGATCTTCCCCAATACCTCCTCATAGTGAGAGAGAACATTTTTTAGGGTTTGAATATTTCTTTTACCACCTTGTAAAAAAAAGAATGATTCCATCCACATATAAAAGATGTGGGGGCATTCACATTCCTAGAAGCACCAATCGGTTTTAGTTTACCTTGATCCGCAAGTCGAGTGAGCAATCTACTTATGCAGTCTTCCACAATGGAGAAGAGAATGGAAGAAATGGGATCACCTTGTCAAACACCTTTAGTGAATTTGAAATAGCCTTTGGGAGAGCCATTGACCAGGATAGAAATGGAGGCCCAGTTGAATAGGGTTTTGATTCTAGTAATAAAGGAATTATTAAATCCAAATCCTTTGAGAACATTAAATATGAAATTCTGGTTCATTGTATCGAAATCTTTTCTAATGTCAAGTTTTATGTAAATATTACCACCTCTGTTGGAATTATTTAACATGTTAGTGAATTCAGAGGCACGACAAATGCAATCCTAAAAGGATCTGTCCTTAACAAATCAAAATTGATTCCACGAGATAATTTTTTTTAATCATGGTAGTAAGCCTATTTGCAAGATGTTTTGTGATGATTTTTCATAGATTGTTAATAAGAGTTATGGGTTGGAAAAGATAAATCTTATAGGCATTATCGACCTTGGGGATCAAAGAGAGGAATTTCACATTCAACCCATGGGTAGAAAACCCCTAGAAAAGAAGGATTTAATGAGTTTGAAAGCATTAGATTCAATAACATCCAATTATTACTTATAGAAACTATTATTGAATCCATCAGAACCTGAGGCGCTATTAGGGTTCAAGAGAAAAATAGTGTCTTTGATATCTTGCTCGAGAGGAATGCTTAAAAGAAAAGAGTTTTCTTCCTCATTGACAACTACAGGAATGACATCATGTAATAGACTCTTATTGATGTCAAGGACATTAAAAATGGATTCAAAATAGGAGAAAATATGACTATCATTATCATCATCGTTATCCAAAAGTTTTTCCCCATCTTTGAGAAAACATAAAAGCCTGCAATTATTTCTTATTATTTGAAGTGAGTTATAGAACTTGGTGTTTTTGTCAACATCAGATAACCACTTGATTTAGAAAGCTTGTTTACGCATGTTACCTTAAAAGTGAGAAGTGAGTTAAGCTACACAGAAATGTAAATTTCATAATTATGATCAGTAGTGAAATTAGAGTTGTTGTTGTTTTAAAGTTGATGAAGTTCATTCACAAGAATTAGGATTTCATTTTCAATTTGTTTGGATTTTTATCTACACAAACCCTTAATATTTTGATTAAGATATTTTGATTTAAAAGAACATGAAAAGGCCTCATTATAATGAGTCATATAGGACCAACTATTTTTAATGGGATTACCACATCCTGGGTCCGAGAACCATGATTTGGTGAATCTAAAGGCTAAAGGGGTTTTCATGGTTTTCAAATAAATAGTGAAAATAATTGGATGATTTTCAGACTGAATATTCGGGAGGGTGGTGCTAGAAATGGTATCCCATTTATCTAGAGCATTATCTTTTGTGAACGCTCTATCCAATTTGCTGGCTACCACTGTATTGTACTATATTATGTATTAGGTTTATTTTTCAATAGTGAGTGTAATATAAATAAGGTTTTTATCCTCAATTGAAGACTTAAACTATCTCATACAGATAGTAGAGTGGGATGGGCCCATTTTGTCACATGAAGCAATGATGGCATTAAAGGCCCCAATAACAAACCAGGGATTATGTTTATTGGAACTCATAAATGAGAGGTCATAAGATAGAGATCTCCTATATTGATATCTATTCTTTTCATAAACAATGGAGCTGAATATATTTGTATTATCTAGAGTAAAATCATAGGTAATTATTTTCTCATAGACAGAGAAAATATTAACATTTTGCACAAAATGTTGCATGAAAATACAAAGATTTTAAATAGTGGGGATATTTTGAATCAAACCTATAATTAGTAATAATTAGTAATAATTTGTGCACCTGGCCCTCAGCCCAATTGGTGAGGACTCAACAAGTGCATCCAAGAGACCCGATATCAAATTCGGGTGAAGATAGATTTTTCGGGGTACTGTAACATGTACTGTAGCAGTATTGTTGTAGGAACTACATAAGGAATTGTAACAGTGATGTTTCTGGTACTCTAGTAGTCAGAATAATTCATCGATCTGGGCCTCTGATTCACCGATTTGTTCATCGGGTCCTACAAGGCTTTCGGGCCACCAAAGGACATTTAGATAGTTGTTTCTCAAGGCCTTCATGCCACCTTAAGGCCTTATGGCGACCCCAAGGCCTTCGGGCCACATGATTATTCATATTTACCAGCCAGACTACAAGGTACAACGCTCCAGATGAGGATTAAGGGTAGGAACATTCACTCGACCAGAGCTAACCGAAATTGGAAGAACATGAGGGTATGGTATTTCCATCGGTACCGGACCCATGCAACTTTGCATAGGACAGCTAGCTGACTAGCCCTGCAAAGGTGGAGTACTAATACCATGACATATGCTGGGGAGGAGCAGTTCCAAATTGTCTTGTCTGGGTGATTACCTCAAATACCTACCAGTCATGTAATTGTCTCTCAGCCTTCGGACCTTTTAAGGGTTCCATCTCACCCCTTGAAAGGTGGATTATCAAAAATAATAAAAAATGAAGGCCTTTGGGACATTCTGACTGATTATTAATAATTAGTAATAAAAAAGTATAATAAGTAATAATTTGTGATAAATAGGTATAATTAGTAATAATTAGTCATAAAATAATGTATTTAGTAATAATTACTAATAATTAGTAATAAATAGGTATAATTAGTAAAAAAATTGCAATAATGATAATAAATATTAATAAATAGTTATTATTAGTAATAATTAGTAATAACTTGGTAAAATTAGTAATAATTAGTAATAAATAGTTATAATAAGTAATAATTTGTAATAAATTTGTATAATTAGTAATAATTATTAATAAAAAGTTATAATTAGTAGTAATTAGTAACAATTAGTAATAATTAGCAATAATTAGTAATAAATAGGTATAATTAGTAATAAATAGAAATAATTGGTAATAATTAGTAATAAATTGATATAATTCGTAATAATTAGGTATAATTAGGTATAATTAGTAATAATTAGTAATAAATAAGTATAAATAGCTATAAATAGTAATAAATAGGTATAAATGGTAAAACATCGGTATAAATAATAATAAATCCATATAAATAGTAGTAAAGAGTAATAAATAGTACTAATTTGTAATAATTTGTAATAATTAGTAATAAAAACTTATTAGAAGGTATTATAAGTAATTAGTAGTAATTATGAATAATTAGCTGTAATTAGTTATAATTATTAATAAATAGTAATAAGTTGTAATAATTAGCGGTAATTAGCAGTAATTAGAAATAAAAAGTTGTAATAAGCAGTAATTAGGAATAATTAGAAATAAAACTAATTATTAGTAATTCAAAGTAATTAATAGTAATTAGGAATAATTAGAAGTAATTATCAATAATTTGAAATAATTAGTAATAAATATTAATAAACAGTTTTAATTAGAGGTAATTAGTAATAAATAGTGGTAATTAGAAATAATTAACAATTTTTTCCTTTTTTGGATATTTTTTTTACTTATATCTAATTATTCATAATAATATTAGTTTATATTTTTTAGAGAAATATAAAATAAGGAATTCGACAACAATCATTATGAGAATATAATGCTTCGATAAATCAGCATAGGAATCGTAATAGTTCTTGTATAAATCTTGTATATATTGAGGGTGTTGACAATTTTTATCATTTGCATCATCAAACCCAAATTTTTTTCAGACGGTGCAATTATGTTTCTATCTAAAAAATATGGTATGATTATGCTTGACACATTTGAAAATATTAGGGGTCATCTATTATGTTTTGTTTTTCAAAAATATTATATTTTTTGTATCAATAAGGTGAAGGCAGTTTCAGAGAAGATACTAATAATTTTGTTCCTGATCCATCACGATTTTAAAATTTAGTACATGATGTGGCACATCCATCTTTTTGACAAACTAAAACTTGGTATGATATTGGTTTCACTCCTCAGTCGAAACCATCTCAATTCGATGAGTGGTTAAGGTCTACTGAGGGTGATTTATATCTTAGTTTCTAGATAATAAAATTTGAAGAGGATGAAACATTTATAGCTATTAAATCAAACAATGGAATGTTAAATATATGTTTTGATCATATATTATCTTTGGCTAAAAGACAATTACCTGAAGGAAATGTGTTGTCTATAAATTTCTGTGAGGGAAAGAGGTGGTTTTTTATTCTAGGTCATGTTTATCAAAAGATTCATGCATGTTCAAATGATTTCATATTATATTATGGTGAAAATGACTCATTGTATAGTTGTCTCACATGTGGAAAATTGAGGTATAAAGAGTCTCAACTAGGTAATTCTAGTTTGATTCTGAAAAAACATTTGAGGTATTTCCCGAAAACATCCAAATTACAGCATTTATTTATGTCTCAAAACACATTGACATTAATGTCATGGCACAAAACCAATATTTCAACTAGTAAATGATTAAATCATCCCTTTGATGGTCATTCATGAAACCATTTTTACCAAGTGCGTCTGTATTTTTCTATTGAATCCCGAAATGTTTGATTGGGTATCTCTACTGATGTTTTGTGTCAATTTGGTTCTTATGGAAGTCGGTATTCATGTTGGAAAGTCTTTATAACTCTGCACAATTTAGCTCTTTGGATGTTGGTGAAGGAGGAATATGTATTTTTGATCGTATTAATTCCATGAAATCCAAAAAATAATATTCATGTTTATTTGAATCCATTTATTGAGGTGTTAAATTCATTTTGGTGTAATGGTGTTAGTAAATATAATGTTGTTGTGAAACAGAATTTCCTACTAAAGTTGTATTGATGTGGCCAATTAATGAATTACCAAAATATGGCATGTAATCTGGATAAAGTACACATGGTCCTAAATAATTTTTGTGTTGTATGAGAGACAAAAAATATTTATGTTCTTCAAGGAAAGAAAAAATTGTTTTTTTAACTTTCATCGTAGATTCCTTTCAACCAATCATCCTTTTCATATAAATTAATATCATTAAAAAAAAGAAAAATTGAAATAGATTGTACTCCAAAAGTTTTCTAAGGTATGGAGTTAAAATCATTTGTCTCTTCATTACATCCCATTACATTTGGACCAACTATAAACCAAAAAAAATTGATGTTTTTGGGAAAGAACACAATTGGATAAAATCGATCCTTTTTTGGGATCTACCATATTTGTTTGATTTGATGGTCCATCACATGTTGGATATAATTATAACGACGCATACTTTACATACATTTAAAATACTTCAAAATTGAAGCACACTTATTACGACATATAACAAAACCAGGAAAAGACCTTATAGGTATAGTGACTTTAGAAACAGGGAAACATAAACAACGGGTTCATAAAGAATCTACACTGTCTCCCATTTATTTCCTCATATCTGGAGTCCATTTTGGCATATCCTACTTAATAACCTTCTTCCTAACCTGGGGAAAGAAAACATACAAAAGGGTGAGCTCAAATTCTCAGTAAGGGTAAACAAAAGAAAAATCAATCACATCATATTCATAAGAACATAAAATTTTTGGAAATCTGAACCTGCAAAAAAAAATCATAATTTCATAACATGGGATAAATCATAGAAGTGAAATTTAGTCCCAATAATCATAACTTAAAACATGAATCTTTGTGACATTAACAAATAATCCTAAATAATCATTTCTTAGTAGTCAAGACTCATAGCCAAGACTATCTTAGCGGGCAAAGTCCATTTCTGAACCGAGTTCACTCCTCGTTTCAGTCCTGTTTCACTAAACCGGTTTAACCTTCCGTTCCAGCCACATCTATCTCATGAGATATAAATCTTTACCCAATGCATTGGAGGGATATATTGGTCTCACTCATCTCATAATGATACCATTCTTATGTGTGCCACAAAATCATAAATCATACATCATTACATAACCCATGTAATAAAAATGGGATTCTTAAACATCGTGACATCATAAAACAATTCATATAAGATAAAGGAATTCATAAAAATAATTCCATCACAACATAATCAAATCAATGTAATAATAGGGATAGAAATATAACCCTATATTATCTTAGATGGAAAATAATTTTGATAAAACACTTGAATTCCATTCTTGAGGAAAATATCCTTTCTACTTTAAAAAAAATTTACTTTCTTAACATGTCATACAATTTTAAACTAAAAGAAGTTGATTAAAATAAACTTGAAAACTTTTAACGGATGCTTCTTGGAAATAATGTTTTAAAAATCCATTCATGTCGTATAAGTTAAAAAAACATTCTTCTCTTACTTTTTTCAGAAAAGTCAAAAAGTACCTCGGACGAAAAACGACAAAAGATTCCTTTCATATCTTTTACTAAAAACTCACCGAAAGGGTAAAATTGGATATAAACAATTGTAGAAGGATATAAATATTACATATTGAGGAAACATGGATGTGGATGATAAATATTCCCCAGTAAATTCTGAAGTATAAACAATCTCGGATAAAAATGAGATTGCAAGATTTTACCTTACCTTAGGTCCGATTTGCTTCATAAGTGTCCGAACCTCCTATATAATGATTTAAATAATGTCATTGACTTATTGGAGAATCATAATAATTGTTATGATATCATATATGGACATATTCTTATCTTCTTATTAGTAATATTTCATTTCTACTTGTTATTCGGGTGTTTATTACTTTTTGTTCTTATGCGTGTTTTGTCGAATAAATTATTATTCTTCTTTTTAGGTTATATATACCTCATTTTCATAATTTTATTAGTGTAATACATATCATATTTATTCACTCAATTCATTTATGTAATCATTATGCAATGAAAATCATGTAGAATGAGTCGCATCACATCGTGGAGACGGTATTCCGTACGTACGCACGAGCGATGATATCATTCCCATGATCGTGGAATTGTATTGGGGTGTATGTATACTTTTTCAGAATCAATATCACTTTAAAATTATCATATATAGTTATTATTTACACCATTATACTCATACAAGTTAGGTGGTGGTGGAAAATAGATTCCACCACGGTGTGGAGACGGTATTCCGTTTGTACGCACGCGCTGTGATTTCATTTTCCGTAGGATAGGTAGATGGTGAAATATTTTTGTTTCATACTAATAATAATATATCAGTATATTAGAGACACTGATGTTATTACTTCATAATGAAACAACTAAAGAAGAATAAGTGGAAGAAGAAATAAAGTTCAAAGAATCGGTAACGGACATTACCTCTTCTTTGAAGCGCCTCTTTGAGACTTCCTCTTAGGGAACTAAATTTGGCCTTTGAAGAAGACCAGGACCTCTATTATGTTTATATGGAAGTGGAGAAGAGAATTTTTCACGGGTTGGCGGGGCTTGAAGGCTCAAAGTGGTGTGAGGAAGAGACGGAGGTGGTTCCCTTTTATAAGGGAGGAGAGGGGCACCTTTAGAATAACAAAAAATATTATTTTATTATAGTCATATTCGGTTTTTAATAGCTCTAAATTGAGTTATTTTGAAGCTAAGGCGGGTATGGGTCTACATCCTCTCATCCAATAGAATTTAGAAAAGTTTAGGGTTCTATTTTAACCTTATCATTTAGATTTAACTTTAAGTTAAATAATTTTTCTTTTACCGTGTCTTCTTGTTTTCTTACACTATAAGGTTAATAAACATACTATAACAAGCCAAACGAACCCCAATTTGTTTATTATTAATATATATAACCTTATATAAATCGTTTGGCTGAACCTTAGATTTTTAGGAATAAAATAACAATTAATAACATAAAATGTGTTTTAAAAACTATTTTATGTCAATTTTTGACACTATTTGGTGATTGATTTTTGTGAAACTCATAACAGAATTCTAAGTTCGAAAAAAGTTAATTAACTCAATAATAACATGTTATATTAACCTAGAAAATTTGTGGAATTCATAAAAAGTCACAAATTATATTTTTTTGGGTATTTATAACATCAATTATGTCAATATTTCATTAATAAGATAATTACTGCATCATCATTGTGTCATAAATAAATTAAATTATTTAATGTCTAAAAATTAAAAATAAAATAGCATTATTTAGGAAATCTTTTTATCTTTCTAATGAATATTTATAGTTGAATTATCTTATGTATAACCCTTTATTAAAAATGATTTAGTTATTAAACTTTGATTTTAACTGTTTTAACCCTTCATTAAATAAATTAATAATAAATGTCCTAATCTAATCCAAGTGGGCCTAAATGGTCATATTTTATTCTTAAGGTTGTTTTTGGTCGAATTACACTTATCCAATAGAATTAGGACATGTGTTAGGATAATAATAATAACATTTTTACCCTTAATTAACCTATTTACTTTTAATCGTGGTAAAAAAAAGTAAAAAGTTACTATTCACCAAAAATTATTTTCATCTCATTGAACCACATTTTAGTCCTTGATATTAACCGTGTCTCTCGGATTTTCGAAATTCCACTCACAGAAGCGGTAAAATTATGTTTTATGTGAATTTGCAAATTCTCCTAGGAGGTGGGTAAAAGACGGTGAAAAGTTCAATAAAATTTTTATATATCTAAAATTATTATAAAATGACTCCAATGAATTACATTGAACTTATATAGGTATTATGAATCAATTTTGACCTAAAATAAATTTAAATAAAATAAATAATTATTTAAATAAAACGTCGGTTTTTAAATAGTAACCTAGTGTTTTCACTATTCATCAAAAATTGAATGTTTTCAGAAAAATACAAAAATTTTACCCTAGGCTAATTTCGATATTCCAAATCCAAAAATGAAGTCCATTTTGAAAATAAAATTTAAAAAATTTCAAAAAGTGGGTATTACTATTCATAACGGCTAGTTTTAGTAATATTTTAATAGCATATCGTTGTTTAGTAAAACTTGATATTGCGTACGATGCAAGCTATCGAGGAAGGTCGTGATTGCGTGTAAAGCAAGCCAAGCTAGTGTTGTGTGTAGTGAAATATTCCTTTGATGATTTATATAACATAAAAAATATATTTCTCATAAAAGTATCGGGTGTTACATTCTACCCCCTTTAAAACGAATTTCGCCCTCGAAATTCGTCACTTTGTAACAAACAGATGAGGATACCTCTCCCCCATCACATCCTCATGCTCCCATGTAGCTTCTTCAAATTGGCGGTTCCTCCATAAACTATCACCAAGCGAGTGGTCTTCTTCTGTAGGACTTTTTCGCTACGATCCAGAATCTCTATTGGCTGTTCTTCATAAGAAAGATCTTGCTCCAACGGTACAACTTCTGAGCTGATTACATGTGAAGGATCAGGTAAGTACCTTCTCAGGAGAGATACATGGAACACATCATGAACTTGGGAGAGATTCTGTGGAAGTGCCAATCGGTAAGCTACCTTCACAATGTGATCCAGAATTTCAAAAGGACCGATATATCTAGGGATCAACTTTCCCTTCTTTCCAAATCTCATGACCCTCTTCCAGGGAGATATTCATAAGAACACTTTATCACCCACTTCAAACTCTAGGTCTTTTCTTCGGTTGTCGGCATAAATTTTTTTTCGACACTGAGATGCTCTAATGTGGTATTGAATAGCTCTGACCTTTTCTACCATCTCATCAACAAGATCAGGTCCTAATAGCTTTCTTTCCCCAACTTCATCCCAGCAAGTTGGAGTCCTGCATTTCATTCCATAGAGAACATCATAAGGAGAAATCTCAATACTGGTGTGAAAGCTATTATTATAAGAAAATTCCACCAAAGGTAGGTGTTGATCCCAACCACCTTTGAAATCCATAGAGCAAGCTCTCAACATATCTTCTAGAGTTTGAATTGTCCTCTCAGACTGACCGTCTGTCTGAGGATGATAAGCAGTGCTGAAACTCAACTCTGTATCCAGAGTATGCTGAAGACTTCGGAAAAAATTTGAGGTAAACCTCGGATCCCAATCAGATATAATGGAAAGTGGTACTCCGGGAAATCTTACCACTTCCTTCACATATATCCTGGCAAGCTGATCCAGAGAGAAATCCTCTCTAATAGAAATGAAGTGTGCAGACTTTGTAAGATGATCAACTATGACCCAGATATCATTACTGCCTTTTTATGTTTTAGGAAGTCCAATGACAAAGTCCATAGTGATGTTTTCCCATTTCCATTCTGGTATGGGTAATGGTTGTAACATCCCCTTACACTTCTGCCTCTCAGCTTTAACTTGCTGACAAACCAAGCATCGAGAGACATATTCAGCAATATCTCTTTTCATTCCATCCCACCAGAAGTACTCTTTCAGTTCCCTATACATCTTTGTGCTTCCAGGATGAATAGAGAATGAAGAACTATGAGCTTCATCCAGCAGCTCCGTCTTTAATTCAGGGATGGGAGGAACACAAACCCGATTCCTGAACTTTATTATCCCATCATAATCAAGGTTGAATTCTGGAATATTTATCACCTTCTTTTGTAACTCTACATCTTCTTTCTGCACCTCTTTAATCTTCACATATATAGATGGTTGAACATTCAATTGAGAAAGATATGCTTTTTCCCCTTTCATTATAATTCCAAGATCCATCCTTTGTAAATCCATAAATATGGGATCTTTTGTGATCCTCATCATGGATAAGCTAGCATGGTCTTGTCGACTTAATGGATCTTCCACCTTGTTTGCTTTCCCAGGGTGGTAATGAATTGAGCAGTTGTAATCCTTAATCAGCTCCAACCATCTTCTTTGGTGCATATTCAGCTCCTTTTGTTTGCAAATATACTTTAATCTTTTATGATGAGTATAAATATCACACCTTTCTCCATAAAGATAATGCCTCCAAATCTTTAATGAAAAGATTAACGCAGCTAACTCCAAATCATGAGTTGGGTAATTTTGTTCATGGATTTTCAACTATCGTGAGGCATAAGCTATCACCATATCATTTTGCATAAGAACACACCACATCCCCTTCTTAGATGCATCACTGTAGATCACAAACCTTTCTCCACTACAAGTAAGTGTGAGTACAGGTGCACTAGATAACCTTCTTTTCAACTCCATGAAATTCTCTTCACATTCCTCTTTCCAAACAAAATTAACTCCTTTCAGAGTCAACCTGGTGAGTGGATTAGATATTCGTGAAAAATCATTCACAAAACGTCGATAATATCCAGCCAAACCTTGAAAACTTCGGATCTCAGTTACTGTTGTTGGTCTCGACCATCTTTTGATAACCTCTGTTTTTGTTGGATCCACAGATATCCCCTCTTTTGAGATTATGTGACCCAAAAATGAAACTTTTTGAAGCCAAAATTCACACTTGGTAAATTTGGAATAAATCTTATCCTTTCTCAGGGTCTTCAATATAATTCTCAAATGATCTCCATGTTCTTCCTTGATCTTTGAATAGACAAGAATATCGTCTATAAAGACTACCACAAACTGATCAAGATAGTCTTTAAAGACTCTATTCATAAGATCCATGAAGATAGCAGGGGCATTGGTAAGACCAAATGGCATCACTATAAATTCATAGTGTCCATACCTTGTACGTAAATTCTTCTTTGGTATATCCTCCCTTTTGACCCTTAATTGATGATACCCTGAACGAAGATCAATCTTGGAAAATTAATGAGCTCCACGTAGTTGGTCAAATAAGTCATCAATGCATGGGAGAGGATATTTGTTCTTGATAGTGATCTTGTTAAGTTCTCGATAATAAAAGTAGAGTCTCATTGATCCATCTTTCTTCTTAGCAAATAGAACTGGTTCTCCCCAAGGTGACGCACTAGGGCGTATGAATCCTTTATCAAGAATCTCATGGAGTTGCTTCTTCAATTCCTACAACTCAATTGGGGCTATTCTATAAGGTGTATTTGAAATAGGTAAAGCACCTGGTACAAGTTCTATTGAAAACTCAACTTCACGATTTGGTGGAAGACCCAGCAACTCCTCTGGAAAGACATCATCAAACTCTCTTACAATGGGAATATTCTTAATCGTGAGTTTCTCACCAACCATTTGCGATAAATAACCTTCATTTAGTGGAATCAAAACCCATAAGATGGAAGAAATTTCCACGGGAAGGTTATGTTCATCCTTGCATCAATAGATGAGCATAGATTGATCTAGAATATGAAATGTGACTTCCCTTATTTGGAAATTGATATGATCTCCATATAAAGAAAGCCAATCCATGCCAAGAATCACATCAAATTCCACTATAGGAAGGATCACAAGATTTGCCGGAAGCACTTTTCTACAAACATCAATTGGAGAAGAATTATAAACTTTTGATGTGAATGATGTACCATTAGGGGTTTTCACAGCTAACTCAACATCTAATTGTTGAGGTAATACGGCGATACCCTTAGAAAATTATTTAGAAATAAAAGAGTGGGTGGATCCAGAATCAAATAAAACATTTGCTACTTTTGAGTGGATGGTAAGTGTACCTTTCACCACATCGTTATCGTACTCCACATCGCTGATAGAAATTGCATGTGACTTTCCTTTGTCTTTAGACTTAAGGGTTTGTTGATGTCGATCATCATCATAAACCCTTGGATTTGGGCATTGATTGGAATAATTCCCCATCTCCTTGCATTTGAAACATTGAAGTGTAATAGGTTCATTCTGTATATCCCTTCCTTTGTTTGCATCAGTAGACATCTTCTTCCCATTATTTCGACATTCAATTGCCCGATGACCTTATTTTCCACACTTATAACATTTTATTGTCCCCTTAAGACAATTTCCTCCATGTTTCTTTCCACACATTAAGCATAAAGGAAAACTCATCTTATTTTTAGGGTGCTCTTTAGATTTTCCTTTGAATTCCATTTTCCTCTTCTTATTAAACCCATATGACTAATGGGTTACTCCATTCTCCATCTCAACCTTGAGAGCACATCGAAAAATTTCTTCATAGCTATTGAAGTCCCTTATGGCTAACGCCCTTCGAATACATGGTTTTAAGCCATTAAAGAATCGATCGATCTTACTCTCAGGTTGGATAATAATCCCAGAAGTGTACCTTGCAACTCTTGTAAAATTTGCTTTGTAGGTACCAAAAGATTCATCATCCTTTTTCTTTAGTTCAAGAAATTCCTTCTCCATATTTGTTCAAAGAATACGAGGGAAGTACTTATTGAAAAATAAGTTCTTGAACTCGTCCCATTCCATGGACTCAATTTCATCCATTTGCCTCATATTTTTGATATGATTCCACCATTGATCAGCTTCACCTTCCAAGTGATAAATTGATAAGATGAATTTATCATGTTCAGAACATTGAAGAACTGAAAATATATTTTCAGTGGTACTGATCCATTGTTTATCCACTAATGGATCATTATACCCGTTGAATTAAGGTGGAAGCTGCATCATGAAGGATTCAACAGAATGTTGCTCCTTACTTTGCTCGTTTGGAAGTCCTGCATGATTCATAGCTTGAGAATGTTGTGTGAGCATGGATACAAGATTTTTTATTCCAGCTCCCATAACATTTGGTCGCTCAGGGGGACAATCATTGCATTGCCCGTCGCATTCTGCATTAACACGGTTCCTTTGGCTTCCATCCATTGACTAAAAGCAAGAAGAATAGTGTGAGCAACACTAATTATAATAGTAAAACCACATAATCAAGAATAAAATTTCACACTTAAGGTCTTATCATAGGTTGTTCATGGCCATTTATAAAACACTAAGATTGTGTTCTATGCTTAGACTTATCCTTAGGGTTCTTACTAAGCCTTTCACATCCTAGTTTCCAAAGGTTGATTATACCTTTCCTCTGATACCAACTATAACGACCCATAATTTACATACATTTTTAATACTTCAAAATTGAATCACACTTATTACAACATATAACAAAACTAAGAAAGGATCATATAGGTATAGTGTCTTTAGAAACTGGGAAACATAAACAACTGGTTCATAAAGCATCTACATTGTCTCCCATTTATTTCATCATATCTAGAGTCCCTTTTGGAATACCCAACTTAATAACCTTCTTCCTGACCAGGGGAAAGAAAACATACAAAAGGTTGAGCTCAAATGCTCATTAAGGGTAAAAAAATGAAAAATAAATCACATCATATTCATAAGAACATAACATTTTGGAAATCTTCACGTGCAAAAAAATCAAAATTTCATAACATGGGATAAATCATAGAAGTGAAATTTAATCCCAATAATCATAACTTAAAACATGAAGCTTTGTGGCATACACACATAATCATAGAGAATCATTTCCTAGTAGTCAAGACTCATATTCAAGACTATCTTATCCGACAAAGTCCATTTCTGAACCGAGTTCACTCCTCGTTTCAGTCCTATTTCACTGAACCGGTTTAACCTTCCATTCCAGCCATGTCTATCTAATGAGATATAAATATTTACCCAATGCATTATAGGGATATATAGGTCCCACCCATCTCATAATGATACCATTCTTATGTGTGACACAAAATCATAAATCATACATCATTGCAAAACCTATGTAATAAAAATGGGATTCTTAAACATCGTGACATCATAAAAAAATTCATATGAGATAAAGGAATTCATAAAAATAATTCCATCACAACATAATCAAATCAATGTAATAATAGGGATAGAAACAGAACCCTATATTATCTTAGATGGAAAATAATTTTGATAAAACACTTGAATTCCATTCTTGAGGAAAATATCCTTTCTACTTCAAAAAAAATTTCCTTTCTTAACATGTCATACAATTTTAAACTAAAAGAAGTTGATTAAAAATGAACTTGAAAACTTGTAAAGTATGCTTCTTGGAAATAATGTTTTAAAAATCCATTCATTCCGTATAAGTTAAAAACCATTCTTCTCTAACTTTTGTCGGAAAAGTCAAAAAGTACCTCGTGCGAAAAAACGACAAAAGATTCCTTTCATATCTTTTACTAAAACTCACCGAAGGGTAAAATTGGATATAAAAAATTGTAAAGGATATAAATATTACATATTGAGGAAACATGGATTTGGATGATAAATATTCCCCCAGTAAACTCTGAAGTATAAACAATCTCGGATAAAAATGAAATTGTGAGATTTTCCCTTACCATAGGTCTGTTTTCTTCGTAAGTGTCCAAACCTCCGATATAATGATTTAAATAATGTCATTGACTTATTCCAGAATCATACTCATTGTTATGATATCATATATGGACATATTCTTAGCTTCTTATTAGAAATATTTCATTGCTACTTGTTATTCGGGTGTTTATTACTTTTTGTTCTTATGCGTGTTTTGTTGAATAAATTCGTATTCTTATTTTTAGGTTATAGATACCTCATTTCAAGAATGGTATTATTGTAATACATATCATATTTATTCACTCAATTCATTTATGTAATCATTATGAAATGAAAATCATGTAGAACGAGTCGCATCACATCGTGGAGACGGTATTCCGTACGTACGCATGAGCGATGATATCGTTCCCACGATCGTGGAATTGTATTGGAGTGTATGTATAATATTTTAGAATTAATATCACTTTACAATAATCATATATAGTTATTATTTACACCATTATACCGATACAATTAAGGTGGTGGTGGAAAATAGATTACACCACTGCGTGGAGACCGTATTCTGTACGTACGCACGCGCGATGATTTCGTCTTCCATAGGATGGATAGATGGTGAAATAGGGTTGTTTCATACTTATAATAACATATCAGTATATTAGTGATACTGATGTTATTACTTCATAATGAAACAACTAAATAAGAATAAGTGGAAGAAGAAATAAAGTTGAAAGAATCGGTAATGGACATTACATCTTCTTTGAAGCTCCTCTTTGGGACCTCCTCTTAGGGCAATAAAATTGGTCTTTGAAGAATACCAGGACTTCTAGGTTGTTTCTAGGGAAGTGGAGAAGAGAATTTGGCAGGGGTTGGCCGAGTGTGAAAGCTCAAATTGGTGTGAGGAAGAGAGGGAGGAGGTTCCCTTTTATAAGGGAGGAGAGGGGCACCTTTGGAATAACTAAAACTATTATTTTATTATAAAGGCATATTCGGTTTTTAATATCTCCAAATTGAGTTATTTTGAATTTAAGGTGGGTATGGGTCGAAATACTCTCATCCAATAGAATTTAGACAAGTTTAGGGATCTATTCAAACCTTATCATTTTGATTTAACTTTAATTTAAATAATTTTTCTTTTACCGTGTCTTCTTGTTTTTTACACTAGATGGTTAATAAACTTACTATAACAAGCCAAACGAACCCCAAGTTGTTTAGTACTAATATATATAAACTTATATAAGTCATTTTTCCAAACCTTATATTTTTAGGAATAAAATAACAATTAATAATATAATATTTGTTTTAAAAACTATTTTATGTCAATTTTTGACACTATTTGTTAATTGATTTTTTGTGAAAATCATCACAGAATGATTAGTTCGAAAACAGTTAACTAAATCACTACTAACATGTCATATTAACCTATAAAATTAGTGTAATTCATAAAAATTCTCAAATTACATTTATTTGGGTATTTATAACATCAACTATGTCAATATTTCATTAATAAGATAATTACTGCATCATCATTGTGTCATAAATAAATTAAATTATCTATTGTCTAAAAATTTAAAATAAAATACCATTATGTAGGAATCCTTTTTATATTTCTAATTAATATTTATAGTCGAATTTATCTTATGTATACCCCTTTATGAAAAATGATTTAATTATTAAACATTGATTTTAACTATTTTAACCCTTCTTTAAATAAATTAATAATAAATGTCCTAATCTAATCCAAGTGGGCCTAAATGGTCATATTTTATTCCTATGGTTGTTTTTGGTCGAATTACACTTATCTAATAGCATTGGTACAAGTGTTAGGGTAATAATAATAACATTTTTACCCTTAATTACCCTATTTACTTTTAATCATAGTAAAAAAAGTAAAAAGTTTCTATTCACCAAAAATTATTTTCATTTCATTGAACCACATTTTAGTCCTTGATATTAACCATGTCTCTCGGATTTTCGAAATTCCACTCATAGAAGCGGTAAAATTAAGTTTTATGTGAATTTGCAAATTCTCCTAGGAGGTGGGTAAAAGACGGTGAAAGGTTCGATAAAAGTTTTATATATCTAAAATTTTTATATATCTAAAATTATTATAAAATGACTCCAATGAATTGAATTGAACTTATAAAGTAATTATGTATCAATTTTTACCTAAAATAAATTTAAATGAAATAAATAATTATTTAAAAAAAAAGTCGGTTTTTAAATAGTAACCTAGTGTTTTCACTATTCCTCAAAAATTGAAAGTTTTCAGAAAAATACCAAAATTTCACCCTAGGATAATTTCGATATTCCGAATCCAAAAATGAAGTCCATTTTGAAAACTAAAATTTAAAAAATTTCAAAAAGTGGGTATTACTATTCATAACAGCTAGTTTTAGTAATATTTTAATAGCATATTGTTGTTTAGTGAAACTCGGTATTGCGTACGACGCAAGCTATCAAGGAAGGTCGTGATTGCATGTAAAGCAAGCCAAGCTATTGTTGTGTGTCATGAAAGACTCCTTTGATGATTTATATAACATAAAAACAAAATATTTCTCATAAAAGTCGCGGGTGTTACAATAATTCATATTAAGAATAAGTATTTTAATAATATATTTTATATATTTTTGGATATACCAAGTAAGACCAAAGATAATGTAAAGGTACGATTAGATCTTACTTAAATTTGTAGGAAACCAGAACTTGAACTATTTGAAATTGTCATATCATAGAAGTTAATGAAGCCAAAATCATATTATAAACATTCCAAATAATGTAGATTATTATTTTTTAGTGGATTTATAATTTATGACTTATAGATGGTTATGTTTCCAATTTAGGATGATATAACAGAAATGGTCATATTACCGGATTAAAAATTCATGACAGTCATGTTATAATGGTAAGACTTCTGTCGATCAGATTATGAGGTTCGTTGAATTATATGATTTGGGATGTGCTAAAAGATATATCATGTTTTTTACAAGGAATTTTTGTGGAAATAATGATGCACTAAGTATACTATTAAAAGAGTTTGTTTTAATTTTATGTAAACTGGAAAAAATCGTCATGCTGGCATTCTTTGACTAAATAGAACATTTGATATTACATTTTACACATGAAGATAAATCTGTAGATCCTTTATATTTCTGATGGATGTACCCATTCAATATATGGAGGTAGATATTGAAAAAAAACACATAACAAACATCGTTTGAAAGATTAATTATCAAAGCTTGTTTATATCAGGAAATTTCTTTTTTCTACTCTCATTATTTTCAATCTGAATATCCATAAAAACATAAATGCATTGGTCTTAATTGGGGTAATTTTAATGATGAAATGGTCAATCAATTATGATTTTTTACTCAGCTAGAACTTGGCTTTTGGTGGGGTTCATGAACGATGGCTTTCAGATGATGGACATCACAGTTCTCATACATATATTCTGACCAACTGTGAAGAAATGACACTATTTGTATTGTTAGTGATCCTATCATGTATTCTATAATATTTGTTATAGTAAATGAATATTACTGTATTTGTAGGTTATATGATAATCATATCAATAAATAGCTTCCATAAATTACACAAGATTCTCTTGAACAACATCGGAAAAATAATTTTTCATACTGGTTTCAACAACTGGTAACTTGAATTATTTATGGTTTAACATATAAAATCAATTTATTACATGTTATATTGATAAAACTTTTACAAATTTTCTAGTATCTCAATATGTTGATAAAATTGATAATCATTTTTGTGTATTGATTAACCCACAGTCCAAAATGGTTAAATATTATAATGCATATGGGGTGAATGGTTTTCGATTTCATACATGTGCATATGGGGAATCAAAAAAAACAATGAATAGTTGTGTTTTCTTAAAGGATCCCATCATATAGAAATTGAAGTTGAATTTTATGGCATGCTGGAAGAAAATATTGAATTGTTTTATCTTGGACATAATGACATAATGATGTTTAAATGTCATTGGTTGTATACTGAGAGAGTATTTCATGGTTATCTGATCAATGGAATCATATATATTAATTATAAAATATTTATTGCAGTAAATGAACCATTTTTTGGCTTATTAGGTAGATAAAATTTATTATGAAAATTTCGATTCCACTTTAAGAAATTTGGGTGATTGGTGGAGCAAAATAAAAATTAAATCTTGAGAAAATCAGTCTACTCAAAGTGAATGGGGTTCCATTGAACTGTAAGGAATTGAAATATTTGAAGAGACTACTCTAAATAAATATTTTTCATAAAGAGACACGAATATCAATGATGAAACCCCCACATTTAATGGTTGATGATGATGTTGATGTTAATGATGTAACAAATGAGATTGAAATGACAGGTGATGATGACACTAAAACTCATATGGAAATTGATGATGTTGATGAGGAATTTGAAGATTTTGACACCATCATATATGAATATGAGGATGAAAATGAATATTGAACCATTTAAATGATGGTTATAATCATATATAATATATATCTATATATAATTTTTGTTTTCAAATATTTTATAATAATATTAATTTCATGTTTTAGATGGACTTGGATCTATTTTGTGAGATCTAGGAGGGTGGTCTACCTGATGCAAGTAGGATATTGGATTATATGACCCCCAGACTACTAGCAGTTTAGGTGAGACTCGGAGGGGGCATAGTATTGGATGACTGAAAATTCTTGACCCTATCCCTGAGTGATTTCCATGTCTTAGCTTTGATCCACACATGTAGAGCTTTGTTTAATTGTGTAATTTATTTAGTTTTCATTAATTATCATTAATTAATTTACATACTATTTTTTTTCATTTTTTCACATCATTTTTCATATAGTTGTTGGACATGGGAGTGCTATATTGATAATTTTTTTTCTAGAGCATGGGTCACAAGGGATCAAATTCATATAGATGTTCCGCACCGCATGTTCAATCATTAGCTAGTACACAAATAAATAATTATTATTTTTAAATTTATTTAATTAATTACTTGATATTATTAATTATATTTAGGGTTATGGTATCCCATCATTAGAGTATTTGTGACACTATTTGGGAGGCATGGGATGGGTTTATGTGTGAGAGTTGTCGTCAGGTTTTTCACAATTTGTCAAGGAAATAAATGATGAAAGCAGAAGTGCTAGAGTTTGATGAGTCTTGTCGCACCCACTAACCTGATTACATTTCATATTAGTTTTGGGATTGGTGATGTTCACATAGTATGGGTGGTTATTTTTAGAGGAGATAATTAGTAGTTTGACAAAACCGAGGGAGAAAATTGGTGACATATCAAGCTGGTAGTCATATATTCAGTATGCATACGGAACATATGGTAAGTAATTTTTCTAATTAATTTATATAACATTAAATGTAAATTATTTATTTTATATTCATATAGGAAATAGAATAGTCTGATATTATAGAGTTCTATGTTTTCATTAGGAAGTACAATGATCCTGTCACTGGAGATATTAGAACTGGTCTATGGAATCAGATTGTGGTCAGTATAATTTATTTTTGAGTTTTAAAATTAACTACAAATAATATTTTAACTATTTGAATTTTAAATTTAAATTTAAGGAGTCTTATGAGGTTGCGACATCTCATTTGCATACTGAGATTTAGGCTAAGATCGAGGATCAAACTAGTGCCCATAGATTTGATGAGGAGAGATGGATGCAGGCGACTCAGTATGCCTTTGAGGAAGGTTGAGTTGTTCGTATCGGCTCTTTATTGATGCTTGTGAGTTATTATGGGACCACTACGATGTTGGCGTGCAACTCGAGAGGATCTCATAGAGAGCCATCATCATGTGTTACGCATTATCAAGAGTATTTTTGAATTCAGGCTAAGCTTATAGAGAGTTTTTGTATGGAACATAAAGGGATCCATTAACAGAAGTAGCAGGATCAGGAGGAGATGCATTGATGGTAGTAGTAGCACGAGCAGATGAGGGAGTACATTCGTAATCTGACTCATGGTTTAGGGATGTAGTACCCTCCATCATCTCCTCAAACTCCTACTGCTCCACCAAAAGACACCTAGTGATGTATTTTTATTTTATTATAAAACATTTGAATTTAATTGTTTTCAAAATGTTATTTATTTACATTTCTATATAATGTGTTTTTATATTATTGTGAATATTGGGTTTTTTATTATTATTTTATTATTTTATTATTTAATTTAATTTAATTTTTTTATTATTTTACTTATTTTATTATTTATTTATTAATTTTTAAGAAAATATTAGTTTGTATTATTTTATTATTATTTTGTTATATTTTTTATGAATATTGATGTTTTTCTTATTTTATAACTTTATTATTATTATTGTTTTTGTTGCTGTTGTTATTAATTTTATTAATATTATTTTATCATCATGGAATAATTATAATTGTTATACATCAATTATACTTTTAAAACCAACCATGAAATATGGTTATGAAAAATGAATAGTGTTACAATTATAGAGACGGTATGTTCTACACACTCATGAGTAATGTTTCTATTTCTCAACGACCATGAGATAAATAAGGTAAGAATTATTTTATATTTTCATAATTATTATTATATAATAAATATAGTATTATTGTTATTATTATTTAAATACACTTATAAATATCATCCAAGTGACGTGGTCATGAAAAATGAATCACATATCATCATGGAGGTGGTAATCTACACCTATGCATGAACTATGTTATCATTTTTTAATGGATTGAAAGGTAATAAAATATATGATACAATTTATTTAAATAATGATAAATATTTCATTAATATTATATATATACATTGAATTCACTATTATAACCAACCACGAGAGGCGGTGATGGAAAACGAATTACATCGGTTCGCGAGGAGATAGTTCATCATACACATGAATGATAGTTACATTTCCCAGGTGATGGAGGAAGGAGAACGATAGAGGTTATTAAATTAATATAAAAATGTATCCATATATGGATTATCCTAGTGGTATTATTTCATCATGGTTGAATTATATTTGAATGAGGTATAAAAAAATAAAACAAAATTTTTTGTATAACATTTCTTCCAACAACCTATTTTTATTTAGAGGATAAAACATTACAATTTAGATTTATGATTAGAAAATGGAATCTAGAACTTGGGTAGGGGTTTAATTAAGTTATTTAGGGTAGCTATTAGCTGAATAAAAAGTAGTTTGATGGGTGTAGAAAACATGATATGGGGTTTCCTTCTATAAGATGGGGAGAAGAAACAATTGGAATTTTCAAAAAGATTAAAATATATTGATTTATTAATCAAGAAAAATAGATCCCAAATAAACCATTAATGAATCTAAGATGATATAGGGTTGAAATGTGTCTATGAAATAGAATTTTTCAAATTTTATATCTCATGTTAACCCATATCACTTAGTTTAACCACCAGATAAAACTATTTTATCTTTAACCATGCTAACATATTTTTACTGTTTTACATTTCATTATTAAAAAAATTAATATGAACATATGCAATAATATTAATTATTATTATTCAAAACATTTAGTTAATTTTATCAAATAAATTTATAGAATTTTAAGAATTTAATTTAAAATTAAACCCATAAAACACAATGAAAAACAGTTTTTTAGACAAATGCCTTTTTATTTTTAAAGAAGTTTTTATATAAAATCCAAGTAAAATAATTAAAAACACCATAATTAGACTCCAAATAATATCATTTAAAAAAATTTACTATGAAATTATTTTTTAAAAAAATTTCATTTGTAAATGGTTAAAATGAAAAGACAATTTTAAATTAAAATCAGTGTTTTCCACTATTCCTTCAAAAATCAAAAATTTCCGAAAATTTTAAAAAAAAGTTTATAATATGATAATTTTGTCATGATGAATTAAAAAATTATTTACATTTTTTAAAATTGAAATTATATAATTTTGAAATCAATATTTTAAATAAAACCATATAATTCATGAAAACCCCAATTTGGTTAGAAATAAATATTTTTCCTTTTAACAAAAACAATTACCTAATAGTTTTATAGTGAATATAAATATATAAAATGAAATTAATGAATATTAATATTAAAAGAAAATGATTTATCTTAACTTTACCTAGGTTTCTATACATAATTTCCATAGGCTTATTTGAACGGTTTTGTTAGAGTATAATAACAATTATTAGAACAAGTAGAAGTGATTAAAACCATTTTTTGAGGATCTATCATGAAAGATAAATGAAACATGTGATAAAATAGAAATAAGTAAATTCTATAAATGTGGTTACCTTACATAAAATATTCACTATAACCATTTTTATCTTTGTTTGATGAGTTTGATAAAGATTTCGAAAGTAGAAAATAAAATAATCCCACCTCTATAAGTATCTGCATGCTAAAATGAATCATCTGATTATTTCATGTGGTCAGTATTTTATTCATGATGAGATATAATCTCATATGTAAAGAAGAAATATGAAATAGTTCCTTGGGTTCCTAGGATTCTCTACTTGAATAATCACTTACACTTACATCATATAGAAGTAGGGTTTATATAAAACTCGAGGATGCTCTTGTGTGGTGACCACATTAACTCATGTGTTATAATATAGGAGTTAATTCCCCTAAAGAGCTCATAATAAATATATATATATGTATATGTATGTATTTAAATACTATATCCATTTCATCTCATGTAACGGTTCATTAAATGATATCTTGTATGGGAGAAACAAAAAAAGATAATAGTTTATCATTCATTTTGAAATTTAATATTGTGTAAAATAATATACCCTTATCTAGATTGAAATAATAATTTTCATGAAATATGAATATATATCATATATATATATAATGAGTTAGGTAATATCTATATCAATATCCCACATTCACTAAATCCTCGTAGACTTTGGACCATTTCAACTTATATTGTATCATATGCAATAACTCGTGAAACAATATCCAATACTCTTTTGGATATTTTCCAAAACACTAATGGAAAGAAATAATAAACTTCACCATGTATCACATTATATGTAATATGTTGTTAATACCCATACAAATACTTTTGGATTTAATTTAAAACACTTTTATTGTCACTCTCTCTCTTATACATAATCCTCATTCAGTCAATTGCAAAGTGTGACCCCATAGGCCTTTATAGCATTGAAAAAAAAGTACGCATCTTCGCTTCCATATTTGTAAAAAATCTTTGGACTCTAGAAAATATTCAAATATAATCAAACTATAAAGGTATCATGTGTGATTTATATCAAAAATATGTATCTTTATATATGTTTCCACCAGTCTTCATCATATAGAAATGTTCATTCTTATATTTTCCCTTTTTCCAAGACATCGAATGACCAGGGGACACGATTCATATCAATCTCATATAGAGAACTCATTTTTTATCAACTCCCTAAGTATATACCGATATTATCAATGAGTACTTCACAATACATTCATCCGTATTGATAAGCACATCACATATCCCATGTCTGGATAGATATACAATATATATGTGTATCCACACATAACTATAGTAACTATAAATTGAGGGCATAGATGTTATACTTTTTATATGATAGGACAAATCATATCTTAGTTGATATCTAACAAATTACATGGTTAGAAACATACCCAACCACCCCAATATTATCTAAGTCAATATATAAACATTCATTAGTAGGGTATCAAATTATAAAGGTTCTCATTTTAGGTATTTATCCAAACACAATTAGTTGCGACTAATATATGATCCAAGAACCACTAGTATGACAATGAAAACAGTATGACACTCCATATGGTATATGTAGTATGTTATCCATCACACACAAAGAATCTTATTCTTTGTGTTTTTCCTCAGGCACTTATTTTTTATCTCTATACAAAAATCCTACTCATTCTAACCTCAATATTTCATCATAACCAATAATACTCTATGATGACTATTTTTTATGGATAAAATCAAATTCATACTTTGAGAGGTAAGTTGTCATTTAAATTCATGGAAAGTATATATAAATATACATTTATGTAGCCAATGTGAAAAAATGATAAAATTTAGGTTACCTTTAACATGATATATTTTAATATTATTAAACTCCCAAATAATTTTAAATAAAACAAACATAAGAACTAGTTGATCATATCATATATAGTAAACTACCATATAATACTTATTTTGGGAAACTTTCTTGATTTTTTTAAATCATCATATCATATGTAACTCCTATCACATATCTATGTGAGCATATAATAAAATTCTACCACAAGACTCTTTAGTGATAAATGCCTATGAAGTAATCCAATTTTAATAATATTGGGACATAGAAATAATATTATTAACTATTTAACTTCTTGAACATATTAAAATATCATAACTTTACAACATCAAATGTTATGATGTTAGATTTTGTTGTCAACTTAGAACATTTGTTAACTTCGGCATCATCATCCCTGGAACTTAATTCCATCAATCATTTTTCCTTGAAAAAATTTAACTAATTACATTATTATTTAATGTTCCTCTTAAACTCTTTTATTACAAAGTGACAAATAAACGATTTTTCCATAGTATATCTTTTATTCTATGTGTTAGCATACTTTCCTTTTTTTAAGCATATTTTATTAAAATATTATCGCTTATGGACGGTGGGAATACATTTTGTAATATTTTAATAAAAATATTGATAAAATCTGACCCCAATATTAATTTAAAAACATGTTACAAAAATTGATAAATCACAAACCTTTTATATATAATAAATAATTTCATATTGATAACAAATAAAAAAAATTAATTGAAAAAAATTGCTTATTTAATAAGAAAAGTGGGATGAATACACAAATATTTTACGTAGATTCATTTGATCTTGATAAAATAATTTACATTCAAATCCTAGTTGATGTAACTAATTACATCATCTCATTAATTTAAACTAAAAAGCTCAATAAATACTTCCTTTGATTTTAAACTTGTGTATATTTATAATCCTTTGTAAAATATACATTCCGAATCAAATACCTTTCAAAATATAATAATTAATTTTTATAGCATCGATACCTAACATAAATATTCTTTGGAGTTTCAAAACTCCTATTAGGTATATATCTTGGACAATCCAACCATATTGAATTACTAAAATTCATTCATAATAACCTTCTATTTCAATGACCTTGATTTTATTCCTTAAGAAACAATGTTGAACATTTAAACCATATTTTATTCATCTAATTTCAAATTTTACCTACTTGTTATTTATATACAACATCTTGGACCATATAAATCATATTCATAGTTCATATATGTTCCCAATACATTGATAATATCAGGAAAATGTTCTTTGAATTTAATCATATTGTCAGAATATTTCCATAGATGAATCTTCATATAGAAAATGGATGGTACAAGCATATCACATTCATAAATGAACCTTAATATATTAAAGTGACATAATAAAATGGACATAAGAACACGGTATATAAATTTTAAATACATACCACATAAAAAGTAATCATGAAATGAAATGAGAAGTTGAGATTTACATTACGTTGAATAGTGATTCTTAAAACATGAATATTGGGACCTTGGGGGATTGATGACACCTTGGATGGACTCCTTGGGTGGTAAAACTATAATATCTTTGAGGATGAATTTGGAGTGAAAGGAAATTAAGAAATGGATGGGTATTTACAGTAAAAGTGAGGGAGTTTTTTATTAATTTCTTAGGACACCTCCGTAGTGGTATTTGAAAAACCATGGGCTTTTCCATGGTATTTTCCCATGGTATTATCCACATTAGAAACCCATTATCATATTTTAATACACAAAAGTCGACCAATGTTTTGTTTTACATATTACATCATTTTGATGTCATTAAACATAACGAAAACTCAAAACTATATTTTAACTATTCCCCAAAAAACAAAGTATTTTATAAAATTCTCATAAATTCACCGTAACCTAATATCCAAATTCTGAACACAAAAAAAAAGACATTTATTTTAACATAATAATTCTATAAATATGATAAATTTAACTTTTAACTATGAAAATACTTATTTATTAAAAATAATAGCGGCCGAAAAATGTATAATAAAATGCATTATAAAATTTTTGAAACTTGAAAAAAAAAATTATCATTTTTAATTAAATAAGTGTGTTTCTACAAAACCATTTCATTATAATAAATATAGTTTATAAAACCTTAGTTTAACATAATAATTTATATCTTTCTGAAATGTTCAATTTTTACTCAAAAAAAATCAATTTATCAAATTCCATCAAAACTTTTAAGCAAAACTATTCTTAAAATGGAATTGATGAAATAAAAATTTTATTAAAACAAATGGATTACATTTTAAGTAACTAGGTACTCGCCACATAAACCCTTAAAACACCTACATATGACCTAAGGGTGAGGTGTGTGATAGTGATGGACTCTTGGGGTGGCTCAGCTAACAGCACCTGAGTGGTAATCTCCACTAACTTGAACTTCTCCTATGGGAAATGTTTTTCAAGCAAAAAATGTTTAAGCTTGGCATGGGCTTGGTGAAGAGGGAAGACCAAATATGATACCTCCCTCCCAGGTTCTAAAAAATGGGAATCATAGGACACGAATCTATTGTATGATTCCATTGACTCTTCTTTCTAAATTAATTATCCATTATCATTTATATTTATAATACAAATTATAATGTTAAAATTATTATTAATAGAAGTGTTTCCAATGGTCACATTTATCAATGGTCATAATTAACCAATGATCATATAATGGTTGAAACCCAGAGGTCACGTTTCAATTATACTCACTTCATTATTAAAGGAACATAGTTTTTTTGAGTATAAAATAATATAACACATATTTTCAGGAAAAAATTATCATTCAAAAATTTTAGTTCATTACATTCTTCACCCCTTAAGAAATTTTGTCCCCAAAATTTCATCTAATTTCCTCAATTGAGAAAATTTTTGGGTAATGTTTCCTCATTTTCTCCTAAAATTCCCTGGTTTCTTTTAAATATTGGTGGTTCCTCCACAACACTTTAACATGGTGGGTAGTCTTGTAACTTAGAACCTTGTCTCTACAGTCCAAGATCTCCATCAGCTACTCCACATAAGAGAGTTCATGTTCTAGTTGTACGCATTCAATATTTTTTACATGTGAAGGTTTAAGTGTTTACTTCTCAGGAGTGATACATGGAAAACATCATGAACTCGAGCTAGGATTGGTGGAAGTGAAAGCTAATAGACCACTTCTCCTATGAGATCAAGGATTTAATAGGGGCCAATGTACCAGGGGATGAGATTTCCTTTCTTCCCAAACTCCATGACTCTCTTTTAAGGTGAAACTTTAAAAAATATTTTGTCACCATCATCAAACTCTAAGTCCCTTTGATGGTTTTCAGTAATACTCTTCTTCCAAAAGTAGCCTTTATGAGTTGTTGGATGGCATGGAACTTTTCTATCATCCCTTGCATGATATCAAGCCCCATAATCTTTCTCTCGCCAGCATTATCCCAAGAATTAGGAGTTACACATCACTTTCCATATAGAGCTTCATAGGGTACCATTTTAATAACCCATATCACATTGTTCCCTTTGTATGTTATCAAGATACCAGTGATAAAGTATGTAGTGATATTTTCCCAATTCCATGTTGGTATGGGTAGTGGTTTTAATACCCATTTAGTAAGTTTTCACTCTGCCTTTACTTGTTGACACACTAGGCACCTTGTATGGTAGTCAGTAATCTCCATTTTCATGTTATCCCACCAATAATGATCATGAAGGTCCCTATACAATTTATTTCATCCATGATGTATAGAGAAAGTAGAGATATGATCTTCATCCATCAGATCCTTTATTTCTAGAATAGATGACACACATAGCATTGTACAAAATTTCAGTACACCTTCTTGATCAATATAGAACACTATAAACTTTCCATTCTTCACATCCTCTATATTTTTTATGGAACAAAGGATCTTCTCTTTAAGATTTCTATATCTTATCTTATAATTATAGTTAAGAAATAATTTGGGATTGGGTTGATTATGTACATTCCCATATGATTCTAATGTCTAGATTTACTAGGTCTTTAATAAAAGGATCTTTTTGCATCCCCATTATCACCAGAATAATAGGTTCTTTCCTAATTAATGCATCAAAAACATTTTCTTGTCTTCTGAGGGAATAATGAATTGAACAATAATAGTCTTTAAGAAGTTCCAAACATATCCTCTGTCTCATGTTAAATTCCTTTCCTATGAAAATATTCTTCAAACTTTGATGGTATTTGTATTTATCACATTTCTCCCCACCAAGATAGTGCATCCATATCTTTAAAGAAAAAACAACTATACCTAGCTTCAGGTCATGCATAGGATAGTTCTGTATAAGAGGCATCAACTAATGAGATGAAAAAGAAATTACATTTTCATTTTTCATGAGGTCTCACCCAATTCCTTTAATATATGTATCACTAACAATAATTAATCCTTCTTTGATATAGGTTAGAGTTAACATGGGTGGAGTAACCAATCTTATATTCAGCTCCTTCAATCTTTGTTTATACTAGTTTATCAAGATGAACTAGATCCCTTTTCTAGTTAACTTGGTTACTAGATTAGAAAGTAGTAAAAGGTCTTCCAAAAACCTCCTATAATATACTACTAAACAAAGGGAACTACAAATCACAGTTATTGTTATAGGATGAGGCCAATCCTCCATAACCCTTTCCTTGGTAGGTTCAATTGAGATTCCTTCATTGGTTACAATGTTTACTATTAAAGAAACATTTTCTAACCAAAATTCTCATTTTATAGACATTACAAATAGCCTCTCGATATTTAGAGTTCTCAATATAACCCTTATATAATCCTCATGCTCCTTGAAACATTTTTAATATATCAAAATATCATCAATAAAAATTACCACAAAGTTGTCAAGGTAGTTCTTAGAGACTCTATTCATCACATTCACAAAAATATCTGGTGAATTAGCCCATATGAAGGGAAAAACAAAAAACCTATAATGCCCATATCTTGATCAGAAGGTGGTATTTGGAATATATGCTTTATTTACCTTTAATTGATGATAACTAGATCAAAGATCAATCTTGGAGACGAATTGATCCCCATGAAGCTGGTCAAATAAATCATCAATTCTTGGAAAAGGGTACTTGTTATTCACTATGATCCCATTACGTTCTCTGTAATCAATGCACAACCACATTAATCCATTCTTCCTTCAGAAAGAGAATAGTTACTCCCCAAGTAGACACACTTGGTCAAATAAACCCCTTCTCCAAAATATCTTGGAGTTGTTTCTGTAATTCATCCAGCTCCACACTTTCCATACTATATGAGGTCATTGAAATTAGCTTGGATCCATGAAGAAGTTCATTGGAGTACTCTACCTCTCTTTCCAGGAAAGGTACACCCAACTCTTCTTGAAATACATTAATGTATTCTCAAATTATGGGAGAATTTTCAACTCTTATACTTTCATCCCCTTCTTTATATTCACCGATCAACTCCATAAATAAGTCTATATGTGGTGCTTCTAGACAAATCTCAGGTTGAGATATCTCTAATTTGAAGATAATTATCAGTTTTCCACTCAAGACTGTTGATATTTACTTGCTTCTATATTTGATCTTAGAATTATAAATTAAGATATGTTCCATCCCAAGTATAGTATCAAATTCCAGTAATGGCTGGTAGATTTTCGATAATATTTTTCTCAACAAAGTAAATACAAGAGTTCTTATACACTATTGATGCTTGGATAATCCCTCCAAGAGTCTTGACTAATAACTCTACTTTTAGTATTTCAATAATTAATTCTATATTCTTTGAAAATTTGGAGGAAATAAAAGAATGTGTTGATCCAAAATAAAAAAAAAGTACTTGCTAGCTTTGAGAGAACAATGAGAGTACCTTCCACTACATCATTTGGAGCTTCAACATCATCCATCGTGATATAAAAAGCACAAATGTTATTTCTTGTCCTATGTTGATGTTGATATTGATTCACCTCCACTTCACATAGATTTGGATAGTGATTATAAAAGTGGCCAATTTTTCCACATTAGAAGCATTGGACTTCAGGTAGGCCCTACAACATCTTCCATTTGTCGTTACTGTTGATAATTTGAGGCTTCACCTCACTATTATTGTTCGATGAAATATGGTCATCTCTTTCACACTTTTAACATTTCCTACACCCATGTAGAAAATTACCCTAATGCGTCTTCCCATATTTATTTCATGTGTAACGTTTCACATTCTTTCCTCCTCTTCCTTGGTCAAAGATCCTCCCCAATTTTGGATCCAAATATCTCTTCTTTTCATAAAATTTGTGAGGCCAAGACATCTCACCATACTCCAATTCAAGTTTCATAGAACTTCTCACTATCTCCCCGTAGATGTAATAGTATTGATTGGGAATATTCTTCTATAGGTTGGGTCTTAGTCTAAAAAATAATCTATCAAACATCCCATTATGATCCGTGAAAAAGTCAAAGGTGTAGCAAGAAATTATTTTGAAGTTCATCTCATTGAGTCTTATAGATTTATTTTTTTTCTAATTCAGCTCAAGGAATTAATTATCCATTTATATTCTCATAAAATTAGGGAAATACTTATTAAATAATAATCCCTTAAACCCTTACCACTCCATAGATTCAATCTACGCACAGAGCCTAGTGTTTTTAATCATTTTCCACCATTGATCATATTCTCCCTCTATGCAGTACACAACTAGTGTGACTTTTTCTTATTCTAAGAAATGAAGTACAGAAAATATATTTTCTATAGAGCTTATCCACCATTATAAAATCAACGGTTCGGTATATCCACTAAGTTTCAGTGGTCGTTGGAACATAAAGAAACCAATGGAAAGATTTTTCCTTCATCGAGAAACTGGTCCCCCATATTGATTCAAGTTATTGCCCATAACATGAGTTAGTCAATTCAATATTCTCATGAATATTTCCATTCCGAATTCAATCAGAGGGTCATCTATGTAGGGTCCATTTCATTCACCATTCACATGGTTCCTCCAATTTCCTGGAATTATGTAATATAATAGAAACTTATTGAGAAATGAGTTTCTTTTAATAATATTATAACTCAAAAATAATTTTATGTCTTAAAACATGATTCTTAAATTTTCTATTCATTAACAACAATTGTATTTTCTATAAATCCTTCATAATAGTTCATAAAATTCTTGTTAATAACCAAACATATCATCGGTGAGTGTCAAAAAAGGAGTGCAGAAAAGCCAACTTTCATGCCCTAGTTCCTATTCAAGTCTAGTTCAAAGTGGTGTTCTCTGGTTTTACCTCTATATACATCTATTATAGAGCCAGATCCACTTATTATTATCTATACTAGGATTTATTAGTTTGAAAAACACTTACTTAATACTTTTCTAAAATACCAAGATGTTTTCCTATATTAAAACGTTTCTCTAGGGTTCTTCCTAATGTTTTAAAATCCTAATTTCCATAAATAACTAAACCTTAATTTTATACCAACAATGTAATCTTTCATTTTTATTACATGAATTTTCATTACATTTTACAAACAAATGATCTTCTAAAGTTTAATGTCTTGAAAATAAGGTACACAATACATGAAAATATGAAAATAGTATTATAAAGAACTTCAATTGTTTCATAATTGGTTCATACGAAGTTCAATTACTACATCTCATATCCTGAGGACATACCTTAAATGAAAGGTTGAGGAGAAGTCCCATTAAGGGTAAACAAGCGAAATAGTTCACTTGTGATCTTGAGGAATATGAGTAATAAATTGATGAAATACATAAATTCATGATAAATAGGGATATCATAAAAATTATAATGTAAATAAAAACATGGAAATGTGGCTAAAACATTTAATTGAGTCATTCATAATTATATAAACAAGGTTTTTCACTAAGGTGTCATAAAATTATCAAGTTTATTCACCAAGGTATCGTAAAACTTTTCATCTCTTGAGATTAAATTCTCTACCCAGTGCATTGGAGCACTATCAGGGTAAAACATTCATATTTATTAATTCATTTTAAACACATATATCTCAAATGACATCTCAAAAATAACTTGTGTATAATAAAAGAAATGTGTTTCATTTCAAAATCATGGTGTTTTATAAAGTGCTTAAAAACAAGATCCTTTTATCATTTTAAACCCATAGTAAAAGAAGGTGGTTTTCATGTATGTAAATCCTAAAATAAAATAGATAATTTTAAAATATATGTTGATACCACTAGAAAATAAAATTTTTTGGGTATTCACAAAAGAAAACAAAATAATTACTAGATAAATATAGAGAAATTTTGGGAGAAACATTTGGCATCATAACTAGTATGAAACATAATTTTAGAAAAAATTAAAAAGAGGGGGTATAAGGGTCTAACATTAATAAATTAATCATAATACAGTAAAGGGATAGAATAAAATGTACAGAAGAAAATGGTACGTAAATTTTAAATACATACCACATAAAGAGAATACATTAAATGAAAAGAGAAGTTGAGAGTTCCTTTACCATGAATAGTGAGCACTAAAACTCGAAGATCGGGACTTCGGGGGCTTAAGGACACACTAGGAGGAATACTTGGGAGGTAAACCTATCACATATTCATAAAGGATGAATTTTTAATTAAATTAATTGATGAAATTGTTGGGTATTTATAGAAAAAATGAGGGTGTTTTTTATTAATTTCTCAGGACACCTCAGTAGTGGTATTTGAAAAACGATGGGCTTTCACGTGGTATTTTCCCATGGTATCAGATAGTTAGAACACCTATTATAATATTTCAATCCAATATAGATGACCATAATTTTATATTACATATTACATTATCATGATATCATTGAACATATCAAAAACGCAAAAAAAAAGTATTTTTAATATTCATTGAAAAACGAAGTATTTTATAAAATTCTCATAAATTCACCATAAACTAATATAGAAGTTCTGAATTAAAAAATGGATTTTATTTTATCATAATAATTCTATAAATATGATAAATTTAACTTTTAACTATGAAAATATTTATTTATTAAAAATAATAGAGTATAGAAAATTCATAGTAAATTGCGTATTGAAATTTTTGACACTTGAAAACAAAAATTATCATTTTTAATTTAATAAGAGCATTTATATAATAATATTTCATTATAATAAACATTATTAATAAAACCTTTGTTTAATATAATAATTTATATATTTCTAAAAAGTACAATTTTAACTCAAAAAATCAATTTTTCAAATTCCATATTAATTTTTAAGAAAAACTTTTCTTAAAAAATGATAAAATAACAATTTCATTAAAACAAAGGGATTACATTTTATGTAACTAGGGACTCAGTACATAACCCCTTATAGCTCCTTCAAACAACCTAAGGGTGAGGTGTGGGATAGTGATAGACTCATGTGGCGGCTCAGCTAATATCCCCCGAGTGGTTCTCTTTACTTATTTTAACTTGTCCCATATGTGATTACGTTAAATCTTAATATGTTGAAACTCGACTTTGGATTTGTCAAGAGGGAATCCCAAATATGCCACCTCCCCCTCATGTTCTCACAAATGGGCTTTTTATAACACAATTCTACTAGATGAGTCCATTGAATCTTCTTTCATCATTAATTAACCATTGTCATTTCTATTTAAATTTCCAATTATATCAATAAAATTATTATTAAAATAATTGTTTCCAATGGTTATATTGACCAATGGTCATAATTAATCAATGATCATATAACGATTAAAACCAAAAGGTCTCATTTCAAATATACTCACTTCATTATTAAAGATATATAGTTTAATTGAGTATAAAATAATACAACACACATTTTTGAGGAAACAATTTTCATTCAAAAAGATAATGTTGTTACACTAAAAGTATCAAAATTCAATTTAGAAATATTTTATCTCAATTTCTTAACATTATTAGTCCATTTATAAGTAAAAAATATTATCTTCCACATTCAAAAAGTAGTAGAACATTGAAATACATGGTTTAATTCATCTTGTCTGAGTCCAAAAATAATAGCGTTCATAGATCTTAAATTTAGGTCATATTCACCTTCTTAGGAAGTATCCCAATTTTCTAGTTTGTCCTTGGGAATAGTATATCTCTTGATAGCCTTTAAATAAACATTGAATCTAGGATTATATAAATATATTTCCATTAAATATTTCTAGAATCCACAATTTTCACCATTGAAATATGGATTCTTAATAATATTCCTACCTTCTTTGAGGTCATCCACTAACATATTTCATTTTTTACGTCATTAACTCAATATTTCTATAGCTAAAATAAATACTCAATGGTGCACTCCTTTGATACCAATTGTTGTTCCATAATGAATATAAAGACACAACAGGGGGTGAGTCGTATCCTTTCATAAACACTTGAAGATTTTAGAATTGATCCCCATTCTCAATTTCGAAATTGATGTTGTTCTCAATTTAATGATAGAATGTGCAATGGAAATTAAAAAAAGAATACATAGTTTTTTTATTATGGTATAGGGCACAAAGGTACCCAAGTTCACACCACCATAACTCTCTCTATGAGATTAGTTCTTTCACTAATAGATAATTTTCTAAGGGATCTTGATAGTTGAGTGAAAGAAACTAAAACTTATCACAATAGCTTTTACGAAGATTTAAAATCAGACTGATAGCATCGCTTGAAATGCCCAACGCCCGAGTTCTTAGAACCAAAAGAGGTTATCTTTAGATAGAGAAATTATCTTTGAAAGTATTACGATAAAAATAATTAAATTAACATATGAGGTGATATTCATAGAAATAGATTTCTATCTTCATGACACTATACTTTTGAATAATCATTTAACAGTATATAGAGAAATATTTAGATAACATAACAACAATAAGAACAACTTTTGTAGCAGTAGGACGAACAAACTACAGCAGTTATAACAAGTATGCCTCCAAAATATAGTCATGTTAAAATTTAAAAAACTATAGAATATAAATAACAGATCCAAATAGTTGTTGTCTTATAAGATAAAATATATCCTTTGTATATGGAAAAATTAGATGTAATTTTAAAGTAATAGATTCAGATCATCGAGTTTCGGAGAAATCAAGATGTCACGAACCAGCCAAGATGCCCTAGTGCCCCAATACCCAAGCCACCTCCAACATGGATCACAGGGCATTCTTGATCCCCATGGTTTGGAGACTATCACCTATAATTTAAAATAAACAAGTATTAGTGAGTTTTCCACAATATAGGGGAAGATAAAAGAAACAAGTCAACATCCTCAACAATCTTAATGGGATACAATACTAGAAATAAATAATTAAAATAGTACCCGAATAGATATATAAGCATCCCAAAATAAATAAAAACATCAACCATAAATAAGTCACATAAACACATGGGTAACAAGTATACAATAGCTATTCTAGTCGTCGTCATCACCCTGTAGTCCCAAGAATCAAGAACATCCACCACTTCCAAGTATCGTTCTCCCTTCACTCGAACCAGGAAAAAGAAAATCTAAAAACACCCAAAGTAAAAGGTAGGGTGCGATATATAAATACAATTAGGGTCTTTTCAAGTTTCCCATAATATAAACCATAATAAATAAACAAGTTATACTTTTATTCAAAAGAAACTATACAAGGAATGGTATTTCATTCACATATTTTGAACAACACATGTGTTCCAATTCAAAGAGATGGTAGATATATATATATATATCAAAAATTGATTAAAATAATATTTTATTTAAAACACTTATATGAAGCAATTTTCATCAACTAAATAGTTCAATAATAATTTCCATGTACAATCAAGTCAACAAATCATAACACCGTTTACAAAAGACATGTTGTATGTTAGTTCAAGTAATAGGATCCCCACACATCTTATAATGATATCAACTCAATAAATGTGTTCATCCTTAATTAAATTTACACCTAAATAGGGGAAACCTCATGGTACATTTACACATCAAAAGGCTAACCCTCTCATGCCCCAAATATTTAGAAAATTTTGTCGTTATGAATCCATTGTGAGAGACTCAATGTCCTAGTGTTCTTGTCTTAGTTACCACTGACATACCACAAAAACATGTTCCTTTAATAATCAATCAAACTTAAATGGGAAAATGAAACATTTTATATCAACTCAAGTTACAATTTCCCAAGTTTCATTTTTCAACATGCCTTTCTCATTTCAAATCCAAAACTGGTGTTTTTATCAATTAATTTCGTTTCAAATCATCATTGATTTTCCCCTTTCTATAAAAAATCAATATCAAATCCATTTCAAAATCATGCCATAATTTTCCAAAAATCTTTCACATGTTTCAATTCCATTTAACATCGGGGTTTTCTTTATTCATTTTCCATTCTATTTCAAATCATGCTTAAAATCCTTTAAGATAAGGGTTTCTAAATCCATTAAAACTTTATTTCAAATAAACCAAGAATTATAAGTATTCAATCATAGGAAAAATCATTAAGGAATAACCAACCTTTTATCACACAGTCAATGATAACACCCGAAATGGGATCACTGATGAAGAACAATGTGAAATAGATCAAGAAATGTAACCAAGAATCATGATCCAAAAAAAACTAAGTTTAGATCCATAAATTGTATGATTATCTATCAAAATATATAGAGGATATAAATAGATATCATAATTAATGACATGAGAGGATATACATTTAATCAGTGGAAATAAAACTTGGTCAACCATACTTTTAACTGCCAATAAAATTCATTTGAAGAGACAAAATAGAAATGGTTCGAGGATCCAAAATAACTTCTTATAAGCCTTAAAAGCCTAAGGATTGGAGTTAGGGTTGAAATAGGTTGATCACGAATTAAAGGGATTTGAAATTTTGATATAATTTTCAAGGGGAATAAAACCCATTGACATGGTTTGTAGGGTAGGACCATCCAACGAGCACGTACCAGAGTGGTAAGGGCTCCTGCTTGGCATCCAAGAGACTCGGGTTCAAAACTGGGTGGAGGTGAATTTCCAAGGGGTACTATAGCAGTACTGTATGAATCACTGTAGCATTTACTATTTAGTACTGTAGCATCTGGAACTATTCACCCAATTTAGGCCTTCGGGCCACCGGTTTGGGCCTACGGGTCTCGAGGGCCTTCGAATCATCAAAGGCCTTCGGGCCATAGGGCCTTCGGGACACGTAGACCATGGAGTAGTACAGTTCAAATAGAACAGCCCCCAGAAGTGGATCAGAGCAATAGGAGTAGCAGCCACCAGATGCAGAGCTAACCAGATTAGAAGAATGAGAAGGTATGGCAGCCGCTATCCGGACCAGGCACCGTGCATCTTTGTATGGGGAAATGCTAGTCGATCAGCAATGAAAGGATGGGAGTTATGTGATCAATGACGCAGAAAGATGGGGAGGGGCAGTTCAAGTGGGTTGGTCCTACAGGTCATGTATTGGGCATGGTATGCCTCTGGGCCTTCAGGTCATGTATTGCAGGTTTGTCAGGCCTAGTGCCTCGGGCCTACAGGTTATGTATAGGTTCCCCTTTAACCCTTAAAAGGGGGATTATCCATAATAAAATAAAATAAAAAGGCCTTCGGGCCATTCCGAGGTGGTAGGGTAGGGACACTTGGTTAGAAAAAACATGTGCCCTAGTTATTTTCCCATTATAGTAGGGTGGACATTTTCTCCTATGAGGGTGCACAGTTTATCAATTCATTTAAAAATATAAAAACCCTATCTGTTTTAGGTTACACATATTGAAGGGTCTTGCTTCTTGGTTTGGAAAAACCATGTTCCCCCTTTCAGTATCTCATAATAGGGTGCATGTTTTGCTGTGAAAACCCACATAGTTTTTACTAAACTTTCACCAACTGTGCACAGTCCCTTGGGCATCCAAAATTTTCCAAATTCTCCAAAAACAACAAAATAAGACTCAAGTTATAGTATATGAATTTTTTTTTTGATAAATACCTGAAAGAATGTAATGGGACATTACAACATCTCCACCAAAAAAAACCTTCTAGCCCAAGGAAGCCAGTCAAGAAGATTCCATATCAAAGTGATGTAGCCACTACTCTCTCATAAATGTATATTTCTCTCATGTATCATCTGAATCGAAACCATTCTACCTTAGAAAACGGACCAAAGTTTTCATCCTCCAATGAAGTACCTTTTTCTCTAAATTAAAAATATGAACTGGATGCTCAATCATGAATAAATCGTTCTCAACATTAAGATAATCCTAGCACAGCATAAGAGATGGGTTAGAAAGAGACTTCCAAATATAAGATAAATGTAACACACTGTGTATCGAAGTCAAATATGGTGGAAGTTCTAAATAATAATCCACTTTACCTACCTACTCAACAACCATAAATGGTCCCAAAAACCATGGTGAAAACTTTCTCTATTTCCCAAGCTTTTGATAACCCAAATGAGGTGAGACTTTAAAAAACAATTGGTCACCATCTAAAAACTCTAAAGGTCATCTAAAATGGTTAGAATAATATTTTTAGTAGCTTTTTTAATCATTCTCTAAAAAAATAATTGAATACTTTTCGTCATTTCTTGGACCAAACATATCCAAACGAAATAAAATTCACCAATCTTCGACCAACACAATGTAGATTTATAATCTTGACCATAAAATACCTCAAAAGGGTCCATCCAATAGTATCTACTTTTATAATAAAACTAAACCTTTCCCAAATGGAGGTCCCAAGATCCACAAAATTCACGAAAATAAGCATGAGTCTTGTACCTAATAATATATACAACTCTTCCTATTTGGACATTCACCATCATATGATGTGTTATTCTTATATTTACCTAATATACTAGTGCATCTAGAGGCCTATATAAAATTGAGAAGTAAAATAGAGATCATTGTACGAGGATATAGTAGAAGGGATTCCATGGAATCTAAAAATATTCTACACATAGAGATTCACAAAGTCCTCAACCATGGTTGTATCATGAATGGGTAAGAAATTATCTGATTTCATCAGTCTATCAATCACATCCCATATATCATTATTTCCTTAATGGGTATGTAGAAACCAACCATGAATTCCATAGAGATCTCATCCTACTTCCAAATCGGAACTACAAGGGGATGAATCAAACCAGAGGTTTTCTGGTGCTCGACTTTGACCTTATGTGGGTATAACAATGAGAAACAAAGGCAGTAATTTAGTATCACATACCATGACACCAAAATCATCACCAAATATCATAAAACATCTTCATGGTTCTATGATGCATTGTCCATTGGGAATTATGAAAATACCCCATTACATCCTTGAGGAAAAAGGAAAAACAACCCAATTTTGAAAACATAGGACTCCAAAAGAAGATAATTTCCACTCACTGATGGTCTCCCCATTATAAAGATAGTCCCTAATGATGCATAATTCATCATAAAGCTATTGTTCATGGATAATAATATCATAAAGATCATATTTCAACTACAAACTTGTCAAAAACTCTATTCCCTTATTCTTGGACTACTAAATGAAACTAATAAAAAAGATTCATTGTGTTCTAATATTCTGATGATTCTTTCGTGGACAGGGTTAGAATTTTCCTGCTCAAAGAATCAGCAATGAAATATTCATTTCCTTAGGTGAAACTAATGTTTGATTCAAAAGGATTCAGTTACTCCAACCAACTCCATTAAATAAAGATAAATTCATTTTTAGAGAGGATATAACTCAAAATTGTGTGGTTTGAATAAAAGATAATCCTTTCTTGAAAAATTTATTGTATCCAACTCTTAAGCACATGAATCACATTTTTGAGTTTGATATCATGGGACAGATAATTCATCTCATGTGTCTAATGTTGTGTGGATCCATAGGATACCACATGATCACCCTTCATAATAAAATAAACCAAACTTAAACATGAATCATCACTAAATAGCACAGAGCCTTATCCTTCCTATAGAGGAGTCAACACTAGTGTATAAGTCAAAATAAATTTCACCTCAACAAAATAAATTATACATTTTTCATTCCAAAATAACATCATTCTTTTTTAGTGAGAAAAGTCATCAGAGAAGAAATCTTCAAGAAATATTTCACAAAACTATGATAATATCTCACCAAACCCAAAAAACATCATATCATAAATAGTGTGTGTAGTTACTCCAATGTAATAATAGTTTTCACTATCATAGGATCAACCGAAATACCATATTGTGACACCACATGTCCAGTAATTTCACTTCCCAAATTATGAAATTATGTTTTGAATGATTTGTGTAAATTCATTGATCTCTCAAGATTTCTAGGACTTAAATGATGTACATGATCATCCTAGGTCTTGAATTAAATCAATAAGTCTTCCACAAAGAATGATATGAATAATTTGAGGTTCTCATAGAAAATCCTATTCATTAAATCCATCAAAACTATAGAATCAATGGTTAGACCAAATGGAATGAAATGATAATCTTAATGGAAATACCTAAACTTGAAGGAAATCTTCTGAATGTTAAGTTATTTTATATTAAACTAGTGATAACTAGTTCAAAAATAAATATTCGAGTATCACTTTACCCCTTTCAATTGGTCAAAAATATCATCAATTTTTGGTAACTGATACATGTTCCCCATAATAATTCGATATAATTTTCAATAATCAACACAGAGGTGAATTTTTTTATCATCTTTATTCACAAAGATAAAAGTTTCATCTAAAAATGATACACTCGGGCATATAAATACTATCTTTAACAGATCATCCAACTAAGTCTTTAACTCTTTCAATACTATTGGTTTTACAGGGTAATAAAGAATAGATACTCACAGTGTACCAGGTACTTAATCAATAGATAACTCTACCTATCTTACTAGTGGAAGACCATAGAAATTAGAAGGGAGAAGGTAAGGAAGCTCTATGATGACTTGGGGGAGATCGTCACTCAAAGATTCTCGATCCAAGTACACCAATATTACCTGGCCCAAATCTGGAAAAGATGGTCTAGCTCTAATCGACCTCGGGTCCCATTCTCCCAGAATGATATGGAACATTCAATTGGGTGTAGTAAAGGATTCCCACTAAAGATAACGGTCAATTTGGAAATTATTAGCAATCACCCAATCCATCCTAAGTATAGTGTCTAAATATTTCATGTCGAGAACCAAAAAATATTTCTTGGGTAAATTTCTATTACATAGAAAACCTAAGAAGGAAAATGGAAAATGTTATCTCTCTTTATTTTGAGGGGCATAGTAATATTCATCACATATGACAAAATAATTATAGGAAGATTTAGTAGGCCCAAAATATGAGTCAATATAAATTAGTGATATAAAACATTATAAAATAATGTAATCACTAACGATTAATATATAGGGATGGTACCTCTCACAATCATTGGACTTGTATCAATTTCCTCTAGATACTCTTCCACTATGTGATGAAACTTCATTCTGGATTTTTATGTCTGGAAACCTTTAGATCAGGAAGCATTTAATTTCACTACAATATGTTTTGGACCTAATGAGCTCATTAAGATATACAGAGTAGAAAAGAAAATGAATAACTTATGTGAATGTATTGAAAGGCCACTAGAACTACATATCTTTATCACCTCAGTACACACACATCTCAAATTCTCAACCTTGATTAACTGAAAGAAACTCAATTGGTCTATGCCATGCTCTTCAGAATGTCTGGAAGACACTTTCTATCGAGAACCACTATGATACTCATCACACTTTCTTTTTTCATTAAAGGAACTCACATAACTTCTGTTGGGAGAAAAAGGAACTCCCATCAATGTTAAATTACCATCCATGTCAAGATCAACCATCAACACCCTATCCAACAAATTTTCATAAGAATACAAATTCAGTTGGAAAACCAAAGATTGAATGTTGGATCAATGACCAGTATCAAATATTTGTGCCTTCAGTTTCTCATTAGTCACCATATCTAGATAAAACCGAACAACCTCAATAAAGTGGTTGGTTTACTAATTCATAGTTATGTCACCATGGTAGAGTTTGGTAAGCTCTATGGATCTCACCAACACCATAGATTTTAGATAGAACTGATTGGTTAAAATGACTCAAAAGTAATTTCATCCCAAGTCCTCAAGATTTTTCATCATCACCATCGAATCATGTAATCTTCTACTAGGGCCTTCTAGCTTAAAGGAAACACATTTTACCTTAATAGATTCAACCATTTCTAGGCACTCGAAATAAATCTCTTTCATTATCAAACATTCCTCAGCTAGTTGCTGATCTTTAGAGGCTTTTAAAGTAGGTGTATTATGGAGAATAAACTCTTGATCATGATAATGAGCTTTGTCCCTTAGAGTTTCTACTATGATAGAGAGAACACGAAAAGGTGAGGGTACTTTTCATAGAGATTGGATAGCCCGCACCACTATCTCGACCATATTATTGTCCACTATAGAATTTTTTTTCTATAGTTGACTAGCATCTTCTTCTTGGGACCTATCTTCATGTCTTTTCAGAGGCATGATACTATAAAAAATATATAGAAAACACTGAATACATCAAAAAGGATACACATATCAATGATAAAAAGTATCAATTCCATCTAGCAGAAATTTAAGATTAGAATTTCCAAAAACACATATCAAAGGTAGGGAAAATTCTGTGACTAGATAAAAAATTTACTCAAATACACTTTTCCCAAACACCCATGGTGACATAAGGATTGTTATGAAGGGATCTAGCTCGGCAATCACTTACAATAGCCTCTGAATTCTCACCAAGACATCTAAACCCGCATACTGGCATCAAGAAAAGATGACTAACTGGCAACCTCTAATAAAACTTTTTCACAAACCAACAAGGATGACATGTTACCTTGATAACGAAGATGGATCTAACATGGATTAAAGGGTATTATCGATCCCCAGGGGTTGGCAACTAGAAACTGGAATCATACAAGAAAAATTAAAGAATGGATTTTCTAAAAAAATAGTGGAAGATAAATTATATAAGTCACCACGCTCAACACTCCCAACAGAAGACAGTATCATAAAACAAACAAGTAAAATAGTACCTGAATAGATAGATAAACATACCAAAGGAAACAACAATGTCAACAATAAAAACATACAAGAACTCTAGTGTAATAAGTGGACAACAACTCCACTAGTCACCATCATTACCCCTCAGTCCCAAGGATCAAGAATATCCACCACCTCCATGTGGGAGTTTCCCTTCACATGGAACTGGAATAAGAAAATCTATAAACACCTAAAGTAAAAGGTAGGGTGTGAGCTATAAAAAATATTAGTATATCACTAGGAGTTCTATAATATATTTTATTAAAATTAAACCAATTGTGTTTTCTTTAAAAGGGAACTAAAAAAGGCATTGTATTTTATTTAAATATTTAAAAAAAATTATTTCATGTTCAAATGGATGGAATATATATATATTAAAACAAGATTAAAATATAATTTTATATAAAACAGTTATATAAAGTAGTTGACATAAAATATATAGTTCAATAATCATTGGAAGGTGTAGTTAAGTTAACAAATCATAGCACCTTGTACAAAAGAGCATAGTTAAATTAGTCCAAGTAATAGGATCCTCACACATCACTTAATGATCTCATCTCATGATTAGTGTGCCCCCTCAAATCAATGTACACCCAAAATTAGGGAACCATCATAGGCCATCTATACCTCAAAAGTGGAACCCTTTCGGGCATTCATACTATAGTTTTGTAGTAACTGTTATCAGCCTTAATCCATTTCTAGGGAGTTATGTTCCAAGTTGGGTTTTCCCAGTTACCACTTACTACCTAGACTAACATGTTCTTTAAGCAATAATTCAATAAAACATGGTAAAATAAAAAATTTCAAATCAATTCTGTTTACAATTTCCTAGTTTTCCGTTTTACATAGGATTTTCTCATTTCAAAACCAAAATAATGGTTTTCATCAATTCATGCCATTTTAAATAAACTTCCATTTAAGTCATTTTTTTCTCAAAATTCAACATCAAATCAATTTCAAAAACAATCCTTCATTTAATCAAAATCCACCCTACAAATCAATTCCATTTAAAATTGCAGTTTAATTTCCAAAATTTCTATTCCATTTCAAATCACACATAAAATAATTTAAAATCACCATTTTTAATTCCATTAAAACTCAATTCAAATCAACCAAGGATTATAAGTATCCAATTCTTGGGAAAATAATTATTTAACCTCCATGATATTATCAGGTGTTCAAACACTACACCTATAGTGGGATAATCAATGAAGATTAAGGAAAATGAGATCAAAAAACATAACCTATAATTAAGATCCAACAAAAAAAAATTAGATCCATCAATTACATAATGGTTATCAATCTATAAGGATTATATAAAGAGATATTGTAGAAAACCACATACGATGAGAAACTCTTACTTGGATGAGGTTGATAATGTCAATGATGCTTCGATCCACTCAGAAAAAGGGTTTTAAGAGCAAAAATCACCTCTGAGGATCCTTCAAAGACCAAGAATTCGAGTTAGGGTCAAAATAGGCAGATTTGGGGTTAAACTGGAGGGTTTTGGTATTTTAATAAAATTTTCAAGGGAATTAAAAATCAGCAAAAAAAATTTCTTGGTAGGGTCGCACAGTTATACAAACTGACTGCCCTATCCATGTGCCACTATTAGTAGGGTGCACGGTTTCTATTAAGAAGGAACAAATTTTATCAAACTATATGCCACCAATGTAACCAATTTTTGTTTGAGGTAGAAAGGTTTTGTAGGGGGTTTCTATATAGTTTTAAAAAATAATTTTCCCCCTTATTTTCACACACAATAGGGTGCACAATTTTCTGGGGAAAACTACACTATTTTCTCTAACCATGAACAGCCCCTTGGGCTTCTAAATTTTTCCAAATTCTCGCAAAATGACCCCAAAATAAGACCTAAATTAAAGGAGATCAGAAAAAGGTAAAGGAATACCTAAAATAAGGTAATGAGATATTACATGAGAGATAGCTAAAAAATGTTTGATAAATCACAACACTGTATTTAGAAATATCAAATAAGAATTGATAAGAAGACCAATTTAATTCTTGTCAACTACATTTGGAAAAGTTTTTATATTAAAAATTATCTTAAAATTCTTATAATATTTAAAATTTTAATTTTATCATCCACTAAAATTTATAACTTCCCTCAGAAAAGTGATTGAATTATTCCATTGTTAAAGATGTTCATAAATGGAATTTTAATAGCTTTATTAGGATATTTCTACTAGAAAAATCATGATAGAAAAATTAAAAATAATTCAAAATTTAAATCCAAAAAATGAATGATTCAATGTGGGGATAATTATACATGAGTATTATTACAAAAGTACAGTTTCTATAATTTTCTTGATTCCAAATATAGAGTTATAGAATATGGATTATGATACTAACATGGAGTTGATTATGTTAGGTTCATGTCAAACATGATATACTTAAACATAAGGCTTCATAACAAAAAATCAGTTCCTGGACATAAACTTCATCTCAAACGTGAGGTTCCAAATATATGGTTGGAAATGAATGTTAATTTTCAACCTCACCTTTTGAATATTGATTACAGTATTCTTTAAATTGTCCAAAATACATTGATTATTAAAAAAGTAAGGCTTCTATAATTATAGGAAAAATAAAAAATGAATTTAATTAAATATAAACCTGAAATCCACTCATAATAATTTTATTAACAAAAGAAATGAGGGTGTTTGTGTGCATTAATTTCAATGATAAATTAATGATATATTTTTAAACCAACATCTTCATGTCTAATAACTTCCAATGGATTCATGGATTCTTCATATTTATCAAAAAAATATCAAAGTAATCTTTGAAAAAATTTCACTAACCAAAATGTTAAGAAATATAAGTCTAGTTCTTCTAAATTAAAGTTTATCCCTTAAAAGCTTTAAAACTATTTGAAATAATTTAAATTCAATTTTTGATGTAATTTTTTCAATTTTAAATAGCATGGACATTATTCTAATTTCTTCACTTCTTGTAAATGGTGTGGACAGTTCTTCTCTAACCATCAACACTAGTCATATGTAATAACACTGAATCCAATTGCTCAGAGTTATTGGTCACTTTTTTACACGAGTAAAAATATAAGTTTTTAAATAATGAAGGACAGATTAATTTAGTACTTTGTGAAAACTAGATACATATATGATTCCCAGTTTATGTTGGAGGTAAAAAATTAAACCTAGAAATGGAAAACATTCAGAGTCCTCGAACTCATTAAAATCATTCTTCTTTATCTCTTGGGTAAAGGAAACAAAATGAGGGTGATGTAAAATTCTCAATAAGAGTTGCATACTGTAGAATCTATATTTAATCAATAATTCATTACCAGTATGGAAAGGTATATAATAGAACACAGATTCCATTTAATCAATAACTTATTTATCAAGAGAAGATAAAGAATAATCATTATGTAAATATAAATAATTGGAAAAAATTCACTTAATCAATATCTTGTGCACAATATGAATCCAAAGATAAAATCCTAATGAAAATATCATGGATGATAATAACTAAATTCATAATGACTAAAATGCTTAATATTAGATGACATAATCTCATAAATCAGGGTATTTATACTATTAAAACCTTTGACAAGACCTTTTTATCATTAGGTATAGAAACCCATTTAATTTGGAAAACTAATTTGTCTAATGAGACTTACCAATGCATTGAGGGACAATATAATTTTGGGACCCACCCATCACTTTGGGTCAAAGTCATTCTTTAATATTGAGTGATTGATTTAATTAAGGAATCAATATGTCTATTATAAAATATCCGTATTGAAAAAAGGATATGGAATTTATCAATATTTCCCAATTTAATCAAATAAATTTCAAATTAATCACTATATGTAAAAATGGTATATGATTTCAGAAATAATCATATCCATCTTATAAGAATATGGATATTTAAGAGAAATACTACATTCAATGATAAAAAATTAGTGAATTTGTTAAAGGAAGGTATCATTATAACCTATACCCAATGGTGCATGATAAATGGTTCTTTTCATTGATGAATAAAATTACCATAAAAATATCATTAAATAAATTTTTTAGGATAATATTTTTTTCACTTTGAAACTTGTTTTTAAAAAGAGAAACGCAAATACCAAGGAAAACAATTTATTTAAAAAATAACCACATAACCCTATAATGGAATATTAAAATAATCAATACATAAATGTGGTGGGAAAATCCTCTAATTCTGTATAAGTTAAAAAATCATTCCTTCCATATTTTTTGTCAGAAGTGTCTCAAAGTACCATATTTGGAAAAGAGTAAAAAGATTCCTTTCTAACTATTTTGTAAAAAGTAAACTATTGTTAAAATTGAATGTAAAAATTAATTTGTAAATAGAAAAAACATTTTAAAAACACTTTTAGAAAAAATTAATATGGAAGAGAAATATTCCCCAGTGGATACATAAATATAAACAATCCCAAATAATGATGAGATTGTGAAATAAACCTTTACCACATTAGTAACTTTTGAATCGTAAGACACGTGAAATATATAAATTCAAATGAAACTATTAATTACATTAATAAAAATATATTATTGATATAATATATCAAAGGGTTGGTATATACACCAAAAAATAGGAATAAGTGGTTAATATGGAATATGTCTCACATAAGTAAAAGTGAGTTGGGAAACCCTAACCACACGCCTTCCTTTAATTGTACATGCTTTAAAATCTTGTATGACTGTTTTAAAAATGTTATTAATTTATACCAAAACCAAATTCATATTTATAATATCATATGGTATCCTATTATATCATATTATTTCCCATTTGTTAATAACATTTCATTATTAACCATGTTTCGGGTGTTAAGTGCTTTATTTTTCCATGCATGTTTGGTAAGGTAAGTTCTATTTCATGTTCATGGGATATAGATTCATCATATACAGAATTTTATTAATTATATATGTATAATATTTAATTATTTCATAAATTTTTATTACCACTATTAGATGTTTGATATGGAAAACTATTCACATCTCTTCATTGACACGGTAGACCATACAAAATTATGAGTGACAGTATCATTCCCTTAATATTGAATGGGATTGTAAATGGGTAACATATTAGTTTTATAGAATAAATATAATATCATAATTATCATATATATCCATTTATTCCATAATTATAAACATCCAATTAAAGTGGTGATGAAAAATTAATTGCATCACTACGTGGAGAAGGTAAGTCGTATGTACGCATGTGTGGCGCTTTAGCTTTTTATACGATGGATAAAAGGTGGAACGTGGTTGTATAACAATAAAAAATATTATTATATCAATAAGAAAGGATTTATTAATTTAGGATGGAAACAACACATGAATAGTAAGTATAAAAATAAATAAACATTAAATATTCGATGGAGACGATTACCTCTTCTTGGGTGAACATCCCTCAGATATATTCTTAAGAGATCTAGAGTTGGTATTTTGGAAGAAGAAAACCCTCTAGAACTTGGATAAATATGTTTATAAGAATAATTTTTAGGGTTTTTTTGATATAGTTGGATCAAAGTGGTGTAAAAATATGAAGCGATAGGTTCCCAATTATAATTGATGTGAGGGGCACTTTTAGAATTTCTCCAAATATTAAATATAATAAAACTATTTCGGATCCAAATTCTTATAAATGTCTTAAAAATGTATAGTGGATTTAATTTTAGACCATATATTAACCCATTTATTCTTATTTAATGTTTTTATGATTTATAAATAATTTTATAAAATATTAATCTCATAAAATGTCATTATTGTCAATTTTGAAGCTATTCATTACTTTAACCTTAAAAGCATCAACAAATGAAGTAAAATTTAAAAACAATTATTATATTCTAAACATATAATTTTCATCTATATAATTCATTTATCACCATAAATTTCTCAAATTATGTTACTTTTAATATATTTTATAACATTTATTTGATTTTTTCATTACTTAAATACTTACTCCATCAACATTGTGCAAGAATTTATGTTAATCATTTATTCACAAAAAATTGAAAAATAAATTACAATAATATAGACAAATATTTTATAATTCAAAATAATACTTATTATTAAGCACACCCTATGGATAATATGATATTAAAAAATTACATTTATTAAAAACAAGAATGTGATTTGATTGACTTTTCATTAAAAAAAATTGTTAAGGTCATGATCTCTTAAATGACCCGAAAAGGTCATAAAATCAACCCTCGTATGATTATGGTTGATATAGACACATAAAATAATATTTAGGTAAGTTTCAGAATATTTTATAGTTTTTTTCATTTTATTTTCTATATAAATACATGATTCACCCTTTACTGTGGTAATAAAATTCATATGTTTTCTACTAATATAGAAAAAAAATAAAGGGCAACTATTTGCAAATTTTTACATCATTATTTAAAATATTAAATACATTTTTTAAAATTAAAAACATAGAAGTGGCATAATTTAATTAAAATTTATATCGACTAAATGTGATGAAAAATATTTTTTTCAGAAAAATAACCATTTGAAATATAAAATGTTTTTATGGTAAATTCAGGAAAAAATACATTTAAAAAAACTAATTTAATTATTTTATATCTAAATTAAATAATGAAATTTTAATATTAATACAAATATATAATTTTTATTTCTAAATACATTAAAATAAAAATATAGTTTTCAATGAAAATTAGGACTTTTCATTATCTATTTAAAAATAAATCTTTTCAGAAAATTCAAAAAACATTATCTTAAGATAATTTTGAAATTATGAATTCGAATTTGAAATTAAATTTTTCAAATAAATCTCTATAACTTATAGAAATTAATGATAATATTCACTCAAAGAAATATTGAAAACAACATTTCCAGAAAATGTATTTTTTGAAGAATAAACGAATTCACTAAAAATTGTGTGATTATATAATAATAATTTATGAATAAATTTATATTGATTTGGACCTTTAAATTTATTTCATAATTCAATTAATCATATTAATACCCTCCAATTTAATGTCTAGGTTACAATGGTCACATAATAATATTTCGTTGTTCGTTTAAGCTTGGTGTTGCGTATCTTGTTCGTTATGGCCTCTCTTATTTAAAATTATAGGATATTAAATAGTAGAAATAAAAACTATCTTAACAATCCTCAAATGTACAGAATTACCTTAAAATCTACTCAGACATCTATTTCAAGGAAGTATCACTTTCATCAATATCCTTTACCCATGTATATATGGGAAGCCTCAATTTCCTTTTCCAACATGAGATAATTCTCATTTGTATGTAAATGTTATCCAAATCATCAAAATTTAGCACACATTGAATTTATTCATATTGAAAAAAATAAAAATCAAGCTTCATGAAATTCATTGTCTCTTTAATTAAGGTGTAATATAACTAAGTCAAATATGATACTTAGAATGTAACTCCTTAGAAGGACGTATAGCAATTTTGAAAAGTTTCTTAAAACTTTAAAGAAAATAATACATAAAAATCCATAATATAGTAATTTATAACTCTTAATTATATAAATAATAAACTAAATAAATGGAAAATTCATAAATTTATGAATGAGATAAACATTTTATGTACAACATAAAGTTAAATCATTTATAAACACTTTATAATCAAGCCATGCATTATGGACATTAGAAAATAAGAAAAATGTAAACAATTTATATTTTTAATCAATATGAACTCCATCATATTATTCATTATTTGTAATTTTAATTAAATTATTATATTAAAAGAAATATAAAAAATATATATTCTAAATAAATTATATAATAAATTACCATAATCTAAATATCCCATATTTATTACATAAACAATGATCATATGAATTATCAAAACTCCTTTTAATATGGTTTAAATAATTTCTAAAGGAATGCCTTTTAATTTGATCAATTAAAATTAAATATTATTTACAATTCATAATTTTAAATATAAACTCTTATATTAATCCATTTCATAATTTATAAAAACATTATAATTTATACTTATAATTTAAAAATAACCAATTTATTTCTAAAATATAATTCATGCAATATTATATGAAGACAATATTTAAATAATTATTATTATTATAGAATATTTATTTTTTAAATTTTTCATTAACATTTTAAAATTAATTATAAAAAATTAATGATTAATTATTTTTAAAAAAAATTAAATTAAATATATATCATAAAATATCGTTTCAATGGTTTTTAATTATTTCATAAAACATATAATTCAATAAATAATTGAAAAATGAACAATTAAATTTTTCCCTATGCATATCGTACTCTATGATATTTGTATGTCGTAATCAATAACATAGCTTATTATTTATTGTATTTCTTGATAGATAATCCTTCAATTGTGATATCATCTTTTGCCTCTTATAAATCATAATCTATAATATCACTTATATTATATAGGTTATATGAGGACCTATTTTTTACAACATTGAAGATGTTATCACCAATCACAATTCTCTATATCATACACTTTGACATACCAATAACTGAGGGAAATAAACTATGTCACTACCTACAATAACCCATATCATTAGGTGTAACTCTGTCATGGACTACTATATCATGTGGATTATAGGCATCCATAGTTCAAATATCAAATTGGTTTAAATTTTGTTGAATATTAAAAGGATTGTGATTTCAATATTCTTTATTTTTAGCTTAATTTCGAAAATTAAAAAACATTACACTTCTCTGATACCACTGATGTGTTTTTATGGATTGATAAACACTTAATAAATTCAATAGTAAAATAAAAAAATACAAAACCCATTAACAAAAATGTAATAAACCTAAAATGATTTTAAATAAAAAGAACAATTTGAGTACTTTTCCCTAATTTGGTTACTAATTATATCATCATTCAATGCTTGAAGAAGATCAAAAAGAGGCAGCCATTAGACTCCCACCTTCACATGAATCCATAGGTTGATGTGAATCAACTGAAATTCCAGTTAGACTTTTGTCTATCCATAGTGTGCCTACCTCTCATAGTAAAGGAAAGAATAATGTTTTTTAATAGAAATACAATATTAAAAATAATCTTGTGAAATGATTAGGTATAAAGACACACACACTCAAATCCCTAGACTTCATTATATAATCTATGAGGATAGTTCTTAATTCCCATGAATTTACTTGTACATGTATAATATATAAGTAAACGACATTCTAATTACACATCTTTATAACCCTTCCCAAATTTAACTCCCCAACATTTCGCTATATGAAATGATTAATTCATGATTACTTTGTTTGCATGGAAATATTACTCAAATATTAATAATTAATGTTTAAACACCATATTAATCACAATGTATAGCTAATCTTATGATAAAATTAATCCATTATAATTTACCCATAAATGAGAATACAGAATACTAGTAGTAGTATGTTAACCATACTTTATGATATACCCTTATCATATAATAAAATATATGGATTATTTTCAAGACCAAACACTGAGATATTTTATGGATTTTTGGGAATGTAAATCCCCAAGGTGGCGAGAATGTAATCTCTCGTATTTCTGGTATATTATTTTTATTTATAATATGTATTATTTTCCAGACCAAACACTGAGATAGCATGCGATTATAAGGCTCAGTGTGTTAAGAATAAATGTTTGAAATATATTAAATATATTAAATAGCACATAAAAAGTATGTAATGGATAATTAGGGTTTCCAACTTGTTTCTTATAAGAAGAAAAAGTCTTCTAGTGATCCCCTGGTGTTAGTTGAGTAGCCAACTCCAGATACTAAACATCGGGAGACTCTACCTCAAGCTAGATCAATAGAGGTTGAGGGGATCATGATGTTAAGGGACACCACTCCTAAAGAAAATCATTGAGATGCAGGCAGATAGCTCTGAATCTGAAAACACTGATATCGAGACCCTATATGAAAGGATTAAAGTTCTTCCTCCATGTAGACGTATAACTATAGGTTGAGGGTGGGGACATGGAATATCTATTTCTGAATGGAATGCATTTCAAGTATAAGAAATGAAATTAACTAAAATTTTGAGGAAAAATTTAGGTAACTAGCATTTATGCTTTGGGCATCTTGATTTGTATCCATGTTCCTTTTTTGGTTTTTAAACTTTGTTTCCTTATTTCCAATAAAATAGGCACTACCTATATCCTTTTAAAAAACACACATATAATTTTCTTGAAAATGTTTAATAACATCTAAATAGGTGACCACATAAGAAGTTGAAGGGCACCGTTGAGTTCAGAATGTAGTGTTTTCCCTAGGAATGACTTAACAATAATCATCAAGGGTCATTTGTGGAAACATCACCACATAATCTGAAATAAATAAAATAATTATAATAATTTATTTTGTTTTTAATTCCTGAGATAGGGACTGATTATCCTTTAAAAGGGATATAATGTTAGAATTCTAGGGTTATCCATATAACCCTAGAACCTTTGGAGAACCATTGGAGAGAGAACTTTGAGGATTCTATCTCAAATAATGACAAAAAATCAAGGACTGGAGATTGATGCATGTCAGGTTTCATGGAACATGCCAATGCTATCATTTCAGTAATCATTATTTTCTAGCGATCAATCCAAATCTAGGTAGGTTTTGTTTTATTTGGATTTCTTCCTCTTGATTTATATGATGAACAAGGGCCAATCAGTGAATATATTGTTCTACGATTCAATATTCATGAGGGATGGTATGATTTCAGGGTTTATCGGAAGAAATTATCTTCATGGTTGTTTATTATTCAATTGTAATTCTAACATCAATGAACCAAGATCAGCACGAACATTGATCGATGTCTATTCCTCAAGATTTTTCTTGTGTTTTTCTCCCCAGATTTACTGTTCATCAGGTATGTTCTTCGTTTGCCCGTTGTTCGATGTTTAACCAAACAATTGATCACAGTGGACTCATTTCTTGGTGCAATGATCCGAAATTGTAGATCTGGTATTGGCATGACATGGTAGTGTTGCAACGATGGGAGCAGTGACGAATTGAATGATGGTTGATACCCGATTTCATGTTCTTCTTCACATAGCGATGAACGATGATGATCTTTTTTTCTGAGCGGATCAAAGGTCCAACTCTTTTGATTTGGTGAGGGAATGACTCAACAAGGCTTGATCAATAGTTTCACATAAAGGCCAGAGAATCGGTCAGTACGGGAGAAGGAAGAACCATAGATTCTGGAAAATCTCAATCCACACGGTGTGAGATCAAAGATTACACCGAGTGTGGGGCCCCAGAGCAATGAATTTGGTTTTATGAAGAAGATAAGTATCACACAACATGTGGCTTGGCCTACACAGAATGTTACCACTACTTAAAGACTTGTAATTCACCTCGGAAAGTAAAAAAACAGATTTTAGTATAAGGATGCATACACATCATGTACTCCCCCACAAAAAAACAGGTAGACTAAGTACATGGGTTGATCTTTGTATAGGAACACGGGTAGAGTACACGGGATGACTACATGGCGTGTACTACTACACAAACAAAACTTTATTACATGGTCTGTTTATATAGATAGAACCTGGGCTCAAGGGACAGGGTGTATTATCCCTACTACATGTCATTTACTCTATTAAACATGGTTTGGATCTCTTATCCTCCATATATTGGACAATTTTTTTTAGGTTTTGTTCCCCTTATCCTTTCCCTGAAGGTTATATTGGAATTGTCTCCTACTACTCAGACTAAGATCCCTTCAACGGGACTTCTTGAATAGACTCAATGGGATCCCTCTGAGATGCCTGATGTGATATCCTCTATTCATCTTCATTCCCTGAGTGGATTTCTTAGTGTCTTCATGATCAACACTATGAAAACTTTAATCCTCTACTTATTGGGTTAATCTAAATTGATTTATTAGTATCACCCCATGTCCTGTGCAGTGATCCCCATCTATGTATTGTATTATCTTAAAGATATCATCATGTTATTTCTCATGAAAATACACAACAAGAAGTACCTCTAAGATAGACATCATCAGGGATATCATACTCAAGAGTGTGTTCTCCCAGATGAGTGCAATGTGGAATCTCAAATCTGGAAATCCTAGGCTGGTATAACATGGTAGTGACCAACCAATAGATTGTGTTTATTTTTGGATTTTATCTAGGTATTCTTATTATATGTGTTGTAGGCATATACCTGTGTACAGTTGATTATATTTCATTTGTTTTACTATTTGTGGTTTTAGGGTGTCCTATTGAGTATTGTTATACTCACCCTTTTACAGGCTTTTCTTGCATGTGTCATTTCTTGTATAGATGATCGAACTTTGGATAGAGTCCTAGAAGGATCAAGACTAGATAATTCTTTGTGAAACTTGATAGACTAAGGTATGTTTCATCATCCTTCTGAAAGTAGGCCCAGTACTTTACCTTTAGGTTGTACTTGTGTTACAGACTCTATGGTGGGATTGTATTTGGACCTATTAACTTTATTTACATCCAATTGTACTCTAGTTGTGAGATATAGATGTATACATGTCTTATTGTTGAATTGTTTTTTCATTTTATCATTTTATGGGATTGGAGGTGATTGTGTGTGTGTGTGTGTGTGTGTAGATACTTAGGTAAAGTCTTTCATGTTAGTGATATTCCTACTTGGTGCAAGTCACCAGCCCATGGCCTATTGGATGTGGGCTTGGGGAGTTGTGGCATGGGCCTCATTTGGATGGTTCGTGACACAAAATTTAGAAAAAAGTAAAAAAATAGATTTTTTTAAGAATACATGAAATCATACCAGGGAATCTAGAAATAAAATAGTAGTTATGATTCATTGTCTCCAAAAACATTAAAATAGAACATTTCTATTGTCATTTATAAAAATATTTTGTATAAAACTCATAAAAATATTACATTGAAAACATTTGAAATAAAGTAAAATTGACATAAAATGTACACTAAATATATTCTACCACCATATACAAACTTTCATAAAATCATTCTAATAAAAAGGTGTACATTGAAGATAAAGAGTTGGAAGTAAAAACATGAATAGTTAATTTATTTAAGTTTAGTCCTTTATCACTTGGGAAACACTTGATCATAATCCACATGAAATAATAACATTAAAAAAATATTAAATGTCATAATAATAGATAAATTCAAAATATATAATATGAAATGGGGTTTATATACACCTCGTTAAGATTATAGGTGTATATATCAAAATATGCATCAATGAAAGAAAATTGAGATGAAATCCGTTAACTTGACTCTGAATTGTCACATGTGTGTTTGTCTTCGTGAATAATAAGCTGATATTAATTATTTACATTATTGAGAACCTTTTAAAAGTTTATTATTACTTTTTTCACTTATTATCATCTTATATAAAATTACTTAATCAATTTATTTTATGTCGGGTGTTTGGACCCCATTTGGAATATGTGTCCAAATCGACTTTTGTAGGTTCACAATGATCAAAGATGCCATTATTTAAACATATCCTGAATAACTATCATGAAATATTTTCCATATTTATAAATAAATTATACTTTTAAACCCAATCAAAAAATATGGTTTTTATAAATGATGTACATTACAATTACAGTGATGGTGGGTCATATGTACACATCAGTAACATTTCCATTTTTAAATAATCATTATAAAATGAAAGTATGTATTATTTTAAATTTAAAGAATTATTATAATATCATAAATACCATGTTATTTCTTTAAATATACTTATATAAATCACCCATATGGTGTGATGATGAAAACAGATTCACATCGCTTTCTGAAGATGATAGTTCACACATACACAAACGACATTAACACTTTTTTGACTGAGTGAATAGGTAAGATATTAAATGATATAATATTATTTAATAATGATAAGTATGAAATTAATATCATAATTATGTTATATATACCACATATATTCATTATATTTGACCTTATTTCCCTTCGTGTAAAGTATAAGTGAAAAAATAGTCGCATTGCGTCGTAAGGAGGTAGTCTACCGTACACACGAGCGACTAATCGTATCCCCTATGGAATGGAAAGTAAAAAACAGCTAAATATGATAGCATTACTCCATAGGTATAATTATTTCATAAATATAATATATATATATATATAGTTTATATATATCATCATTCCCAACTGTGAGGGGTGATAATGGAAAAATGAATGACATCGGTTCTTGAGACGGTAGTCCGTCATACACACGAATTCTTATTTCGTAACATATTTGATTAATGTGGAGATGGTTTTATATAATTAAATTAACATAAAAACATATTATTTTATGGAATATACTAATTTTGTTGTATCATAATGGTATAATAAGGATATAAGAAGGTGAAGGATGAAATAAAATAAAAATGCTCCTTGATGAACGTTACCTCTTCTTCGAGTATCCTCGTTAGGTTTCCAAAAAATGATTTTTTTGAGGTTGAATTTATAAAAAATAAAGTACTCTACGAATAGAGTTCGTATTTTTTGAAGATATTCGCTTAGGAATTTTCTAAACCAAAATATTGTGAAGGTGTGAAAATAGAGGAGAGGGTCGCCTTTTCTAAGTGAGGTGATTTCCACACTTGTAATGTTTTGAAATGATTCAATCATATCCGCATTTTTTCATGATAGAAGCCTCCAAAATGGTCCCTTGTCTAAACTAGTATATATAAGTACAAAAAATGTCTATAAAATAGGTTTTGGAAATGTTTTTAGGTTATTTTTTCCCTTATCTTCTTATTTTAACCCCTAGTAAATCCATTTTTACCTTAACCTTGGTGATTAAATTTTACTATTTTCACTACTCATTTTGGTCAAAAATTAAGTTGAACTTATAATAAATTATAAATTATTTTAATTCCAAATTTAGGATCCATTTTTAAAAAATTAATTTTCATTAGTTGAATAAATTATTTTAAAATTAATCTCACATACAAGACGAGAAAGTAGGTTTTTAATGAGAATATGTTCAAATGCTTATAATGTTCTTATATAAAAATTCAATATATAAAATATTTCTAGTGAGATAAATTGGATTAATTTATATAGATTTGAAATAATGTTACTTCAAAATCAATTCAAAATATAATTTTACATTATAAATAATTTCAATGAAAAGGCAGTTTTCAATTAAGATTAAGTATTTTCACAAACGTGATGTAATTGAGAGGGAGATCTATCAGCAGTTTAGGGTTTCCTTCCACCACTTTAAATCCTCCATTATTTCCTTATATCCATATCTTCCCATGGTGTTGTCATGTTTTGGGTTCAACAGAGCTTATTTCATGGTGTGGTGTTCAACTCAGCTTCCCCACGGTGTCACAACATAGAGCTCTCTCGAAAAACTTCCTACAGTCATCCACTTTCTTTCGAAGAAACTTGTTTGTTGGTCTTCGCTATTTCCCATGTTATGTCTTCACTAGCTTTCAATATTCCTCTAATGGTATTTTTTCCCTCATCCCATTTGGTGGTAGTTTCTCTATGTAGGGTGCCTACGAGTTCATCGATCCTATGGTTCTGCGTTCCATAGCTCTATCATCAAAGCCTTCACTATTCTTCAATCTCCTCGGATGGGTCTCTTAGAGGTCCTTCTTTCTATTTTGAGACCCCTTATAGTCTGTTTTTGTTCATGGTGTCTTGGATGTCTCATGGTGGTGGATCTCGTTTCCTTCTTATAGATGTGGGGGCTCTCAATGTAAAGACCCGTAAAATTCAAGGGAAATTTTTTCTTAATTTTTTTTGGAATTTTACAAGAACGTGGTTTCTGACGGCACCTGATTCCGAGGCCCGGTGTGCCCGGAATCAATTTCTTAAATTTGGCTCGTGTACGTTCAGTGAACGAACGAGCGGGAATTTCTAACTTTTGAACCGGTGCCCAGAATCGAATTCTGAGGGCACCAATGAACTTGCAGTGCCGATATTCGCTTAAGGAGACCTTTTCCGAGGTTGCGTTTTATGCGGAATGAAAGTTAGTTTTGGGAAGAATTAAAAGAAGTTAAATAAAAATGTGGAAACACTTTTTATTTTTAACATGTTTGTTATTTTCTCCCAAAGGGAGTTAGAGGTGGGACCCACATCCACTTAACCTCCCTTGGGAGGATTAAGTGTGGTGGGGCCCAAACGAAGCATAACTCTTCACCTTCTTTTTTTAAACCCCCTTAAACTCCTCTTTTAATGATCTTGACAACTTGGTTATTTAATGGAGAGAGTTGTTTGAATTTCAAACCTTTGAAATTCAAATTGATAATTTTGTGAATAAAATAAGCCTTAGCTTATTTTATTTTGGTTGGTCTCCTTAGCCATCTTGAGAGGTATTGAAGAATTCTCTCCATCTTCTTCAAGCTCCGACGAAGAACACTCAAGAACACTGCTTCTTTCTTCTTCATAGCTGGTGTGTTTCCAAAGGTCGATGATGTCGCTTCTTCGATCTTCTTCCCGTATCAACGAAAGTAGACGTTGATTCCTCCTCGTACTTTCTTCGTCGGCTTACGAAGTGTCACCAATGACGTACCTCTTCGGACGTACCTCTTCGTTAACGGAATCGACGAACGATTACCGCGACGCCTGACCTCCGCGATGCTTGTCTTCCGCGGTTTGTTGACGTGCTCCGCACTTGAATTCATGGTAGGGGTTTATTGTTGATTATTTATTTATTCTCGTCCTTGGTTCTAGCATGACCATCTTGAGGATAAATGATATTGTGTTATCATCAAACGAGAGGGGGTCGGACCGCACAAACATGGCCAAATTCCCCATCCTTTGTTCTTGAATATTAATTTCTTGTGGATGAACGAGATGGTGTGGTGCCGTCGCACCACGCGGGAATCACGGCAAATATTGTGCGGTGCCGTCGCGCCACGCCATGGAAAGATTATCATGAACGTGACGCCGTCACGCCGCGTCGAAGAAAACTGAAGGCGCCGCGGCCGGACCGGGGCCGCGGAAGAAGGGCACGGTGTCGTCGCACCGTACCGGACGACGAAGGCCGTGGCCGGTTCCGGGCCGCGGCGGGACGTGATGACCGGCAGCCAGCCGGGCCGCCGGTGCTGGAAAATGGAAGAGGACCGGCCCATGCCGGTCCTGTTGAGAAGAAGTCGGCCGGCCCGGTCGGGCCGGCCGGGACGGTGCAAAACCGGGGGAATTAAATTCCCCCAGGCGGTTAAATTGGCCCCCCATCATGGGGGGGGGGGGGGCGGTTTCACAATGGGGGGGTAGCGCCCCCCCCCCCCCCCCATTTTTCTCAATGGCAGGCCCCCACGAGGGGGGCCGTTTGATCCAAGGCGCGGAAATCAGCCGCGCCGCCAGTAGAGGGAAGAGGCGGGGGATTTGCCCCCCGCGCGTGGCACCCGAGTGGCGCCCAGGCTGCGCCGCCGCTAGCCGGGCCGTGCCGCCGTGCCGGGCCGCGCCGCCGGCCGGGCCGGGTCGGCCCGGACCCGGACCCCCCGTTTTCGAATCGACTTCAGTCTTTTGCCCATAACATGAGCTACGGACCTCCGATTGACGAACCGTCAGTGGAAGTGCGATCCTTGGATCGAGACGGTCGTTTCAGTATATCGCACTCAAGGTTTCGGAATATTTTGAGTTTGGCCGGGTTGGTTCGTACACGAAACCAACCGGGCCCTCGGAGCGGAAACGCTCATATCTTGAGCTACGAACGTCCGATTGACGTGCCGTCAGCTTTGTTGAGTTCCTCTTACTGAGATGGATATTTTGGCATACTCTGCACGAGGTTTGGGCGCAGGTGGAGTACGGTCGGGTTGGTTTTGCCATAAAAACCAACCGGGCCCCTGGGTCGAAAAGGCCAATAACTCTCAGACCGGGCGTCTGATCGACGCGCCGTCTGTTGCGTTGAGTTCCTGTTGGCGATACGGAACTTTTGGATACATCAAATTTGGACTTGTGATAGTTGATGTATCAGCCTCTCGGCTCGTGGAGCGGACCCTCCCGAATGAGCTTGCTGTGTGCGGGAACCCTAGTGCCGGCTGCGACTGCTACTGTGACGACGACGAATGTGCAGGGATCCTCAGTGGACTACGACAATGAAGACAGCTGGTCTTGTATCCTATGTGGGTCCTAGCTGTGATGGTCTTGTATCCTATGTGGTTCCCAGTATATATTTAATCAATGAAGACAGCTAGTCTTGTATCTTATGTGGGTCCTAGCTGTGCTGGTCTTGTATCCTATGTGGGTCCCAGCTTAGATGATTCAATACTGGTCTTGTATCCTATGTGGGTCCCAGTATAGATGAATCAATGAAGACAGCTGGTCTTGTATCCTATGTGGGTCCTAGTTGTGCTGGTCTTATATCCTATGTGGGTCCTAGCTTAGATGATTCAATACTGGTCTTGTATCCTATGTGGGTCCCAGTATAGATGAATCAATGAAGACAGCTGGTCTTGTATCCTATGTGGGTCCTAGCTGTGCTGGTCTTGTATCCTATGTGGGTCCCATCTTAGATGATTCCGTATCTATGTCTGATCATCTCTTTCACCTTATCGATGATGTATACCTGTGTGAGCTGAATCCTATTGCTTTCCTGTGTGGATTTTGTTTTGCTTTCCTGTGTGGAATACGAATACTTTCCTGTGTGGACTGAGTTATACTTCGGCTCGGAGGTTGGAGCGTATTGGAATTGATGACTTAGGTATATGTATGGGCGTATACCTAAGCAGTGTTGGTTGTTACTTCGTGATTGTATATTTCTTTTGTGGTTTATCCTCTGTGGATTTTGGGAGACCTTCGGGGGTCTCGGGGTCCCTACTGAGTATCTTATACTCACCCCCGCACAGGCTATGCCCGCACTACATTGTGTTGGTTGCAGACGACGGACAGCGTTGATCGTGGTTAAGGCTTGCTGAGAAAGACGGTACCTGGAGGTGGACCACTGGGCGGGACGTGCTCGGAGCGGACGACAGGACCCGAGAAGCAGTGGAGCTATCTGTACCCACCCTTTAGGTGGAATTTCCAGTGGGCATCTTGGCGTAGCAGCTTTTACTTTTCAGTTGTTGTTTTCCCTTTCGAGTTGTACTTTACTTTCAGTTTTGGGTTTGTATAATGGCCCACTTACTTTTCCGCACTTACAGTTGTACACTGTTTTACTTAGTGTTTACTTTTCTGCTTGCTTACTCTGTGGTACTTGTTTACTTTTCAAAGGCAATGCCTTCCCTTTTGTTGGGATTTACGCCTTGGTGCTAGTCTCCAGCCCCTGGCCTATGGAAGGCGGGCTTGGGGTTGTCACGGCACGGGCCCCAAGGACGGGTCGTGACAAATTGGTATCATAGCAGTTCGGTTTTACCATGAACTCTGATCTTTCCTATGTAAAGCAATAATGTTTAGCATATTGAGTGTGGTTATCAGTCCAGGGAGTCCAGTGTTGGTGCGGCGGCCGACGTATCCGTACACCAGGACCCTGACTTCTGATTTTCGACTTAATGCACGAAAACATTGATTGCATGTGTGTTCAAGTTTTCTTTGTGATTACTTGTGTCAGCTCCCCAGGTATACTGTTCTGACCGTGGCACACCTGTTTCTTTCAGGATGGTCCCACGACGGCAGCCAACTAGGGTTCCGAGATTGGAGCGTGATGACAGCCCATCGAGCGACGAGGCCTCGGTGCAGGGCTCCTTGTCAGCAGAGGCACCGGCGGTACCTTTACCCGCCGAGCCCCCGATGCTTCCAGCACTGGCAGCTGACGATGCACGACACCTCGGAGCTCTGCACGAGTTCCAGCGCCAGCGACCACCCAGGTTCTGTGGGGAGACGGACCCCCAGGCAGCCGAGGACTGGCTGGAGGCGGTCGTCCGAGTTTTCAGGCTTGTGAGGACACCAGCAGACCTCATGGTGATCCTGGCGGCGAGCCTACTGCACGCAGCAGCAGGACGATGGTGGAGCTTGATGCTCCAGGTGCACTACGAGGCATCACTCCTCTGGACGGACTTTGAGAGCATCTTCCACTCCGAGTTCGTCCCAGCCACCCTTCGTGCGGTACGCATACAGGAGCTTCTTCAGCTGCGGCAGGGCAGTTTGACAGTGGCCCAGTTCTCGGCGAGATTTACCGATCTCTCGCACTACTCGACTGACATGGTACGGGACCCATTCTTCCGGGCTCGGACCTTCGAGCAGGGTTTGAGACACGAGATCAGGGCTTCGATGATCTCCCTCAACATTCCGACACAGGCAGAGTTGTTGGAGAGGGCCCTTCTAGTGGAGAGTTTTCTCACCGAGCAGGCTCCAGTGACAGGACCCTCCACAGGATGGCCCGTAGCAGGGTCTTCTACAGCTGGCAGTAGATAGGTGACGTAGAGGTCCAAGAGGGCCAGACCATCAGATGGGCAGTCACAGGATGAAGATTCGGTTGTGCGGGGCACCCGAAGGAGAGCCATCTACGCGAGGGGAAAACATTGCTACACATGCAGTGGGCGAGGTCACATGGCTCGAGACTGCCCGACTCGTCTTACAGATGAGCAGCAGGCGGTAGAGGGACCTCCCAGACAGAGATTCAGCCATGGTGGTCCGCAGGGTACAGGCGGATGAGGCAGAGGAGTTGGCCGAGTAGCCGATGGTAGGAGACACTTCGAGGTGTTTCCACCACCACCACCAGGAGGTCCACCCCGACCGCAGGGAGTTGGTGGACATGCGAGAGCTCAGCTTCAGGCAGCTGAGGCCTTCTATCATGGAGCTCTAGGAGCAAGTGGACAGGAGCGGAACTAGTGGATATGTCTTTTTACTTCTAGTCCCTTGTTGCTGTTGTATAGTGTCTTTGTATTATGAGCTGCAATAATAAAAGACGCATACCTTTGTGATGTTTTCATTCCTGTCCTCTCTTGTGTTGTTACTAAGAGGTTCCGGTTTAGACTGTTGACTTGACCCTCACTTGTGAGACATCTACTGGAGGAGACCCAGTTACCACACACTGATGCCGACAGTGTGACTCAACCCTTGGAGGCGAGAGTAACGGTTGGATCTCTTGGTAGTAGCGTCAAGGCCTTACGACGTCATCCTTGGTATGGATTAGTATCATCCATGTCGGGATTGACTGTATTAGGCAAAAGAATGTTGTTCATCCAGGGGATGGGACCAGATTTCTCTTTCGACAAAGAAGAAATATTGCAGCTCTTGTGGGACCTGAGATGGTCCAGGTCCTCCAGGCGTGGATGAGTACAGCTCAGAGCCGGCATAAGTCATATGCTGACAGGACGCGGAGACCACTAGAGTTCGAGGATGGCGACCACGTCTTCTTGCGGGTCTCACCTCGACGTGGTTTGCGGAGATTTGGCTGAGGCGGCAAGTTGTCTTCACGCTTCAACGGGCCTTTCTAGGTCCTCAGCAGGATTGGTGAGGTGGCTTATCACCTGGCTCTGCCACCTCAGTTGCACCAGGTGCACGACGTCTTCCAGGAATCTCAGCTGAGTAGATACGTGCATGACCCGACGCACATCATTAACTATGGGGAGCTTGACGTTGATGATGGGGAGACTTTTACGGAGGTCCCGGTGGAGATCGCGGATCGACATGAGCGGGTCCTACGTGGGCGGTCGATTCCTCTAGTTCACATCAAATGGCATCACAGGAACCTCCAAGAGAGCACTTGGGAGCGGGAGGCTCAGATGCGTGCTCAGTACCCTCTTTTGTTTCCCTATTTTTGGTTGTATCTTTACGAGGACGTAAAGCTCTGAGGTGGGAGTAATGTAAAGACCCGTAAAATTCAAGGGAATTTTTTTCTTAATTTTCTTTGGAATTTTACAAGAACGTGGTTTCTGACGGCACCTGATTCCGAGGCCCGGTGTGCCCGAAATCAATTTCTGAAGTTTGGCTCGGGTACGTTCAGTGAACGAACGAGCGGGAATTTCTAACTTTTGAACCGGTGCCCGGAATCGAATTCCGAGGGCACCGATGAACTCGCAGCGCCGATATTGGCTTAAGGAGACCTTTTCCGAGGTTGCGTTTTATGCGGAATGAAATTTAGTTTTGGGAAGAATTAAAAGAAGTAAAATAAAAATGTGGAAACACTTTTTATTTTTAACTTGTTTGTTATTTTCTCCCAAAGGGAGTTAGAGGTGGGACCCACATCCACTTAACCTCCCTTGGGAGGATTAAGTGTGGTGGGGCCCACATGAAGCATAACTCTACACCTTCTTTTTTTTAACCTCCCTTAAACTCCTCTTTTAATGATCTTGACAACTTGGTTATTTAATGGAGAGAGCTGTTTGAATTTCAAACCTTTGAAATTCAAATTGATAATTGTGTGAATAAAATAAGCCTTAGCTTATTTTATTTTGGTTGGTCTCCTTATCCATATTGAGGGTTTTGAAGAATTCTCTCCATCTTTTACAAGCTCCGACAAAGAACACTCAAGAACACCGCTTCTTTCTTCTTCGTAGCCGGTGCGTTTCCAAAGGTCGACGACGTCGCTTCTTCGATCTTCTTCCCGTATCAACGAAAGGAGACGCTGATTACTCCTCGGACTTTCTTCGTCAGCTTACGAAGTTTCACCAATGACGTACCTCTTCGGACGTACCTCTTCGTCAACGGAATCAACGAACGATTACCGCGATGCCCGACCTCCGCGACGCTTGTCTTCCGCGGTTTGTTGACGTGCTCCGCACTTGAATTCAAGGTAGGGGTTTGTTGTTGATTATTTATTTATTCTCGTCCTTGGTTCTAGCATGACCATCTTGAGGATAAATGATATTGTGTTATCATCTAACGAGAGGGGGTCAGACCGCACAAACACGGCCGAATTCCCCCTCCTTTGTTCTTGAATATTAATTTCTTGTGGATGAACGAGATGGCGTGGTGCCGTCGCACAAAACGGGAATCACGGCAAATATTGCGCGGCGCCGTCGCGCCGCGCCATGGAAAGATTATCATGAACGTGACGTCGTCGCGCCGCGTCGAAGAAAACCGAAGGCGCCGTGGCCGGAGCGGGGTCGCGGCGGAAGGGCACGGTGCCGTCGCACCGTGCCAGACGACGAAGGCCGCGGCCGGTTCCGGGCCGCGGCGGGACATGATGACCGGAGGCCAGCCGGGCCACCGGTGCCGAAAAATGGAAGAGGACCAGCCCATGCCGGTCCTGTTGAGAAGAAGCCGTCCGGCCAGGTCGGGCCGGCCGGGACGGTGAAAAACCGGGGGAATTAAATTCCCTCGGGCGGTTAAATTGGCCCCCCATCATGGGGGGGCGGTTTCACAAAGGGGGGACAGCGCCCCCCCCCCCCCCCCCCCGTTTTTCACAAAGGCAGGCCCCCACGAGGGGGGCCGTTTGATCCAAGGCGCGGAAATCAGCTACGCCGCCAGCAGAGGAAAGAGGCAGGGGCTTTGCCCCCCGCGTGTGGCACCCGAGCGGCGCCCAGGCCGCGCCGCCGCCAGCCGGTCCACGCCGCCGTGTCGGGCCGCGCCGCCGAGCCGGGCCGCGCCGCCACGCCGGGTCGCGCCGCCGGCCGGGCCGGGTCGGCCCGGACCCGGACCCCCCGTTTTCGAATCGACTTCGGTCTTTTTCCCATAACTTCAGCTACGGACCTCCGATTGATGAACTGTCAGCGGCAGTGCGATCCTTGGATAGAGACGGTCGTTTCGGTATATCGCATATAAGGTTTCGGAATACTTTGAGTTCGGCCGGGTTGGTTCGTACACGAATCCTACCGGGCCCTCGGAGCGGAAACGCTCATATCTTGAGCTACGGACGTCCGATTGACGTGACGTCAGCTTTGTTGAGTTCCTCTTAGTGAGACGGATCTTTTGTCATACTCCGCCTGAGGTTTGGACGCAGGTGGAGTACGGTATGGTTGGTTTTGCCTTAAAAACCAACCGGGCCCCTGGGACGAAAAAGCCAATAACTCTCAGACCGGGCGTCCGATCGACGCGCCGTCTGTTGCGTTGAGTTCCTGTTGGCGATACAGAACTTTTGGATACATCAACTCTGGACTTTGTGACAGTTGATGTATCAGCCTCTCAGCTCGTGGAGTGGACCCTCCCGAACGAGCTTGCTGTGTGCGGGAACCCTAGTGCTGGTTGCGACTGCTACTGTGATGACGACGAATGTGCAGGGATCCTCAGTGGACTGCGACAATGAAGACAGCTAGTCTTGTATCCTATGTGGGTCCTATCTGTGTTGGTCTTGTATCCTATGTGGGTCCCAGCTTAGATGATTCAATACTGGTCTTGTATCCTATTTGGGTCCCAGTATAGATGAATCAATGAAGACAGCTGGTCTTGTATCCTATGTGGGTCCCAGTATATATTGAATCAATGAAGACAGCTAGTCTTGTATCTTATGTGGGTCCAAGCTGTGCTGGTCTTGTATCCTATGTGGGCCCCAGCTTAGATGATTCAATACTGGTCTTGTATCCTATGTGGGTCCCAGTATAGATGAATCAATGAAGACATCTGGTCTTGTATCCTATGTGGGTCCTAGCTGTGCTGGTTTGTATCCTATGTGGGTCCCATATTAGATGATTCAATACTGGTCTTGTATCTTATGTGGGTACCAGTATAGATGAATCAATGAAGACATCCGGTCTTGTATCCTATGTGGGTACTAGCTGTGCTGGTCTTGTATCCTATGTGGGTCCCAGCTTAGATGATTCAGTATCTATGTCTGATCATCTCTTTCACCTTATCGATGATGTATACCTGTGTGAGCTGAATCCTGTTGCTTTCCTGTGTGGATTTCGTTTTGCTTTCCTGTGTGGAATACGAATACTTTCTTGTGTGGACTGAGTTGTACTTGGGCTCGGAGGTTGGAGCGTATTGGAATTGATGACTTATGTATATGTATGGGCATATACCTAAGAAGTGTTGGTTGTTACTTCTTGATTGTATCTTTCTTTTGTGGTTTATCCTCTGTGGGTTTTGGGAGACCTTCGGGGGTCTCGGGGTCCCTTCTGAGTAGCTTATACTCACCCCCGCACAGGTTATGCCCGCACTACGTTGTGTTGGTTGCAGATGACGGACAGCGTTGATCGTGGTTGAGGCTTGCAGAGCAAGACGGTACCTGGAGGTGGACCACTGGGCGGGACGTGCTCGGAGCGGACGACAGGACCCAAGAAGCCGTGGAGCTATCTGTACCCACCCTTCAGGTGGAATTTCCAGTGGGCAGCTCAGCGTAGCAGCTTTTACTTTTCAGTTGCTGTTTTCCCTTTCGAGTTGTACTTTACTTTCAGTTTTGGGTTTGTATACTGGCCCACTTACTTTTCTGCACTTACAGTTGTACACTGTTTTACTTAGTGTTTACTTTTCTGCTTTCTTACTCTGTGGTACTTGTTTACTTTTCAAAGTCAAGGCCTTCCCTTTTGTTGGGATTTATGCCTTGGTGCTAGTCGCCAGCCCCTGGCCTATGGAAGGCGGGCTTAGGGTAGTCACGGCACGGGCCCCGAGGACGGGTCGTGACACTCAACTTCTCAGTATAGTGATCCCCTTTTTCTGTATTCGGAGCCCTATGAGTGAAATATCCATTATCGTTCACCCTCTTTCGTCAGTTCTTCTTGAGGTATATGTGTTCTCATTTTCTGCTGACGCTTATCCAGAATTGTTTGGAACTTTTTTGGCTTCTTAGTTTTTTTTTTAGACATGAATCATCTTCCATTTGTCCTCCTCTACTCTTTTTACCTTGTTCTTCCATGCACAACCACGTATTGGTCCTATTAAAAGGTTTCCATTACAATTTGAGATGGTGTTGGTAGTTCAAGTAATTACATCATTTCCTGGGATTTTTCTATAATGGATGGACCATTTTCAATAGTGTGGTAGTGGATTATTCCCCACTGGTCTCTGGGGTGTGGCAATTGTTTGTGTTCTGAGGTGCGGTGTAGGACGTGGTGTGATGGGGTTAGTGTGTGCATGGTCCTGTGGGACATGGTCTGTTGGGGTTGTGTGTGTATTGGTCTCATGCGCTACACCATGCCTACAATAGAGAATCCCCATGGGCCACACCTCATCTCCTTTTATTCTATATTTTACAATAATCACTTAACCATAAATTTATTTTATTTGGAAAATACAAAAAATAGTTTGATGGTAAAAAGTTATTTTCACTATTCATTAAAAATGAAAGTGTTCAAAAAAATCCAAAAAAATCACCAAAGGATAATTTTGATATTATGTATTAAATTTTTTTTATTTTCCTAAAAACAATTTCTGAAAATGATGAAATTTAATTTCAAATTATTTGCGCCAAACATGAATAAAATGGATTTTAGAAGAAAAAAAATTTAGAAACCATTTTTTTATTTCAAATGGTTCTAATTTTATATCTAATTAAAAAATATCCTTTTTATTTATGTTTAAATCTCATAATTTTTAAAATTTAGTTATAATTCTTCTTACCCTCTAATTTAATGAGTAATAAATAATGGTGGTGTTTAAATACTAATTTTTTAATCAGGTATTTCGTTTCTTTCATAATCGATCTTTCATACATTTCAAGCAATAGAAGAGATTAAATTTATTTAAAAAGAAATATATCATAAATTCTTGGGGTGTAATATTATCATCTAAGATTAATGTTTCATGTATTTTACACTATCGAACATAATTTTCTTCTTTAAAAATCTTAGGGTGTTATATAATTAGTTTTTATTTGTTCTGTAGAACATGTTATATATAATTTCCATGTAATTTTTTATATAATTCATTTTTAGTTATATAGAACCTATTAATTTTATAAAAGTTAGAGAAAACTATTTTATGGATTGTTTTGAATGAAATTTTACTTTTTGAAAATTATTGATTGGTTTGAAATGGTTATCTTTACAAAAATACATTGGGATATAGTTTTCTTAAATTAACTTATCAAATAATATTCTTTTCAATAATTAAAGGTTTTATATATGGATAAATTTGAAAAGTAAAATTTGGTGGGTATTTTTAAAAAGTAATATTTATAAAATGAAATAGTTTTGTGAAATATAGAATTTTTTAAATTGACTCACCATTTGATTTTGAAATATATTTTTTACCTTGATAAAAACCATTTTAGCAAGTGAAAATTTTCAATACAGAGTAATTCAATATAAGGGTGGGAAAAGGAAAATATTGGATGGTCCTTATTGTGGTGAGATCCATAGAGATAATTGTAGTCTAGTTCATGTTGTTTTACTAAGTCTAAAAATATGAGTATGTCTTTTAAAATCATTATTTTGAGGTATATAGATGTTATTGTTGATTTTGATGATTTTTAAAAAGATCTTGGGTAAATTATTAGCATATAAATTAGTGTATTATGGTTTTATTATTTTTTTGATATTTATAATTTTTTATATTTAGTGGTTTATAATGATTCATTTGTTGGATTTAGTTTCATATTAAAAACATTTTTATACATAATTATTACATGCATTTCTAGTTTTGAATATTGATAAAGTTATATATATTGGATGATTGTTTTTCTATGTTTCATTATATGTGATAACATACAAAGGGTACTTGTTGCTCTAAAAGGTCATAGAACTACCTTGTTATGATCAGAACCTAGATGTTCTATTATAGTTTTCTAAAAAATATTATATATGTCTAGAAGATATCATTTTATGGGTCATAATAATATAGGATATCATGGGTAGGAGTATCATAAGACATTAAGACTTATTCTCAGGAGGTCCATCCTTGGTAATCTAAAAAAAATGGTTTATAAGAATTAATCCCCAATTGGAAACGCACATTTATATGTGCTACTAAATTTAACTATTTGTGGATGTGTGTAATGGTTCTTAGTATTTAAGAATATTATAAATTCATATAAAAAGTTTTATACTATAATGTATTTATAAAAACTATTACAATATATTCTCACAATGAGGTAGGATTTGTTGGATGCATCACAGTTGATATTGTATGAATTAAAATTTTAACAAAATACTTGTCTCTTATATTCTTTAATAGAAGATGGTATCTTAGGTCCTTTTATGGGAATATAACTTCCTAATCAATTCCATGTAAATATTGTTATATCATCATGTTTATTTACATAAATTCAAATATAAAGACATCAAGAACATATATTGATGGCACCAGCATTCAACCCTATTGATTTTTGATATCAATACAAGAAGATTATATTTCATCATTTTCATTTAAATGTGGTTATTGTGATAATAGACTTTGAAATATTTCTCTATGGTGGAATTGGTTTTTACTAAATATTAACCGTGGGAATTAGGTGGTGTTTCCTGATTTCACTAAGAAAAAGACCAAGATGGTCACACACTAAGTGTATTTGAAATCTTAGTTCAATTATATATGAATTTAACATGTTGAATAAATATCATTCCCATATTTTGTTTAATAATTTTCCAATTTTAGTTGGTAAACAATATGCAATCACTGGTTATTATAGATAATATATATGAGTTGAATATATAATAAATATTTATTCTATTTTATAAATAATATACTATTTATTTATTTATCATTGAACAATGAACTGAAATTTGTTGATTTATATAAATATAATTATTCAAGGTTTATTAAATACCAAGGATAATTGAAGGGTTGGGTTAATGGAAAAGTCAGAAATGATATATGAAATTTTATTTTAATAAATTTAAATTAATTTATTCAAGAAGTAATGTTTATTTATCCATGATTTTAACATATATAAAATAAATAATAATATTATAATTATTTATATATAGGGTTCACTAGAGATTAATAAAATAATAATGACCTATATGAAATTATTTATGATATAACCCAAGGTCTATAAATATTTTTTTAGACCATTCTCTAATGCTATAATAGTAATTCAATTCATTGTGAAGAATAAATTATAGGTAATATCATCTCAAACCCTACGGATCTATTCTTTTAGAATGCTATCAAAAATGGAAAGTGATCCTCCCCCCTTACCTATCGAGTCTAGAGATAAAAAATGAATCCTTTAGACTTGAAAATATTAATGTGGTGATCAACAGAAAATGATGCAAGCATTATATTCTTCTTCATTATAACTCAATTATATCTATGAAAATTTTTGGAGGTTCATGAAGCATGTATGGATCACTGCTAGAGAGATTTTATCCTTCAATATTCTAATCAAAATGTTGGTAGACCAAGAAGTGGTCTACAAAATCTTCAAGAAAGAAAGAATTCCAATGTGATGTAACTATTAATATATTTAAATTAATTATAAATTCTATTTGATTATCTTACCTCATAGAATTTGGGGATGATATTTCATCTAGTTTTGGAGATAAATCATAAGGAGTTGATAAAAACCAATTGTTGGACATGGGCCCCACCACATTTTTTGCACACTAAAACTTTCCAGTTGTATCAGATAGATCACAAGTGAATTTATAATTATTTATTAATTATTGATCAATTATATGTATTTTCTATTATTTTTCATTTTTGGTTAAATAATTCTTTAAATACGAATTTCAATATCTTCTCTTCTTCTTTAATCTTGCTCATTATAATCTAAAATAGATTAATTATTATACTATAACATCTAAAAACCCCATCTAGAGGTGTTTGGGATTTGATTCAAATAGTGCAAGATTACATGATGTGTAACCCATGGGTATATGTCATGTGCCTATTTTCATTTTACCAAGATGAACCATTATAAGTTCAGGTAATCATAAAGTAAATACACATATAGTTTATTAATGTAAACCACGTGTTAACCAAGATAGCATAGAAAATGGTTTTCTATACTACACTCCATTTAACATGCTTACAACCCATGTAGTCCATGCATCTCTTGGTGGAAAATTCATATAAAAAGATGTGTCATGTACTTATAACATGAATTGTGTGACTGAAAACTATTTAACCTAGAGTTAAAACATTTTGCAACTCTCATACACGCCATATACCACAAAAGAATTTGTAGACAAAAAACAAGCCCATCTATTTGGAATATTTCATAAATAGATAGTGAAATTTTTAATATCTAATATTTTAAAAGAATACTATTTTTTATATTGTATACGGCATGCAACATTGAGCATAAATGAACCACAAAATATTATTATTTAAATATGACTATTATAATGAAGCCATTGAATTGGTGGATATGAATAGGAGTAAAAAAATTATGAAATATATATAAATTGGTCCTTCTCAAAACAAATTTATTTATTAATTCTTAGGAATTGATCACCCATTTTTCAATGAAACAATTTTATGCTTCAAAAAATATTTTTTTCTTCAAAAATGGTTTTTACTTTTTTTATGAGAAAACATTATAATTAATTTATAAAACTTTTATAAGATATATATGATAAAAAAAATATTATTTTTTAAATAATCATATCAAAATTATCATAGGATTTATATTTTTCTGAAAAGATTAATTTTTCAGTGAATAGTGAAAAAATATCGATTTTATAAAAAAATATTTTTTCTATTTAAGTATTTACAACGTTCTGTTTTTTTAAATTTTTTTAAAATTAAATTAGGTTCTTATTATTAAAAATATTCCAATTAATTTCATTATAATTGAAATTATGTTTAATTTTATTATGAAAAATTTTTTATACTTACAATCAATTTTTCTAGAAAACCATTTCCATCTCATTTTGTGGGATTATTTTTAATGTAATTTATGTCACTTATAGGTATTGAATTTTAAAAAATTAATTAAATATTTTGAATTATGTTTTCTTAATTTGGTAAATAGATCCCTTTTATTTTTTTCTATTTTGAATAGTAATTGTGGTAATAATTGTTCGACTCAATAAGGGTAAATAATGTAATTAATGTTTAAAAATAATGAGATAATTATTTTCAAATCTTCCTAGAACCTGATTTATTTATAATGGCTGAGTTTATATTGACCATCCTCATGCAATATTTTAATATATGGAAACTTGGTGCCATTTTTAATTGATAATGATTTTAATATTAGTTTAATAAAAAGAATATAAAAATGTTAATCTCTTTGTTTTAATACATCTAATATTATTTCATAGGTATAAAAAGAAGTAATGTTAAAATATAAATGGATTTTTGAAATATAAATGAATTTCTTTATCATGGTAATTTATTTTAAATTTTTTGTGGTGGAATAATTACCTTAAGTTCTTATGAAACGCTAACATAGTGCTTGTTCATGTAATAGAAAAACACATAAATGGTTTTAGAAATATCAAAAGTAATATGATTTTCATGAATTATTGGTTATGTGTTAAAATTTTATAATATAATTCCATTACTTTATTTATTTCATTAGATTGAGACTATGTGAATACTCCCAAAAATAACTTCAATTGTATAATATGTTAAATCATATTTTATTTAATGATTTAAAATTCATAAAAATTTATCATTTGAAAAGTTAATGAGAAGTGGCTGATAATATAAACTATTTTCCATTTATTCATCACATTCCCTTATATTCCAAATTTTTTCACCCTTAAAGATTAGAAACATTATTATGATTATAATCATTAAAGGGTTTAATGAGAGGTTAAAACTAAGAGATAAGGATTAAAACATCCCATAAACTTGTCCAAATATTATTGAATGAAAGGATTTGTACTCATAATCATACTATATTCAAAATATTGGCCAATTGATTCTACTTTAGTATCAAAAACTAATTTATTATATTTAAATAATTTAAATAATTCTAAGAGTTTCTTTTCCTTCAATATAAAAGGACACCACCTCTATCTCATTCCTCATACCTCCATGATCCACTTAGCAAGACCAAACATGCAAAAATCCTACTATTAACTTTCCTAGATGCATTTTAGATTTTATTATTCTTAATATATCATATCTAGGGTCCTTGATGAGTGATCTGATGGAGGTTCTTCAAAGATGTGGTAAGAAAATTAATGTAGTGTTCTAATTTTACTTCTTGTCCTACATCCTTATATTATATCATATATATTTAAATAAAATAAAATAAGTGTCTCACATATTATGGGATTTTACTATTATAATTATATAATTATATTCATCTATTATTTCATCATATGTGGAATGAAAACATATTTCATGTATATGTGTGGACTACCACCTCCACGAAGTGATGTGTTTCATTTTCCATCATTGCCTCCCATGGTAATTAATAATGATTGATTTAATGTGTCTGTATATATATATGATATTAATGACATATATATTATTATATAAGTAGAATATATAATATATTTTATTACCCTTGGGTCCATTGAAATTTTAAAATGTCATTCACGCATACATTTGGATTACCACCTCCACGAAGTGATGTGGTTTTTTTCATGGTTACCTTTCATGGATTGTCATAAAATTTTATTTAATTTATAAAAATGATTATTATTTTCTGATTATTGTTCTTTATATTATGGAACAATGACCAACTTGACCATAGTCAACATACAGAAGTAGTTTTGAAATTATGAACTAAATTTTCTTAAAACACCCAATGTGTATTAACCAATTAAATAATTAAATATATTTTTGAAATAAATAAAATTAATGGGTTAATTATAATTTAATAAATCAAAAAAAGGTTATAAATCAAGAAAATAATCATAATAATTTTATTATACAAGAGTTAAAGGATATACTTAGAAAGTCTAGACTGGCAGTAAAGGGTTTCTTAACTAAATTTCCATTCATTGGGTTATACTTCAACTTATTCGACAATGTTATTAGAAGATTATGTGTAAAATGAACTCTAAGTATATTATGTTGTATTTACAATTTTTTACTTCAAAAAAATATTCAACATAATCACTTCATTGATTAATTTAAACATCAATGATACAATATTTGTAAGGATTATTCATCTCAATGTCATTTCCTTAGACATATCTTGAAATATAAACTTACTTACTTTTAGATGGTGTATATATAGTATATTAAGATATTATATCATGAATGGATCTTTTAAAATTATATTTCCTTATAGTTTCACTCTTTCATGAGATATTTATTCCAATTTTATAAAAGTTTCAAGGGCTTTCATTGTCTCAATTTCAGTTCTTTGAGACATAATTCATGTACACACCATATTTTATTTTATATGGTGTACTTAATATCCCATGAATTTGTTTTTACATATTCCTTCATGGAAATTATTTTTTTAAATAATCATATTAATTTCATAAATTAAATTTTGTTTTGATTCAATCATTTCCCAAGATGTAAGGATTTCTCATCTCAAACTTCCTTCTTTGGAACATGTTTTAATTGATTTGAAGTTATTCATATATATGGTGTCTACACTAAATATTCCCATAAAAACCCATGAATCTTTTTAAACTCATGTTATTTTATGTTCCTTCTTATTTTCTTTCTTTCAAATGGTTTTCATTTTAGAAAGGCCATAAAATGGTTTTATTTAAAACATTATTTTAAAGTTTCTAAATAATTTTAACCAAAACCTTCCTCCATGTTCATTATTATATTTCAAGAATGTTATTTTATAAACAGAAATGATTTAATGAATTTATTTTTTATGATCATTGAACTTATTTTAAAAGGTTTTAAAAATGAAATATCTTAATTTTTTTTACATGGGTCACTTTTAAATTTTTTTACAAAAGTTCGAAAATAATGTATATTTTTAATATTAACAATATTAATGGATTTCATACCATCATAATAGTAATTTATTGTAAAAATTAATTTATAATTATATTTCAATATATTTAAAGTAAATCATATTCTTAATATTTTTTGAATTTTTCTGATTTAAAGTTTCTGAAAGAAAACTATATTTTCCCCCATTTTCCAAAAAAGGTTTTAAATGTTATTTTAAAGGTATTTTTATCTATGTAAACATCCTTTAGGTGTTACTATGTTTTATTGGGTATATGATATTATAATACCATTTAATTCCCTTATCTTAATGGTTTATGATTATTTTTTGAATATATTCTCTCAAACCCATTTCTTTTTCATTTGTAAATAAAGTTATGATAGTTTGATGAAATAAAATATTCATGAGTTTTATCTCATAATCTGGTATATGTACATCATTAAAGAAAGAAATATTAGGGATATAACCCAAATACTAAAGGGAATTTGTTCGATATGTGATTTGTGGGTTTAATATATCCCACTAATGCATTGGGTAATGAGATATAGTTAACTGCATGTAAGTTTCTCCTAAAATATGATGGAGTTAACTAGTTATAATTTAATACTAAGATATGGTGTAGTTTAACAATTATTGGTTTATCATAAGAGATATGGGAATTATCTTTTTAAGTGATTCCATGATGAATACATGATATTCTAAGACACCTACATAGTTGTTCAATGTTTTCTATGAGTTATAATGGACACTTTTATCAAGGATTATTTTTATTTGGGTCATGATTATTTTCTATATTACTATTATCTTATATTAAATCTTTATTCCATGTCTTATGATTTATGATCAATTTTATTATGGTATAAATAATATTATGGTATTCTCTTATGGTATGATTCTGTCATCAAACTCATATGATCATCTTATGATATCTGATGAAATTTAATTGTTTATGATTATGTATACACTTATTATGCATTTGAGATCACCTTTCTTATGTTTTAGATTTCCCATGGTGATTAAAAATGATGTTAGATAAATTATTTTTATAAAGGTTTCATGTATGAAGAATTTTATGGGAGATATTGAAGATATATTTTGAAATAAGAAAATATGGGTATAGTAGGAAAAATTATTACATGAACAGATGGGTAATGTTATGTAGGAGTTCGTCAATATTCTTTAAAACATTAAACCTAAAAGGGAAATGGGTATGTAAGTAATCCAATTTTTTTTGATGTTGTATGATTTTGTTAGATAAAATTGGGTCTCATTATCATTATCAAATCTATAAATTTAAATATTTTGTTTTTAGCACCGTATCCAGGAGTGTGGGCTCGAGGATGTTATAGTTAGTATCAAAAAAGGGTTTTAAAAACTTTAGAGAATTTTAGGTTTTTATATGATGCTAACATAATAATATTTTATTCCATCATGTTTTTATAATTTACATTTGATCATAAGTTCAAATATATAAACACCCACTTTGATGTTTTATGTTGTGGTATTTTAAAGTGATTAACAGTATTTTGGGATACATTCTATTGGGTTGAGGTATAATTAACCATTTGGTGCATCTTATTCTTTAATATGAAGGATAATTTGGGAAGAATAGTATTATATTTTTGGGATATAAGATGAAATTTATGAGACAACCTCTGAGGTTAAAATATTCTTTGATGATGAGGTCATCGAGGTTAATTGGTGTAGGACCCTAGAACACAATGAGAGGGGAGAGGTGAAAAAGGGTGTCAAATTTTTCTTCAAATGAAACAGATCTTTTCCCCATGTTGGTAGGAGCCTATTAAAATTTTCTGATAGAATCATGTGGTTATCAAACACCCAGATGTAGTAAAAGAAACACAACACAATCGTTTTACTTGGTTTACCACTAAGGTCTAGTCCAAGGATAATATGGTGATAGTGCGTCATTCAGACCTACATCCACTAAACATCACGAGTTATTGTGGATTAAAATTATTCAAACATAGGCACTTCATTCTGATCCAACTACCTTTAGAAGAATTTTTGGGATATCACACCGCCTCCCTCAGAACACTTTTATCAAATCCACCTTTCTCACTATGTTGGTAGAAGTCTTACATAGTTTATTGAATTGAATTTGGCTTAAATAGATTGAGAATTTAATTTTTTTCTTGAGTAACATGAAACTCTCCTTACACCACACTCCTAAATTGGTGCACTTGGAAGAACTATTCACTAAAACCATATGTTCAACACCACTATTTTTGAAGCACTTAGTCTTCATGAAACCCCCTTATTATTTCAAATTTACTTAAGCATTCATGAACCCACTAAGATTCAGGAAGCTCCTAACCTTTTCAAAGCTCTCAGTCTTTGCAAATCTCTAAAAATCATAAAGCTCCAAATCTTCATGAAACCCCTTTTTCTAAAATTCCTTATTGTCAATTAGTTATAAATAAAAAAATTCATGAATCTTTTGTTTGTGAAGATATCAAATTTTGAAAAAGTATTTTATTCACAAAGCACCTTCCCAAAATCCGAGTGTTTCTTCCTCTCTCTAACTTCTCTCTATCCATTAGACTTATGAGTGGCTTATTTTTTATAGACCACCTCAATTTTGAATCTTTCGAGCCTACCTCCACCATTTCAAAAACCACAAAATACATGTTCGTGAATCTCCTCTTATTCATGAATATAAAGTGAAATAATTCCACTTTTCAATCCTTTCATAGTCACATAGATTTACCATCATTTCATCATGAAAAAACCATTTTCATGAATCCTCTTTTGCAAACCATCAAACCATTGAAACACCAGACTCCTTCAGGAAGCTCCATATCTTCATGAAACTTCAATCTTCATAAACCCCAGGCATTTAACATATAATTAAATAAATATCCATACAAATACATGTTTCATGAAGGTTACCCTTACTCAGGATTTTGAGCTCCAAAAATTTAGAAAACACTTGGAAATGATTCCACTTTCAACATTGATGCCTCCATAACCATACGATCACTTTACTTGAAAACTACCTAATCAACCCTAGTGTGTATTGATAAAAAAACAAAAACTACACTATGTTTTCATCTATGAAAAACTTTTTTTCCAACAATCTACCCCTTTTGGTTTTTAGGAAATAGGTAGTTAAATTAAATAGAGCACCGGCCTCGACCAAAAACTTGATTGATGGAAAAATAATTCATCTGTCACTCTAAGTATATTAAAATTGATCGTGGTGTTGAAAAAAAGGGCCATAAATGAGAATTTCACTCTTCAAAAGATCACTAACCAACCATAAAAACCAATAATTCATTAAATTTCACTTATCTCCCCTTATTTAAATAAACCCTAATAACCTATATTTTTACTTTTAGTGCTCAAAACAGACTTCCCCGGGATAATATCTCCCCCATAGACCAAAATTACTTCCAAAACCCAATTAAAATAATTATCAAAAAAGGGGATAAGGGAAAAACCATCATTCCCCCATGTACTGGGAGGTGGTTGAACACCTAGTTTCAACTAATGTCTCTCAAAAATATGTGTTTCCAATAACTTAGTTTAAATGTTACCCACTTGATCATTAATTACAACATGTTCCATTTTAACCTAGCCTTATTCAATATTATATTTTATGAAGTGATATATTATCACAATATTTTTGGTATGAAAGTGTTGAAATAGATTTTTTATAAGATCTATCATAGTCTTGTTGTCTAAATTTATCACTATTGTTTGTTTTACATCGTCCCCAATATCATTTAGTTGTTTCTTCATCCACAATAGTTAAGTACATACCTTTTTCATAGAGATATACTCTTCTTAATTTGTTCTAATAGAAGTGATTTCTTATTTATTTTAAAACCATACCACCCATTTCTTCCAATAAATAATTCACCCCCATTTCTGCACTTTTGATTAACCACATATTTATCTTAGTCAGCATCAAAAAATGATAATAATTAATTATCTCTTCCTGTGGAAAATTATAATCCAAATTTGATATTACCTTGAATATATCTCATAATTATTTTCATTGTTGATAAATATTCATCTTTAATATTACTTTGGAAGGGATCCTTAAAGAATTTTTCAAAGATAATATCTGGTTATGTTGTATTCAAATACAATAAACTTCTAATGGTCCTCATCTATAATGTGGGATTCAAAAAAAATTCAACCCTTGTACATTCCAAGTTCTTTCCCAACTGTAATCAGAGTCAAAATTAGTTAAGAGTCATTCTTGTTGAATTACTTCAAAATTTCTCTTTCATACTTTTCTTGAGAAAGGAAATTTTATTCCTTATTTTGAGTCACCAATATCCCCAAAAAGTAAATGAGTTCCCCAATAATTGAAATTTCAAATTATGATTTCAGGTGATTAGAAAATTCATCCACTGATCTATTATTTCTTTATCCAAATATGATATAACCCACATACACATTCACCATAAATTGATCTATCTAAGAATTCATCACATAGAGATCATGCTCAACACCTCATATTTTAAATTTAATCTTCTTTAGATAAAAATAAAATATATAATACCATTCTTGAGGTTCCTGATTTAGACCATAAAATCCTTATTTAATTTATAAACATTTTTTCATCATTACCAATTAGAAATCCCACTATTTGTTCAATATAGACTTCTTTGTCAAGAAGACTATTTAAGAATTATGTTTTAAAATCCATTTAATAAACTTTGTACCCACTTTTCATTACCATGGAAAGTAAGACTCTAATAGACTCTAGTCTATATATATGAGTAAACATTTCTTCACGGTCATTTCCTTTAATGTTTAAATAGATTTTACACACTAGGAATGTTTTTCTCTGATTATATTTCCATGCTCATCTAATTAGTTTTTGAAAATACACTTTATTCTAATCACATTTTGATTTTATGGTCTCTTAAAATAATCACAAGTATAGTTTTTGTCAACCTAATCTAGTTCTTCATTCATCGCCTTAACTAATGATTCATCATTAACTGCTTCTTCAAAAGAGGTTGGTTCCACAATTGATAGGAGGGTAAAATGTTCCTCATTCCTCATTCTCCTCATCTGTATAGGAGCATCCCAATCCCCATTGATATTAGATTGATTATATTATATTCTAATATTTCTCCTATGAGGTTATAGTAGAGATTCATCGTCAATGGTTTACTCTTCGGATTTTATTTCTGAATCATCATCATTTTTAAATCCATAATGGTTGGGCAATCCTTACACAATTTTGGTATTTGAATCTTTCCCTCTTCCTTTTTCTTCTTCATCTTAAATCACATCAACATATGAGATACTAGAGACAATCATAGTTCTATCCTCAATGATTTTTACATCAATTAGCTCAAAAATATTTCTATGTTGATTATTGTGTCATTTATAGACAATACTCTTCCTTGAGTATCTGAGGATCATTCCCCCATCTACTGCATGAAAATAATTACATTGATTTCTTTCATTGTATCAGATGAAACTTTACATCCAAAAACATGAAAATAAATTAGTGAGGGATTCCTTCCATTATATATCTCATATGGTGTATTATCCTCTTCTACAAATAGACCTATTAAATTTTGAGGGTACATCATCACTTGAAAATATTCTTTTCAGTAAGAATAAGAAATGCAACCATCAATCAGCATAGTTTTAAAATATTATTCACCTATCGATTTTTGAATTCAACAATCCCATTTTGATCATGCAGCTAGTTTCATTCTCAACTAAATGAATATATTTCTTTACACAGTGAGGCAATTGTAATTTACGAAACACAAACATCACACATTACATTCTAAAATAATCATCTATAATAATAATGTAGTACCAATATTTATATGTTCTAGCCACATTTATTAGACCACACAAATTTGTGTGAATGTGATCAACTAGATTCAATTCCCTTTTGTTCTTCGTCCGATATAAATTGCAGACCATATATTCATGCATTCATGCATCAAATTTCTTTTCTCAATCATGATTCATATTGGGAATTTCAACAATATCACTAATATTGGATATGTTTTCCAAATTTTTTTGATTAATGTGAACCATCCAATGGTGCCAAAAAAACCTCATAAATTATTAAGAAAAAATTGTTTTATTTACTACTAACCTCATATAAATTACCATTTGTCTTGAAACCTTTCCGGATAGAATTTCTTTTATTCCCATTGATAGTGCACACCTTTTAATTAAATGTAACTACCAGTCCTGAGAAAAATAGTTAACTCACATTCCATATATTTTGACACAAACCATCCACATAGATATCTTATGTTTTCATTATCTCATATAGATAATTATGTATTTCCACTACCTTGGATCTTTACCACCACATATTTTCCTAACTCATTGTTCCAACAACCTTTTTCTTAATATTTTTCAACAAATATTCATTTACTATCATATGGGATGATCACCTACTATCAAGAATATAGGTTTTTTTGTTCTTTATAGCATTGATATAGATTTCTTCCAGGTTTTATTTCTAGATCTTTTTGTTTTCCCTCTATGATATACCAGATTGAGTAGAGGCATAAGTTGAAATATATAATATATTTTAAACATGCATGGGTTCATCGTACTCGTATTATTATTCCAAAGGAGAATACTTATTTTTAATTTAAATTCTCCATGGCTGACTGATATTAACTTATCTCAAGGTTCTGTAGTGATTATTCCCACATTTACTTTTCCTTCAAAAATTAAATTCGTGGACAAAGTTAGAAAAGTAATGATAACATCCATAGAAATTATTTCTTCAATGTGAATAAGGAAATGGCCTCATTATCCTTTGTTAACGTTCAGGTGCTTCCCTATTCATATAGCTCCTTTCCTCTTCATAATGAGACATGGTATGGCATAGAAATCCATAGAATTGACATTTCATAAGATTAAATATCTTCTCACTTCCATTCCTCCACATGTCCCCTTATTTTGTGTGGGTATTTGATAGGAAATCCTTGGTGGATAATTGAGGATTATATTTCTCTCTCTTATTTATTTGGTTTGAAACTGTCTTTGTTTTCACATCAATCACCTTTGTGATATCTATGAATTTTTGCTTCCCTTTACTTTGGTTCATCCTGTTTTGAACATTTGATGTTTCTATATCATAGAAAATTCTACTTTTTCCCAAAAAGTATATGAATGATCATTCAAGGATTTCTATACTACTTTAGATCAACATTAATCTATTTTCAAAAAAAATCATTAGAAAATATTCCAAATTGTAATTTCTTCTTCGTTTCCCCTGATTTTGATTCAATTTCTAGTTTACTCCTTAAAGTAATAAACTCTCTTTCAAAGACCTTTACTATATTAACCATTTCATATAGTATCGATGTAAGGTCATTGATGACCATTGGCTTCCCTTTAACACTAAATTTAATCTAGATAAAATCATTCAGTATTTCATGAGTTTTCACATATTTTTTTTCCTCTCCCTGTAAGCGATCAATCTATGCTTCAAGATGATTCAAACACTCTGATGTCTCTTTCAACAAACCTGCCATATTTTTATTTTTATGTATTTGAATTTTAAGCTCATCAAGAGCACCCTCAAGTTCAATCGTTATATCAAAAACACTTTTTGACTAATTATCTTCATCTTTTGTAGGTTCTACCTTTTTAACTACAACCACCATGGATTCTTCAACATTAGATTTAAACTTTGGTTCATCAACCCCAATGAGTCATTGTTATCTTATTCCCCTTTGAAAATGAATATCTTTATCCAAAATATACTTCTTGATTTGAATTCTCTCTTTTACAGGAACCCCCTCTATGACCTCTTTATGGAATTTTCTTCACATTATGCATCTTTGAATCTCTGTGAACACCGAGAGGAAATGTGCCCAACTTTACCACAACAAAAACAAGCCAATAGAAACTTACCTTTAAATATCCATTTTCCTCTCTTGAATTTCTTATAAAGAAGCGAAATCAGTTTATCGTACTCATCATCTCCATCATCACTAACTCTATAAATCTCAATTTTTTCAGTTGATTTCAATTACATTCCCTTTCTTACTCAGGTAGTGGCATCTTTTAGTTTGTCTCTCATTTAATGAGGCACTAGACTATAAATAAAATCATCAATAGAATGTTTAGAAAGATCTCTTTCCTCAGGGGATGATGCATTTGTATTGTACAGAGGTGGGAGCCTTCTCGCTATTTTATTCACAACTAAAATATTCTTAATTTATTCCCCAAGTCCTCAAATAGATCCAAGAACTTTAGTTATGATATTAAATAAAATATCTTCATTTTAATCTAGATGCATTTTTAGATCATCAAACTTATTGTGAAAGACTTGATGTTTGGTTTATTTTACATTTTATTCACCTTTGCCTATATTTTACAGTTTCTCCCACATAGACTTGGATGTAGTGAAACTCATATACTTCAAATAGATTTGATTATATGGTGTGTTGGTAAGATCATTTTGAGCTTTATCATCTACATCAAGAATTGTGTTCTCTGTTGCAGTCATAGAAAGTTGTGCCACATCAATGACCTAAATCACTAACCATGTGGAATAAAGAACTCTCATCCTAAGAGATAGTAGATTATATCTCATATTATTCTTCCAAATTAGTAATTTTATTCCATCAAAGAGGGTAACTACACTAACATTCATTGAGTTGTCAATTAAAACAATAGATGGAATATTTGACACCGATATGTTGAACATGAATTCTCATACCACTTTTAGAACCCTATAAAACCCTAAGGGAGGGGTGAATCAGGGTGTGAAATTTTTATTCAAATGGGATGGATTGTATCCCCATGTAGGTAGGAACATATTACATCGATCTGGTATAATCATGCAGTTATCAAACACACATATGTGGAAATAGAAATATAACATGTCAGTGTTACATGGTTCCCTACTAATGGATAGTCCAATTATCATTTGTAGACAGTACATTGGTAATACCTAAATGAACTAAACTTCACTAGATATTGTGGATTGCAATTGTATGAACATGGTAACTATGATCTAATCCCACTTCCTTTATAATAATTTTAGGGATAGCGCATTTCCTCCCTTGGACCACTTACTTTGAATCTCCCTTACTTGGTACATTGCGAGAGGTCTTAATCAGTTTATAAACTTGAAGGCTCCTTCAATAGATTCGGTATTTAATTCATTGTCCCTTACTATAATGAGACATTACTTTCACCATACTCCAAAATTGATGCACTTAGATTCACTATTTACTATAACCATAGGTTCAACACTACCGTTGGTGAATATACTAGCCTTCGTGAAACCCCATTATTATTTCAAAGATACTTCACCCTTCACAGACCCACTACCTTTCATGAATCTCATTGCCTTTTTGAATATCCCAACCTTCACAAAGCTCCAAACAGTCATGAATCTCCCAATATTTAAAAGATTCTATTTTCTTAAATTCCTTAACATCAATTATTTATAAAAAATTATTTTCATAGAGATTTATTTTCTGATGAGTTTTGAATTTGTGATATGATTTTTTTCCTAAAGAACATTTGTGAAATCAGATAATTTCAGCCTTTCTCCAAATTCTCTTCATGTGTTCAACTGACGGTTGGTTTCTTATTTGTAGACAACCTCCTTTTTAAATATTTCATCTCACCACCACCTTTTCTAAAAACTCAACATTCATGTTTGATATTCTCCTCATGTTTGTGATGCTCTGGTGAAATAATTTTGTTCGCAAATATTTTCATAGTCGCATAGATTTTTCATCATCCCATTTCAACTCATCCATTTTTGTGAAGCCTCTTTCATGCTAATTCAAAATTTTGAGATGGTAGATTCCTTCAAAAAGCTCCATGTCTTCATTAAACACCAATATTCATGAAACCAATTACTTTACTATATAATTAAAGTGAAATTATTGGAAATCCTTGTTTTAAGAAGCTTACCCTTCCAAAATATTTTTATCTCCAGAAATTGGAAAACATTGGGAAATGATTCCACTTTCAACAATGATGTCTCACGCACTGTATAGTCTCATTCCATGAAAACACCCTAATCAACCCTAGCGTGGATTGATAACAAACACAAAACACACACTATTTACAACTGTGAAAACCCTGGGTTCTAATAAATGGTAAATAGGTTTATTTTTTAATCGAATGTTTTATGTAAATCCATTATTATTATTATTATACACGTTTTGGAGTAAAATTATTATTTCTTCCATTGAATATTTATTCATTTTTGGTATTAAATTACCTTTTTCTAATGATTTTGTATTTAGTAAATAAAAGAGGATTATATTTTTATCCTTTTCAAAAACCTATAATGTATTAATGGTTTATAGTTTATGAATAAAAAATATTGATCATGGATACTCATGACCTGGAATATGGGATGTGATAGAGCTGGAAATTCGTTGAAACATGTAGCCAAAGGATAAAATTGTGTTTATATATTTGAAGAAAAATATGTAAGTATATTTTCTAATATTATTTTATGTCATAATAAAATAATCACTTATAATTTAAAAAAATTATCTATTTACCCTCATTTTTAATGAATTGATTGTCTTTTTCACACCTTGTTAGATTATAGTTTTTTGTTAATTAACATTATCATTATCATTCACTTTCTTTTGATCAATGTTCTTCTCCAATCTCTATCATTATTTGGAAATTTATTTTTTCTTCATGTCTATATTTTCAATTACGAAAACTATTCTCTTATTTATAAACATAGTAGCATGTTATTCCATATGCCCTTTATATTTCCCTTTCCCTCTTTCTAAATGGATTTTTTATTAACCATTTTTATGATTTGTGTTTCAACAAAGGTATTTCCAAATGTTAATCCTTTTATTACCAAGATTAAGAAAAAGTTTTGAGGTTGAAATATATTAAAGTGGAGTATAATGTAATACCTATATATTTTATAATAAAACTATGTTCAATAGTTTATATGATATGAAACACTGAGCTTAAATGGACCATGAAATTTCATTTTTCAAATATGACTATTATAACCAACTTGTTGGATAGGAGGATAAGAATATAATTAACCAAATTATGAAATATATATAAATTGGCCCTACTCAATAAAAAAGTGTTTATTAAATATTAGTATATAACCACCACATTTTTATTGAAGTCATTTTATGCTTCAAAAAAATATTTTTTCTTCAAAAATGGTTATTATTGCTTTTAGTGAGAAAATATTAAAATAAATTTTTTTCACTTTTAGAAATTTAATTTTATAAAAATTATATATTTTTTAAATTAATCATATAAAAATTATCATATGGTGATATTTTTTAATTTTTCTTAAAGTATTAATTTTTCAGTGAATAGTTAAAAATACATTTTTTGAAAAATGACTTTTCTATTAAAGTATTTAAAATGTATCATTTTATAATGAATTAGTTTTAAATTTTAATTAATTAATTTTTATTAAACATAATCCAATTAATGTCATTGTAATATATATTATATGTAATTTTAGTACAAAATAGTTTTATACTTATATTTTATTTTTCTGGAAAATCATTTTTCATCACCTTTTGATGGTTCATTTTAAAAATAATTTTCAACACTTGTAGGGATTGAATTTGATAAAATTAATAATATACTTATAATTATAAGGCTTGAATGTTTTAAATTTTTCATGTTCATTTATTTTTTTATGAATAGTAATTGTGGTAAATATTTTGTCACCTTAGTAAGGGTAAATGGGGAAATTATGGTTAAATATAATATGATAACGCTTTCAAATCTATCTAAAACCTGCATTTTTTCTATTATATGAGTTTATTTTAGCCACCATCATCCAATATTATAATATATAAAACTTGGTACCATTTTTTCATGATAATAAAATTAATATTATTTAATGTAAATAATAAAACCAAAATGTCACTCTCTTTGTTTCAATTTCTCTAATATTTTTCCATAAGGGTAAAAAGATTTTATGTTCTATTATAAATGGTTAATTAAAATATTAATTAATTAATTTTAATTTTAATTTTTTTTATTTTTTTTATGTAATAATTACCTTAATTTGTTATGCAATGCTGCCAGAATGTTTTTTAAAATAATATAAAAATCAAGTAAATTTTCTTAAAAAAATAAAAGTAAAAAAATTGAATTAATTGTTGATTCACACAAATTTTATAGCTAAATATAAAAAATTATTTTTTGTTTTAAATGTTTTTATTCTAATTATATTATTATATTGATTTCATTAAATTCAAAATATGTGAATTGTCCTGAAAATTACATTAATGGAATATTATGTTAAATAAAACTTTATTTAATGATTTAAAATTCATAAAAATTGTATCTTTTACCAATTTAAAGGAATATGGTTTATTATATCAACATTTTTTCATTTGTGGGTCAATTTTCCTTATATTGTAACTAACCTGAACCTAAAAGTGTAAAAAAGATTATAATCACAATAATACCTAAAGGGGTAAATATTAGGTTAAAATTAATATATAAGGATTAAAAAAACACCTAAAAAAATTCTTTGGAAAGAGAGGATTTAGACTCACCTTCATCCTAAATTCCTAAAAATCCACTTGGTTCCATATTCACGTGAAAATAAATTTATTATATCCAAATAATTTAAATAATTCCATGTGTGTTATTTTCATAACTATAAAAGAAACCACCTCTCTACTATTTTTCACACCATATTGATCCACTTAGCTCAACTAAACCCTACCAAAACCACTTTCTAACTTCATTATCTATATTATAGAGGTTATGTTCTTCTTAAAAGACCATCCCTACCAAAAACTCGGCTTTTTGGAAAAACCTGACATGTCACATGGTTAGTAGAAACCATGATTGGAATGTCATGGGGATACTACTAAATATGTAAGGAAAAGATAGAGGTAAGGAGGATCCCACATGGTTTTATAAACCATGTGGATAGATCTGAAGACCTGTGTGTAGAACCTAATGTTTTTAATAGATGTGTTATATATGATTTTCAAATAGTTAGTCAAATTGTGAACAGTGATCGTGTGGGTTCCCCGTTAGCACAGAAGTGTGCTCACAGTTGGTACAAAGTTTGGACAACTGTGCGGCCAAATCGTGCGGCCCATTGTTTGGGTAAAATGAAAAAAAAATTACCAAAAAAATAGAATATCTTAAACCTTTTTCTATTTTCTCTCATTTTGGACAACCTCTTAGTCTTAAGAGATCCTATGAAGGTGGAATTCTAGTATTTGATCCCCCTACTCAATATGAACTCAGAATTGAGCATCGTTAGTCTCATTAGATGTGTCAATGACTACTAAATTACTTCTATGTCATTATTCGTTTTACTTGTAATCAATAGAGCTATTTATGTGCATGATAATTTTCCCTATTTTTTGGGTTTTTGTTCATTCTTTATACTTCTCCTAGACTGAGTCGAATAAGAAGTTGATACTAGATGAGAACTATACTATGGACCTATGTATGCGGTATATACTTTTCCCTTTAGGTTTCATGATTTAACGGTAAATTTTAATGGTTCTACCCTCCATAATTTCTGATTCATCCCTAAACAATGAGTTGAATAACTAAATTAAATGAAATGGAACATGTTAGTAATTCGTTTTAGTTTCCTTAAGACTTATTGGAGGTTGTTTTCCCATCCAAGGTAACCCATGGGGTGTTCCTTTTATTTTTCCTTTATTAAACCACCCATGGGGTGAGATATTGTTCTTTCCAAGTAAGAGGAATCTTGTTTATAATTAAAATGAATTGATTTTCTTGATTGGGATATGTTTTTTCTCCTCTGATTGCTAATAATTTTGATTAAATGGTTTATATCGAATTGTTACATGAGGTAGTAAAATCATGGGATATAATTGAATGTGAATTGTGATATGAGTTGGTATAATCATGGAACATGAATTTGAATAGTTTAATTGATAAATGTATGGAATATTTAATGGTTATAAAGGATTCCATGTGTTTTTTACACCATGTGTCATGAAAATGGTAGATAATTCCTTTAACTTGTATGCTCCTTGGATTCTGATTATCTAGGATAACTTGGGCCTTTCTACCCATTGGATCTAGTTTGGTTGTGCTCGTAGTGGACATAGTCGGTACACATACTCTTTAGACCCCAATTCAAGCCTAAACAAGTTTCCATTGAGATGATCCTAGGACTCAACAAGGATTCCTTTGTCCACTATACCTTGGATCCAGTCTTCTAGGGTATGAAATTACTGATTATACAGCACCGTTATGGTAAATGTGACTTTGATTATTATAAAGCCTGACCATGGTTGTTATAACACTTTTGGTTATACAGCATGGCCATGAATGTTATGAGATATATTGTCCATACAGCATAGAATTGGGGTTTTTTTCTATTTCTTTTCTTCTACCTTAATATAGGAGCATGAACCATGTTTTTTAGGGAGACATGTATAGCTATAGAGTATCATATGTTTTATAATATACATTCCATATAAACTTTATTTTTTATTACTCCTTACCAATGATATATATTTCACTCTTCTTAGCTTATATTTCACAGCAAGTATTTTATTTAGACATTTGGGTGATTACCTATTAGGATTGTATATCAAACACTATTCGGGGCATCGTTGGGTTCCCAGACACACTATATGGATGCATGTAGGGACCGATGTAGGTTCCCATAGTTCAATGATTGAATTTGTGTCATGATTAGGATTACAAGAGAAAGGGACTAAGATGAGGCCCATGATTCTATTAAGAGATAGTGTTTTTTTATATTTTTAGTATTTTTTACATGTATCGGAGTGGAAATATATATACCTATTTTGGATTCTTTGTATATACAAGAAACGATCATCATTTTATAAGAGATTACTTTTAGAATTGTTGTATATAACTATCTTCTGAATATTCATGGATTTCCTAATTGATTTACTACTTCTTTTAATGATTTTTTATTGATGTTGTTGTGTTACACTCTAATAAGCGGGAATAGTATCCCCACCAACACAATCTAGGCCCTCATTTCTAGTAGAAAGCCTCTGGCATTTGGGTAGATGTGATTGAGGCCATGTGGCCAATTGGGATTAGGGAACCGTTCAATGGAATCTGGATCCAGGACTATACAAAGTGGTATCAGAGAATTTTCTTTTTTGAGATTATTATTTATCTACAATAAACATGGATAGAAAGCTATCGGAATTTGGTAATGAGATGTTCCTAGGTGTAGCTAACCCAAATATAGGAAAATTAAAATTTTCCTCAAATGAAAAACAAATTTAGGATTTTAATTATTACAGTTGATTTGATTTCATCATTGGGTTATGCACTTGAAGTGTGATGTGATAATTGATATGATTGAGAGTTCTATTTTTGTAAAACCTGATGACATAAGGGTATTTCATCTCATGAATCATTTTTAGTCACTTTACAAGAATCAAATACCATGCATTATGTCAATCCATTTAGAATATGTTTCATGTCTGCGTGATGTTGTTATATGTTCCATGATATATTTACCTACAATTGTGATAGACTTTTTTGTAGTGGATTTGAAAAAATGGTTGTAACTTAGAGTGTATGTGATAACCTAATTAGTGTTTTCCTAATTGGGCTAGAGAAGACACCCTAATCATCCAAAAGTGTCACATTGAGTCACGAACCATGAGTTTCATGGACTAGAATGTGTTATGGTGTGGATTAGGTGGACTCCATATTTCATTTTATGGAAGTATGGGGACCTATAGATTTAAAGTGGTGAACCATTTGGTTCAACCATTTAAAAGTGAATTCTGATAAAAAATTCAAATGAATATGTAAATGGAATTGAAATTTGGACTTTTGAATAGAGACTGAACTTGACCAAGCTTTTGAGTGGGTAGTAGGCAGTGTCTCCAGTGACTTTTATGGATGTCTCTCTTATATAGTCTATATTTAGGAGAAAGTTGTGTGGTATGACCAGTTAATTGAAATGTTTTGACTTGGCCTATGATTTTGAGATCTAAAATTTGATATCTTTCTTTTTTGAGGCATGTGTTTGGAATTGTAGTGGAATGCCACCAAATTGACCACCAATCGTATTCTATGAGGATGGTGATGACCACACTCCATAGGTGTTGGGCCACGGGATACCAGTGGATCCTCCTTTAGTGACTATTGTGGAAACGACTATCATTCTAGACATACGTGTTAAGGTATAGTTCCATGAGAGGTTTTTCCTCTTCCTACAAACATTTCAGGGAGCATCGCATATTTCTTTGTCTATAGATGAGCTGATGCATGTCCTCCAATAGTAGGATACTACCACACTTTTGGGGGATGGAATTATATAGGTAGTTGAAAAGGGGCTTGACACTATGTTATCTGTCTTAGAGCATCTAAAGACACCTTCTGAGAGGAGATTGAAACTCTCGAATTATTTGTCTCAAGGAGTATAAAAGTACTGGTCAGATTTTCTGAACCAATATGACAGGTGGTGAGACCTGGGTTGGAGGTATTTCCAAACTTGATTCTACAACTACTTATACCTCGAAAATATAAGGGTAGACTAGGCTAGTGAGTTCAGGCATCTGGAGTAAGGAACTAGGATAATTATAGAGTACTCGGTATACCTTACGGTGCTACATCATTTTGAATCGACGTACCTTGATCATGAGTTATCGAGGGAGAGATTATTTGAGTATGGTCTCTGACATATAGTTCGATCTCAGCTAAACCTATTCAAATTGACCTCTATTACAGAAATTTTGAATTAGGAACTGATTATAGAGTGGAACCTGAGGGAAGATGGGGGAACATACCATACTAGTGCAGTCTCTTAACACAGTTGTCTAGTGTCTTCATGAAGGAATTTTTATTTTTATGATTCTTATAAGATGCATGTCAATCAAGATTTGAGTAATGGTGACTCGATTTTATGTCATCGGAGGGGAAGATGATGAAACATGAGGAATCAGGTTGATCATGACCCAGTTGAGTGTCGGTCTTGTTGTGGGATGGTCTGTGTGCCACATTTCTACATGACCTTCCCTACATCAGTGAGTGGAATGGGGTGAGCTCCAACACCAGGTTCGGGGGTTAGTTTCTCAGACTCGCGCCAAGAAGGGAGCTATATATGTACTAGTCGATCAGGCCGAGGTGGTGGTCGTGGTCGAGGTAACTAGGAACCAATTGTATTGAGATATTAGCGCAAGTCAACTCCAAGTATTAAGGTTGTGTCAAAGGCTCATGGTTCAGTATAGATTTATTCTATATAGCCTACCCCCAAGGATCAGGTATTCAGACCATCTAACGTGAGAGGTATGATCATAGTAGTCTCTACTCTTGTGTTTTCTATTTTTTTATATAGGATCATATCATAGTTTCATATATGTACCTGAGGTGGAAATCCTTGGGCTGGTGTTTCATTTTTATGAGAGTGTTATGACTCCAAACACTCCGTTGGGGATTAGGAAAGAGGATGAGTTCCCCCTAGAGTTTGGTGGTTATCACTTCATCTAAAAAAATTTTGGTCCTCAAGATGATTGAGTTTTATTCCATACTCAGTGTGGACTAGCTAGAATATTATTAAGGTTATGTTTACTACTATCATCATAGGGTGAATTTCAAATCATCTAAGGGAATAGTTTTTATTAATTAGGGTGAATGGAATTCCCAGGTGAGCTGAGATGGACCAGAGTACTGTAGGCTAGGTGAGATGATATTCCAGAACCCTATTTTATATTTAGATAATCATTGAGCACATCAGGAGAACTTTCCTCTAGTTGTTGATCATTTCAAGGATGTCTTCCAAGATGACTTTTATATTTTACCTCCTGAGATTGAGTTTTATTTCTCCATCAATCTAGTTCTAGGAGATGTACTAGTATCAATTCCTCTTTATAGGATGGCTAGGAAGGAGTTTTAAGAGATCAAGAGGAAGCTAGTGGATTTGGAGGGAAAGGGGTTTATTCAACCTAGTACTTCTCTATGGAATTTTCCAATACTTCTTATAAAAATTTTGGATGGTACCCTTAGGCTATGCATGGATTATCGGAAATTGAACCAGTTTGTGGTTGAAACTGTTATACATTTCCGTGGATATATGACATGTTTGATCATCTTCTAGGAGCTCACATGTTCTCAAAAATTGATTTGAATTTAAGGATACCCTCAGGTGCATGTTCAACCTACAGAAATACCTCATAAAACTTTTCATAGTAGGTATGGTCTATAAAAGTATTTGGTTATATCGTTCAGTATCATGAATTCTCCAATAGTTTTCATGGTGCTAATGAACTTAGATTTCCATCATTATCTGGATCTGTTTTGTGGTTTTCTAGATGATATCTTGGTGTTTTCTCACAATAAAATCAACCATGCCAAACATCTTGAGATCATATTAGATACACTAATATAGAATTATTTATTTGCTAATATCACAAAGTGCCACTTCTAGATGGATAAAATTCACTTCCAGGGTCATATTATCTTGGATACAGGAGTATCAGTAGACCTAGAGATGGTGAGAGCTGTAGTTTCCTTGATATATTGAGTTTATTAGGGTTATCTTGATATTATATTCATTTCATATGGACTTCCCATTCTTAGTAGTTCCATTGATGGGATTGATAGTGAATGGAGTAAAGTTTGTATTGTCAGATACCTGTGAGATAACCTTTCAAGAGTTGAAAGGGAGATTGAATTCAGCACTGATACTGATTCTTTCAGAGCAAGGCATAAGTTTCTCTATGTATTGTGATTAATAAGGTATCAGGCTAGGATAAGTGTTGATGTAGGGGATATTTTCATGGATGATGGGTCTCAATAGCTGAGGAAACAAGAGAATAATTATCCAAATCATGATCTTGATTTAGATGCAGTTGTTCATACTTTGAATTGTCAGAGAAATTATTTAATGGGAGAGCATTTTTTGGAGTACACTGACCACAAAATCCTCAATTACATATTTACATAGTGTGCTTTGAATTTGAGGTAGTGATGGTGGGTTGAATACCGACAATCTTTCAACTTCAAGCTTTCCTATATGCTTGGTAAAGGTAATCCAGATGTCAATGCACTGAGAAGTAGGACTCAGATTTAGGCATTTCAGTATACCAGTAGTGCATGGAATCTTATGGAATTATTCTCTGGGATGCACTTAGAGGTGTAGGATAGTTAGGGTAAGACTTTTATTTCATCCTTAGATGTGACCTATACCTTACTAATTAGATTGATGATGAGGAAGATATCAGATTTAGAGGGCCTAAACCTATGGGAGAGTGTGCAAGGTGAGGACCCAACTCCTTGTTGAACCATAGGTGAGGATGAGGTTCTATGAATCCATGGTCATATTTGGGTTCTAGTGGACATACGTGGGGAGATGATGCGGGAGTTTCATTCCTCAGTTTGGGTTTCTCACCATATTGTCACCAAGATGTACCATGACATATGACAACAGTACTGGTGGTTGGGTATAAAATGTTAGGTAGCTGTTTTTGTTATAGGATGCTCCACTTGTCATCAAGTGAGTGTGAAAAATCAGTGACCAGCCAAACTTTTAAGCAGTTACATACTCCTAAATGGAAATGGGTTGATGTCATGATGTATTTTGTGACTGGTTTTATGAGGTTTCCTAGAGTCAGTGTTCCTCTATGGGTTGTTTTTTATAAGCCCATCAAGGTTGTACATTTCCTATCGATCAAGGATGCCTATAGTAGATATAAGCTTGTGAGATTGTATATTTGTGAGATATTAATCCTTCACTGGGTACCTTTCACTATAATTTCAGATAGGGATACTCATTTTACATCTAGTTTCTGGAAATTTTTATAGAGGTCCTTGGGTACATAGGTGCTTCTGAGCACTGCATACCACCCTAAAACTGATGGTCAGTCAGAGCATATGATACAGTTGATTGAGGACATGATGTGACCATGCATCCTGGTTTTTTAGGGATCTTATGTGGGGCATATACACCTGGTTTATTTTGCCTACAATATTAGTTATCATGTGACTATACAGATGGAACCATTTGAGATTTATACTATCGGCTATGTAGATCTCCCTTGTGCTAGTTAGAGGTGGTTGAAACAGCATTATTGTGAACTTGTATCTTGTAGGAGACTTCAGAGTAGGTCTAGTTGATTTAGTAGTGAATGGGTGCTTCAAGGTCTCGATATAAATCATATGATGGTCACTGTAGATGACCACTAGAGTTTGATGTTGGGGATCAATAATTTTTATGTATCTCATTGAGACTAGGAGATAGACAGATCATGAGATACGGTAATCGTTAACCATGATATGTTAGGTCATTCGAGATTCTAGAGAGAGTCAATCTGATGGCCTAGTGATTGCGTTTACCTCAGAGGTATTGTGTCATACACAACTTCTTCCATATATCTTAGTTGTGGAACTATCACTCAGACCCATCTCAAATTCTATATCCTAGGGAGGTGGAGTTATAGGTGGATGCATCCTTTGAGGAGAATCCTATTTGTATCATTGATAGGATCATGAATGTTCTCTGAGGTCAGTCAGTTTCTATAGTACAAGTGATGTGGAAGCATGATTGTTTATAGGATGAGACTTGTTAAAGGGAGGCCAATGTACATTATCTGTGGCCGGAGTTATTCTCAGGAAATTCTAGACCACCTTTGAGATGGAAATTCAGGGATGAACTGCTCTAAGGGTGGATGATTGTGAGAATCCATGTTTTCAAACGAATTATAGATTTCTTTACTTTTTATTTAAATACTTAATTACAACCTAATGTAAATACCCTTTGAGATCACTGGTGTATCAGGGGTGTCATGGGCTTGTTCGGAGCTCAGATTATGAATTTTTGGAAAAATAGTAGAGTTCACACAATTTACGGAAATCATATAGGTAAGGTCACATAATTAGTAATAACCATGTGAGGCCTGGATAGAGGACAAAAAGATCCTGAATGGTTTCTCAAACTCTGTGGATGGAGGTGCACACCCATGTGGGTCACCAATAGTTTTAAATAGATGTGTTTTCCATGGAATTATCATGGTTAGTAAAATCATGCATAGTAATCATGCTGGTTCCCCCTTAGCACAATAGTGGGTGCATGGTTGGTGCATGGTTTGGATAACCATTCGTCCAAATCCTACGACCCAGTTTTTTGGGTGAAATTAATAAATTTCACTTAAAACTCTTATAAATTAATCCTATTTCACTTTTCTCTCATGTTGGATAGCCTCTTGGTATTGAGATATCCTTTCACGGTGGAATTCTAGTCATTGATCCATCACCTCTATACGAACTCAGACTCGAGTGTTGTCGATCTCGTTGGACCTATTCTAGTAAGTACTCAATTCCTTTTGTGTCATTATTTATTTGAACTAGTGTGGATAGATCTATTCAGATGAAATAAAATTTTCCCTGTTTCTATGTTTTTTATCCATTGTTTATTATTATTACGATCTGAGTGAAATAAAGAGTTGATACTGGAAAAGTAATCTACTATAGACCAATGGTAGGTGGTCTATACTTTTCCCTACAGGTTTAATTATTTATAGTGATATTTATATTTGTGCTTCCCTCTATAATTTCTGGAATAGCCCAAAACCTTAATTGAATAATTAAATTAAATGAAATATAACCTTTTAGGGATTCTATTTAGTTTCCTGGAGAATTTTTGGAGGTCGTTTCCCTAACCCAGGTCACCCATGGGGAATTCCACTGAGTTTTCCTTTATCAAACCACCCATGGAGTGAGTGATAGTTCTTTCCTAGTCAGAGAAATCTTATTTATAAATGAAATGAACTGAATTACTTGATTAGGATATGGTATTCCTCCTTTGAATGCTAATTATTTTGATTAAATGGTTTTTATGGAATTGTTACATGAGTGGGTAAACTCATTGGATGGAAATGAATGTGAATTGTCATATGAGTGGGTATACTCATGAAAATTGAATGTGAATTGTTTAATTGATAAATGAATAGAATGTAGAATGGTTATAAAGGATACCATGTGTGTACTAAACCATGGGTCATGGAAATGGTAGAGAATTCCTTAGACATATATGCTCCATGGATTCTAATTCCATGGGATGCATTGGGCCTTGCTACCCCTTAGATATGGATTAGTTGGGATCATAGTGGAAATGGTCAGTTGACATGATCCTTGGATCCCAATTCCATCCTAATCGAGTTTCCATCGAGATGCTCCTAGGAATTTTCGATGATGTCTTGGTCCACTATACCATGGATCTTGCCTTATGGGGTCTAAAATTATTGATTATATGACATGGCCATGGTATATGTAACTTTCATGATTATATGGATCATTCATGGTTGTTCGAACACTTCTTGCTATACAGCATGGTCATGGATGTTATGAGATATACTATATATATGGAATGGTGATAATGTTTACTTCTATTGCTTTACTACTGCCTTGTTATTATATCATGGACCATTTTTTATAGGGAGCCTTGTATGGATACACAGTATCACATGTTTTGTACTATACATTACATGGGAACATTCCTTTTTATTACTTATTACTTGTGATATATATTACGCTCTACTAAAATTAAAATGCAGAGTCAGGATTTTCTACAGACTTTTGGGAGATTACCTGCTGGGATTGTATCTCACACCGGGATCGGGTGATCGTGGGTACTCAGTCAGACTATATGGATGCAGGTACGGATCAGAGAAAGTTCCCAAAGTTTGATATTTCAATTCAGAGATATTTATTTTGGTCTTTTTGGAATTTTGTAACATATATTTTATTGGTTATCTATATACATGCTTTGGCTACTTAGTAGATACATAACATGATCATCATTTTCTATGTGATTACTTTAGGTACCATTGTGTGTGTGTGTGTGTCTATATATATATATATATATATATATATCTTATAGATGTTCAAATATTCTCTAATGATTTATTGCTTCCTATATTGATTTGTATCATTGTTTCACTGTGTTACACTCTGATAAGGGGGCATATTCTCCCCATAGACACACCATATGCCTTCTCTTCTAGTCGGCATCCTCTGGTGTTTGAGGAGATACCCATGAGGCCATGTGGCCAACGAGGCTCGGGGCACCTTTTAGTAGAATCTAGGTCTAGTTAGTTACATATTAAGATTTTATTATGTTAATGAATTCTTCTTTTCATCTTTTTTTCCAACCTATTGGGGATAAAAACATCATTTGTTTTTAAGTGGAGACTACCACCACCATAAAGCAATGTGTTTCATTTTCCATCATCGCCTCTCATTGATATTTATAATGATGTATTTAATTTATATATATATGTGTGTGTGTGTGTGATATTTATGACATAATTATAATTCTATAAATATAATATTTTATTTATTTCCTTACCCTTTCATCCATTGAAAGATCATAACGTCATTCATGTGTATGCGTGGATTACCACCTCCATGAAGCAATGTGATTCATGTTTCATGTACTAATTTCTTGGATGTTTATAAAAAATATAATTTCTAAAAATGATTATAATTTGGGATAAGATGGAACCATGACCACTTTGAGCACAATCAACATACAAAAGTTGTTTTGAAATTATGAACTGAACATCCTCGAAACATCTAGAATGGACTTAACTGATTAATTAATTAAACTCATTGAAATAAATAGTTCAATTATAAAAGAATAAATCCAAAAAATGTTATTAAAAAATTAAAAAGTTTATATAATTTTATTATTTATGAGTTAATGGACATCCATAGTATGTATGGACTCAAGGTAAGCGGTTTCTTAAATCAATTATAATTCATTAGGCTATACTTGTACTTTAATGATATGTTGTGCCAATATTATATATGAAATGAAATTTTATTGTATTTTTTTATTTCTACTTATTTTTTATGGTTTTAAAATTGTTAAACAAAATCAATTTTTTTATTAATTCTAACTTCAAGTACATGTACTTTGTTAGGACTATTTGTATCAATGTTTTTTCTTTTATACATGTATTTTCATATGCACCTACTTCCTTTTATAAGGGGTATATGTATTATATTGGTACATTATATCACAAATGTCTCCTTGATCATGATATTTAATGTTCCTTTGAAGTTCAATCATTCATGAGATATTAATTAAAATTTTATAAAATTTTCACGGGTTTTATAGTCTTATTTTCAATTCTTTGAAACATAATTCATGTTATGAATCATGTTTAATTTCATATGGGTACTTATTACCCCATGAAGTTGTTTTAACATATTATTCCTTGAAATTTGTGGTTTTTAAATAATCATGTTATGTTCTTATATTCAATATATTTGTTATTCAAGCATCACCAAAGTTATAAGGGTTTCTCATCTAAAACTTCCTTCTTAGAGACATGTTTGGACTGATGTATATCTATTCATTTATATGGTGTATAAATTTACTCTTGACATATAAATTTAGTCTTCACAAGACCTTGTCCTATTAGTAGTAATTTAGTGAATGGTGGTAGAATGAGGGAAGCAAAGAAGTCATTGAATCCAAGGGTGGATGTGGTGATTGGAAGACTACGGCATGATCTTGGGGTCATAAAATTATGAAGTTTGAGTCTACTGTGAAGCCTACAGTTCAATATACTGGGGTGGCTGGTGTGAACCGGGTAATGGTACCTGCTAGGTGTGATGAGGATTTAGGAATTCCTCTCTTGAACTCGCAGGCAGTGGGCTCTTTGGATGAAGCTAGAGGTTGGGTGAGGGTCTCAAGTGGGATGAAAATAGAGCCGGAGAAGCATATGGATTATGTTGAAACTAGTAACTTCTTTGCAAGTCTAGAGAGTGGAGATTGGGAAGTGGGACTGGATTGGGTTGTTCCTCTGATTGGTTATGTTCCTTCTGCTTTTTCTTCTGGATGGGTGTCTGCTGAAGTTGTTGAGCTGTATGACAGTGGGTTTCTTTGTCCAGGAGAGAGCTGCAATAAAAGTGGAAGCAAACCTGGGAAGGTGCAAGAGAAGGGCTCTTGAAATCGATTAAAAGAACTAAAACATGGGGGATCCTCTCATGCAGAGGAGGAACTTACAATGAGTTAAGGTGGAAATATGCATATTGTTCTTTATTATGATTATGTTGTATCTAGAGAAGATTTATTTCAGAAGAGGGCGCAGGAAGGTCACGAGTTTGCGGTGTAGCCAAAATACTTTGCATTGCCTGACACTAATAGAAATGTCAAGAAGGAATAGGGGTGAATGATGGTTATCAAGAGGGGATTTTCCCTAGGAAATGGGGGGACAATTCTGACAGTGAGAAGGAGAATTCTGGTGGTAGAGTTCAAACCTCTTATAGTGACTTTGTTCAGTGTGGAAAGAAGAATGTGGAAGGGAGTGAGGATGTTGTGACTGTTCCACCAAGAAGAAGACAAAAGAAGGGATATTCTTCTATGCAGAAGCCGATGCCTACCAGATCTTCCATCAGTAAAGGAAAAGGTATGCAGTCATCTGGAGAGATTTTTTATTTGGAGAAGATAAATATCACACGGAAGTATGTGAAGACTCTGAAGCTTTATGAAAGCTCAGAGTGGGAATCGGCTACCGCGGAAGAATCAATTGATCATGGATATGGAGACATGTATGGATTTTATGATATTTAATTGTTTGTTTTGTCTTGTGATGATTTCATTCTACACATTTCTTTTATTTCAATAAATGGTTTGAGACTTTGTCTCCAGATGAGCTTTCCAGTTATTATTTTCCTTTTTTAAAAATTGTTTTTTATTTAAAATTTAATAAAGGTTTTTTATTTTAAAACATTCTTTTAAAGATTTTAAATAATTTTTTCCAAAATCCTACTCAATGTTCTTTATATTTTTTCAAGGATTATATTTTATAATAATAAATTATTTCCTAAATTTATTTTCCATGATCTTTTTCCCTCTTTTAAAACTTTTAAAAAGGAAACTTCTTAATGTTTTCGGCACTAGTCACTTTTGACTCTCTTTACAAAAGTTAGAAATAAATGTTTAAAAGTATCCATGTTTATTTTCAAATAAAATAATGTTCACAATATTTTCTAAATTTTAATCCTTTAAAGGTACTGTAAGAAAAGGTTATTTTTCCATATTTTCCAAGAAACATTTTCAAGGTTATTTTAAAGTTATTTTTATCTAAGTCAATATTCATTAATGATTCTTATAATTCATTGGGGATATGATCTTATGATACCATTCACTTAATTTATTGGAATGGTTTACGATGATTTTTTAAAGATATTATTATGAAACATTTTTATTTCTCATGGGTAAATAAATCTATGACGATTTTTAAGGAAATACAGGAATCCATTTGTTTTATTCTGTGATATTATACATTGAAATTATTGATGCAATTGGCATTGGGAAGTGAACCAAAATCATTAAAGGTAATTTTTCTAGTATTTGAAGTGTGGGTCCATTATTTCCCTACAATTAATTAGGAAATGAGATAAAGTTTATTTTTATGTAAGTTACTCTTAATAAATAATGGGGTTAAATAATTGTAAATTACTCCTTAAAGATGATAGAATTTACCGATTATATGATACTCTTAAAAGATACGCGAAATATTTAATTATGTGATACGAAGATGAATGTTTGATTTTACAAGATAGCTACACAATTCATCAATTATTACTATGATTTTTAATTTATCATTTACTCAGGGATTGTTTTCACATAGCTATTTATTTTTATGTATATGAATTTGGTCTTATGTTATAGATTTATTCCACATATCCTGATTTATTATACATGTTTTTATGGGTATGAATTCTCTTATGGTATGCTCATTCACTTTGATTATTTCATTATACACTTTTGAATATCTTATGCTCAATAATGACATTCAATTTTTAATGTTTTTGGTCACCCTTAATTAGTGTTTGAGCTCACATTTCATATGTTTTCCATTTCCCCAGAACATGGATAATTATTCTAAATTAATTATATCTATAAATGTTTCATTTGTGAATAATTTTATGGTATATGTTGAAGACTTATTTTGAAATATGAAAATCTTGGTGTAGTTGGAAAAAAGATCACTTCAATACATGGGTAATGTTATATTTGAGTTTTTCCTAATTCTATAAATATCTAAACCCAAATTGTCCGTGTGTATGTGATCAAATTCTTATTTATGATGTTATATGTTTTAGATGGAAAAACTTTCTTCACATTTATTAGTATCAAATCCCAACATGTTAATATTGTGTTTTTATCTCTAGGTCTAATTGTTAGGGTTCAAGGCTATTACAAAAATACATACACAGCATGTAATTGTCTTGTGAATTATGTGTATCTTACCTATTTACACAGAAATTAAAATATATTTAATGATTCATTTAAACCAAATCATCATGTGTTGGTGTTTCATTTATTTAAAGTACACATCATGTGATGTGATTTGCATATATTAATTTCATAATTAATTTCTACATAATATTTTGAACTATATACTATATAGAGTTGGAATACCTTGAATTCTCCTTACAAATTAAAATAATTACATGCTACATAAATAAAACAAATTCATATATCATTTATTGAAAGTACACATCATTTAATTATGTGGGAAATTTTGTATTCAATATTCTATGTGAGTATATAATATACAACCAAAATATGTGTCAATTTGTTCGAGCTGGTACTCATTTTGCCTTCTCCCGGTATACTATTTGTAATTTGTTAATTTTAAATAGAATTAATTTTTTTAATTTTTTTAAAATTATTATTGTGGGTATTCTTTTGGGAAATTTGGACGTAAATTAATATAAATTAATTAGTTAATTAATTAATTAAGATAATTAATTAATTCAAGTGTGTTTTGTGTTAATTAAGAATAATTGAAATGAATGTTCGTTTATTAAATGTATAGTCGTTATATGTGTATGGATGATCAAGATCTTAAACCAACCAATTTATATGATTATTTTCTTTTAATTTAGTTATTATTGCATTGGTTTGGTAATAATTCTTTGTTAAAATTAAAATGATGGACTATCTATTATCCTCTTCTGTGTTATGTAAGGGAATGTGTTCTTGTGGTTTCTCTTACCCCAAAACCAATCATTTGGATCCCCTCACCTATATGTATGTAAAAACTTATATAATAAATGGTGCTCCTAAGTGAGTGGAGGGGGTTCAAGATCAGAGTCGAGATAAAACCAACTTAGTAGTTACATTGGAGTACAGTTGGATTACTACAACTCGAACTTAGTTGTGGTCCAAATAGTTTTCCCTTATGTCAAGGGTTAGTTTAGCATCTACTAGATAAGGTAACCATTATATAACTTCAAGATCATTCCATAATTATTATTTTGTTTTTATAAGTTTCATGTTCAATTACTTTTGGATTCCGTATTGTTATCACATAATAAATAAATTAACATGCATGTGAGATGGAATTAAAATAAATTATACAATGCATAAATTTGATCAAAACATGGTAAATCACTTAAGTAAAATTCAATTAATATCAAAAATGTTTTAATAAGATAAAATAACAAATCTACACATAAATATTTAAATTTATCAAACCAAACTTTACCTTTGATATTTCTTCCACTACTTGGATTAAAATCAAACCATAGTTCGAAATATGTAGCCAACCTATATTGGGATGATTTAAATTATAGTGGAATTTCTAACATGAATTTTGGGTTGAATTTACCTAGTTAACATTATTTTTTGATTACCTCCCTAAGTCTTAATGTAACTATTCAAAAATTCTTAAGCAAATCCATGTCCATGATTTCAGGATTACGGATTCCACCCAAAGGATCCAGTTGGAAAGTTATCCCTGCCCAAATACCTTTAGATAGCTTTCTCGGCCTCTATATGGGTATTTATATGGGACATATGGGTCCTTTAAACTAGAATATCCATGTTATAGGATATTTTAAAATCAGTGGTGAGGTTTTTTTTAGTTTCAATAACATAGTAGAATATTAATAAATTAAAATTATTCTATATTTTTTAATTTATGTGATGTACTAAAAAAATTTGGTCTTATTTATTGTTAAAATTATAATGCATATAACTTTGAATATATCACTATGATTTATATTAGATAATAATAACCTTAACTAGATCAAATTTAAAATAATGGAATAGGTGTTTTTACATTATTCAATTCCATGAGAAGAAATTATATATACTATAATCCTCTATTCTTAAAGCACCTGGTAAAGAGGCTAGTGAGAGAGAACATTCACTCTATAAAGGAAATTTTAATTATGCCAAATATATCCAATGTTTCATCCTATCATATATCACTAGTGTTCTCATAAATAAGTATAAGGAAATTTTTTCATATATAATGATTTATTACCTTTGTTATCTTTACCAAGATAAGGAAAGAAAAGAGAGAAATTAGATCTACAATGCACTATTTATGTGTATACTTGGAGAGTCAGTGCCAGCTTCACCTCATATAGTTAGTGTGATTTTATACATAGATAATTTGGATATCTTGGTCTTAAATATACCTGATGAATTGTGAAAGGATCTTATTATATAATCACTACCTAAGATATTATCTAGTATAATTATGATTTATAATATGTAAAATAGTGATAAATATCTCTTGGAACTCCATACATTAATTATTCAACTTCATAAGGGCATGTGGCATGAAAAACCTATAGTCCTTATGCGGAATAAGAGCAAGGGTGAGGAAAGGGTCCCCATGAATCCTTCTAAGTATAAGTCTTCAAATCACCCTCCTTTTAAGAAAATTAAAATCCAAATATATGTAATAGATAAAAGATACACTAAATTTTTCATGTGGCAAGATAATTCATTGGAAGAATAAGTACACTAAGTTAACAAACAAATGGGAATCTTTATGTGAATTCCTTATCTATTGAAAACTTTAATACCTACGAATTGGGTATTATATACATCTTTTGGTACCCACATCTACATCCAAATACATGAACTAAAACATTCTTGCAGAATTACATCGGTGGGTTTATCTTTGAATAGCCAATGGAGGATGACTTATTTCCTTCAATATAAGAGACTATCACCTTTCATTTACAATAGAGGAGATATTGGTTTTGAAATATTATTATTATATACCCTTTTTATAAAAAATAGTTCATGTATAATTTTATATGAAGATGGATTTTTTATAAAAATTGGAAATATAAAATGTTTCTCTTACCAATACAACATATGTTCTGGTATATCACATTAAAATAATTGTATTTATTTATTATATAATGAAAATGAAGTATTGGAAATTGATTGAGAATCAAGTTCACTTTACTCATATCATGCCTATTTGTGTCATAACGACATTGGTCATCTAAATTAGAAGTGGTTGAAAAAGATCTTTCAAGATGGATATTTAGATGCAATTGAACTAATATCACTTGAAATATGGCTCACTTGTTTACCAGAAAAAATGAACAAGCCACATTTTTTGGTAATTGTGAAAGGGACATAGATCTTATAGAATTGGTACACAATGATGTGTGTATACCGTTTTCAATAGAATCTAGTGGTGGGTATCCTTAATTCATTACTTTTACTAATGACATGAGTGGACATGGAATTTTTTAATTAGTGAGGTATAAGTCATAATATTTTGATAGATTCAAGGATTTAAATAATTAAGTAAAGAATTAACCTAGTATGGAAATAAAGAATTTTTTATCCGACTAGGGGGTTAGTATTTAAACCAAGAGTTCATTAATTATTATAGTTGTTTGGGACTATATCTCAACCCACAGCTCCTTATACACCATAGTGGAAAATTGTCAATGAAATGAGAAACCAACCCACTGTTGATTTGGTAAGGTAGATCTTGATTCATATAGATCTTCAATTTTATTTTTGGGGATATGAATTACTGTCTACAAAATATATTCTAAATTGGGTTCCAAGTAAAGAGTAAAATGAAATACTATATGAATTATTCTATGGAAATAAATATGTGTTGTCTAATACTCATTTATATGGTGGAGAGGCATTTGTTAAAGTTAATTCTTCCAATAAAATAGCACCCAAGGGTATGAGGTGTATCTTTACATGATATTCTACGGAAATAATGTGATATTACCAATATGATCCCTCTAAAAAGAAAATCCATATTTCTAAAGAGGGAATATATCTCTAAAATAAATAATGGGATCAAGATTTACTTCAATGAAGTTGATGGTCAAGATATACCATATTTGGTGCAGGGACGCGTTCCACCCAACCTTATGGAAGTGGTTTTATTGAGACATAAGTACTGTGTAGGAGCACCATAGAGGTTATAGAAAATAAAAAGATATAGTTTTATAGTCTCCGAGTGTGGTGACTCATTATTGTTTGACAATAATGATCCTTTTTCTTACAAGGATGTAGGATAGAAATCAAAAGTTATAGTATATAAAGAATCCATGATATAAATCTCATTAGGTGAGAATGGTTATACAAAAAAAATTAGAAAAGGAAGGTAAAGTGAGTACCTATAAATAATAGACAGTGGGTAAAGTATTTAAACAAAATCAAGTCATAGGATATGAAAAAACTTTTTACCTTGTTGGATTTATTAAATCCATTAGAATTTTTCTTTACATAGTGAATTTCCATTGATATAATATTTAGAATATGGTTTTAAAAATATATTTCCTTAATAGTAACCTTTATAAATATGTGTTTATGACACAACCAGAAGCTTTTATGACTCCATGTTATACTAATAAGGTATGAAAGTTTCTTATTTCTATTTATGGATTGAAGTGGGCATACGAGTGATAAGATTTGATGATGAAATATAAATAATTAATGTGATCAGTTTTTTTATAAGTGATTTTGGGTAGTGATATTAAATTATTTATACAATAAGTCAATGATAGACTACTTATTGGAAATAGAATTTATCCTTACAGTCAATTAAGGGATGTTTAAACAAGAGATTAACTATAAAGGACATGATAAGTAGTATGAAACCTTGAGATAAATATCATTTGTGATAAATCTAATAAGTTTATTGGACTAATTCAATGTATATAAATTGACCAGATATTAAATAGATTTGGTATAGAACAATCCAATAAGGGATTGGATCCAGTGTCACATGGAATATATCTCCCCAAATAAATGTGTTCTCAGATAAAATGGGATAGGGATATGATGAGTAATATCATGTATGATTTTATGATAGGATACATCATGTGTGTAATTTTATGTACTTGGTTTGATGTTTCCAACACCATATGCATGGTAGGAAGATATCATGTTCATCCAAGAGAATGACATTAGACTATTATTAAGAATATCCTTAAGTATCTGAGGTGTAATAAGGATATGTTACTGATATATGGAAGAAATAAAGAACTAGTCATCAAGGTGTGTCTGTGTGTGTTGGTTTCTAAACAAACCAAAATGATCTAAATTTTTATTCATGACGTGTCTATAGTCTTAATGGAGGAGTTGGTGGCTGCAAGAGTTCAATGATGACTATTATTGTCAATTATACTATAGAATGTGAATATATTTTGGATTATAATGAAGCTAAATAGGTGGTTATGTTAAAAAAATATTCCAATATCTTTATATGGTGACCTATAGTAAATATGTGATCATGTTCTATTGTGATAATACTGCAATGGTGGATCTTATAAAGGACTTAAGACCACATAAACAGACGAAGCGCGTACTTTAAAAATATAATATTTAATGGTATTTTCCTTAAAGCATTTAAGTTTGAGTGAGGAGAGTTTCTAAGTAGGAGAACATTACAAGCCTCTTAAAGCCTTATCTTAATATAATAATGAATATCATGTGTGATCTATTGAATTGAATATTGTTAGGAGTTGGATCTACTCCATGTAAGAGTCTGTTGGATTTAGTTCCCTCGAACTAACTTTTATATACTTCCTGATTGCCTATTTTCATGTTTTAGGATACTAATAATGTTTTTATAACAACAAAAGTATTATTATTTGTGATATGTTCTATGATAATGACCTAAGTGTACTTATTTCACTAAAAGGTTATAATAGTTCCTCGCTATAATGGGAACCTAGAAATGATATGAAAGTATTCTTAAATACATTTTCTAAGTATAGATGATGCCATCTGGTTCAATACAAAGGATAAATTCTATCAGGGTTAGAAGGATTATATAATTGTGAGACTTATTCTTATTAAGTTTTTTTATATTAATCTCAAGAATGGTGGTTATGAGAACTTAACCTTTAAATAAGAAATCCAAATTTATATGTGTTACTGAATTTTCTGATTTCTGGACCTGTTCAATGTCCATTATACTTTAATATTAATATTAATACATATCATGACTCATGTACATTAATGTATTGAGGAAAATTATGATGAAATGTGCTTCTAGATATGAAGAATATTTTGGGTACATCAAAACTATAATTTCATTAATGAATAACACAATAAAATATTTTTCCACTTTTGTTCTTTAATGAAAGATAATATCTTAAACCCTTCCATGGGAATGAAATTGTATGATTAATCCCATTTCCATGGAATTCTATCAAGAATTTCATTTCTAAAAAATAAACGAAAGATAAATCGAGCACATAGGTTGATGACACTAGTTTGAAACCAACCTAATTGAAGATGTCAATAAAAACGTATTATATTACACATTGGGAACTCATATGTGGTTATTAATATTTTATCATCAGAATTTTTTATCTATGGTAGTTTAGGAATGTTTGTAGATTAAAACCTTGTAATTTGGGTGGTTTTCCTAATATCACTAAGAAAAAAGGCCTGGAGGGTCACTGGAAAGGTTATTTTGTAACCTCAGTTAAATTATATATGAATTTAACTTGTTAAATAAATATTATTCCCAAATTTTGTTTAAAAATAATTTATTTTTCATTTATCATGACTATTCAGTCCGTACTTTTTTGAGATAATATGTGTGAGTTGGATATTTAAAAAATATTCATTCTCAATTTTAGTAAATATAATATTTATCTACTTATTGATGAAGAATGTAATGATATTTATCTATTTTAATAAATAGTCATTATATATGGCTTAGTAAATACCAAAGAGGAATGATAGGTTGAGTTAATGGTCTATAGAGAAATGATATACTAAAATTTTTTCAAATAAATGTTAATTTATTTATTCAATAAATAAGATATATTTATGGGTGAGTTTAGTGAATTTTAATTATATGATACTATAACACCCCGAGATTTTATGAAAAATATTCTTTTAATTTCATTGATGTCTTGTGTTTTAAGCTACAACAAGATTACCTTGTGCTATACACAACACCGTATGAGCTTGCAATATACACAACACTATTCTTGGATCATGTTACACACAATTTTGATAGTAGTTATTATACGAAACATTGAGTGTATATATATATATATTCAATGTATAAATGAAATATGGTTGGATTCTGTTATACGAAACAACGGAAGAGTCTCGCACAACACGCAACCCTGACTTGGCTTGCATTACACGCAATCGCGACCTTCCTCGATAGCGTGTGTTGTACGCAATACCGGGTTTCACTAAACAACGATATATGGTTATAATATTATCATGAACTAGATGTTATGAATATAATTAAACACATTTTGAATTTTATAACATTATTATTCATCTTATAAATTTTCTAAAACATTTTATGTGAACAAAATAAATTTTTCAGGTAAAATAAGTATTTTTCAAAAAATGTAGTTTTGCCGCCTTTTGATAGCGCACCCACTTTAAATCTAGTTTTTTACATGTTTATAAGTTCAATTTTACAAAATAAAATTATTATTTGGAATAAGGATATAAAATTTTAGCTTGGATAAAATTTTCATGTTATTCTGATAACTTTCATATTTTAATGAATAGTAAAAACACGCTATATTTTAATTAAAAACAACTTTTTTAATCGTAATAATTTATGTGGTTAGATTATAATATTTAATGGTCTTAAAGTATAAATATAATATATTTTTACCATTTAATATATTTTATGTCATTAGCATTGATTTTACCTTGAATTCGTAGGTTAAATCAATTCTATCTTTTATAATGTTTTAAACAAAAACCCGTTTTCTTTCGACAACGAGATTAAATTTAATTTAATTTCTATAACTTCTGTGAATGAAATTTGGAAAAATGGATTCCATATTTGGAATCAGTGGGTCCGAATTATGTTAATAGGCTACTTTTTATTTTTGGGACTCATGAATAGTAACTACGGTAAATTTTATTTACCATAGTTAAAGGTAAATTGGGTAATTAAGGGTAAATATAATATTATAAAATTACCCCAAAATCTTATTGGATGACTGAAAGTCGACCCATATCACCTAAGGGTCGGATTAGAATAATTTAATGTACTTTTTTCCATGAAAATAATTTATTTATTATTAAAACCAAAGAAAGTGACAACATGTCACTCTCTTAAATCTTATAAGTATATTAATTTTAATTTAGTGATAAACTTCATGAAACTTAGAACTAGAATAGTCTCCAGAAAGATAATCAAATTATCTACATCATATGAATTTATTTATAATTTTTAGGTATTAAATAATTATCATTAATTTTGACACAATAGGGATGCAGAAATTATTTATTTAGTGAAAAATCAATAATATATTTTTTTATTGAAATATTAATACATATCAAAAGGCCCAAAATCTGCACAAAACTTATTATTAGTGTATATATAAACCCTAGTCATCCACAAGCTGAATGTTTGACCATTTTAATCCTTATTAATATGATTATGAAACTTAAATTATTTTATTTTAAATGATGCCAAGGTTGTCACCTTCATAATTTAATAAATATGACAATTTAAATATGTTGATTTTAAGGTGATAAAGTCGATTAAAATTATTATTGTGAAAGGTGATATATTTATCTTCATCATAGGATTTTATTTTTAATTTTTATGCATAAAATAAGTATATTAAAAAATTATACAAAAATGATGTAGTAATTATTTTATTAAGAGATAAACCAAATAAATGGTTTTAAAAATATTAAAATAAATATTATATGAACTATTTAATGTGCTCCACTTATTTTCTAGATACTTATGACCTTTTATGAATATATTAAAGCTTTTATTTTAAACATATCTTCTGTATATATTTTATTTAAATTCAAATAAATGAATAGTGTCAAAATTGACACTATTGTTATTTTATAAAAATAATATATTATAAAACTGTTTAAAATTTAGAATTTTATTACCACAAATAAAATTAAATTGATTAAATAAGGATAAATCAAGTTGATAATGTTTAAAATAAATTCCAAACATGTCTAAATTTTATTGGTTGATGAGATTACAACCCTATATCATCTAATATTCGAATATGAGTCATTTTTGGAGGTTTTTAAGTGGGGTTAGATTTATTATAATTTAATATTTTTAAGATTTCCAAAGGTGCCCCTCTCCTCCCTTATAAAAATGGAACTGCCTCCCTCTCTTCCTCACACCATTTTGAGCCTTGAATCTCGGCCAACCTCTGCCCATTTCACTTCCCCACTTCCCTAGAAACCTTATAGAGGTACTTGTCTTCTCAAAAGACCAACTCTAGTTCCCAAAGAAGAAGTTTAAAGGAGGTGCATCGAAGAAAAGGTAATCTCTTCTACCGATTATTTCAAGCTTATCTCTTCTTCAACTCCTTATTCTTTAGTTGTTTCATTATAAAGTAATAACATCAGTATCACTAATATACTGATATGTTATTATAAATATGAAACAACCCCATTTCACCTTCTATCCATCCTACGAAAAACGAAATCACCGCGCGTGCATACGTACGGAATACCGTCTCCACGCCGTGGTGAAATCTATTTTTCAACCAACACCTTACCTGGATGGGTATAATGGTGTAACGAATAAATATATATGGTTATTATAACATCATACGGATTCTGATATATTATACCATCCACTCCAATTCTATTCAATAATTATGGGAACGATATCATCGCTCGTGCGTACGTACGGACTACCGTCTCCACGACGCGATGAGATTCATTCTCCATGTTAACCATACATGAATGATCATAAGGTTTATATAATGAATAATAATGAAATATATGAAACAATAATTCTACTATATTTATGTATATATATATGTATATCATCTATTTAGTTTCATTCAATTTAATAAGGAAATGAAAACAGCGTTCATGCGTACGTACGGCCTACCGTATCCATGAACGATGTATTTCTTTCCATTTATCAATATATTATATATATAAATATTCTGAATATATATTATATATAAATCATGTTTTACATTATGAATTTAATTAATCATGATCTAAGTAATCATATGAATAATTACAAGTTAAAACACAAACGACAAATGAAACGATTTTACCTAAAACACTACTTTAACATGAATTTACAAAATAAAGGGTAATATAAAGTCATAATTGAACCATATATGATATAATAACAATGAATATGATTCTTTAATTAGTCAATGAAATTATTTAAATCCTTATACAGGAGGTTTGGATACGTACGAATGATATCAGACCTAAGGTAAGGGATAACTTTTCCAATCTCGTTCTTATCCGATATTGTTTATTCGTAAGTATTTACTGGGGTTATTGTTCTCATCCATGTCCATGTTTCCTAAAAATGGTTTCATGTATTTTTAATGTCCTTTTTAACCATTTTTGACTTTTACTACATGGTATGTGTGGAATCTTTCTTTTACGAGTTACTTTTTGACTTTTCTGGAAAAAGTACGAGAAGAATGTTTTTTTTAACTTATACGGCGTGAATGGATTTTTACGGTTTTATAAAGCCTTATTTTCATGAAGCATCCTCCAAACTATTTCATGAAACTTTTCAAAAAAATCCTTTTCTTTTAAAATTGCATAACTTTTTTGTGAAAAGAAAATGATCTTGAAGAAGAAATGATATTTTCCTCAAGAATTCACTTCAAGTGTTTTATCAAAACCATTTTTCATCTAAGATGACATTATTTCATATGTGTATGTTTCAAATATCATGTCTCTATGATTTACATGGTTTCACTTTTCTTATTATGAAATGATATACATTTCTTTTATATGGATTATGTGATGATGGGATGATGTTTATGAAACCCATTTTATTTAGTTGGTTATGTATGTTTATTTTGTGGCACAACTAAGAATGATTTCATTATGAGATGGGTGGGACCTATATATCCCTAAAATTCATTGGGTAAAGATTTATATCTCATGAGATAGACATGGCTGGAATGGTAAGTTAATCTGGTTCAGTATTACAGGATTGAAACGAGGAGTGAACTCAATTCAAAAAGGGACTTTGTCCACTAAGATGGTCTTGGAAGCAATGACTTGGCTAATATGGAAATCATAACATGTGCTGAATGGTTGCCACAATTACATGTTTTATTCCCATGCAAGTTTTTCATGATTAATGTTCTTTTATGATCTATGCTTTATGTACTTCCATGATTTATGTCTTTACTCAAGATTTTGATGTTTAGATTTTATGATCATGTTTTTTCATTCAAATGTTTATGTATTATTTTTTGTTATCTATGCTTACCCTTACTGAGAATTTGAGCTCACCCTTTATATGTTTTCTTTTCCCCAGGATTTAAAGAAATTTTTTAGTTAAGAAAAAAAGGGGAAGATCTTTATGGGAGATGTTGAAGATCTTTCACCAAGATTAGAATATTACGTTCCGAGTTTCCAAAGACACTAAACTATTATGGTCCTTGAGTTTTGATTTTTGGTATGTATTAAGTATTCTACAAAAGTAATGTATTGTCTATGTACGTCAAGCTTCGGGTCTCTACAGTTGGTATTAGAGGAAAGGTTTAGTCAACCTTTGGAAACTAGGATGCGAAAATGTCACTGAGATCCCTAGAGATATTTCTAAGGTATGTCTAGGGATTTCCCTATGTTAAGTATACGTATAGATTACAGTCCTATAATTGCGCTAACGATCATAGAATTAAACCTAAGATGTTAGATGTCTAATGTACTCCCCCTTGATTATGTTATTTTCCTTGTATGATTTTTCCTCTCACAGAATTCTTTTTGTGTTTTAGTCAATGGATGGAACCAGAAGGAATTAAGTTAACATTGAATCCAATGGACAAATTGGTGACTTTGAGAAAAAAAAATTGAGTAATTACTAGTGATAAAGATATTGTGATTATGCCGAATCAGTCATCGCGATATATGATTAACAAGGTGAAATTTAGTGTTATGCCTAATTCATCAAATAAGAGGAAGATAGACTTTTATGCATGTTCACATCTTGAGGAGCATATAGAAAGGAAGATTGAGATTTCTAAATAAGGGAAGAAGAACCTTGAGGAATACCTCAAATGGAGGGACAGATGTTATCTGTGTGGAGAAAAGGGTCATAGAGTGACAGATTGTTATGGAGTTCAATGTCTTATTTGTGGAGAACATGGGCATTACCCAACTCAATGCCCTGACATAAAAAGTTACTTCTAAATCAAGGAAAGACTTATTCTGGGGAAATAATTGAAGAGGACGGATTGAGGTGTTTATGTATTGGTATTCAAGAATAATGTTGTCGAGGTACTTTTATGGTGTATTAGAATATTTTTGTATTAGTCTATTATGGTTTTCAATAATTTTATGGTACCGGTAACCATGAAAAGTGATTCAAATATTTTTGGAAAGCAGATGAAATGTGCATATGGAAGGGATAAAGAGAAAATAATATGATAGTAATCATGAGCTCATGACTGATATAAGGAGAAGGTTATATCATGGTTTGAGTATATAGAATATTTGGATTTTGGTATGTGGAAAGAGTTAACTTTTGACAGAAATCATGTTTTCACTAAGGTTTAATGGGTATTCATTTTTCAAGAGAATACATGATTAAGGTATTCACATGATTGGAATGTGACCAACAAGATATATTGGGGATAAATGATGGTTGGTTGATGACATTTCAAGTAATCGTTTTCTTTATACTATGAGCTTGGACCAAAGTATTTTAGATAAATATTGGAATGGATTATGTTGGACATAAGTTAGTATTGTTTAAGGATAAAACTTTTTTCGATATTATTTATGGGATGTTATAGTAATGTAGTTTTAGAAAAAGGACAACCTGCAGGACGGGCAACAACCCATCGCGTCGGACAAGGCTGTGGGAATCGAACCCACAACCGAAATGCGACTGGCCTTTATCTCCTACCACTGGCCTACAAGAAGTCCATGTTTAGTAGAAACTAGTTTTATTATATTAAGCAGTATGATATATGATTTATAAGTCCATTTTAGGAACCATATATGATTAATCTCACTATTGATGGACTTATGTATTTTTGATAACTTTTATAACCTTTTGTTTGGGACAGATGGAATGACCCATCATTCTATCACATGATCTGATAACACTTCACGAATGACAAATTCAACTTAATTTCTTTAAGAGATGAAGTGGAAATTGTCCAAAGAACGACCAACAGTGAGACTGTACCAAAATCAAGTACGTATTTCTTCTAATTCAAAATTTTCAACTTTAGGGAAATGATATTGAAAACCAAAAATGTTTTCTTAGTTCTCTTATATCCGATGAATCAGATGGTACCTTTGATCATCACAAATTTATGGCTTTGGGACTCTTGTCTTTTTCATAGCCATGTTCTCTACCACTCTCCATCAGAACTTGATGGTTAGATTTCTCCTCCATATCTATATTTTCACTTATGATCTCCTATGTGGAAAACTAGTGATGAGTTAATTTGGGTTACCATTATGTTTCATAATTCACTTTTTAAAATTAAGTTTTAGCATTCTTTTTTACGATGTGGGTTTCTATGAAAGAAATTATCATGTAACAAACCATTTATAACCCGACGAACTTCGAGGGTGAAATTAATTTTAAGGGGGGTAGAATGTAACACCCCGAGATTTTATGAAAAATATTCTTTTAATTTCACTGATGTCTTGTGTTTTAAGCTACAACAAGAATACCTTGCGCAATACACAACACCGTTTGAGCTTGCAGTATACACAACACTATTCTTGGATCATGTTACACACAATTTTGATAGTAGTTATTCTACGAAACATTGAGTGTATATATATATATATTCAATTTATAAATGAAATATGGTCGGATTTTATTATAAGAAACAACGGAAGAGTCTTGCACAACATGCAACCCTATCTTTTCTTACATTACACGCAATTGCGACCTTCCTCGATAGCGTTTGTTGTACGCAATACTGGGTTTCACTAAACAACGATATATGGTTATAATTTTATCATGAACTATCCGTTATGAATAGAATTATCCACATTTTTAATTTTATAACATTATTATTCATCTTATAAATTTTCTAAAACATTTTATGTGAACAAAATAAATTTTTTAGGTAAAATAAGTATTTTTCAAAAAATGCAGTTTTTTCGCCTTTTGATGGCGCACCCACTTTAAATATAGTTTTTCACATGTTTATAAGTTTAATTTTACAGAATAAAATTATTCTTTGGAATAAGGATATAAAATTTTTCCTTGGATAAAATTTTCATGTTATTCTGATGACTTTCATATTTTAATGAATAGTAAAAACACGCTATATTTTAATTAAAAACAACTTTTTTCATCGTAATAATATATGTGGTGAAATTATAATATTTAATGGTCTTAAAGTATAAATAGAATATATTTTTACCATTTAATATAATTTATGTCATTAGAATTGATTTTACCTTGAATTCGTAGGTTAAAGCAATTCAATCTTTTGTAATGTTTTAAACAAAAACCCGTTTTCTTTTGACAACAGGATTAATTTTAATTTAATTTCTACAACTTATTTGTATTAAATTTGTAAAAATAGATTGTATATTTGGAATCATTGGGTCCAAATTATGTTAATAGGATACTTTTTATTTTTGGGAATCATGAATAGTAACTACGGTAAATTTTATTTACCGTAGTTAAAGGTAAATCGGGTAATTAAGGGTAAATATAATATTATAAAATTACCCTAAGACTTGCCAAAATCTTATTGGATGACTAAAAATCAACCCATATCACCTAAGGGTCGTATTAGAATCATTTAATGGACTTTGTTCCATGAAAATAACTTAATTATTATTCAAACCAAAGAAAGTGACAACATGTCACTCTCTTAAATATTATAAGTATATTAATTTTCATTTAGTGATAAACTTCCTGAAAATTCAAGAATGAATAGTATATAGAAAGATAATGAAATTATATACATCATATGAATTTATTTATAATTTTTAGGTATTAAATAAATATCATTAATTTGGACACAATAGGGATGCAGAAATTATTTATTTAGTGAAAAATCAATAATATAGTTTTTATTGAAATATTAATACATATAAAAAGGCCCAAAAATCTGAACAAAACTTATTATTAGTGTATATATAAACCCTAATCATCCACTGTCTGAATTGTGGACCATTTTGATCCTTATTAAGATGATTATGACACTTATATTATTTTATTTTAAATGATTCCAAAGTTGTCACCTTCATAATTTAATAAATATAACAATTTATATATTGTGATTTTAAGATGATAAATTCTATTACAAGTATTATTCTGAAATTTAATAGATTTATATTCATCCTAGGATTTTATTTTTAATTTTTATGCAACAAATAAGTATATTAACAAATTATACAAAAACGATTTAGTAATTATTTTATTAAGAGATAAACCAAATAAATGGTTTTAAAAATAATAAAATAAATATTATATAAACTATTTAATGTTCTAAACTAATTTTATAGATAAATATGACCTTTTTTTAATCTATTTAAGCTTTTAGTTCGAACATATCTTCTGTATATATTTTATTTAAATTCAAATAAATGAATAGTGTCAAAATTGACACTATTGTTATTTTATAAACATAATATATTATAAAACTGTTTAAAAATCAAAAAAAAAATTAAAAATTATAAATTTAAATTTATATGGTATAAAATGTTATAAAATATCCAATTATGGACAATTCACGACAAATAAGTAATTATTTGTTATAATTTAAAATTTAGAATGTTATTACCACAAATAAAATTAAATTGATTAAATAAAGATAAATCAAGTTGATAATGTTTAAAATAAATTCCTAACATGTCTAAATTTTATTGGTTGATGAGATTACAACCCTATCTCATCTAATATTTCAATATGAGTCATTGTTGGTCGTTTTTAAGTGGGGTTAAATTTATTATAAACTAATATTTTTAAGATTTCCAAAGGTGCCCCTCTCCTCCCTTATAAAAAGGGCACCTCCTCCCTCTCTTCCTCACACCATTTTGAGCATTGAAGCTCGGAAAACCTCTTCACATTTCACTTCCCCACTTCCCTAAAAACCTTATAGAGTTACTGGTCTTCTCAAAAGACCAACTCTAGTGCCCTAAGAAGAAGTTTAAAGGAGGTGCATCGAATAAGTGGTAGTCTCTTCTACCGATTATTTCAACCTTATCTCTTCTTCAACTCCTTCTTCTTTAGTTGTTTCATTATAAAGTAATAACATCAGTATCACTAATATACTGATATGTTATTATAAATATGAAACAACCCCATTTCACCTTCTATCCATCCTGCGGAAAACGAAATCACCGCGCGTGCATACGTACGGAATACCGTCTCCACGCTGTGGTGAAATCTGTTTTTTCACCAACACCTTACCTGGATGGGTATAATGGTGTAAATAACAACTATATATGGTTATTATAACATCATACTGATTCTGATATATTATACCATCCACTACAATTCTATTTAATAATTATGGGAACGATATCATCGCTCGTGCGTACGTATGGACTACCGTCTCCACGACGCGATGAGATTCATTCTCCATGTTAACCATACATGAATGATCATAAAGTTTATATAATGAATAATAATGAAATATATGAAACAATAATTCTACTGTATTTTTGTATATATATATGTATGTCATCTATTTAGTTCCATTCAATTTAATAAGGAAACGAAAACAGCGTTCATGCGTACGTATGGCCTACCGTCTCCATGAACGGTGTATTTCTTTCCATTTATCGATCTATTATATATATGTATATTCTGAATATATATTATATATAAATAATTTTTGACATTATGAATGTAAGTAATCATGATCTAAGTAATCATATGAATAATTACAAGTTAAAACACGAACGACAAATGAAACGATTTTACCCAAAATGCTACTTTAACATGAATTTACAAAAGAACGGGTAATATAATGTCATAAGTGAACCATATATGATATAATAACAATGAATATGATTCTTTAATTAGTCAATGACATTATTTAAATCATTATACAGGATTTTTGGATACGTACAAAGCATATCAGAACTAAGGTAATGGGATAACTTTTCCAATCTCGTTATTATCCGAGATTGTTTATTCGTAAGTATTTACTGGGGTTATTGTTCTCATACATGTCCGTGTTTCCTAAAAATGGTTTCATGTATGTTTAATATCCTTTTTACCCATTTTTTGACTTTTACTACATGGTATTTATGTAATCTTTCTTTTACAAGGTACTTTTTTACTTTTCTGGCAAAAGTACGAGAAGAATTTTTTTTTAACTTATACGGCATGAATAGATTTTTAAGGTTTTATAAAGACTTATTTTCATGAATCTTCCTCCAAAATATTTCATGAATATTTTAAAAAAATCCTTTTCTTTTAAAATTTCATAACATTTTTGTGAAAAGAAAATTATTTTGAAGAAGAAAGGATATTTTTCTCAAGAATTCATTTCAAGTGTTTTATCAAAACCATTTTTCATCTAAGATGACATTATTTCATGTGTATGTTTCAAATATCATGTCTCTATGATTTACATGGTTTCACTTTTCTTATTATGAAATGATATCCATTTCTTTTATATGGATTATGTGATGATGGGATGATGTTTATGAAACCCATTTTATTTATTGGGTTATGTATGTTTATTTTGTGGCACAAGTAAGAATGATTTCATTATGAGATGGGTGGGACATATATCTCTCTCCAATGAATTGGGTAAAGATTTATATCTCATGAGATAGACATGGCTGGAATGATAAGTTAATCTATTTCAGTATTATGGGACTGAAACGAGGAGTGAACTCGATTCAGAAAGGAACTTTTTCTACTAAGATGGTCTTGGAATCAATGCCTTGGCTACTATGGAAATCATAACATGTGCTGAATAGTTTCCACAATTACATGTTTTATTCCCATGCTATTTTATCATGATTAATGTTCTTTTATGATCTTTGCTTTATTTACTTCCATAATTTATGTCTTTACTCAAGATTTTGATGTTTAGATTTTATGATCATGTTTTTGCATTCAAATGTTTATGGATTATTTTATGTTATCTATGCTTACCCTTACTGAGCATTTGAGCTCACCCTTTATATGTTTTCTTTTCCCCTGGATTTAAAGAAAGTTTTTAGTTAAGAAAACAAAAGGGGAATATCTTTATGGGATATGTCGAAGATCTTTCACCAAGATTATTAGATTACGTTCTGAGTTTCCAAAGACACTAAACTATTACGGTCCTTGAATTTTGATTTTTGTTATGTATTAAGTATTCTGCAAAAGTAATGTATTGTCCATGTACGTCAAGATTCGGGTCTCTATAGATACTATTATTATTATTTTTACATGGTTATTACTAAGGCCTCCTAGAATAATAAGGGATTAGGTAAAATTATTTATTCTCTAACCTTGTTCCTGTAAATACGTGGTTATGTCCTTCTCTAACACTAGACTACTCATTATAATCATTGTGCACAAATAATTCTAGAGATATTACTCCCAAACACTAGGTATATATTCCTATAGAACAATCTCAAGAATAGAGAATGATCATCCCACATAACCATCTTGATTCTAGAAAGAAAAAAAGAATCCTTCCACCGTAAAGTGGTTCTTGGGTCAATCAAAAACAAATGAAACAATCATTGAAGTATTTTAATACAGCACCCGGATATTTCTATGGAAATGTTTAGAGGTTTATAGAACTTGTTTGGATCACTACTTCTTGGATTCTATACTTGAATACTCTCACTACTATGGTAGTATGCAAAAAAAGTGGTCTATTAAATCTTCAATGAAGACAGAATTCCAACGGGACATAATCCTTAAACTATATAAATTATATATAAATTGTTTTTTATGATCTAATATAATAGATTCTAAAGTTGTTATTTTATCTAGTTTTGAAGATAAATCGGATGTAATTGATAAAAAAAGGACATGGGCCTAAAAACTTCTATTATGCCTTCAAAACATTACCATGTAACAGTGGATGATAGTGTTGAAAATGCTTAGGAGTATTAATTGGAGTATTAGTTGTTAATATGTCTTTTGGGTAATAGTAATTGTGTGTTTTAGGTGATTTGGGTAAAATTCAAAGTTTTTATACTATTAGTGGGATCCATATTTCATTATATGTATTATATTATTTTTTTATGACTCCAGAATTTTTTAGTGTCAGGGTATTTCTAATAAATGGTCTCTTTAACGTTTCAAGGAAAAATGTATTATGGTGGAATATATAAAAAGACTCATGTCCAACTAGTATTAATTAAATATAAATTTTTTAAAATTTTAGGGCATTTAATGATGGGAACATGGTACTTTTGTATTTTTTATTCTAATGGAGTGACTATTTAAAATCTTGAGGATTTTTTTATGAATTTCAATTTTTGATGATGAAATTAAAAGGTGTTTTGATATGTTTTGAGGTTTAATAGAAGGATCAAAACAACAAGTAATTATAAGAGGTGGTACCACATGTAGTTTAATATTCCTGGTCACACTTTGTTCTCAATGCGAGGTACCAAGTACCAGGTGGAACGAGAAAAATGGAGGTGATTCAAGAGGACTGTTGGGTACTCGATTGGAACATGTTGAATTTTACATTTTAAAAGGGAACTTTACTTTTTAATATTAAAACTTTTTAATCCCTATAATGGGTTACATTGAACCATTATTTCTAAGGTCAATAGAGACTCTTCAAAAGAGTTCTCCCTTGATCACTTCTTCTTCGCTTTTTCCCTTATGATACAATGTGATTTATTATACCAATTCAGGGTAAAACCTTAACCTATATTCTCATTTTCTCTATTTTATCCTTATTCTCTATTTTTTATATTTTTTAGGGATTTTAATTTTTCATTTCACCATATAATGTTAAAATATCCTCATTGTTTAGGGTTTACTCTTCTATTCTCTAAAGGAAGCTTTAGCACGTTGTTTGCCTGCCTTTTCTACTATTTTGATATAAAGTGGTTTAGATGAGATTTATTCTAGGAATTTGATGATTCAAAATGTAATTAAAGGATATTATGGTGAACAAAAATGAGCATTTAGGTTTTTTTTTCTTCTTGGGTTTTTTTTAGGAGTTACCTCCAAAGGTTTTATTGGAGTTTGGTGTTTCATTAATTATATTGTATGTTTTTTTAAGAATAATTATTTTTGGATTATAGTCAAATAGTTAATAGTAAATACATGGTGGAAATTAAAATATAATTTGGTCATCATAGGGATGGATAAATATTACTAATGGTTATTGTAATGGGTTTTTACTCAATAAGTAATTTCTCAAGCTAATCTTGGGATATGACTACCACTTGTTTCCAATGTAATAATGAAGTTAGAACTTTATTTTAAGAATTATTGAATGGTTGGTTTTATAAATATTTTTATTTAACAAGTAGAAAGGTGTTTCTATAGTTTCTATTTTTGGTGTCTAATGATTTTAAGTTAGTTTTATTTTCATTCGAAACTCATGGTTTATATATTTGTTTAAATTAACTTTAAGAAAATATTTACCATTCAAGTTTATGTTTAGTATGAAGTATAATTTATACTTTTTTTAAATTTTTTCCCAAAATATTATTTCTTGTTTAATATATACCACAATGGAAAGTGAAAATATATTAATCCATGTTTAATTTGTTATAATTGGGTGTTAATTATTCTTACTTCTATAAAGATTATTAAACATGTCTGTTTCCTGGGGCCTAAAGATTCATGATCCAAGTATATTCCATGTGTTCATGATTCATTAACATAGATTCCTTTTTATGAATTCATGGAACATTATATTCAATTAATTTTAGTATTAGTGAAGTGAAAACCTAAGGTAATAGTGTGTGAAATATGAATAGGTTTTATAAATGAATCTTATTTATCACTTTTGTATTCATTATTGAGTAAATTATTACTTCATACTTTAAATGACATTATTTATAATTCAGCGATCCATACCCAACTTCGGTTATGAGTTTAAATTAGTGGTGACTTGATTGATAGGACAATTTAAGTAGAAATTATTGTTATCCTTAATAAACACAACTGTTTAATTTAATTTGGTTGTCGATTAAATAAGGAATAATGTCTTCAACCTTAAACTATATAATTCCACAAATTACTAGGCTTGATTTTAATTTTAAAAATTAATTTTTTATGTTTCAAATGTATTTATCAAACTAGTTCCTTTATAATACATAAATTTTATTATGTTTTAATTAATTTATAGTTTTAAAATTAAACCAAGTAAACTTATTTTGAAAATATTAAATATTAAAGTGTAAAAATTTCATTTATGAATAATTTTTTTCTCTAAATAAATTATTTATTTAAATTAAGTTTTAATCGTGATAAATATGTCTTGAAAAAGAAATTTACCTTTAAAGTAAGCAAATTATTTCCTACACCTAACTCAAAACCTGTTTTGAATTATTATTAGGTAGTTTGAATTTTTATTTAGGTATTTCCATAGACTTCTTGTGAATTATTACTATAATTACTTAAATAGTAAATATTCCAGGAACTATATCAGGTTTTATAATATATTGGTATGTTTATTATTACTTATCATGTTTTTAATTAGTTAGTATTTTATTAAAACATGTTGCATTCATTGTTGTTAATCTAAAACAAATTTTAGAATTGTAAAAGTAAGTATCTTTTTGTCTAAGCTGTATTATGTTTGTTGATTTATGTGTCTTGTAATGTTATGTGTACTATATTTATTAGGATCAAATGACACTTGTTTATCATAGTGGAAGTGTTGTAACCTAATATGCCCAGAGAGTGGGATTGAATCAGGGTGTTATAGAATTCAATATTTTTTTATTACAAAAATCAAAAGATAGTATTCCCTCATTTGAAGTAAATAGTTCAAACTTTGATTAGTTTCTCAAACAGTCTCACCAAATTTAAAATAAAGATATAAAAATGTAAATCATATATCAGATATATTTTTCACCCACATTGTGATTCATTCAAATATAAAACACTATGTATTGTGATGGTGTACCAAAAAAACTATAACTCATATTTTTTTGGGGTATTAGGTTTAGTTGAAGTCATTCTTAACCAAGGATCATTGTACATACAATTTTAGGTGGATTCGCTCCTCTCTAAGGCACACTACCAAAAAAAATGGTATGGATAATATCTCAAAACCAACCAAGGGCCACTCCTATAACACCCTAATATTTTAAAATAATAATATTTTTTGATATTTTATGTTACAAGAAAAACTTTTCTTAAAAAACCCATGAAATATACTTATTTAAATTTAATCTCTTAGAAAGCTTGCAGAACACGCAACCCTAGGTTGAAAAAAATCATAATATAGAGTTTCATTATAAAATATATATTCAAATGGTGGGTATGAATATTATTAAGTACATTATGAAAAATATGGATCAATTTTTATTATAAATAAAATAAAAAATACTTTAAACAAAAAGAGATGTTTTGTGAAAAAAACTATATTTTTTCTAAAAAATGGTTTAGCACGCTTTGCACACATAATTAAAAAATAACATTAACAAAATTTAAAAAATATATCTGATAAATTAAAATTAAATTTTAAAATTATCATATAAAAATTATCTAAGGGTTCCTTTTTGGTATTTTTCTGAAATGTTTTATTTTTTGATGAATAGTGAAAATATAGAATTTTAATTGAAAACTGCCATTTTTAAAATTATTTGTAAGTCTAAATTATATTTTAAATATTTTTTAAAGGAAATATTATTTTAATAATATATATTTAAATCCAATTTCGTTCAATCCAATCCTTTTTATATTGAATTTGGATATAAAAACATCATAAACTTCTGAACATTTTCTCTTTGAAAACCCAATTACTTATAGCGTCTGCACGATTAATTTTAAATTAGTATTTTCCACTTATCAGAATATAAGTTTTATAAATTTATTCCATATTTTTAATAACAATAATTTATATTATATAGTAATTTCGATATAATTTTGGACAAAAATGAATAATGAAAATAATAGAAAATATTTTATGCAATTAAGGTAAAAATGGATTTACCATGGGATAAACTAAAGAGATAAAGGTTAAAATGACCTAAAACCTCGTATAAGATATATTTTCTAGTAACATTTAGACTCTATAATTTATACTTATCAATCATAATCCATTTTAGAACCTTTTTCATTTAAAAAATGTGGGTACGCCATTTTCTTTTCAAACAATTACAAGTGTGCCACTCACCTAACTTATTAAAGGACACCTACTCTCCTCTCCTATTCAACCCTTAAAACCCTTTTGGATCAGAAAATACCTGAAATAATAACTTCCCAAAAATCCTCCTCTAATCTTATAAGAATTTTTCTAGTATAAATCCTTTCTAAGAATGGTTTTTGTGTAATCATAAGAATTTTACCCGAAGAAGATGTAATATTGTTCAACGAGCATTTTTATTTTATTTCTTTATCCACATTCTCTAAATTATTATTAAACCATTATTATATAATAAAATAATTATATTAAATACAATTATATGTTTTTATGAAAATTTCATGACCTAAAACCATCTTCGTATCCATTAAATAGGTTATTAAATCATCATTTATATGTATGGTAGACTACAACCTCACGAACCGATGTAATTCATTTTTTCATTAACACCTCTCATGGTTTGGTATGATGATAGATATAATGTATATATCTTATATTTATAACATAATTATACATATTTAGTAATTATATAATATATACCTATTTACATTCCATTACATAGGGGATATGGTAATGTCTCTCATGTATACGGCGGACCACTGCCTCACAAAATGATGTGATTCATTTTTCACTAATGTTTTTCATGAAAGGTAATAGGGGTAAATTTAATTAAAATATGTGTCATAAATGAAATAATTATGATATTAATGACCTATTTATCATTCTTAAAACAAAATATATCATTTTCTATCTTACCTTTTCACTCACTTAGATATGATAACATTGTTCATGTAAGTGTGGACTACCGCCTTCACAATGTGATGTGACTCTCTTTTCATCAACACACCACAAGTATGATATATATAGGTATGTTTAAGAGAATAATATGATATTGTGATCATTCTATAAAGTTAATATATTAGTTACCTTTTCCCATAATAATCGATGAAAAAATGGAAACGTTACTCATGCATACATACAGTATGTCGTCTCCATGATCATAACATAATTCATTTCTAAAAACAGTATTTCATTATTGGTATTTAATGAATAATTTATATAAAAATATTATAATTATTACATGATTATTATTCAGAAAATTATGAAACTATATAATATATACATGAACAGAAACTTTCAAGACAAATTGTGAATGAGAACACAATCCAATTAACACATGAAACACTAAAAAATGAAATATTATTTACAAACAGGTGATAATATGTTATAAAAGGATCATGTATGATATAAAAACATTAATATGCTTTTTTAAATTTAATTACAAGTTTAAACCCTCTATAAAAGAGGATAAATATTGTTCAATTCCAAGGAAGAGTGGGGTAAGGTATTTGTTAACTCAATTTCAATTAATTTTGTTAATATAATACTTAGTTGATTATGTCATGATAATATTATGTGTGTAGTGAAATTTTATTATTTTATGTTTTATTTTTACTTGTTTTATTTTTATTTACATTTCATACAAATAATAAATTTATTTATTGATCCTCACTTCATGGTTATGGTCATTTTGGGGGTTTAATTCACAAGTTCATTATAATCGAGATTGTTTATTATTTTAATTTTGTAAAGTAAACCCATTTCATGTCATCCACCTCTGGTTATTCATGATATAATAAATTAATAGTAATATATTTTTCACTCTTTGGTACTAAAATGTTTTGAGAAATTATTTTTAATAAAATCCAACATCATTTCTCCCTTCACTCAGAAATTTATTTTCTTTGAAAAAAAAATTCTAAAAAAATAAAATTTGTTTTTAACATTTTTCAAAAGATTTTTAAATACATTTTTAGAAATTCTTAAATTTTTTTAAAAAAATTAAATAAATATTCATGTGTTTTTTCAAACAATTCCTCTTTCTATTTTACTGAAAAAAGTAAAAGGAATATTTTTTCTCACCTATATGGCATGATTGGAATTTACACCCATCAAGACCAATCAAATGTTTTAAAGCTTCATATACAAATTTCAATGGTTATTTTCAACAAAAAAAATCAATTTTTTTGTTCTTTTAGTTTTAAAAAGTTATTTTTAAAATGAAAAGGCTATTTTCATCAAGAATGTTTTTAAAGATCTTTTTATGGTATTTCTATTCATCAATCACAACGACCCTTTATTCTTACTCCAATGGGTATATGTTTGAATGATATTATCATTAATATTTCTGTGGATGGTTTCTAGTCATTTTTACCAAGGAAATTATTGAAATTAACTTCCATTACTCATTTAAGTATTCATTATCTTTCCCCTAAATTATTCACATTCCTATGATCATTAGATATTTAATTTCTATTAAATATCCATTATATTTATCATGGATATGCCTATTTCATAAACTGTATCTCATTTATAAATATGATTTTTTACTTTGAAATTTATTTTATTGACTAAGGAAATATTTATAATCAATATTATTTCTTTAATATGGATATTTAATGGTAAGTCATGTTGTTCATAAATTAAATAAATCATTCAATATATAACAAATGCTTGGGACATGCAGACATGGGTGGGGCCCACTAATAGATATCCCTTTGATGAATCAATAGCATTCATGAGAATAAATAGTTGGATAGTCTTAGTTAAATTCATTTCTTGTGTATACCTACCCATCAGTTTTAACTTTCCAAATTTTTCATTATTTATTTATTACACTTAATTTATTCATGATATATTATGTTGTACTTAACCCTTACTAAGAAATTGAGATCACCCTTATTTGGTTTCCAATTGTAGGAATCTACGAAGTGTATTATGATTGATATGTAAGGATATTCTAGGGGTAATAATGATATTTGAGAAAAAAATTATGTTGTTACTTTTTTCAAATCTAATATGGGAAAAAAATTTGTATCTTGTTTACCAAGACTCATAAACTATTTGAGCCTTCAAGATATTAATCCATGTATCTTATGCCAAAGTAATAAATCAAACACTAACTTTAGGTTATTAGGGTTGAGGTTGGTATAGTTGGTATCAGAGGATGTTTAGTAGAGACTTTGAGAAATAGATTTAGGAAAACATATATTAAGGATCATCACATTATGATATACTTTGAGGATGATTATAAAAGAACTTCTGAATATTTTGGTAAAGTAGAGATTATGTGGTTTTTCAGGGAAGTATATCATTGTCTAGATACTAAAAATGGATGTGGTTTGGGGATATATGTACCTAGGGGTAACAAATCTGAAAAGGGTGTGTTATCCTAGACCCGATCATCACTAAATTCATGAAAATGGGCCTTACTGCTCACCTGGTCTGACACTAAATGGGATATTCTTAGTATAATTCACTTTTTATTTAAAAACCAAGATGATGGATTTGAAAATAGAGATATCCCCAAAGAAACCATGATTATGATTTTGATATTTGTTATGCATAAATATTTTTTTCAATTTATGTTAATGATTTAAATAGTTTTTGGATTATACAATATTTTTCATAATGATATGCAGTAATATAGTGTATTAAATCCTTTTTAAATGGTTCCTAGCTGAAGGAATGGGAACCACAATAATTCACATAATCCAAAGTGTAATAATGATTGTTTTTTTGATGGTATTAATCCAATTTTTCATACGTAACTAGTCTCCTAAAAATTATAATCATATTAGACCATGGTATCATGTGATAACAAGACAATGAATGAATTATCAATGTATTATAGCATTGAATAATAGAAAGAAAAGAAGAATCCGGAATGGGAAAATAATAAATAAAGGGAATAATGGAGGGAATTATTTTCCCCCATATTATAATTATAGAAAGAAACAACCTGATGCTTCCTTTAAAGGAATGGGAGTTTTCTAAAAGTTTGCATAAAAAGTACACTATGATTGTGATTTCAAGGGAAATAAAAGGTTTCCAATGTATAATGCTTCAACTATATAGATATGGGGCACTATGAAAATCAATATCACAGGTGTTGAAGGAATTTTCCTCAAAATAATCTAATGGGTCATGGTCAAACTTATGTTATTACCGAAGACGATGTGGAATTATTTAGTTTCTTATGCTCTGAATCAAGAATTGTGTCATTTAATCACTTTGTTAGTGATATCCTGCTTATAATAATTATTAAATGTTTGAAAAATTTACTACAATACTTTTCATTAAGGATTAGAAAGTGTATGTTAAATGGTACTGATGACCTAGAAAATGATCTAGGGGAAACTTGAACTTCATGGAAAACACATGATTGGTGTAAATATAACACTTAATATGTTCCTAATGTTGAGATAATTATTTTCAGATAAATATATGATTAATTGGGATAAATTAAATTAGATTTTACTCACTACCTTGAGAATGATTAATGATTTGTTGAAAAAGTGGTTTATGCTATCATTGAAGGAGTTTACATCATTTTTGAATTTATGTAATATATCCAATATTTGATTTTTTTTTACTTAAGGAATAAAGAGGAATGCATGTTTTCAATATAGTTTTTTGGTAATTCAGGTTATTACCATGTTTCAAGAGAATAAATGATGAAGGTATTCACATGTTTGGTTTGTGATGATTAAGAGATACTTCATGTTTTTTGGGGGATTAATGATAAATTCCATTTGGAAATTCAATAACCTTCTTTATAAATTTTTGTATATTAATATTTTTGAAGGTTCATAAGTTAAAGAATTTCTAAAACCTTTAAGTTGAAAATTGGATGAGATTTTGGAGATTAATGTATGATATTGGATATTCTGTTCTAACTATACTAGTTTTCGAAAATGTTTAGAGATAGACAGAAAGATTTTTCACTATTTTATGGATCTTATGATCCATTAAAAGATAGTTTTAGTGCTTTAGTCATAAAAAATTCATTTTTTATATTCATGTAATGGATTAAGTGATGAAGTGAAAATTGATTAAATCATAAACAAAGGATGAAATTGTCCTTATAAAATAGAATCACACCAATTTAGTATATTTTTTTATATTCTTAGATAGAAAAGGAATTCCTAAAAATCAGGAAAAGGATATTGAAAAAAAAATTATACTATTAAATTCATATCTAATGAATCATATGGTATTTTAAATCATCATAAATTTATGTTTTTAAGGTCCTTAAATTTCCATTGATCATTCACTTTTTGTTATCAATGATCTCTGTTATTATCTTTAATTATTTACACTTTTTTCCATGTCTATATCTTTAATTTTCACCAGTTTTATCCTAAATTGAAACCTATTTATGTTTTATTCCATAAGAACTTTTTTACTTCCCTCTCTATCTTAAATAAGAGGAAGTTTTACTAACCATTCTTACAATATGGGTTTTTAACAAAATAATTTTCAAATATCAAACAATTGATCAATGAGATCAACTTCAAATTGAGAGGATGAAATTTATTTAAGGTGGGGAGAATGTGACACCCCATGATTATAAAATAAAAAACATTTTTTTGATATCATATGTGACCTGAAACACTGAGCTTAAACAACCCACAAAATATACTTCATTAAATTTAATCTCTTTAATAACTTGTGGAAGACGCAACCCCCAGTCAAAATGAACCACAATATAGTGTATTCTTATAAACATTCATTTAAAGTATATTGTATGAATAGTACTATGTAAATTATTAAAAATATTAATATCTATTGAATATAAATTAAATAATAAACATTTAACATAAGAAAAGTTTTCTGGAAAACTGTATTGTTTTCTAAAAGACGATTTAGTCATGCTTTGTGAACATAATTTAGAATTAATTTTGAACAATTTTAGAAAACTTATTTGATATAATAAAATTAATTTTAAAATTCATCATTTAAAAATTATATTAGGGTTATGTTTTGGGATTTTTATGAAATATTTCATTTTATGATGAATAGTGAAAAATATTAAATTTTAATTAAAAACTGCCTTTTTGTTTAAATTATTTCTAAATTTAAATTATATTTTCAATTGGTTTTAAAGTAAAATTACTTAAATTATATATATATTAATCCAATATAGTTCATAATATTCATTTTCAAATTGAATTTTTATTCAAAAACATTGTAAACATTTGAACATCTTGTCTTTGAAAACTCGATTTCCCGTCACTGCTACAGGATTTATCCTAAATTAAATATTTCATATTATGTGAATTTAAATTTCAAAAATGGATTCCATATTTTGATTCATAATAATTTATATTATATAGTAAGGTCAACTTAATTTTTTACCAAAATAAATAGTGAAAACAGGACAATTATTTACTGTGATTAAGATTTAAATGGATTTACATTGGTTTAAACTAAAAAGATAAGGATTAAAATGACCTAAAAACTTTTACAAAATCCATTTTACAGAAATATTTATAGCCTAAAAATATATACCATTATAATATTTCATTTTTTACCCTTTTTGCATGAGCAAATGGTGGGTGTGTCTTCTTTATTTCAAAAAATTGCAAGTGTTCCACTCACCTCACTTATAAAAGGAAACTCCCCACTTAACACCGTAAAACTTTTTTTGTTGGGACAATATATACCCCCAATAACATGAAACAAATCCCTCATAACATCCTAGAATTGTTATTTAGGGAATAAAAACCACCTAGTAAGGTTTTTGGATCAATTCTAAGGATCCTACCCGAAGAATAGGTATCCTTCTTCAACAAATATATTTATTTTATTTATTCCTCCACATACTTAAATTATTATTAAACCATTTTGATATAATAACCTCAATATATTAAATAAAATTATATTTTTAAGTTAATTTAATTATCTACAATCCTGCCCACTTCTATAAAATGGATTATTAAATCATAATTAGTGGGTAGGGCAGACTACCACCTCACGAACTGATGTCATTCATTTTTCCATTACCACCTCTTATGGTGGGGTGTGATGATGGATGTACAGTATATATATGATACATATGTATATATAATATAATTATAAAAATTTATTCATTATATCATATATACCTTTTTACTTTCCATTATGTAGGGGAAACGATAACGTCACTCATGTGTACGGAGAACTACCACCACATAGAGGGATCTGATTCATTTTTTCAATAATGATTTACATGGAAGGTAATAAGGATAATTTTAATGAATATATGTGATTTAAATGGAATATTTATGATATTAAATATTTATTTATCATTTTAAAAAGATAATATATAATTGTATTTATTACCATTTCACTCACTTAATAATGATAACATTGTTCGTGTACGTCTGGACTACCGCCTTCACGAAGCGAAGTGACTCTCTTTTAATCACCACATCACATGGATGATATATATAAGTATTTTAAAATACTTAATATGATATTATTATCATTATTTAAATTTTAAATATTACTTACCTCCTTTCTATAATTATCTTTGAAAAATAGAAATGTTACTCATGTGTACGTATGACCTAACATATCCATCATCGTAACGTACTTCATTTATCAAAACCATATTTCATGATTTGTATTAAAAGTATAATTTTGGTATCAATATGATAATTATTTCATGATTATTATTATGCATATGATAAGACTATATAATATTGATAAGAACCAGAACTTTCATGAGAGATCATGAATGAGAAAACAAGGCAATTAACACTCTAAACTAAGAAAATTATGAAATATTATTACTAAAAGGGTGATAAGATATTATTAAAGTACTATATATGATTTTATAAATATTAATATATTTCTATATTAATTTAATGATATGGTTAAAACCACTATATAGGATGATAAATAATTTTCAGACAAATAGAAATGTTAGGTAATGGATTTATTAACTCAATTTCCATTCATTTGGTTAAAATTCAACTTCATTGATTACGTCATTATAAAACTATGTGTCTAATAACCTTTTATTATTTTATAATGTGTTTCTATATTTTTATTTGGATTTAAATTTGATATGAATAATAAATTCATTGATCAATCCTCACTTCAACATATTCATCATTGTAAGGGATTATTTCCTAATCTAATTCTAATTGAGATTGTCTATTATTAGACCTTTATCTAATAAACCCACTTCATTTTTTCTCTCATATATTAATTTGTGATATATTAAATTAATAATACCATTTTCCAACTTTTTGGTAATTAAAATGTTTGAGAAAACGTTTTTACCAAAATATGACTTTGTTTCACATTTTGTTCAGAAATATGTTTTCTTCCAAAACCATGTTTTCTAAAAAAATTAACCTTTTTAAATCATTTTTTAAAGAAATTTTTACCCATTTTTTGACTTTTTACAAAAAAAATTGAAATAAATCATCGTGTTTTTTCCAAACAATTTCCTTTTGGATTTTATAGAAAAAGTGAATGTAATATTTTTTTTAATGTGTATGGTATGAACATCATTTCCAGACGTCATAACCAATAAAATTTTCTAAATATTACTTTATAATTTTCAAAGGTTATTTTCAAATAAAATTATCTTCAAAATGTTTTGTGAACTTTTAGTTTTGAAAGTTAATTTTCAAAATGAAATGAATATTTTCTTTAGTAATGTTTGTAAATATATTTTTATGGTATTTATATTCATCAATGACAACAACCCTTTATTATTATTCCAATAGTTATATTTCTGATTTATAGTATTCATATTCTTTCTATGGATGGTTTGTGATAATTTTTTCCGATGAATGTATTTACATTGACTTCCTTGATTCATTTTTTTTCATTAACTTTACCTTTAATTATTAACATTCCAATTATCATTGGACAGTAAATTTCCCTTAGTAATACATATTATGTATCATGGATATTTCTATCTCATAAAACATATCTCATTTCTATATATGGTGTTTTACTTTGAAATTTATTTGATTCACTAGAGAAATATTTATAATATGCATTCTTTCTTTAATAAAGATATTTAATGGTAAGGTATATAGTTCGTAAATTAAATTGATTATTTGATATATGAGTAATTATTTAGACATGATTATATGTGTGAGTCCCAATTATAGATAACCCCTCGATGCGTCTATATGTATCATAAGACTAAATAGTTCGCTATCCTTAGTTAAATGGGTTTCCAGTGTATACCTACACATCTATTTTAAACAATCTTTTTGATAGACCATGATAGTAGAGGTATTATGATGTATGAGATCATGACATCCAATAATTAAGAATCTATTTCATTGAGAATTCAATTATTATTATCCATGATATTTTTGTTATAATATTATCTCTCGATGTGTTTCATTATTAGTTTATTTATTTCATGGAATGTTTTTTCTATTATTTACCTTTCCATATTGATTATGCCTTATCCATTTATAGTAGTCATATTATTGATTAAATGGAACATGTTTCAAATTATTTATAATTCTATTGAGTATTTTGGTCAATTATTTAAATGGAATGTAATTTTAGATGTTAAACTATCCATATCATCCATTCCTTATTGATTATTCTTCCTTTATTCATGATATCTTCCATTATATTAAACTCTTACTAAGCATTTGAGCTCACAATTATTTTTTTACTTTAATAGGTCTCCAAGAATTGTATTATGACTGGTATTAAAGGATATGATAGAGGTTTAAATGATATTCTACAAAACCATTATGTTGTAATTTTTCATTTCCAAATACAATATGGGAATCATGTATGTATCCAGTTTACTAATATTACTAAATTTTTGGTTCTTCAGCATGTGAATCCTTATATCTTATGCAAATTTAATAAAGAATACACTGGTTCCATGTTACTGGGGTCGAGGTCACAATAACTCCCTTCCCCTTCTTCTTTCACCGCCCCAAAAGATATAATTTTATAAGCATTTAGTTCTCTTATTGTTTTATTAACATGATGGTAACACAAATCTCCACAAGTAAAAATGTTGTGATATATATCATAATTTTCAAATGTTATTCTCTAATTCATATCAGTGTACTCCCCTAAAAACCTCTAATAAATATAATATACTTCTTATCAGAAGATTTGAATATTTTTTCTTCAAAAAAATCTTCACACATAAGATAAAAATACTAACTTGATTTAATAATTTTATCATAGTAATGACCTTTAGCATATTTATTATTCCCTACATTAGTAGATCGAATATATCTAAGAGGTTCCATAATCTGTGAGACTTCTTATATACTCAAATTTAGTTATGGTCAATGGAACTTCTGATATTCTCTTAACACCCTCTTTATTTTTATACATCACTCTTTCTAATCAAAATGGAATTTAAATAAAATCATGTTTAGCAAAAAATCAAGCTTTAAAATTCATAAGTATAAAAAATACCATGTGAATATCCTATCAATCTTCTTTCTTCTTCCTTCAAATAATGCTCAGTTACTTTTTTATTATATATTATCTATTATCATTTCTAATAATACCCATGTTCATATTAGTCTTAAAATACTAGAAACTCTTCTCTCAATTTCAATTTTAATTTCATATTCTAATTAAAATTTAAAAATTTCCTTTATCTACTTTTAAAATACTCCCACTTCCATTTGATCCTTTGGATCATTAAATTTCTCTAATTCACCATTGATGTGGTTAAAAAAATTATATATCTTGTATGAATATACATTGAGTTGTCAACTCAGCCACCTCATAAAATACACTCAAAATTTGAAACTTTCTTATAATGGAGGCATGATCATTCTTCACCATGACATAATGTACACAGGTTTTGAAACTTTTGACTAACCATGTTATTTTAACATGGTATGTTATATGTTGTTCCATCCAAACCCCTCTGAACTACCTTGGAATCACTTCCAAAACACCCTTTTCTATGAAATTTTCTCCCATTTTAATTTTAGATAGAAACCTTTTTCTCACACCAAGTAATATGAAAGGACATGGAACAATTCATTTTGAACCATAGGAAATAGGCAATCTATTTTACATTCCAGAACCAAGACTCTTCATCATTTAAATAATTTCCCAAAAACAAAAAATACAGCTTCACCACAGCATGCGACTCCGGATTTTGATTCCCTAAAAAAACTCTCTTTTTAATAAAGTAAGAATCTTACGACTCAAAGATCAAATTTTACACACCATTCATTTTTTAGAAATTTTTCCAATTTTCCAACATATATACGAGCCACCAGGATGTTGACATATAGGCTTAAACATAGAGTGATTATTTTTTCCCTTTATCTATTATTTTCCCCTTTTCAAAATATATCACAAATAAAAAAATACAACCGAAACACTTTTCAAATTTTTAAAAAACTAAAAAACATCAAAAACTATAAATAATTTTATAAAAACTTATATATAATGTGACGTTGATAAATTCAAATAAATATCCAATCATACTGTAATCTGTGAGCGTATTCCATGTTGTTTTACTCAAACATCAAAATATGATCTTTAATCAAACTCCTCTCCTTTAATTCAAGATCAAATTATAGACTTAATTTTTAGAATTTCAAAAAAATTTCTCAAACCATCTTGGTTCTCTAATTTAAGAACATAAAACCTTCACATATAATTCCATAATATTGTAAATTTTGAATCTTTATTTAAATAAAAACAACTTTTAACTTTTGATTGTTAACTTATTGTCATTTGGAGCACAATAACAACATCTAGAACATATTTAAATCCAAAAAATATTTTGGTTATTTAACTTTTTATTCTTTCAATGAATAAAAAATCTTCTTATAACTTTTAAGAAACATGAAAACTTAATAGAATACTCATCGCCATCAACCTTCAGTTATTATCAAAAAAAAATAAACATGCAACAAAATAGTTACATAAATATCCCCCTTTATATTTTACTGTAAATACTTATATAAATTATGTAAACATTTAAAAGAGAGAAATAATATCTCCCCCTTTATCTTTCAATCCAATATCTTACAACTAAATAGATTTTATGGAAATATTTATTCCCCATTTTTAATAAGATTAAAGGTTTTATTTTTCACTAGACACATCACTCATTCCTCATCACTATCTTCACTCCCCCTTTTTTAATAATATTTATATATTTTATATTCTTTTGTTTTATTTTGAAACTTTAATCTATTTTCAACCACTTGTTGAGTATCTTCATAACCTATAAGATTCTTTAATCTATCCTTCATTGTAACTTCAATTTCAGCTCAATTTAACTTTTTTATGAATTATTCTCAAGGAATTGTAGTGGTTGAATTTAAAAATTGATATGATTCATCAAAAAATACTCTAAACCTATTAAGTCAGAAATCATTTTAAGAAAAAAGATTCTAAGTTACTAACATCAATGTTTCCCAAGTCACCCACTTACTTTAAAAATCTTATTCAACTTTAACAATAATATTAATTTAATAAAAACCCACCACTGATCTCATTCACACTTATAAAAAAAATCTATATATAATCAATAGAGAAAAAAGTGTGTGAGTAATAACATACATTGAAGAAATTAATAACACTTATTTATAATAAACTAGTGATACCACTTGATATTCATGATATTACTTTTATTCATAGGACTTATCCATTATTGGATGAGGATAATTAGACTTTGAATTTTCATCATCAACTCTCCTATATTTCTTTGGTTTGGGACACTAAATATTGTGATAATCATCAACAAGTGAAAACCACTTTGTGGTCAAAATATTTTCTTCTCCCTATATTTTAGTATCCTAGAAAGAAACTAGATGAGAATACATTGGTATATCATAAAAAAATAAAATAATTATTATTCCATGAATATAACTCACATTTCATCAAGTTAATTATATTCTTCATCGGTGAATATCAAAAAAACGTAAAGTCCTGATACCACTTATTTTCAAAGATATCTTGAAACCATTTAGAAAACTTATATTCTGTTTTGACACTTGTTTCACCCAAAATCCAGCTCTGCACTAACTGTAATTTATTATCTTATCATGTATAACTAAATTCAGAATTTATTTCTCATGGTTTCTACTTGATGTTTCTTATTGATCATGTTTTCTTTGACACAACCTTAATTATCTAATCACTTCATGTATCTATGGTTTTTCAAGAGTCCTTCTCTAGATCTCACATAACTAACTTAATGTATAATATTTTAATTTCATATTCATAGTGTTTGATTCCAATGTCACCTATTTATTTTATTCATTCTTAATGTTATCATTTCATCTCAATGCATTCATCCTCCTACTATGAATCTTTATATTTTCAATTCATTCATTCCCTATAGATCATATCACCCCATTATTCATTCACCATACCAATCAATAGAAATAAAATTTAAGTACATGGGGAGAGGGGTATATCTAAACTTCTTCAAGTTGAGGAGTGTGGTTGGTTTTGACAGTCCAATACTTTGCCTACATTTTTCTTACAAGGGTTTATGGTGATATCCTTTTAATTATCAAAACTTTTACATGAATTATTTTGAATATTTTATTTCAAATATCCTTACTTTTTCAATTGAAACACCTCTCCCAAAGTGTAACTAATCCTAATTATTCATTGTTCTTACTTTTTTACACCACTAATTCTCCTTCAATCTCTATACTTATTTCCCCTTGAGAGAGATACTACACTAGTAATTTTTTATACCATTTAGTGGTACTTATTAAACCACTTAGACATGCCTCATTCTTTTCTAAAATGACTTCTATTAAACCTACTTTTGATATTTATCCTTGATGAAATTTTCATTGTACATCCATACAATTTTTTTAAGGGGAAAATTATTCGTCAACTTTTAATTGATAAACTTTATTACATATCCCCTTTTATAACCATGAGATCAACCTCTTCTTTCTCTTTTACTCTTCATAATTTCATCTTCTACTTATATGAAGGAATATAGGAGCAAAAATCATTTGGTTCATGGTGTACAGTTTGTTTATCAATCAATGATGGTTGTTGTGAATAATCAAGTAATTATACTCGAGGCTTACTCATATACATAATCACATTATAATCAAATAAAATAATGAATATTTTTTTATAATAGATTTTTCTTTTTTATATAAATGTCTTGTACTTTTTCATAGAAGTGGTAAATCTCATCATTGTGCCAACATTTTTTTTATTATAATACATTGACATATGACCAAACATGGCACAAATATAAAATCTCTTGATGAAATATTCATGAAATTCAAAATAATTTCATGTAAGATATGTATCAAAAATTTTCCTTTAATTGAACATGCCCAATTTTTCCTTACAGGCATCAATTATGGGTCTTAATATACCAAAAAAGTAGTATTATCATGATACCTTTCTTTGAGAAATATTTCTCCCCATTCTTACAGGATTTTTATATATATTTTATGATTCTATTTTTTTTATTTGTACTATTGACTAAAATATCTTTGTGATAATCTTTAATGTTTGACTTCTTCCTCATAGTGTACAGCTCACCCTCAAGATTCTTAATCAAAAAATCATTTTCCTTTAATTAAAATTTGAAATTATAGAAGTGATAATTCATATAATTATGTATAATCTTCACTTACTCTTTATAATTCTTAATTATGGCATCTATTGATGCTCTGTAGAGTTTTTACTTTTAGAAACATAAATTCAAATCATTAATTAGTTCTTTAAGTGGATCACATTGTTCCTAAATTTTCTTGTTAAATATTGAAATGGTCTCCTTTGAAGTAATATCTTCTTTCATAAATGTTCAGTTATATTACTAAAAATATATTATACAAGAAGAGTCCTTTTCACCTTCAAACTTCAAGAATTTTAATTTACTCCTTAAATATTGAAGTTTCTATTATTTGTTTCTCAAAAATATCTTTAATTTTACTACATGATGTGGTTGAATATTTTTTTATCACAATCCTCCAACCATTTATCTCCTATATAATTTTCTCTTTATATTTATAAGAAATATCTAATATAGAATTGTATTCTGATATAAATATATAATTAAGTTTCGGTCATCACAATATGAATACCCAATTTATTGATATCTTTATTCTTCTTCTTCTTCTTTATTCTACATATGTGACATTATCTTTCAATATAATTCATATAAACATAAAAAAATTATCCATATTTCACACTTTTATATGCAACCGAGTTCTCTTATTTCAACACGGATTCTATACTATACGTATCTTCTATCATCATCCATATTTCATAAGAATATTTACAGTGAGTTATATTGTTGGATACACCTTCTTAAAAATATTCCTTTAAGGACTTCCTAGAACAACTTCCAATCTCTAAATTTCATTGATCTTTATCAAATATAATTCCATAATTAATTGGAAAATATAAAATTAACAACATATCATGAGTGATTATAACATATACTTAAAAATTTTAAATAATATCTTTCATCCAATTAGAATAATTATTTTCATAGAATATAGTAATTTTCAATATTGAATAAATATATTTTATAATCTTCAAATTTTAACAAACTAAATTTTTCATGTTGAATCCAAAATAGAACCAGTTGGATTTGATTCCATTTACTATAACCAAATATACCCTGAGAGGTGGTTGAATCTGGGTACTACACAATTTAAATTTTTTATTCATTACAAATCCCTTTGGATCTAGTTCCTTCATTAGATATAATAAGTTCAACCATTGATTACTCACTTACATAATATCAATGAATCTCAAACACATATGTAAAAATTCATTTCACGTAACATATAAATATTTTACTCAGTACACTCACACTAAGATACATACAAGTATCATACACTCATCATTGTTTCAATCTACCAAAAATACACAATAACTCATTATTTTGGTGGATACAAGGATTAGGTGAAGTCACTCATCATGAAGGATCACTACCACTACATGTTTAGGTGGAGTTTCACCTCACCAAGGTTCGATACTTGTAGAATTATTGTGGAAAATCTCACTAAATCCCAAGATTGACTCTCTTATCCTACTTCATACACTTATTCTAGAAGATATTAGTTAATATACTTGTTGGTCTTTTATTTGTTTATTACATGAATGTCATACCATGTTCAACAAGTAAAACTATTGGCATCAATGACATAACTTTTAGATGTGATTCTCCAATTTATATCAATGTGCACCTCTCAAATACACTTCCATATATAATAAAATATTTATTAGAAGATTTTAATCTTTGTTCTAAAAAAATGTTCACGTATAATAAAAAATACTCACTAGATTCATAAATTATTCCATAATAATTTTCTTCAATGTATTCATTCTTCCCTATATAAATAGGCTTTATGTATCCATGAGGTTCTATAATCCATGAGTCTTCATCTCTTCTAAAATTTATATATAATCAACTGAACTTCTAATATTATCTTTACTTACTCTTTATTTTTTCACAACACTCCTCAAAAAAATCCCATATATCCATGTTCAAAATGAACTCAAACTATTTAAATTTTATATATAATAAATGTTATATAGTTGAACCTTATTTCTTATTCTATTTACCCCCTAGAACATTCAGTTTATTTTTTATATACTTTGATCTCTACTACAATATCATGTATAAAACCTATTTAACTTAATCTTATATAACCATAGACTCTTCTATCAATTAAAATTTAAATTTAAACTTAGAATTCAAACTAATAAATTTCATTGAATTATTTTCAACTACTTCTAATTTATTTTGAGCATTCTGATCATTCAAGACATCTTATTCACTATTGATATGGTTGAAGAATTTAGGAATCGAGTATGATTATCCCTTGGGACATTAAGTAATCCAAAACATCATATCCACTCAAATTATAAAACTCAATTATAATCATCGATTGATCAATCTTCACCATGGTGTGTTATAAATAATTTATAAAATGTTTCCCTGGCCATGTTCATCACCATAGTGTGTTTTATTTCATTTCATTCCAACCACTTTGAATAGATTTAAAACCACTTCCAAAAGACATTGTTCCATGGAATGTACTCCCATTATCATTTTATATAGGAACCATTATCCCACATCATAGAATATTCCACATTGCAAAACTCCTTATTTATAACCTTAGAAAAAAACCAATCCAATTTACTTCTTTGAAACCAAGTCTCATCATTATTTAAATTATTTATTAAAAACAACCACTTTAGATTGAAAAATTTATAATATTATACATCATATATCAACACTTATGTATAACCTTTTGTAGGAATATTTTTTTAATATTATAAAAATGCATGTGAGCCTCCACAGATTTGACAGTTACTAATATATATATCATGAATATTTTTTCTATTTTATAATTATTTATATCTTATTATAATTTATCATGTATCAACCAAAAATATTACACACCAAACACATTTACAACTTTTCAAAAACTCAAAAACTCAAAAAACCATATATAAGTATATAAAAATAATATTTATCATAATAATTTAACATATTCAATGAAATCTCCATTCATGGCATGATCCCTATTATCACACAATCCAAATCCCACCAAATTAAAAATATAATCTCTAATAAGAATCCATAGATAAACTTCAACATCAAATTTCTCACATAATTAAAAACATACAATAGATTCTTCTCATGCCATCCTGGATCTCTGCTTTTGAAACAAACAGCCTTCACGTCTAATTATTGATAATTGTAACTTTTAGTTCATTATTTCATTAAAATTACTTTTAACTTCTGGTTATTTAATTATTTAATTTTGGAACACCATAACAATTTATAAACATATTTAAATCCAAAATGACTTATAGCTCATTGAATTTTGGGGATCTTAATAAACAAAAAGTCATTTTCTAACTTCCGGGAACAAATAACCTTCATAAAACATCCATCATCGTTAGCCTTCAATAATTTTCAATAAATCCAATATAAAAAATTTTGGTTTCAATATTAAGTAATCAAGAAAACAAAAACCTATGAACTTAGTGTGAGATACCTGAAACTATGATTTAAATACAATATGAAAAAAATTGTATACCTTTTATTATATAGTTATTTTGGTTGTTGCCTTCATTATTATGCTTCGTGGAGATCATAAAGAGGAATCCAAAATATGTACCACCTCTTGGGTGTATCCATGGGATAGATTTATCACTCAATACTCAAGTAGGATCCTTCAATATATCGTAGAACAATAGTACCTTTCAATTTAGAGAGAGTAGGATAAAGAGATCTATGGGAAAGGGAGGGTATCGATCAAGTCATGAGAATTTGAAATGTGTGATCATATATTTATAGGATCCTACATATAGTGATTGGGAAACTCTTGAGTTATAAATTAATTTACTCATGCATTTTATAACTTGGAAGAAAATAGAAATGTATTATCTAAATAACTCCTCCCAACATTTCATTTCGTGAAACTTTTTGAAATATGATAGTTGTTGTAGGAGAATATAAAAATTAATACTTTAATGTCCCAATTTCATTCCACAGTAGTGTTTGGTTATCATAAATAAATCACCATAAAATCAGTAAACAAAAATATTCCTAATTCTATATAACCATGCATGTAATAATATATTATATGAACATATATCATAAACTATGAAATGGACCAATGCATGGGATTTTAGGAATATCTCTTTCAATATCCCATATAAACTAAAGCCCTAAATAATTCGTGTCATTTCACCATATATTGTTTCATATATAATAAATTATGAAATCATATCCAAAACTATGTCTGGACATCCTCCAAAACCCTTTTGTAAAGATATCATTAACTTTACCTCATATCAAATCATATGAAAACTTTTTTAATACCCATCCAAACCCCTTTTTGGATAAAATCTAAAAAAAATTTTGAAAATAAATCAAATTCGCAATCATTACTCATTTAGTCGACCACAAAGTGTGTCTCCATGTGACCATATCATTGAAAAAAAAATGTGAATCACTGAATCCTTAAATGAAATAAGATAAAAAAATCTAGTAAATAGTTTAGGATACTCTAGATTTAAATAAATTTATCATTATATCAATAATATACATATATCTCTATACCTATGTCCACAAGCTTCATCATATGAATGAATTAATTTTTATATGATTCATTTGTCTAAGAAATTTATTGAACAAGGGACATGGTTTGTGAAAATATAATATATCCAACACATACATTCTTATTTCTCCACATATAAACTAATTAGGTTAGTAAATACATCACATGTCATTCGCCTTTATGAATGAGCATATCACATTCCCCTTACTTGATAGATAATCACATCATATATACTCTCAAGGTAGGGACATACACTTCCATATATAATCATATTGGTTAAGCTCTAACTAATAAAATGATCATCAACAAACCTAACCAACCCATTATTGTCTAAACCTCAAGGCTTTTATAATAAATCAATTGAAGTATAAATCTTGTTCTCATTAGTGGTAATATTTAAAAAATAAACTATTGTTTTCAAATCATATAATGTATTCAATGTGTTTTGGCCAATTTCTTGAAATGTAAGATTATTATTTAAAATATTCGATTGATGATGAGGAAATCTTAGTTCCTCCTATTTTAATAAACATCTAGACAAACTCTTTTATCATAGATAAAGAAATATCCTTTTCTTTTTTCTAAATCATGTAATAGAATCTAATAATTCTCAAAACATGTGTATTAAATCCTTCATCTCATATAATTCATAATAACTCTTTGTTAAAAAATATCTTATTTTATCGCATAAGAGAAATTAGAAAACTATATGTGTCCTTTCCTAAGATCTATATGATCTTGGTGCATTTATTTATATTTAAACCTTTGATATGGAAACTTTTTTATTCATCACATGAATACAAACTATACGATCTATTAATTCTTACCTTGATTTTGAACTTTTGTATATTTAAAACATTTATAAAGCAAACATTTGGTATCACGTACCCTTGAAAACCAAATAATTAGTTTCTATAACATTGGTACCCAACATTGAAATTCCATAGAGTCTCAAAAACCCATTCAGGTATCATATATGATTCCATAATATATAAACATTACTCCTCCCTCTGGTTAACTTTTGATTTTAATAACCTTGAATCGCTACTAGAAGAATCATTTTTGAACTTTCCAACAAACTTCTCTTCATCCATATTAAACTTTTACCCATTAGTACTCTCAATGAAGCACCAAAATCAGGAAATCTAAATTCTTGGTTCATACTTACAATTTTTATAAAATAAGGAAAACATTTCTTGAACTCATTCACATTGTCATAACATTTTTATTAAGTTATATATAATGAATTACAATAATATAAAATCCTTAAAGGAAACATTTAGTCTCTTCAAGTTATTAAAATATCCAATCATGTTGAATATATTAGTGGAGAAAAAAACATTCATAGGTCACCATGCATCTAATTCCATTGAAACCGTAGTTTTATCACTTGATGTTTCTCATAAACATATAGATTTATTTTTTGAACTTCTTAAATACTTGGTTACATAATATGGTGTCACTCTAACACGTATATTATTTTCATAATTTAGATATATTTTTAATTTTCAAGTCTTAGTAGTTTCTTAAATTTAGATTATACTAATTTAAGGATTAATTTAAAAGTTATGTTTGATAATGATTATGATATTCATCTAGATTTGTATCTTTTCATAGAAGATTATCTTATTTGCATATTTATTTAATAAGTAATTTAATAAAATTTGATCCCACTAAAATGATGATCCCTGGAAAATTCATCATATCTAGTAGATTCCTAAGATCCATATTTCACTAAAAATGAGTCAAATTTAGATTACATATCACCCCTTATCTATTTATAGAGGCCATCATGTCAATAATATCATATATCAATCTTGGATAGTTGAGTGGAAAACCCTTTTCCTGAATCCATCATGTGGATATAATCCCAACTCTATTCCTATGTTATCTTTCCAAAGGGTTTCCCAACTAAGTGTAACCCAAATCTCACAAAAATATTTGGTTACCTAATTATTAGGGTTAGTCATCCCTATCATTCCTTACCTAATATAATATATGGGAACCTAGATTTAGCATGAAACTACCTAACAATATGATCTAAGTCTTAATATGTGATTTATTTATAATGAATCTGACACTTAATATTTTTAAAGGGGATTTAATCTCACAATATTATCTAATCTTATCCCCCTTACATGTATGAATGCTTATAATTATTTATTTTGGCATAATATTTCTTCCGCCAACTCAACATGATCAGATCACATTGATGTGTAACTCATTACACAACTCAGAGTTTGTGTTACTAACCAAAATTTAAAGGCAATTATATTTGTATATACCCAAATTCATCTCATGTATATGGTATATGAAACCCTTTCATGTAATTGATTATAATCGTATGATATTAAAAATACTCACATGTGTAACACTGTTTCCACAAGCTTCTCATCCCCCACTTTTCTAGAAAAGGCACAAGCCTCTAGCCTAGTGAGCAGTCTGACCCAAATTCATTCTTCCCATATATACTTTACTCAAGAGAGATATAAATAACATTATAAATATAACACAAATTATGTATAAATCATAACAAACTAATTAATTAAAACTCCAAAATCCGTACAAGAAAAAGTCAAGGTAGATGAAACTAAATACATTATCATACTAACCATTTAACTCCATAGATTCATGAATGGAAAATTATAGAATCTATTTAATAATTTTAACCTAAATCATACACACAAAAAATCAGAATATTAAAATTATAACTATGAATAAAGTAGGGAATAACTTTTAAATAAATAAATAATTCACATATTTAATCATGAGATAAATATTTATGAACAATTCCTAATTAAATAAAATTATAAATATTTTACATATAATTCATATTTTATGAGCATTCCATGATATAGATAAATATAATAATTTTTTATTTATTCTCAATATAAACTCTCTCTAATATTAATTATATTAAATTTTACTTAAATATATATTACTATATGAAACAAATGCATTTTATATTTCAATTTTATTGTGTAATGATTTTTATAATCCTAATATAACATATTTATAATTTTTTAAATATTGGTTTATTTAATTTTTAAAACTAATTTTTATGTACTTTAGAAATTCTCCCAAATAAAATCATTAATTTAAAAAATTCAAATTAATTATTTATGATAAATTCATAATTAAATAGAGAATCTTTCATATTTTTCCTTTATTTTTGTAATTCATAAACACTTTATAAATTACAATCATAATTTCAATGTAAAAATTTTATATCTTGACTGTAAGTCATGTGATATATTTGTTAAAAAGTGTTTCGATATTAATATTCAATATTTATGGATATTCATTTACTAAATCTTATATAAAAATTTAATAATTAATTATAAAATAATTATAATTAATTAATCTATAAACACCTCTCTAAATTCATATATATCCCAAAATACCTTTTAATAGGATTTATAAACATTTTATGAGCCATTTCAAACATATATTAATTGAAAATGTAGAAAACATTCATCCTATGTAGGAATAAAATTAGCATCCCTATATTAGATTAAACAGGGGGGACTACTTCAAATTCATCTCCTAAAGCTTAGGTCTACATATGATTAAACCATATTGGTTGAACTTGAAATAGATTAACTCATTCACTTAAATTAAGGTGAACCAATATTAAGTTTTAAAATATTTTATATATTTCCCTTAATAAAAATATTGCAACGCACAAACGCAAAGAACAAAAGGTTTATTTGCTTCGGGATCAGATACATTAGAAAATTATTTTACGTTGCTTCGGAATATTTCACTATAATAAAAAAATTAATAGATTACATGCTATAATTTTCGTAAATTATACTAATCTTTCTAACCTAGAGAATGGAAACATAAGAAAGGAGTGATCCCAAACACTATGTATGGGAAAACTTCTCAATAAATCATTATGGTTAGATTACAAATATGTGAGAAAACATTAATAAAGGTGAAATATATTACTAAAAATATCATGGAATCATAAGTGATGGACATAAAACATTTTTGATAATTAAGTACCATGATTTAGAAAAATAATGGAATATAAAGTTAATCGATGAAGTATAACAATTATAACATTTCTTTAAAGCATATAAAAATACTCTTCAATAATGGGAGCATAATATAAGAAAGTGTAATATCATTAAAATATGGCACAAACATAAGCATGGAATATCACATAATTATGGACATATAATAACCATAATTAAGTCCAAATATATTCTTAAGGACATAGATTAATATAAATTATCCCACACATAGTCTTGTGAACATAAAATAATAGCTTTTTGGCCCATGCATGGTCTTGTGGATGTTACCCTACATTAATTACGTACACAAATAATATCATTATCTCGTGAGATATAAATCCTTGAAAAATGTGTTGGATAGATATATAGGACCACACTCATCAAATAATAATCATCCATAAATATGTGTGGCCAAAAGAATATGAAAACATTTATATTTTAAACATTAATTAACTAACCCAAAGAAAAAGAGAAAAGTTTCATGAAAACATATAAAGAACATTTCAAAATCCATCATAAGAAAGAAGTTATATGGTCTATAAGAAATATCATCTATGTACCATAAGGTTAATTAAAGAAGTTTACATTGATGAAAAATAACTTCTTAAGATCATTTGATAAATCAATTCATAAAAAAGAGGAAATATCCCTCTGCTTTTTTAAATCATTAGGAATTAAATTTATTTAGAAAAAAAATTAAAACCTGGAAGGTATTTTCTTTATGAGAATAATGGTCATAAAATGAAAGAATAATTTAATATAGAAGTATATTAAAAACATATTTCATAAAACATTATAAGAAATATCATAAAAATAAAAAGTTATAAGTTACTTTCAAAAGTGTCTTTAAAGGAGTTAAATGAAGAAATTTTTTGAAAATTATTTGGAAGTGAATATCAAAAGTGGATATTTTTAAAATATATTATATTTTAGAGGAAGAAAAAGTATACAATCATTAATTGAATAAAAAACCTTTATTATTTTTCAAAATACCTTTTTTGAAAAGTCACATTATAAAATGGATTATAAAACATATTTTTTAAAATGGGTAATGATAAATATGAGGGTCGCATGAAATAATACATAATTCAATTTATAAATAATAAGTAGAATATTATATGGAATATAAAATATGGGCATGGAAGAAAAACTATCATTAAAGAATATAGGATTTATCCTTTCAACTGATAAACTTTGTGAAAAGGAAATCCATCAAGTTAAAAGATCTGAATTTAAAGTGTCATTTTCCCTAGATATAGGAGTGGAAAAATCGTATGAAATAAGAAATGGAATAGTAAATAGAATTTAGGAGAATCAAGTTTAAGAATAACGTTATGACCCAAAGAAACAAAGTTTGAGTTAACAAAATCCCTGACGAATTTGTTAAACTTTGAATCAGAACCCCAATTCAAGAGATTTTCCATGAATCCCACTTCAATAAATTCTTATTTTCATAATAATAAAATATAATGTAAAGCTACATTTAATCTCTGAAAGATTCCACTCACAAAAACTATTTTTCTATTGCCACAATTATATAATAACTAATATAATACAAAATAGAAAAATAATATAATGATGGGGGGTTTGAGAAATTAATTATATATATATGTGTGTGTGATAAAAACTTATCAGAAAATTTAAAAAAAAATCCAAATATATGTTTTTGAGAATATGTTTTCATTCATATAAGTTTATAGAGATGTTATCAATGTTATATAAAAAATATATATCAATATTCCAATTATTTAAGATATAAATCCTATCACTCTACACCTTATTGTTGTAATTTTTATTACTTCACACCATCCCTCTATATGTGGGACAATATCCCTCACATAATAACCAAAATGTACCCCCAAACCTATGCATGAAAAATTATGATAATAATGGAGAGGGGAAATGTAAATCAGAAGAAGAATCCAATAGTAGAAAAATCAGGTTCACCTTGCCCCAAAAATGGTTTAAAAACTACCAGTATTCTTATAATAGAATAATTAAAAGCATTTAAGTGGAATGAACTCAATAATAAATGCCCACTCCCCCTCCCCACCCCTCAAACAAGTAATGAAGTTTGTACTCTATTTTCATGGAGTTGATATAGATAATGGTTGGGGAAACATAAAAGGGAAAATGAAATGAGAAATGGAAGATAAGTATAGAAAATAATATATAAATATATAATAGTAAAAACTATTAAATCATAAAGACACAAAAAGACTATAAAATGGATCACTGTAAATTTGATCTGTTCAATGAATGAGAAAGTACATATTTATAGTCAAGGGTGGTGGAAAACATTTTATTTTATTTTGTCATTTATAATTATAGATTTATTTTTACTATTAAATAGGAAACATTGGAAAACTTGTATTATGGAAATTTTTTCTTCAAATTATCTTCATTCCTCCCTCAAAATATTATCTTATTTGGATATTTTTTGAATAATTTTTTGTTAGACCATTAAAGAAAATATTTCTATCCAAAAAGACTATCTAGATTCATTGTACCAAATATGCATGCATTATTGGATAATTTAATGGAAGAATATTTAAATGTGGTATTCTATGAACTTTTTCCCAGATTTCCTTCGTAATCATCATAAACAATTAAGCCTATTTTTCAATGTTTTGAAGTATTTATGGCTGAAACATTGAGGATAATATTTTCATCCTAGAAGATTCATTGAATTTCCATGCATCAAATTTACATGTGATTTTACCTTGATATCATGTGAACCAAAACTTCTCTAGTTTGATAAAATGATCCAAATAAGTTCATATAACTTTTTAAAAAAATTAAGCTAATATAATTAAGGGAAAATTTTTATGGTTGAATTATTATGGTGACACAAATCCAATTAGATCCACATCTACGTTGAATTCACAGACACTTACCACCCCAAAAACGGTTGATCTAGTATTCATTATCTACATGTCAAATTTTTATATATTATTTTTTAATACAAAAAATAATCATGAAAAAAAATTATCATAGGTTATATTTTATGATAAAAATACTATGGTGGACTTAAAAATGTATAAACATATTTTTTAATTGAAATAAAAAACTCAACTGAATTTTTAAAAAAAATGATAATTTTCTATAAAAATAAAAATTCGTGAGATTTTAACATTTAATAACATAATAAAATATTGAAAATTATAAGTTTCATCATTCCCCCACACTTAATTATTTCACTCCTGGGAAATCATCGACACTATGGTCGAAACAAACTTCCCAAGGTATAAATGATAGAACTTCTCATTTATCACTTTCAAATAAAATATCAAGATTTATAAAAGGATCCAAATTCATTAATTCGAAAACTGTTCATAAAATTACATTAATTCTTATGTTTGTCCCCATGTTCAAGTCGTACCTACATCTGTGGGAATTTATTTCGCTCTCACTCAATTATTTTTTCCCTTTTAAAATGGATATTTTCTCAAAGATAAGAAAATGTTTGATCTCAAAAGGCCTATGAAATTATCATATCTCTACACCATGAGAAATAAAAATGTTTCAATCATTATGACTTTTATATACTCTATTTCGTGGCTAAGGGTTTGTAGGTAATATAATTTAAAAATTCAAAGGCTAAAAAGGGGAGGTTGAACTATTAAATACCATGCATGAATATTCAAGTGAAATCACATGATGATCCTCCCAAATTTACAATAAAAAATGGAAAAATATACACCCCTTTTTTTGAATCACATGGAACATGAGTCCTAAAATTAATAAAAATAATGATTTCTTTTAAATTATACATTTTTTCAATTTTTTACTTTTTTCATAGTAGTTGAGATAAAATTAAAATACTGTGAAAAAAACCATTTTAACACAATGAATAATTCAATCTCATCTCAACTTTTTCTTTATTTTATTTTCTTTTTCTTTTTTCCTTTTTAGAAAGTTTCACTTGGAAAAGATCTCACATCCACCAATTAAATCCATATTATCTTAAGACCATTGGTCTAGTGATGATGATTTTTGACCTACCTAAGAAACAACCCATGATTGTTTTATTTTCTTTTCTTTTTTTATAGAATGAGATTATACAAATAAAATACAATGAATAATTACTCACACCCATTCTCTCTCTTCACTACCAAAAATAATGACAAATACCCCATACATCCAATAACGAATTTCATCCCAAATAACACACACAAAATATCATTCCCCCAAACTCAGACTTGAAATTTCAATGAAAATTTATTAAGATGAATGGTAATTAAAAAAAATTAGGTTATAATGTGGACTAAAATTATAAATAAATTCATGGATTCTTAGGGCTGAAAAGGATTGATGTAAAAGAAGTTTTCAAGTGAAAAATATATCTTTCAAAATAAATTCATTAATCACATTGAAAACATTTCATTAACTCTCAATATTTGAAAGAGAAAAATCACAAGATATGGATCAAACAATGTGACTCAAGACTCTCAAAAAAATAAGAAATATAAATAGGATTTCCAAAAGGTTTAGAACCCTCTAATGTTAGGAACAATATTCTTTTTGGATAGTTCTAGTATACATGAGTTTAAATGTCAATCAAACTTCCCAAAATAATTAGATTGAAAATAAAGAAACAAAATCTACATTATTACTTATTTTAATCCTTAAATGATAAAATAAAACAATATACCAAAAATAATATGATGGTAATAATTTAGAAAATTATTAGATTAATATCAATATATCTAAAAATACATAAAAAATTAAAAATACCAAAACATGAACAATTTAGAAACATATGAGAAAAATATAAATCATAAAGGAATATTGAAATCCCTCCCATGAACACTAAATATCAAACTACCATTTAATTTTAGTTCAATCTATTCAATGAAATTAGAATTAAAACCAAAGATAAGGAAATACGCAATCCTAGTTTATTTGGATAGTAAAAACCTCAAGTTATGCTCCTAGATATAGCCTCTGTAAAACAAAAATACATAAACAACACAATATAATAACATTGTTGAAAGAAAATTAAATAAAAATACGTAGTAAAGTGGATTTAAGAATAAGGATAAAACTTGGTATGGATCCCCGAGTTGGGTACTGGTGTTCGACTGCCTCCAGTTGATAGAAATAGCTATCACCCAAAATCAAATTTTGGATACAGTTTGTGTGATTTGAACCACCTCATAATCTTTATTTCATTTAAAACTCTTATGTTAATTTTAGAGGAACCCATGAATACATTAATTTATGTTTATCCGCATAGAAATGTGTTATAGCTTGTATGGTGTGGGTGGGAGAATGAATAGGCCCTCCTCTTTTACTTCAACCCCTACTTCGACCACATCTTTAACATCATCCAAGGATAGTATAAAAAGTTCCATGAATATATGAAAATCATAAAGAAAATAATTTAAAAGGTAAATTTAATAAATATTAAAAAGAAGAAAAATTCAAATCTTCATGATCCTCCTGATTATAATCAACTTCCAAGTTAGATTTCACAGCCCGAAGAACTTCTTCATCTTTGAATTCCAATGCCATCTTCTCTTCAATAGTGGTAAATTCATCCTTATCAGCATCACTCTCTAGGTAATGAATAGGTGTTTAATCTAAAAAAGATAAATGTGGGATATGAATTTTCTTTCATAAAAATTTAAAATAAAATATAATAGAATCTAATGTTATGTTCACTTCCTTCAAATAACCTGTTCAGGTGTTGGTTCCTCTTCAAAGTCCACTAGGAGGATTGTGGAATTATATAGGATAAAAGGGTTATGTATTTTGATTTCTACCTCTATGATGTTATTTTAATATTTAGGAGGTATGATCTCTTTTTTTACCCATCCACATATTGATTGAATACCATAAATTAGTGTGACCATTATTGGAGCTCCTTGTAAAAGGTTTCTAAATTTGGTTACTCAAGGTCTTCTTTGAGGTCCCCAATGAACGATTGAAACACATCCGCTGAAAAAGTAGACTTGTAAAACCATCATAAATATTTTTCATAAAATTAAAAAGTTTCACATAAATAAGTAAAGGGTTTAACTTCAAAAAATTACATTTTTCTTAATTTTTTTTAGAAAAAAAAATTAAATAGTTTATGAAAGTAATGTACCTCATATACAGTGGTTCAAAATTTATGCATGAGATTTTTCGTGAATACTAATTTAATACATTTTTATTTTTATAATAATTCAATATATTTTAACCCTGAAGTCAATCTTTCAAGGAGTCCACTCACACACACTATTTTTCTATTTTCACGATTATAAAAAATTAATATAACACTAATTAATACAATAATATATTAATGGTGGGTTTCTTAAATAAATGATATATATATGATATAAAAATTATTGTAAAATACGATACAAAAAATAAAAAACACATTATTGAGAATATGTTTCAATTCTTAGTGTTCATGGCGATGTTATCACAACTATTTAAAAAATATCTCAAAATTCTATTCAATGAATATATAAACCCTCACACTATACACCCTCCCATTTTAATTGTAATTACCCTATACTGGCTCTCTTCAAGAAGGATAATATCCCTCATATCATCACCGCAATATTACACTAAAACTATGTATGTAACATTATGATAACGAAAGAGAGGATTAAATGTAAACAGGAAAAGGAATAAAATAGTAGAAAAAGTATGTTGATCACTCACTATAAACGTTTAAACCACTAATAGAATTATTAGAATAAAATAAGGAGAATAATTTAACCATAATGAACTCAAAAATCCACCACTTCCCCCTCCAAACAACCGGGGAAGTGAGTTCTCCATTTTCATTAAGTTGAGATGGAAAATGGTGGGAGAAACACAGAAGGGAAAAAGGAATATAATTTGAGAAACTAATATATAAAAATATAGAAATAAAAACAATTAAATTATATAAACAACATGCAAAGCCTAAAAAAGGCTCAATACAAATTTTATCCTTTGAAGAGGTGAAGAATTACATATTTATAGTCTAGAGAGGTGGAAACCTTTTCCTTCATTTATATAATATAAAAGTATATGAATCGTTTGACCATTAAATGGATAAATCCAAAAAATTTGTATTCAAGAAATATGTTAATACACTGATCTTATTTTCCACTAAAAAATCGTCTTAGTTGGAAATGAATTGAAGAAGTTATGGCTAGACCATTAAAGAAAAAACAATTATCCATATATACTATCTAGATTCAATATAAACAAATAACCATGTATTTTTAGATAATTTAATTGTAAAATATTTGAATAAGGTAACATGAGAACATTTTACCATATTCCTTAACATCCAATATAGAAATTAAAACCTCTTTAACCAATTTTTGAATGATTTATGGTCTAAACACTGATGATAATACTTGTAACAAGGAAGATTCATTGAATTTCCATATATCAATTTCACAAAAAATTTCACCATGATAATGTGTGAAACATAAGTTCTTATAGTTCAATAAAATAACCCAAATAAATTCGTAAAACTTTTGTTGAAAAATTTATACCAATATATGTAAGTAAAGATATTTTAAGTCTAAATTATTATAGTAGGGACCATCCAGTTAGATCCACATCAGCATTTACTTCATGTCCACACATCACCCCTCAAATGGTGAATACAAATTTCATTATATCAATAGAAAATTTAGATATTTTAGTTGAGAATATACCCATAAAATTTCATGAAAATACTCATCAGAGATAATAGATTATGATTAAAATTCTACAATGGACTTAAAAATGTATAAATCGAATTTTTCATTGAATTCACAAATTCAAATCTAATTATTTTAAAACCTTGAAAATATGATATTTACACATAAAAAAATAAATTTTTAGGATAAAAATATTTAATTATAGAATACAATTTATAAAATTATGAATTTAAACAAACCCATGAAAGATAGAACACGACAAAGATCATTATATCTATTGAATTTCATAAAAACATGATAAAAATACATCCATCAATATTATATATACCACAAAAAAATTAAAAAATGGTGGATATGACATAAGTCTTAAATAATGAAAATTGAGATGAGAAACCCTTATCTTTAAACTATACTTCTATGAAAGTGATTTAACCTCTTGTATAATAAACATAACCAAATTAATTACCTATTTCAAAACCTTATTCATATCTAATACCATTTATACCATTTAAAAATAATTATTCATTATTCATTCATTAGATTGGAAATTTTAATTTTCATTATAGATGTTATTAGTTTTTGTTTTCTTTGAATGGGTTTTTCAATGATGATTTCAATCCTTATTCTTATAGATACAAGTTCATGCTTCCAATATCATTTAATTTACTTGTAATAATTGATTTTTAATAATTTATAAAGTTCTAATTTTATTCCATGAGTGTTTTATTTATGATTCGGAAAGATGGGATCGGTGATGGGTTTATTTCATTAGTTTTTTACGAGTGAAAGATATTATATTAATAACAAGTAAAATATTAATATAACACTTATATAATCATAATAATGCTAATAATTATATCTATATTCATTAAATACCATATTATAATTATCCAATTATATTGATGGTGAAAACAAAATATATTTCCACGCGGCGGTATTTATCCACCCATACACATAGATAATATATTCATTTTACATAGAAAGATAGGGATGTGGGAAAAAGTTTATCTTTTAAACATATTAATCATGTTATAAATACCATATTATTTAATTAAATCCCATTTTTTAACCAGACATGTAAGTATATGACTAAAAATAAAACACATCATTCATAGAGGCAGTAGTCTGAATGTACACATGATAATGTTTTCAAATTTCTATAGAAAAATGATGAAAGATAGGTAATTTTTATTCCATAAACATAAAAAAAATTAGTATATAAATAATACTAATGTTATACGGTTGAAATCGGTAATATGGTGTTGGATAATAAATATAGATAAGGAAAATATTATAGAGTAATTAGTACTCACATTGAGACTTTGAATTATCTCTTGAATTACTTCTTAGAAAATGAGGATTTATGCCACATTCTTGTGAATAAAAGGATTAGGGAAGTGAAATATATTTATAAAATAAGTTAAATGAGAATAGTTTCAAAGAAAAACCATATTTTTAGAATTTAATTAAAGGGGTTGAGGAAGTTCACTTTTATAAGTGAAGGGAATGACATTTTTGTAAATATAACCTCTTAATAGAAAAGGAACACATGTTTTACTTGTAAATTCAATTAAAAAGTTAAAATAGTAGGTAGGAGATAATTTTTGGTAGATTAAAACCTCCAACAATAATTTGGATACATTTTTAGGATCTTTTACATTTGGTTAAACTCTTTTTACCTTAATTTAAATTTATCATGGTAACTATATGTTAACCATTGATAACAAACTTTTACAACTAGAAATGAAAAAACCTCACAAAATAATTAATAAATTATAATTTAAAGATATTTAAATTGTTTTATCAAATAAAATATTTATGGGTGAGAAGAATTAATTTTCATATTAGCGCACATTACACTTAAAAATATTTTTAGAAAATGTGTTTTTTAATCATAAAATTAATTTTATGAATAAAACTATAAATTTTATTAATTTACCTTGAATTAATTGGTTATTATTAAAAAAATAAGATTTACAAGGCTTTCAGGGCATGTCAAAACCAAATTTCACCTTGAGAAAACCTAAATAAAAGAGAAAGATAGAAAATATTTTTTATTAGGATAATGGATTACTTACGTTTCAATGAAGTTAAACTTGGGTTTTATAAATTAAAAATAGGATTTTTTTTTTAAATGTATTATTTAACTCTTTAAATAACTAATTATTCCTAAAAAATGTTTTATAAAAGTTTTAATTCATGCTCAAATCATGAAAATGTCAAAAATGATGTGGTATTAATAAAAGCATTATTTTTAATATTCACCTAAAAGTTAACCATTCTAGAAAAATACCAAAAAAATTATTCATAAGATAATATTTATATTATTAATCCAAAAATAAATTTTATTTTCTGAAATTTTAATTTTATCATTTGAGAATTTATTTTTTAAACAAAAACATAAAAATATAGAGAAATAAAATTTAATAAGAAAATAACTTCCTAAAAATTATTATTATTTCCTATAAATTACTAATTAAATTATTTATAATATATTATTAAAACCAACAATATATTTTATTGGATAAATATTTATTTTCTTATAATAAAGTACATAAAAAATAAAATTTAAGAAAAAAAATATAAAGACCCACACTTGTTACATACATAATCATGAATTTATTCAAGAAAACACTTCCTTTTATATTGAGGATCTTTTCAAGTTTAGAGCTTTAGAGAATTAAGACAAAACATTCATAACATTACACATTGTTACATAGTGGATACCATAAAATTAGTTTCCATTTTCCTCAGAATATAAAACATTAAAACTTAAAACAAGACTCCTTGACAATTCTTCAACATTTAACATGTCTTCTGTCTTTGTATTAATCATCCATTAAACTATGAAAAATCATTTAAAAACTTAGGATGAGCACAAAAGCTCAGTAAGGTATGAAAAATAAAGGGAAAATGACATTAGTCCATGAATACGCATGACGTATGAAAACATTTTCAAAAGACATTCTTTCCACCCATAAATACTTACTTTGTGTAAAATGAGATTTACACAAGATCCACACAAACATAAATATAATCATAGAGGTATCTTGGGGCATTACTTACATAATCTTGTAACCATATTGGCTACCTTAAATTTTGTAACCCTCATGGCTACCTTACTTTGTGTAACCTTCACAGTTACACTTGGAGTAACCATACGGACGACCTCCAACTTACTCATACCCAATGCATTGGAGGGAAATATAGGTCCCACCCTTCATCATAAACAATTCCCAATAACCAAAAAAATAATCATACAACATAAAAAATAGAATAAAAACATTTCTTTTTAATCTTATAAATATAATTTTAAAACATAATTTTAGAAGAAAAGTCCCATATAAACATCATATACTTGAAGTGAGACTTAATAGAGTGGATGGAATATGTATATACTCTGTAAATACACATAATGAAACATAATATAAACAGAACCCATCAAAAAACAATTTAGATAGCACATAAATTATAAAGTAGAAGGTTAACCCAAAGAATGGAAATTGGGTTAAGAATTCCCTTACCTTAGGCTTGTCTTACTTCAAAATTGTTTAAACCTCCTCTTGATCTCTTCTCCTTGAGATCCTTCTTTAGGGCTTTGATTTTGGTCTTTTGGTGAGACCAGCAACTCTAGGACGTGGGGAAGAAGATTGGGGAGGTAATTTGGCAGAATTTAGACAATTCTCAAGGCTTGAGAGGTGTGGGAGGAAGAGGGGAGTGAGGGTGATATTTATAGTGGAGGAGGGGAGGTATTTTAGATTATTTTAATTATTATTATAATATTTTTATCAATATTATGAATAATCTCAAATAAAGTGGCCTTAAATTGTGAAAATATCAAGTGAGTTCGAATCAAGTGGCCTTGCATCACTTATGATGTCATAAATAGTGCACTTTTACTGATAAATTGATTATACGGTATTTTATCGTATTTCACTATTCACCGAAAATTCAAGAGTTTCAGAAAAATACCAAAAATTTACCCCAACCATTTTTCGACGTGTAGAATTCAAAAATGAAATCCATTTTTCAAAAATAATTTTCTAAATATTATTAATTTAATTTTTAAATAAGGTCACAGTTAATTCGATAAAAAACAATATTGAAGTGCAATTAGTTTTATGTGACATTGGAAAATTAATTAAGATCCCATTATCCTATTGCCATGGGAAAATAAAATATTATTATTATTTAATATTCATGAGGTCATATTACTATTCATAAGGGCATGTTACTATTCACTGAAAAAACAAGTTTGTTTAATCAGACTCTAAATAACATACTGAACACAATTGTAGATGACAGTTTCTTGAAATTCAAAACATAGAAGAAATAAAATTATGTTTAAAGGATACTTATAAATATATACCTTAAACAAAATTTCAAGAATTTTCAATTTATGTTTAGAAAACCTTGGGATGTTACATTATCCCCACCTTCTTGAAATTGTGTCCTTGCAATTTTTATTTACTTATTAATCAATTGAGAGTATTTTTTCCTCATAGCATTTTCAGACTCCCATGTTGCTTCTTCAACCATGTGGTTTCTCCACAAAACCTTTACCTGGTGGTTTAACTTATTTCGCAGTACCTATTCTCTTCGATCAAGAATCTGAACCGGTTTTTCTTCATAAGAAAGGTTCTCTTCCATCTGAACTGCTTCCAGCCTCAAGACATGTGATGAATCTGGAACATACTTTCTCAACATCGAAACATGAAAAACATTGTGTACCTAAAATAAGCTCAGGGGAAAAGCTACGCAGTATGCAACTGTTCCAACTTTATCCAAGATTTCAAAAGGACCAATAAACCGTGGACTTAGTTTCCCTTTCTTACCGAAACGCATCACACTTTTCCAAGGAGAGATTTTAAGGAAAACACGGTCACCTACCTCAAAAGAGAAGTCTTTCCTTTTGTTATCTGCATAACTTTTCTGCCTGCTCTGAGCTGTCCTCATGTGTTACTGGATCATCCTCACTTTCTCAGCCACTTATTCTACTAATTCTGGCCCCATCAACTTTCTTTCACCGACTTCATCCCAAAACGCAGGAGTCCGAAACCGCTTTCCATACAAGGCCTCAAAAGGTGCCATCTGAATACTAGAATGGAAACTGTTATTATAAGAAAACTCAACTAATGAAAGATGTTGATCCCAACTTCCCTGATAGTCCATTGAACAAGCTCGAAGCATATCCTCCAGAGTTTGAATCGTTCGTTCTGACTTCCCATCTGATTGAGGATGAAAAGTTGTACTGAAATTCAATTCTGTGCCTAAAGACTTCTGAAGTCCCTTCCAAAATTTAGAAGTGAAGCTGGGATCTCGGTCAGACACAATGGAAAGAGGAACTCCATGTAACCTGAAAATCTCCCTGAGGTAAAATCAAGAAAGCTGAAGCATCCCCTTCGGTAACTGTCACTCTTCTTTAACCTGCTGACATGTCAAACATTTCATTCTAAAATCAGCAACATCTCTTTTCATCCCATTCCACCAATAATACTCTCGAAGGTCTCTGTACATCTTAGTACTTCCAGGATGAATAGAAAATGGAGAACTATGAGCTTCACACAACAATTCTTTCTTCAGCTGGGAATCACAAGGCACAGACAACCTTTTTCCAAACCTTAAAACACAATCTTTATCAAGATTAAATTCTGGAAACTTACCCATTTTAACCAATTCTACCTTTTTCTGTAGCTAACAGTCTTCCCTCTGCGCTTTCATAATTCTGTCTGACAACGAAGACTGCACTGAAACCTGAAACAAAACAGATATATTCCCTTCACCAACAACTTCTAATCCAAAATTCATCAAATCATTAATCAAAGGATCATGTTCCAAAAGTAGCATGGTTAATGATGCATGATTTTTCCGACTTAAGGAATCCACTACTTTGTTTTCTTTTCCAGGATGGTAATTGATCATGCAGTCATAATCCTTTATCAGTTCTAGCCATCTTCTCTACCTCATGTTTAATTCCTTCTGAGTGAATATATACTTAATAATTTTATGGCCAGTATATATTTGGCATTTGGTTCCGTATAGATGATGCCTCACTATTTTCAAATCAAAAACCACAGCTTCCAATTCCAAATCATGTGTGGGATAATTTAGCTCCTGAGGTTTAAGTTGTCTCGAAGCATAGGAAATTACCTGATCATTATGCATCAAAACACAACCAAGACCCTTCAAGGAAGCATCATTGTAGATGAAAAACTCACCATTCCGGGAAGGTAAGGCCAAAACTGCAGCATTCACCAATCTCTTATTTAGTTCCTGAAAACAAACATCACATTCCTCTGTCCAAACAAATTTAACCCCTTTCCATGTTAACTTAGTTATTAGGATAGATAACCATGCAAAGTTCTTAACAAACCGTCGGTAATAACTTGCTAAGCCCAGAAAACTACGAATCCCTGTAACATTTGTGGGTCTTGGCCATTCATCACCTACTTTTGTTTTGAAAGGATCAACTGTTATTCCATCCTTATTTACAATGTTCCCAAGAAAAGAAATCTGTTGCAACCAAAAATCACACTTGCTGAATTTTCTATATAGTTTCTTTTATTTTAAAGTTTATAAAATAACCCTTAGATGTTTTCCATGCTCCTCTTTATTTTTAGAAAAAACCAGAATGTCATCAATAAATACAACCACAAACTTATCCAAGAACTCATGAAATACTATATTCATAAGATTCATGAATACAGCAGGTGAATTAGTTAACCCAAATGGCATAACAACAAATTCATAATGCCCATATCTAGTACGAAATGCTGTTTTCGGGATGTCATCCTCCTTCACCTTCAGCTGATGGTATCCGGATCTCAAGTCAATCTTGGAAAAGTACTAAGCTCCCTGGAGCTGATCAAACAAGTCATCAATATGATTCAAAGGATACTTGTTTTTATGAGTGATGTTATTCAAAGCTCTATATTCAATGCAAAGTCTCATGGAACCATCTCTCTTTTTAACAAACAAAATAGGGGCTCCCCATGGTGAAGTGCTGGGACGAATGAAGCCCTTGACAAGCAAATCTAGAAACTGATTTTTCAATTCAAGAAGTTCTATTGGAGCCATACGATATGGGGGTTTTGAAATTGTCTTAGCATCAGGAACTAAATCAATTGTGAATTTGACCTCTCGTTTAGGTATGACACTGGGTAACTCCTCAGGAAAAACATCAAGGTATTCATTTACCACTAGCACATCATTAATTTGAATAGTTCTCTTGCTTTCAACAATATGAGCAAGATAACTTTCACTTCCATATTTTAGTAGTTTCTCAACTTCCTGATATGTTATCAATTTTATGGGTTCATTTTTTTATTCAAACTGAAAATATTTCTAAAAAACAACTTCTTTAGCTCTACAGTCAATATTAGCATGATAATCAGAAAGCCAGTCCATCCCCAGAATAACATCAAACTTTACTAAGGGTAAAACAACATGGTTTGCAGGTAAATTCTTTCCACATACCATAATAGAAATATTCTTATAATTCCTCTTTGCTATAACATTTCCCCCTGGTGTTTTAACAACAAGTTCAGGTCTCATTTGTTGAGGTGATATTTCCAATCTACCAGAAAGTTTCTCAGAGATGAAGGAATGTGTAGACCCCGTATCAAACAAAACTTTAGAAAAATCTGAGTGAACAAACAAAGTACCTGATACAACTTCATTGGATGACCCAACATCTGCTGACATAGTCGCAAAGGATCTCACTACACCTTTCTGCTTGTAGTCTGGCTTCTATGCATCATTTGGATCCCTCTTTGGACAGGCATTTGCATAGTGACCCATCTCACCACATTTAAAACACTTTACAGTTTGCTTATCAGGATTAGCCTCTGGATCATTTTCATTGCAATCGCGAGCCATATGTCCAAACTTACCACATTTAAAACACTTCCCAGTTTTGATAAGACATTCCCCAAGGTGCTTCTTTCCACACTTTTCGCAAACTGGAAACTGGATTTTCTTACCGTCAGATTTCTTTGGTTGATTCGTACCCATTGCTTGCCAACAGGACCTCTTCTTCTCTTTGTTTCCAAAATGCATGTGATCATCAGCAAACTCCATCTCTACCCTCTCAGAACAACGGACAAGTTTCTCGTAACTTTTTTATTCACGGGAAGCCAACGCCCTTCGATACATTGGCTTCAATCCTGAGTAAAAGCGGTTGATTTTGCTATCAATATCTAGAATAAGATTTGGAGCATACCTCGCCAGTCGGGTGAAGTTTGCTTCATACACAGCCACTGAATCTTCCTCCTTTTGTTTTAATTCAAGGAATTTCTTCTCCATTCTAAGTCGCACCACCTTATGAAAATATTTTTCAAGAAAAATACTTTTAAATTCATCCCACACTAAGACATCAAAATCCTCTCTACCCCTGATATTCCTTACCATTGACCACCACTGATCAGCTTCTCCTTCAAAATGATAAATGGCAAGACTTACCTTTTTATTGTCCGAACATCCCGTAACATCAAATATCTTTTCAAGGGCTTTAATCCATCCTTCTGCTGCCACTGGGTCAGAGGATCCATTGAATGCAGGAGGATTTTGTCTCATAAAATGTTCCACCACTGTTATGTTCTATTGGGGTACCTCTATTGGTTCTCTTGCATGGATGCCACCACCATTTATAGCCAGCGTTAGATGAGGCATTACTGTCACAAACTTCTCGGTTCCAATCCCTACCATTCCGGGCTGTAGATCAGGAAGGATGTCATTCTTTCGGTGCCTCTCCTCTTCAGCATCTATGTTCCTTCAGTGGACAACCATTCTAAACAAACATTTCTTAGATAAAGCAACATGGTAATCTTTAAATGCTATAACAAATTAAATATAGAGTGAAATTTATTTATGGCATTCTATTTGCATCACCTTAACCCCTAAAGTTATCTAAACCATCCTATGATACCAACTATAAAGACCCACACTTGTTACATACATAATCTTGAATTTATTCAAGAAAACACTTCCTTTTACATTGAGGATCTTTTCAAGTTTAGAGATTTAGAGAATTAAGACAAAACATTCATAACATTACACATTTTTACATAGTGGATACCATAAAATCAGTTTCCATTTTCCTCAGAATATAAAACATTAAAACTTAAAACAAGACTCCTTGACAATTCTTCAACATTTAACATGTCTTTCGTCCTTGTATTAATCATCCATTAACCTGTGAAAAATCATTTAAAAACTTAGGATGAGCACAAAAGCTCAGTATGGTATGAAAAATAAAGGGAAAATCACATTAGTCCATGAATACGCATGACGTATGAAAACATTTTCAAAAGACATGCTTTCCACCCATAAATACTTACTTTGTGTAAAATGAGATTTACACAAGATCCACACAAACATAAATATAATCATAGAGGTATCTTGGGGCATTACTTACATAATCTTGTAACCATCTTGGCTAACTTAAAATTTGTAACCCTCGCGGCTACCTTACTTTGTGTAACCATCAGAGTTACACTTGGAGTAACCATACAGCCGACCTCTAACTTACTCATACCCAATGCATTGGAGGGAAAAATAGGTCCCACCCTTCATCATAAAAAATGCCCAATAACCAAAAAAATAGTCATACAACATAAAAAATAGCATAAAAACATTGCTTTTGAATCTTGTAGACAGAATTTTAAAAGATGATTTTAGAAGAAAAGTCCCTTATAAACATCATATACTTGAAGTGAGACTTAATAGAGTGGATGGAATATGTATATACTCTATAAATACACATAATGAAACATAATATAAACAGATCCCATCACAAAAACAATTTAGATAGCACATAAATTATAAAGTAGAAGGTTAACCCAAAGAATGGAAATCGGGTTAAAAATTCCCTTACCTTAGGCTTGTCTTACTTCAAAATTGTTTAAACCTCCTCTTGATCTCTTCTCCTTGAGATCCTTCTTAAGGGCTTTGATTTTGGTCTTTTGGTGAGACCAGCAGCTCTAGGATGTGGGGAAGAAGATTTGGGAGGTAATTTGGCAGAAATTAGACAATTTTCAAGGCTTAAGAGGTGTGGGAGGAAGAGGGGAGTGAGGGTGATATTTATAGTGGAGGAGGGGAGGTATTTTAGATTATTTTAATTATTATTATAATATTTTTATCAAGACTATGAATAATCTCAAATAAAGTGGACTTAAATAGTGTAAATATCAAGTGAGTTCGAATAAAGTGGACTTGCATCACTTATGATGTCATAAATAGTGCATTTTTACTGATAAATTGATTATACGTTATTTTATCGTATTTCACTATTCACCGAAAATTCAAGAGTTTCAGAAAAATACAAAAACTTTACCACAACCATTTTTCGACGTGTAGAATTCAAAAATTAACTCCATTTTAAATAATGTATTAGTATTAAAAGGAAAATTTATTTTTTTTTTAAATTAAAAATATAATATCTATAAAATAATTTATTAAATTGATTATTATGTGTTTATATCATCTTAATTTCTACTTACATCACCCCCCAAGATATCCACATGAGACTTAAGAATAAGATAAAATCTGGTGGCAGTCACGAGTGGTGATTACTCTATCAAGGATATTTTAGAAATTTCCATAAGTGGGAACTTATATTGAAAAAAAATCACTCATACTATAATTATTGAATTTCATATTGGGATTTTTCTTGGGAAAACCATATTGAATCTACCTCCATTCCATGCTCACACATATGATCTTCATATGGAAACCTTCAACTACATGCTGCCATTATTTTCCCCTAATCTTCAAAGATTTCATAAAGTGGTTTCATGTATATATACTCACTTATTAAACAACTATATTACAATGGTATAATAATCCCAACATCCATATAATCCAAATAATCATATATTATTCTGATATATACATCACCAAAACTATTCATCCCATTTACTTATTTTTCAACATTTCTATCGTATTTATAATTATTTTCTTTACTAACACTATTTCAATTGGGGTAATGATACTCAGGGAAAACCATGGTGATAAATATTTTATGTTTTGAGGTATTTTTATTTACTTGAATATTTATTACTCTTATAATTTTCTTGTTGATATTTTATATTTTTTAATCATGATTTGGTAGTTACATCACCCCACTACTATTAAATTTCCTCCTTACAATTTTTGTTATCATATAAAATATCTATGGTTTTCCAAAATATTAGCATGAATGAAGATAAAATTTATAATGAGATATCTACCTTAATATCTTAGGTAATACTAGGAAACACATATTTTCCCTAATAATAGAAATATCAATAGGATTTATTTTTTCTCTAATCATTTGTGCTAAATAACCCTCGTGGTTGGTTATTAAAACTCATATATTGGAATTAATTTTTCCAAGAGAGATATTAGTCAGTTTTTAATTGATAGATGAAAATAGTTTTACATTTAAGTATGAAATCGGATTTACCTATTTTGGTAATTAATATAAAGTCCATGGGGATATATCCAATCAATATTTATCATCATATAATAATCTTCTAAAGGAACAAAAAAAATTCTATGCACATTCCCACAAACCAAAAATTATTATATAGTAATCATACAACTATAATGGTTATTTTATTTTCAAGTCATTAAATTGGTGGTTTAATGTTACTAAAAATATTCTATATAAAAAAGATTGGGTATAATAAGAATCAGATATAGAAATCATAGTTCTTGAGTAAACAATCAATTATCTTTCTTCACTTCATTTGCAAGACCCACTACAGTAGTAGAAAATGATTAGTCTTTCTCTTATACCCTTAGATATAGAAGTTTCATATGTTTGTTATCCATGTTATCCCTTGGATTTTGGAATTGACTTACTATGTTCTCTATAATTATTATATTAAACTGTTAGTGGTATCATAGGATAATAATTATCTCCCATCATCATGTTAATTGAACTCTTCGTTTGTTTTGCAGTAAGGGTGGCCACAAAATGGTAAACCCCATAATCTTATATCCAAAATTCATAGGTTCAAAATAGATAGATGATAATATCTAATTTACTTCAGTGGTTACTATAGAAATACATGTATCAATTACACTTGTGGTTACAATTGTCTCAAAACTATTCATCTAATTTGGGCCTAAAAGCCACACATTTCGGATTTTGGGATACATTTCCTCTGGTCCATGAAGAAGTTAAGTAAAACCACATAGGATAATACATAAGAAGATTAATTGTAGTAATTAACAGCCAAAAAATTAGATCTAACTAGATTTAAAATGAAGATAGTTTATAGAAACTTCATCATCTGTACCAGGAATCGTGAATCTCTTCATGGAGGAATGCTATCTGATAAGCCGTGTAATGTGGAGATCTAGTTTCCATTAATGAAGAAGATTTCATAGAGGGTTTTTTTAAGTTTTTTTGTGCATCTGGGATGCTTAATGAACCTTGTTCCTTTGGGCCATTGGGTCATGAATTGGGCCTTCTGCCACAGGGCCTACAGGTTATGTAAGGGTTCCCTCTCAACCTAGTTCAAAAAGGGGATTATATATATATATATATATATAATTCCTTCATTACATTCAAACCATCTATTTTACCATTTCTCACATATTAAATATCTTTTAGTTCCTTTGACACATTCCCCTATTTGCTTCTTCCCCATTTTTTAAACACATAAAATTGAATCTTCTTTCCTCCCAAGTCATCATCAATTGAACATCCATGAGATTCTGTCCTTATCTTCATTGGTGTGTTTGGAAGTTCAAAAAGTTTAATTTTTTTAATCATAATTTGTGATATGGGGTTAAGAATAATCACAGGTTTTCTCACTCTAACCCCTATCCCATTTGGTTTCTCAGTCTGAAAATCATAGCATTGTCTCTAACATCAAATGTTTCATTTGTTCTTCTATGATTCATCAATTACTAAAACGAAAATGGGTTAAAAAAATTGATGAAAAACCAACATAATATGATAAATATCATAAAAAATATCATGAAAATCTCAAAATTGAAATGTATAAATCTGTGAAACTATCATTATAGCATTTATTTCGACCTAAATCAAGCGGAGTTCATTTTAGGTTTCTTTATTTTGGGTTCTCACATATTCATTAACCTAATTCCTTCAAATAGTAAATCCTTCATGATGGGTCATATAAATAATGTGATTAAGGAAATCATTTCCCTCAAGAGTGTTCAACCATGTTTATAGTTATGCATTTTTTTCATGCACCAAGTGATGATCGAGTAAATAATCAATCTGAAATTTCAAGTTTATTTACATTAGGTATATCTGTGTCAAATCCTATATCATGTTTTATTATTCATTCAAATATTTAGTAGCTAAGAAAACCACATAGTGTATACTTTTCCAAAAAAAATGGAAGTTATCATATATTTAGACTTATTCCTCAGGTTTTCACAAAAGTTCTCTCATCCTCATACCGAAAATTTACTAGAATAATCCCCAAAAATAACTAAACCTTTCTTTGATATCAACTAAGATAACCTAAGCATAACCTTGCGTATATTTTAATTTTTTTCCTTAATACAAAACATTACATACTTAAATTCCAAGAACATTCGGTTTAGTGTCTTTAAGGATCAACTATATAAATAAATTATTTTATAACACTTGTGAAAATTATTCATATTCAAAGAAACACTAGACTCCCTTTTATAATTATGATAGATTATAATCATCTTTATAACATTGGGAATAGAATCATAATAAAGGTGTGGGATCAAATTCCTAGTTAGGGAAAAAATCCCAATGAGTCATAATGTTTAGGGCATAAACATGTGGTAAAACATGAATAGAGGATAAATATCTTATTAAAAAAATCATTGAACCATAAGTGATAATCATACAACTTCTTCAAGCAATAAGAACCGTGGTATAGAAATATAATATTACAGGAAGGTCATCAAGGAAGCATAATAATTATAACACTTCTTTGAAGAATATAATAATAATATTGATTCATGGTAGCATTATATAACATTGTGTAATAACCTATAAATATGGAAAAAAAACATTAGTTTATAATATCACAACATTTTGTACATGAGAAAACCATAATTAGGCCCACTCATAGTCGTGTACAAATATCATAATAGAAATTAATACCACAAATAGTATTGGATACATAACATAATAATATTTATTCAGACACATAGTCTTGTGTACATAGATTAACATAAATTTGGTTAATAATAACATTAATATCTCAGGAGATATAAATTTTTAATCGATGCATTTGAGGGTGATATTAGACCCCACTTGTCAAATATTAATCATTTATATATGTGTGTGTATGTTTTAGTAGGAAATTAAAACACTCATATTTAAAACATTACTAAATTTACCCACAGAAAGGAGATTTGTTTCATGGAAAATTTCATTGAAAATTTCATAATCCATCCAAATAAATAACTTTGATGGTGGGATAAGAAACATGTTGTTCATGGAGGTGGTAGTATACACGTATACATAACAATGTTTTTATTTTTTGAGGAAAAGGGGTAAAATAAAGATAATGCATATTACACAAATATAACAACATATCAACATATAATTATTAATAATTTCATTATCTTTTAATGGGTAATATATGTTTAGAGGGAAAATATAGATAATAAAAAATATTAGAGAGTGACTAGTACTTAGGTTGAGAATTTGAACTTTCTCATGATGTACTTATTAAAAATGGAAGACTTGGGAAATCTCCTTATAACCATAGGATAAGGGATGTGGAAAATAATTCCAAGATAATTGAAATGTATATATTTTAAAGGAAACATTGATTTTATAGTATATTTAAAGGGCTGTTGAAAGGCCCCTTTACCATAGAAACTACATTTTTAACATCGGTAACCAATTTTTTTAGATAAAAAATGAAAATTACCTTATTACCAAATTTTAAAATTATCATTTCAAATATTGAAATCATTTAATAAAATAAAATTTCTAATGGTGAGAAAAGTTAATTTTAATATTAGCGAACATTATGTATGAAAGTATTTTTAATAAAAAGTGTATTTTTAAACTTAAAACTAATATTTAATATAAAATTAACAATTTTGTTTATTTAATAAAACTAATTATTATATTATTAAAAAAATAAGAGTTTTGTGTCTCTAAAATAAAAAAAAACAAATTTCACCTTAAGAAAAATTAATTAAAAAATAAATATGAAATGGAATTTTTTATCAGGATAAAATATTACTTAATTTTTAAATTGTTAAACATGGGTTTTCTATATTAAAAAAAATATTTTTAAATGAATAAATTCATTAATTAAATACATTATTTTTCATGTAAAAAAAATATAAAAGTTTTAACACTTGATTTGATCGCTATAAATTTAAAAACATTATGGTATTAATAAAAACTATGTTTTTCAATATCCACCTAAAAATAAAAAATTAAATAAAAATCATAAAACTTAATTATAATATAATATTGTTTTTATAAATCAAAAAATGAAGTTAATTTTTTCAAATTCAAATTATCAATTTTGAAAATTTAAATTTTAAATTAAAATATAAAAATATAATAAAAATTGTTTTCATAAGAAAATAACGTTTTAAAATAGTAATCGTTCTTATTTACATTTCCTACCAATTAATAATTAAATATCTATTAAAATATTTTTCATATAAATAATATATTTTATGTATAATATTTTGTTCTAAAAATAAAGTGCATAAAAATCCAATTTGAGAAAGAAAAAAAATACATTTTTAAGCCTAAAATTATCATGTCAGTCATTTAGCTACAATAATGGAATTTTATTAATGAATTAGTATTAAAAATTAAATTTATATATATTTAAATGTAAAAATTTTAAATATATAAAATAATTTATCTTATTGATAATTACATGAATATATCATCTTAATTTATGCTTAGAAAACCCTTCAAGATCATCATGTATAACTTAGGCATAAGGCACGTTCTGGTAGTAGGTATGGGTGGTGATTCTAAAAGAATGGATCTAATTGAAATTTACATGATATTGAACTTATAACAAAAATTATTTCACTCATACTATAATTATTGGAGCTCATCTTGGGCTTGGTCTGGGGAAAACCATGGTGAATCTACCTCCTTTCCAATATCTGATAAATGAGATTTATAAGGAATACATATACAAATTGAAATATTTATTTTCACCTAATATAAAAAGATTTCATAAAGTGGTTACATGTATATATGACTTCATAAAAAACATATATATTTTAATAGTAAAATAATCCCCATGATCAAATTTCATTCTTGTATATACATCACCAAAACAATTCATCCTATATACTTTTCTTTTAAAAAATTTATCATATTTATAGTTCTCTGCCATACTTCCATAATTGTAATATTTGATATGACCCTCATATAAAACCAAGAGGATAATGGTTTTATGTTTGTGGTATTTTTATTTTCTTTTGGATTTATTCCTCTTGTAATTTTTTTTTTGATGATGTTTCATATTGTATGCTCATAATGTATTAATCTTCCATTATGATATTTAATCAAAAAAAATGTATTGTGGTTCATTATATTTAGGTGTTGTGTGTAAATAAATATATTCATCATAATAATTATTTAATGGAAAATTTATACAAATATATTTTGGTGTCACATATGTGTTATTAAACTGGATTTATATAGGATAAACATCACATATTGCAAGCTTTGTGTGATACTAATAGTGAGTTATTCTTATATATGTTTTATACCACATAGGAATGATTCAATACTCATATGAGATTAAAATAGTGTTCTCCAACAATCACAACTTATGTGATTCTACTATGTGAGATTAATCCTAGCATAGAACATCTTGCATGATAAACACTTTGCACTCCGTAGTCTATGTAGGAATAATTCACACTAGACCATGTATGATTAAATATTATGATATTACTCACATGAGATTAATCAACAATTTTAAGACATTATCCCAATATAAAATCACCTACATATGATTAACTTTACATGATTTCAATTTAAACTTGAAACACCTTATGATAACTCATTGTATTTGACTATTCCAATAATTTCAAGTCATATTTAATGACACCCACTGAATCATATAAGATGGTTTCATTATATGTTTTTTATATTAAAAATTATATCTTAACATTTATAAATGATTTCATGAATCAAAGAGAATAAAAAATCATTTATACCACAGTTAGATTTATTAGGGTCACACAGTACTGATATATCATAGAAAAAGTGTTTAAGAAACCCAAAACCCAAGAACACCATACAAGATACCTAAAACCATACTATAATTAAAAAATAAAAAAATTGTGTACCTTTTACCAATGAGATACTATTTTTTTCTTGTATACTTATTCTTGATAATGTACACCATGAGGTTTCCAAAATATATCTCTCCTCCATGGTATATCTATGGGTAGGGTGAATCACTTGATACTTGGGTGAGATCCTCCTAAATATCATGTCATACTAGTTCCTCTCAATGTAAAGGGATAAGTATGAACATAGATATGTGAAATGTAGAGTATTGACTGAGGATTGGGAAGCTCTCATGTTTCACTGTATAGCACTGGGATCATTCTTGGGACACGTTAAAGTCATAGATTAAGTTACTCATGTGTTTTATAACACATGAGGAAATAGAAATGACCTGGAAAAATAACTCATCCGAACATTTCATCATATGAAACGTTACAACATATAAAATCCATTTTAGGAAAACATAAATAATAATAATTTAACATTCAAATTTTTTGTTAATTAATTGTCCTACTATTGTAAAGAAGTCCTTATGAGATCCCAAAACAAAAGTCGACTGTCATGCCTTATAACCATTATTATCATTCTATATGACATGTATATATATCATACACTATTATATGGACCTATTCAGGGTATTTATGGAATATCTCATTCAATTTGGTCATATAATAGATGTGTGATATTTCTATTATGTGAACTGAAACAAGTTACAACATGGAAGGAGAATAATGAGTGGTATGGAGTTGAAATATCCTAACTTAATATATCCCTTCCCCTTTTTTGTGAGATGGGCTCGTAGTTCCTAGACTTAGTATACGCCTTCCCCTTTACCATGAGATGGGAATATACCTAGAATCTAGTTTATACTAACTTCCAGAGGGAACAAGCTACAATACTTCCCTTCCCCCGCCTATGTCGTTGACATCAGGCTATACCTGAAGTAGGTAAGTGTGGGTATAGATGCTCTTGGTATAGGGATTTAGTTATTATAGACATTAACCCAGTTTTTAACAGTTTATTAGTTACTTCTATGATTTTTTGGGTTCCAATGGATATAAAAACACTTGTTAAATATAGTGGAAGAAATATATAATCCCAAACCCAAGATATACCATGTAAGAAAATAAAATCACACATATTGTAAATGAAGAAACTATATAACTTTCACTCTTTATGGACACTTCATTTACCATCATCCTATGTGATTGACAAAGAACACATAATGGGGATATGAATGGAATTCCTACTCTAGAGGTATCCATCAGTTGTACTGAATCACTAGTCTCATGAGGATAACATCACTTTCACTATAGAATACTAGTACCTCAGTGGGTAAAAGTGGAAGAAATAGGGAGCTTTAGGATGAGTGAGTTTTGACCAAGTATATACATGAGTCACATACATCTATCCATCAAATGGGTATGCCTATTTAAATTAATCCCTTGAGGATTATTCTTGAGTGTTAATCAATTTACTAAAGAGTTATAATCCATGAGTGAATTTCACTTGGTTGATTCATGCATCCATTGCATGAAAATATTAAACTATCAACCAATTCATCATATAAAACTTCTAATAAATGATATCTTATATGTGGTAGATGAAAGTGTTAACTCAATAACACTTCACTACTACAACATCCTGTTAATTTAATAAATAATTATCCTTTAAATTAATATTATGTTCAATATCTTATGCCACATGCAACACCAAGCTTAAATAAACTGCAATATACTATAGTAAAATTATTACTTAAATATAAATTTTATATCCTAGTCATTAGTTTGGATGGTATAAATAAGAGCAACCAAATTGTGGAATATATCCGGAAAATTTTCCTTATCCAAATTTATTTATTAGTTCTAAGTAAATAAGTACTAAATTTTCAATAATAAGAATTAAATAATATAAAGAAAACCAATTAAAAGTATAAAATGGTCATTTTTCTAAAATAGTAGTTTTCCATATATTATATATTTTCATTTAAAAAAATAGGAATTTAAAAAATTATTTGAAACAATGGCCATAATTTTTTATAATATTATATAAAATATAAATTTGGGAGAATTTTTATGATTTTTCATAAAACATTGTTTTTAGGTGAATAGTAGAAAATATTGATTTTCATAAACACTGTCATTTATTTTAATTTATTTAAAAATCCCCATTCTATTTTTGATTGGTTTTAAATTAAAAAAAATCCATTTTATTAAACATAATCAAATTGTTTAAATGGGATTCAATATTGTGCAAGATTTTGGTATAAAATAATTTTTATGATTAAAATGGATATTTTTCTAAAGAATGTTTTCATTGTGTTCTGAGCACTTATATTAAAAAAATTCTAATTTTCAAAAATAAGTATTATCAAATGTATTAAATATGAGAAATCATAATATTTGAATTATTTAATGAGGTCAATTTCATATTTCGTCATAATGAATAGTAATTATGATAAAAGTTTTAAATGGGGTTAAAACTATGGGATAATGTCAAAAATCAATCCAACACTGGAATTTATTTCATCGGATGAGTGTATTTCAACCATTATCTTCATAGGTTTAAAAATATGGAATTTTGGTACCACTTTCCCTTGATTATAACCTTTATATTATTTTAAGTAAATAATAAGATCAAAATTTAATTATATTTCTTTTAATATATATAACATGTTGTGATAAGAATAAAAAATATATTTTAGTAATTTCTATAAATGGTTATTTTTAATATTCATAAATTATTTTTATGGTGATAATTTATTTTAATTTATTTTATTGTTTTATTACCTAGAATGCAAAAGCAACACTAATGTAGCACTTTTTCAAGCAAGTGAAAAATCAAAGTAAATATTTTTTAAAATATTAAAAGTGTTGTTTCTTGGATAAGTTAGAGTATTTCATGAAATATATGAATAAAAATTAAAGGTAATTAATTTCTTAAATATTCATATTCTAACTACATTGTTGTCTTGGATTCTTAAAATTCAAAATTTGTTAATAGTCCCAAAAATGACTTTCAGAATATTTAATGTTAAATAATATCTTATAAAATGAATTAAAACATAAAAATACTATCATGATTCAATTTTATAGTAAAATAGTCAATCACACCACCAATTTTCAAATTTTAAATCACTTTTAGTTTTTAAATTTTATTTTTTACCATTAAAGATTAAGTATTTATCAAAAAAGTCATTGATTTTTACCTATAAAAATATACTTAATCTAACTCATTAAAAGACACATATGAGTTTAGTTTTATCTCAAATGTAAGATCTCGGTTTTTTCTATAAAAGACTTTGGAATATTCTTGATGTTATTCCAGAGCAGTGCCTTCAGACGGCGTGTGATTCTGAGCACCGGTGTGGCCGGAATTAAATTTTCAGTGTGTTCACACTGGGAATGAAAAATAAATGAAATAACTCTTAAACGGTTGCTCATATTGGAAAGCTGAGGGAACCATTGAGTCCAGAGCATGTCTTTTACCCTAGGAGGGGTGTAATTTTCGCGGGCGTGGCCCTTCTGTGGAAAATGGCCCCAGAGGCGTTTTCGTAATTTAGCGGCATCGGGCTTTGAGTTTTATAACTTTTGAACGGGTCCTCAGATTAAAATTACGAGACCGTCGTTGTGGTTGGGAAGTGTTCTTTACTCTAGGGGAGTTTTAATCTTGACCGCATCGGGGGTTTTGGATGCGGGTCTTGTCAGGGGTTGAGTTTTTAATTAAAAAGAGTTTAAATACTTAAAATATCCTCCCCCTCTCCCCCATCCTCATTCAACACCCTGACGAAACCCACCTTCTTCCTCAAACCTTCCCACTCAACCTCCTATTACTCTGATCAAGATGGGGGAAACAACAGAGAAGTGTAGATCGACCGTGAAGCGTCGGGTTATGCCCTTGCAGGTAGGATATTTCGTTTTGCGTTTTAATTTCTGAACCCTTCTTTCAAGATCAATTATAGAGTCGAAATGCTTTTTGATCTTCGATCAAAGCCAGTATTTGGGTAGATTGTATCCTTAGATTTTCTATACACTTTCCAGATTCAAAATTTGAGTTATGAGGGGACCTCAGTCGTCCAACGAAGATCAGCGGGTTTTTGGGTGTTTTCTGGCGAGGTTCTGGCCATCCGGGAGGTGGCGGCCCTAGTAGTGGCGGTCAGGTGGCTTCGTGCGGCGGCCCGGCGGTCCAGGGCATGCAGAGCGGTGGGTCTTCAGTAGGTGGCATAGGTGGTTGGTGGGCCGAGGGAGATGGTGGCCGGGAGAGGGGGTGTGGCAGGCGGTTGCGGGCGGTGTCGCGGTCGAGCGGAGGCGTCGGGCGAGGGTGCGCGAAAAGGGAAGACCGGTCAGCTTTGCCGGCCGGGTTGACGCGGGAGACCCAAGGTCCTCGTCACCCTGGTCTGTAGACAAGGACTCATACCTTGCGGGTCCTGTGGGAATAGCCAGACTGGCTGAGTCGGTCCGGGCGAGAAGGGTCGGCCCGCGCGGTGAACCGCGGTCCAGTTCAGGCAGGGTGGGTCGGCCAAACCAGCCCGGCCCACCTCGTTTCGTCCAATTATTTTTAAACACCCCTAAAATTAAAACTGAAAATCGGATTCGCGTACTGTCAGCGGAGGAGAATTCCTTGGATCGAGACAGATATTTTTAAATGGTCTCAGGAATTTTTAATTCCCGAGACGAGGGGCTAGGTTGCACGACGCGTAAGTTAAGTGGTTTGGCTTTTTTCCAGGAATTCTTGTTTTGGATGGCGCAGAAACATCCGATTTGAGTGCCGACAACGGCGTTAGGACCCAGGCGCCGAATCGGAGCTTTCCAGGGTGTTTTCAGGCGTTGAATCTAGAGATGAGGTAGGGGGCCCGCGGCCCATCTTTTAAGCAGTGAGCAGCCTTTAGCAACTTTTTCATCGGATTTCCATTTGGGGCGTGCGAGCAGCCAATTCTGGGTGTTTTTACGAGGGTATTTCAATGGCGCAATCTACCCGCTTTAATTCTGCATGATGCTGCGGCCCCCATGAGGGCCATTTTGGGAGTTGGCGGTGATTTCTATCTTTATCACCAGGTGTCCGTTTCAGACAAATGGATAGCCAATCTTGTGATTTTTTTTTCAAGAGGATCGCAATGGTGGGATCCGTTCATTGAACTTTGGGACTGAGATGCGGGTCCACCGAAGCATCGCCCGTGTGCGGTATGGAGAAATGCATCTTTTTCTCCGGATATCCGTTGCACTCAAGTGAGCAGTCAATTTGACGTGTTTTCCCAAGGGGATCACAATGGTGCGATGCACCTGACTGTTTTCGTGACTGAGGCTCAGGACCATAGGACGTCGTTCTAGTGTAAAGCAGTGTTGAATAAATTTTACGTTGGATGTCCATTGGAGGCGATTAAATAGTCTATCTCGCATGTTTTTTTGTGATGATTAAAACAGTATGATCCATTTGGATGTGTGGAGTCTCATTCGAGATCTCATTAAATGGGGAAGCATGAGAGGTCCTCCAATGGCGGTTCTTCTTACTGTGTTTGGAAGCAAAACCTTGGCGTGTGATCGCATTCACTCTCGAGTGAGTGACTTTGATGTTTGAAGAGATTTAGTTGGCCATGCTTAGGCTGTGGAGGATGTAGGTTGGCGAAATTGCGTTTAATCCTTTTTTCATTGACATTGGTTTTCGTGTGCACGATAGCCTTGGGCTGGTAATGTGGCATACTCTAGGAGTATACGGGAATTCTTGGAGGTACATGCAGTAGTTTTTACCTTACAACGTTTATGTTCTTGGTTTGGAGATGAGTTTGGGCCACACGACATGTGGGCCCCATGTGTGTGTTGTGTTCTACTCTACGTACCTTTGACCTCTCGTGACATAGAGGGTCCTCCTGTTCTCGATGGTTTCAACCAGCAGGGTTGAGTGGGTCCCCCTGGTCCTGTTCTTGATGGTTTCATCCCGCAGGTTTAAGGGGGTCCCCTGGTTCTATTCTCGATGGTTTGACTGGCAGAGTCATTTTGGTTCCCCTGTTCTTTCATCTGAGGGGTTTTTCATTGTTTTGTCCCATTCACTGGACTACAACATAGTTTACGGCTACGTGCATTTGTACCATGTGGGTGTACTCCCACTTTCTAGAGTGATTTGTCTCAGTCTACTTCCACTGTAGACTCAGCGGATTGGAGCATGTATCACCCCGAGAGGCCCAGGGAGATCCTCACATCCCTTCGTGTTCCCTGGTAGGGTTCTTTGGGTTTCAGTGCAACCAACACATTATGTTTCCACTGATCCTCTACCCAGGAGGTTGTTTCTAGTAGGGTAAGAATCCCCCAGTGAGCCCTAGGTGCAGACTCCCTAGCTGTGTATCGAGATCATATCTTCCTCTCGCGATCTATCGTGACGTGTTTCCCACTACGTGTTCCGATTACCAGTGAGGTACCATCTAGTAGGGCTGGCCAGTGCGGTACCATCCAGCAGGGATGGCCAGTGCAGTACCATCCAGCAGGGATGGCCAGTGGTGTACCATCAAGAAGGGATGGCCAATGTGGTACCATCCAGCAGGGATGGCCAGTGGGGTACCATCCAGCATGAATGGCCAGAGCATATCCAGGTTTACCACCAACAGGGATGGGAAGTGGTCCCTGATGACAGTTCCAGGCCTCCCTCCAGCAAATCACCCTTTCACAGGGCTGGGCATTAGGACCCGTCAACGACTTTTGTTGGGTCTCCCTCCAGCAGATTAACATTTCACGGGGCAGGGCAGTAGGAACCCATCGTCTTTGAGAAGACCTCTTGACTGTGTGACAGTGATGAGGTGTGGCTTGACGCTCCCACAGAACTCTCAAGAATGAGGGGAGCTTTCCACACCGAGATGCATCCTTGTGACGCAACCTAAAACTGTGCGGGCGAGCCTGTGCTACCCAAAGCGGATAGTGTCAAGGTACGGTGATTGGAGCCCCTTGACTTGCAGTTCGGGGCAGACGTACTGATATTGGGCATCGATGGTGTTTACTTCTAGGACTGTTGGCTACTCACTTTCTTGGGCTGAGCTATGGGATGGAGATCCCCTTACGAACTTGTTCGGGTTTCTTGACAGAGCATATATATATATATATACCTTGTTCCAGTACCTACTCCTTGGGTTTTGGCTACTCTCCTTCCAAGAGTGGAGAAGACACGTGAGGTATGCCACGTGCTTTCCATGTCTAGCTTCTCGTAGTTGGAAGAGTCTAATCTCCTGCTGTAGGTAGTGAAGACTTGACGGGAAGTTCATTTCTCACCATTTCTAGCTCCTTATGATAGGATGAGTCTTCTTCCTTCCTCTTATTGGGTTGAGATATACTCTTTACTGCACTCTCTCTGTGGTACTCCTTTACTTTTCCCTATTCGATCTACTGCTCACTCTTCGGTACATCCTTTGTTACTCCCTCAATCATTTGGGGTATCATACTGAGTGTTTCTATACTCACCCCTGCTTGGGATTTCCAGCACTTAGTGTGCCCTTGCAGACAGCGGACAGGTTGGTCATAACTTCAGCGGAGCTTAGGAGTTAAGGAGCTTGGACTATGTACAGTGGTCGTAGCCGGGTTCAAGGTGTGGGACTCTCCCACCTATTTTACTTTTGTTTACATGTTTCCGGGTTTTGGCACTTTTCTAGTTGGGCCCGTATTTTTCCCTTTTCTTTTCAGTTTATCTTCAGCACTCACATTGTACTATTTAGAAGTCGATTCACTCTTTGTGGTTGTTTATAGCTGTTAGTACTTTACTTTCTCTTTTACTCTACACTATTGCATTGAGTGGGCTGTGTGTGTGTGTGTACAAGTACTTAGGCAAAGGCCTCCCTGAGTTGTTTAACTTTCATTTCTTGTCGCTAGCCCCTGGCCTATGGAGGCGGGATTAGGGTAGATGCGGCTTGAGCCCGGGTAGGTTCAGGTCGTGACATCAAAAATCTACCCAAATACCTCCCCAAACATCCAATTCCAGACTATTAAGACCCCGTAGTAATAAAATTTCACTTCTCCAAAGGCATTAATCTCAATTGAATAGTGGTGTTCTGAAGATCAAGGTAAGGGTTTCCCAAAAACATTCACCTTTCTTAATTATGATTAATTATCTTGAAACCATATTAAAATTTCAATTATTTATTTTCTTTGATTCCATTTTTATGGTATTTTAATATATTTGAGCAATTTATTTTTTGATTTCACTTGTTACCTCTCAACGATCTATCCTTCATATGTCATTATTATGTCAATATATAGGTTTTTGAAAAATGGAATTTTAATTTGAATTATCATCTTAATTTTTCAATAATAAATGTAATAATTAATAATTTATAATAAATAAATGTTTTATTTATTATCTATTTTCTTTTATAAAACTCAAATATCTACTAACTTGATCTTATTTTTAATAATTTTAAAAAAAACACTCGTTGTGGTGGTTTTAAGTAACCTACCTGAACAATAATGTTTTTGTGAAATCAAGTCTATCATGCGTATCCATAAAAATTTATTTTATTATTAAATATTAAATTAATTTTAAATTAATTTTATTCTTATGATTTTTTGAATTGTAAATTTTCCATTATAACAATTAATTTAAATATAAACAAACATGGTTATTTCTAACCATAAAAAACAGGCTTACTAAGGAAGGTTTCTGGGATTATACCAATTTTATAACCGATTGAATTACCTCAATTATAGAAATATATATAAACCATTACTTTAATTTTATGTATTTTATTAAACCAATTTAAAAATACCATTTACCATTATAAATATAATGTACATGGTTCGAGATTATGAACTGAATGATCCTAAAACAACCAAGGTCAACTATACCAAATTTATAAATGAAATAAATTATAATAAGGGATCATAGTATGGTAATAAACATAAAATATGTTCTGAATCAAGTACATAATTAATATATTTTTATTATTAGTGAATGAAGTGGATTTACGAAGAAAGTTGGAACTCGAAGTAAGTGGTTTTTTAATTCAAATTTCTTTCGATGGTATATATCACTACTTTATTGACTATGTTATGTCATGCTTATGTATCAAATGACCTATTACTATTTTATTTTGTATTTACACATTTCTAATTTGGATTAATGTTTATTACATATAATAAATTCATTAACTAATTATCACTTGAATGTTGTAATCTTTGAAAGGGTTTCCCATCTAAAATTTCATTCATTAAGAAATTTTTTGAATTATAAACTTATTTCCAATATATGGTGTATATAATTCCACATTTAAAATTTACATCATGGTCCACTTTTTATTAAACCTAACTAGAGTTCCATTTCATGATATATCAGGAAAGAGGTTTTGTTCCAAGCATTATAATATATGTGAGGGTTCTTCATTTCAATTTCAATTCTTTAAGATATGATTCATAATTCATAGCTTGTTTCCTTTAATATATTGTACTTACTAACCCATGAATATATTTTTACAAAATATTTTATTTAATTCATGGAATTCATTTAACCATGTAATTTTATAACTTTTTATTTCCTTTTATTCAAATATTACCGAAGTCGTAAGCATTTTTTATACAATATCATTTTTATTCAGAATTGTTTACAAATAATCTTTAATTGAAGAAAAATATAAGAAATTTATCTTTTTAAACTCTATATATTTTCTTGTCCTCCGGTTATCTAGGTATTTTAAATGTCTTTCTTTCATTTTACACTCTTTGTTGCTTACAATGACTAAGAAAATTTTTTAAAGAAAAACAAAACTTATATCACATTTTGGTTAGGAATATTTCTCCTCTATATTTATGGTTTATAAAAATTATTCAATAATGATTTTACTATTCTACAATTATTGTTAAAATACATTTTCAACAATTTTTTTATTTATTTACAAAGGTATAAATTGAATCTTTTTGTCATTTTTTCAACAAGTTACTTTTGACTTTTTACCAAAAGTGTGAATGGAATTTTATTTTAATTCTTACCAAATGAACAAATTTTACCACCATCATAACAAATATTTATTTATATATTTATTTATATGTTTCCATTTTTATTTTCAAAGAAACCCATTTTATCAATATTATATAAATTTTTACTTTTACAGTGTTTTCAAAAGAAAATGATATTTCTTTTATTCTCAAAGTGACTTTCTAATGTCTTTGTAAAAGGTATTTTTTCTTCTATGTCAACATCCTTTAAGGATAGTAATATTTTATTAGGGATTTTATATAATTATATCATCGATCTTATTTATCTACATGGCTTATCATTATGTTATTCTAGTTAATTACTAGGGAAAATAGAAACATTTTGTAAGCTAGTTTTTCAATATGAATGGTTTTGTTGATTATGTATTGTGTTTTTATTAATTTATTTAAAATGAAGAATGAATTGGACTTATTAAGTGGCAGGATAGTCCTTTTATATCCCCTCATTATATCAATTTGTTTCATTATACAAACTATCTTGGTTATTTGTCATATTCTCTACCTATTTATGTATCATGTCATGGCACAAGGCCTTAAAAAATATTATGATGTCCAACATTATACATTATATCATTATGAAACCAGTTATTTCTATCCATTTGATTATTTAATTATCTATTCCATTCATTGATACATTACCGATTCATTATTTGTTTTATAAGGTATATTTTTTTATTTTATATCTCTTCCATATTTTTTAGGTCTTAAGTATTCATGATAGATTTCATTGTATGTTTTCCCTTATTAAGCGATTGAGTTCACCCTTTCTTATGTTTCAATTCCATATGTTATAAAGAAGAATAATATGAATGATATTTCTAAAAGAGTTTTATGTGTGGAGAATTTTGTGATAGATGTTTAAGACTTATTATGGAATAGTAAAATATTTTTATAGGGGAAAAATGTCTACTTGATGATAAATATATGGGTCTTATTAAATAATGATTTTCCAACTTCTATAATTCTCTAAAACAAAAAATTTCTTGAGTATGTAAGTGAATCAATCATTTCCTTAATGTTTTAATTATTTAAGGATACAATTGGGTCACTTGAGTTGGTATCAAAACCAATATGAAAAGATTATGTTTTTAGAACTATATTTGGGTGTACTGGTCTAGGCTTCTACATTTGGTATTAGTGAAGTGTTTATATGAATTTATGGGCAATAAATATATCAAATGAGGATAATTTCATAGTTTTAGGTGCAATAATAGGTTAATAAGTCTAAGGTTGATCATAAGTTTAATTTCATAGATACACTTTTGAGGTTTTTTATGATGGGTGTTTGGGACAAATAAGGATATTTTGGGAGACATTTATTGGGTTTTACGAAGAATACATTATTGAGGTATATATATAACCATTATTTTTAACATTGACTTGATACAAAGTTTATTTGGAAAGAATTTTATAATATAGGGAATAAACCCTATAAGGTAAAGAGAATAATTAGGATTAATTTGATCTTTGATATTTAGGTCAATATGGAAAATGGGTAATTATATATTCTTAAACATTATAGAAATTAAGATAAATCATAAAGTATGGGTTATTATGGTCTTTTATATCAAATTGGTTGATATTATTTGAATAATAATGCCTAATTTAACTATAATAAGAATATATGATATTGTGCTGGTTATTTTTCATAGTGAGTTGGGTTATTTTTGGAAAAAATTAGTATATTTTTGTGAATATTTTTCTAGGGAATATAAAAGTTTGGTATGTTGCTTTGTGAGTGATTAATAATGTTTAAAGATAAATTTAAATTTTATTATAGAATAATATGTGATCAAATCATTATTATTTTTGGGTTTAGAATATGATCTGAAATATTTTGAAAAAAAAATGGATATAGTTAATTGTGAAATGATTTAAGTGGAACTTTGGGGGTTATTAAAGATTGATGTATTGCTTATTCACATGAATGTTTATTCATATTGAGTGTTACCATAAAATAATAAAACCATTTTTTGTTTTAGTAACTTTCTAGAGATGATAGGAATAACGTTTCATCCCTTTTTTAGATCTTATAATCTATTAAAAATTAATTTTTGGATTTCAGGAATGAAAATTTAATAATGATATTTTTCATTTAGAATACAAGACAAGGTAGACATGGAATATTATTAAAAAACAACCAGAGTACATAATTACGCATAGGGAATTAAAATAATTCGAGTTAATTTGTTTTCTTAGTCTAAATCATTATGGTAAAAAAACTCTGCAACTCAAATAAGAGGAAGATAAATCTGTTGAGACTTATGTGGAAAATAGTGCTCAAAAATTAATGTTTTTTAAATATATTCACAAGCATGAGTATTATAATATAACACACATGGATTATAAATATTTAAAATATACTAAGTTTCTTAGTAGTAACTGGTAAATTCATTATCATTATAAAATCAACATCTAAGATTATTCCAAGGTTAATATAGATTCATTTTTTGGGATAAGAAATTCAAATTGTGAATATGAAATTTTTTCAAAAGGGTGGGAATGTGACACCCTAATATTTATACATGTAATTATTATTTAAATGAATAATATATTTGGTATCATGTAATGTATACAACATCGAGATTAAATTAATCGTGATATACTATAGAAATACTATTATTTAATTATGATCATTATAAAATAACTGTTGGTCTGGAGGGTATGAATTGAAGTAAACACATTATGGCATATATGTCGAAAATGATTCCTTATAAAAAATTATTGATTAGTTCCTATGAATTAATTACTCAGTTTTTAATAATAATAATTAAATTGAATAAAGATAAAAACCATTAAAATTATAAAAGGGTTATTTTTCTGTAAAAGTGTGTTTTTCTTATATTTTTTATATTAATTTAAAATTTAAATCTATGAATTTTAAAAATTATATTTTATAAAATGGTCATTATTTTATAAATCATAATATTAAATATAGCTTATGGTGAATTTTTGAGATTTTTTGGAAAAAGTCATTTTTTTTAATAATGGAAAATCTCAATTTTTATAAACACTGTCATTTCATTTAATTTATTTACAAATAACCATTATATTTTTAATTTTTTAAAGTAAAATTATCCCCCTTTTATTAAAAAAAATCCAATTAATTCAATAGGAATCAATATTGTACATGATTTTTGTATAAAAACATTTTTATACTTAAAATGTGGATTTTAAGAAAACTATTTTTTATTGCGTTTCACACTAATATTAATATTAATCATGAAAAATTATATAAATTAATTATTGTAAAATTTAATAAATATTTGGTATCAACATGTTCAAACTATGAAATAAGATCAACTTCATTTTTAGTTATTATGAATAGAAACCATGACAAAAGTTCAAAAGAGGGTTAAAACTATGGGATGAAGTCTCAAAATCATTCCAAAATAATCCTTTCATTCATTGAATGATTTTATTTCAACTGGAATAATCCTATATTTGAAAATATATCATTTTCATGCAACTTCCCCCTATTTATAACCATTATGTTTTTATAATTAAAGAATAAGTACAAAATGTCACTCTCTTTATTTTAATATTTTTAATATGTTTTCATTAGAATAAAAATATGTTAGGAATGGTTATAAATGGTTATTTTTAATATTAATAAATTATTTTTATGATGTTAATTTATTTTTAATTTTTATTTATGGTATAATAAACTAGAACACTTGTGCATCACTTATACAACGTTTTTGCATAAACATGAAAAATCAAAGTAAAAAAGTTTTAAAAATGAAAAAAGTGATATTTTTATGATAATTTAGAGTATTTATTGTTTTTTATAGATCAAAATTATAGTTGATTGATTTTTTAAATATTAAAATTTAAAATCAATTGTTATATTGTTATCTTTAAAGTTAAATTATATGAATAGTTCCAAAAAAGACTTTTAGGGTATTTAATGTTAAATAATACTTTATAAATGTATTAAAAATCACAAAAAAAACCTAAAATTATTCAATTTGATAGTAAAATGGTTTATAAAAACACATATTTTCCAATTTTTAACCAATTTAAATTTTTAATATTTATTTTTTACCCATGAATACTATATATTTACAAAAATTCCACTGATTCTTTCCTATAAAAAGGGACTCAATCTAACCCTTTCAAAGACACATATGAGTTTGGTTTTCTCTTAAACAAATATGCCCAAATCCCTTTAAAAAAAATAAAATTACACTTCCCTAAGCCCGAAATTTATCAAATTTCACTTCTCTTAAGGCCTTAAGCTCAATCAAATGGTGGTTTTTTAAAGATCAAGGTAAGGGTTTCCAAGACACTTTCACATTTCTGAATTTTGATTCACTATATTCACACCATATTAAACCTTAACTTATGTTTCTTGATTGATTCCATTTAAATGTTATTGAAATATATTTTATCAATTAATTATGATGGATCACTGGTTAGCTCTCAATTAAATCTCCTCCATATGATGTTATTATGTCAAAATGTGAGTTTTTCAAAGATGGTCTTTTCATTTTAATTATCCTTTTACTTTTTCAATAATTAAAGTAAAAAATTATAATTTATACAAAATAATTTTTTTATTCATTAAATTTTTTATTTTAAAAAACTAAAATATCTAAAAAAATTCCATCTTTTTAACAATTTTGAAACACATCGCTCATTATCATGGTTTTTCACAACCTACAGGAATGATGATGTTTTAATGAATTTAATTCTCTCATGGGTATTCTTAAAAATTGATTTTATTATTTAATATAAAATTAATCTTCAATTTATATTATTATTATTATTATGTAATTTTTAATTATCCATTAAAACAATTAATGTAAAACTAAACAAATATTGTTATTTCTAACCATCAAAAACAAGCTTATTGAAGTAAGCTCACTAGATGGTACAAATTTGATGAGTTATTGAACTTCATAACATATATAATGATTTGGGACCTATTACACTAATATTATAAATTTTAATAAACCATTTTATTGAGACCAATCACCATTATAAATATATCATACAAGTCGGAATATTAAGAACCAAATGGTCCCAAAATGACCGATGTGAAATATATCAAATTAGTAAATGAAAAGACAGAATAATATAGGATAATTGTAAGAAAATAATCATGAAATATGTTCTTAAAAACCATATAATTAATATAATTTTATTTTTCAAGAAGGGAGTGGATGTAAGATGTAATTAATAACTCAAGGTAAGGGGTTTCTTAACTCGATTTACTTTCATTAGGTTAAATCACTTCTTCATTGTCTATGTTATATCAAGATTATGTGTCAAATTATATCTAATTATTTTATGTTTTATTTAAAAATATTTGATGTGTATTTATATTTTATATACATAATTACTTCACTGATTAATTATCATTTTAATGTTATGATCTTTTTAAGGGTATCACATCTCAAAGTTCCTCCTTTGATACATGTTTTGAATTATGCATGTATTTCCATTACATGGTATATTTTCTCTCTATTTTAAATATTATATCATCATCTAGTTTTTAATAATGTAAACTAAAGTTCAATGTCATGTTATCAATTTAAATAGGTTCGATTCAAGTATTTTAATATCTTTGGGGGTTCTTGGTCTATATTTCAATACCTTGAGACATGTTTCATAATTTTCACCATGATTTATTCTATATGGTGTACTTACTACCCCCAAGAATATATTTTGACAAAATATTTAATGTAATTCATGGAATTTATAGAATTGTATCAATAAATATCTAACCTTAAACATCACATAATCTTGAGTTTTAACTCAATAATTCATTCTCTCACATTTGAGTATTTTTCATGTTTATATTTTTAGGTAATTAGATCATAAATCTTACATAAAACGCCATATATTTAAAATAGGACACTTCAACATAGTAACAATTTCTTCCATAATATAAAACATTTAAAAATAAACATGTTTTATTTTCAAGAAAAATCTTTATAACTTTCAACTTGAATTTTTCTTTGTTTGTACCCATTCTTAGAACCTATGAAAAACATTTTAAAAAAATGGGATGATCATAAAAAACTCAATAAAGAACATAAAAAAGAATAAATATTTTAGTCTAAGGAAAAACATGAAATCCCATGAAATATTTACCTCCATCTTAGTGTTTTTTGATCTAATTAAATAAATATTTATCACATTATAACACACACTTTTAGCCTAATAAAATCATTAAAACCCATAATATGCATATAAAAATCCTTTTTAGAAGCTTATCACATCACATTTAATAACCCATTTTAAAACCATGTTATAAATAACTGGAGAATAATTAAATATATAAAAGAAACTCTTTGGTAACTCTTTACTTCTTGCCTTGAAGCACAAGGTATGCTACCCAATGCATTAGAGCACTATTTGGATACATCCAAAGCTATAACAGGCTCACCCGGTGCAATCTGGGTGAACTCAGCATATAAGTTGTATTGAGATCACTGGTGAGATATTAATGGGATTAACCCTTCGTATAAGTTGTATAAGACTCATTAATTTCACATATAATTCTCAATTACCATATAAAACAATTTATTCTTTCAAGTTTTCACCATAAATATTTTGAAAAACCTTTTAAAATCCCTTTTTAAAACAATTTTAGATATCAAGGTTCCCTTTACTTTTTAAAAATCACTTTTAAAATATAAAAATTTCATACATAATAAAGAAATAATATTCAATTAAAATAACCATGGAAACAGATAAATGAAAATTCAAATCATTCAGGTTTCATGAAGTAATGAAAATCTACTTATTTTTTATGAGTAAAAAATATTCCTTTTTGAATTTTGTAAAAATTTAAAGAGGAACTTTTAAATATGATTTTTTTAAAAGAAAGACTCTTACCTCGAGTTTGATTCCTCATGTATGAACTTTATCTTCCTAAATAATAATGTTATGTTAAATTTATAATTTTTTGAGAAAAAATTTCCGGTTCATTATTCCCTTTATATCACTTATTACCATGTTATATACAATTACTTATCATTTAAGTTCACATTGAATGTTTTGATGTTATTCGATAGTTAAGACCAAAATGAATTTGGTATTATGGTAAAAGAGTTAATTATTCCATTATATCTAGAATAATATTCATGAAATAATTATCATTTTTATAAATCAATTATACTTTTAAATTCAACCATTACTTATTATATTGAAAAATGAATGATGTTACAATTAGGGAGATGGTAGGTCAAACGTATGCATGATTAAAGTTTCCATTATTCAGAAATAATTATGGAAAGAAGATTAGTATTATTTTATCTTTAAAAAATAATAATAATATCATATATATCATATTAATTCTTTAAATATTCTTATATATACCATTCATGTGATGTGGTGATGAAAAAAGAATCACATCGCATCGTGGAGGTGGTAGTCCCCACATGCGCACAAACGGCGTTATCATTTTTCTAAGCATGGAAAGGTAAGAGTGTAAGTGATATATTTTCCTCTAATAATGATATATATTTCATTAATATCATATATAAACATTAATTTCATCATTATAACTATTATTTAGAGACGATGAGGGAAAACAAATTACATCGATTCGTGAGGCGGTAGTTCATCGTACACATGAATGATGAATAATTTTCCCATTTTATGGAATAGAAGATAGATATTGGTCATAAAAAAATATAATTATATTTATTATACATTATTTATTATTTTATCATGGTTTAATGTGATTTTAAGTAAGTGTAAGAAGAAAAAAAATTAAGACATGTAGTTAATAACAATACCTCTTACTTGGAAAACCACATTTTCTTAATACCTCAAGCCCTGTAGGTTTGGTATTATGTTTAAAATAAAACCAATATAATGAGGGGAGTGATTATATTAATTTATTTGGGTATGGATTTTCTGAACAAAAATATTTAAGATCTGTGAATAAATGATAAGAAGAGGTGTCCTTTTATAAGATAGGGGATGGGCACTATATCCATTTCTCAAAATATTAAATTAATCTAAGTTAATTATTAATTAAAAATGGATCAAAATTGATTTATTTAAAGTATATTATTATTATGGGTCGAAATAGCTTCATTAAAAAAATAATTTTTAACTATATTTATACCCTTATCTTTTATGTTTTAACCCTTATTTAACATCCTTTACTCTTACCATGACAATATGGATTTTACTATTTGAGGGTTAATATAGTAAATAAAAAATAAAAAAAGACCCATAAATAGAAAAGGGTTGATATTTTAAACCTTATACTAATAAATTTGATGAATTTAATATTTTTACGACTTTTCTATCATTTAATTAATAATTATTTACTATAAAATATCCATAATGTTAATTTTTTAAACTATCAATCACTTTGAGTTTAATAATATCGATATTATACTTATAATTTAAAATAATTATTTTAATACATTCCTAACATTACAAGGTTATAAATAATATTCATTTATCACATTATATATCACAAATTATAATTTTTTTAATATTTTTAATATCATTTATTTGATTTTTCTATCAATTGAATAATTACTCCATCAGCGTTGTGAATGAATTTAAGGTAATTTTTTCTTCAATAAAAATTAAAAATAAATTAAAATAATTAATATAAATATTTTACCTTTCAAAATATAATTTATAGTTGAACATATCCTCTCGATAAAACCATATTAAAAATATTACACTTATTTAAAACAAGAGTGAGACATATTTGACATTTCTTTAAATATAATACTATAAAGTTAATAATATTATCCAAGTGGCCCCAAAAGGTCATATATTATACCCTAGGATTAATAAATCAAACATATAATTATCCAATAAAATGTAATAAAGTGTTGTGTTAATTTTATAATCCTTATCATTTTATTTTTAACAAGATTTACCCTTTACTGTGGTAACCAAATTTACTAAAGTTACTATTCATATTGACCAAAAATAAAAGGGGGATATTTACTAAATTTTTTCACACTGATTTAAAATATTAGATCCAATTTTTTAAATTCAAAAAAAATATTTTCATAATTTCATTCAAAATTAAACTAACAAAACCCAGCGAAAATAATTTTTCAGAAAAAATATTCTTTTAAATATGAAATTTTTTTATGATAAATTCAAGTATAAAATACATTTAAAAAACATAATTGGTCTACTTTAAATCATAATAAACTAATGAAAATTTAAAGTAATTAGAAACATAATTTATCTAATAAATAAAATAATTCTTTCAATAAAAACAATAATTTTTCACAATTCATTGAAAAATGAATATTTTCAGAAAATTATAAAAAAAATAATTCTAGGATTATTTTAAAATGGTGAATTAAAAAATTTAATTAATTTTTCCAAATTAAAATTCAGTAATTAAAAAAAATTAGATAAAATCTTATAACAAATGAGTTTAATAAATCCATGTCCCTTTTTAAGAATTACTTAATATATTTATAATGAATTTAACTATTTAATTAACTAATACTAATAAATATGAAAAATATTTATTCTATCAGTACATGGGTTGTTATATCATCTTTTTATAACTTTTTATATCTTTTATTCAAAACATAACAAAGTTGAAAGGGTTTATTCTATAATCTTATTTTTTTATTCAGGATTATTTATGTTTAAGCTTCAATTGAAGGGAATTATAATATATTTCTCTTTTCAAAGTCTATCTATTTTATTATAATTTTAATATCAATTAATTTTACATGTTTCTGATTAATTTTCCACTCTTTGTTACTCAAAACTACGAAAAAAATATTTTAGTTGAAAACCAACCTTTTTTCTCCATTTGGTCGGGAATCTTTCACCTCTATATCCATGTTCTCTAAAATGTTTTAAAAAATGTTTTTAATATTCCATAAATATTTTTTAAATTCATTTTAAAATATATTTGACATTATTTACAAAGTTTAAAAAGGAATATTGTTTTATATTCTCGAAATGAGGTAATTTTTACTTTTTACCAAAAGTGTGAAAGGAATCTTTATTTTAATGTTTATTAAATAAACAAATTTTCTCTCCATCATAAATAATATTTTATTTGAGGTTTCCTTGAAAACATTCTATGTTAATTTTCAAAAAAAGTACTTATCTCAAAATTCTAGATTTTTTAACTATTAAAATGTTATAAACAGAATAGTATATTTCTTTTGTTCTCATGGTGACTTTTTAATGTCTTCATAAAAGGGGTATTTTAACTATGTTAGTACTATTTATGGATTGTTGTGTTTCAATGGGGATTTTATCTACTAATATCATCCACGAAATTTCTCTAGATATATTATAATCATATTATTCTAGGTATTGACAATGGAAAATATTAAAATTTCATATGTTTTTTTTCAATACAGATGTTTATGTTCATTATGTATTATGTTATTATTCTTGTGTTTCATATACTGAATGAATTAGAGTTAGTAAGTGTTATGTGGGGATCTTAATAGACCCTTGATACATTGGTCGGTCTCATGATACAAACTGTCTTTGGTATTTAGTATATTCCTTACCTATTTACATATTTTATCTTGGAATAAGACCTTGGTGAAAAGATTATGATTTCTGAATTATAAATTCTATCATTATAAAACCAGTTATTATCATCCTTGTAATTATTTATATTTCTATGTTATTCATGGATACGTTCTCCATTTAGGATATTTTTTATAAGGGATATTTTATTATTAGTTATCTCTCCCATATTGTTTATTCCTTATGTATTCATGATAGCTTATGTTCTATTCTTTCCCTTACTAGAGGTTTGAGCTAACAATTTCTTATGTTTCCATTCCCCAGTTTATGAATAAGATGAATATGAATGATACTTCAAGATGAATATTTTGTTCAATTTTGTGAATGATTTTGAAGACTAATTATAGCATAATAAAATATGGATGTAATGTAAAAAATGTCAACTAATGAGAAAGATACAGGTTTTTTAATTAATTTTTTCTAATTTTCTAAATATTTAAACCTAAAAAGATCTTATATATGTATTTGAATCAATAATTTCCTTAATATTGTAATTATGGAAACTAAAAATTGGGTCACTTGAGTTGGTATCAAAACCAGTATGTAAATATAGTGTTTTTAGCACTAGATCTGGGTATATATGTTAAGGTTATAACAACTACCATCATTGAATCATAAAATTTCCAAATAAATCATACCTTATTATTCATGGAATTTTGATTCCTCTATGATGTACAATATGAATTGATAAGGTATATTATATGATATGTTTTTATCATATTAGATTATATGCCCAAAACCAAGAAATATAACATACCCACAATTTATATATATTATACCATATGACATGTTTTTATTGTACCCAATGATATAGTCCAAAATACATCACATGTTTAAAGGCTTAAGGGCCTATCTCCTTCAATCTCTCACTTTCACTGAAGCCTCATATACCTTATTCCATTTCACCTTATTTTGTATCATATACAATAACTTATAAAGCCATATCCAAAACTCTTTTTAATATCTTCCTAAACACATTTATAAATTTATCATTAACTTCATAATGTATTAGATGATATGTAATACCTTGTGAATACACATTAAAAACTCTTTAAGATAAACTCTAAAAAAAATATGATCATATCTAGGAGTCAAAACCAATACTTATTCAATCAACTATAAAGTGTGACCTCATAGGTCTTTTTAGCATTGAAAAAAATATATGTATCACCAGATCAATAAATTTAATCAATGATCATCCTATAGCATAGAATATGTAATACTCAAGTTAAAAATGGATCTAGTCTTATATCTATCAAACTTGTGTATTTGTATACTTGTGTCCACTAGCACTATAATATGAAATCATGAATTATTATATGATACCATTTTCTAATACATTGAGTGTCCATGGTATATGAAGTGTGTAAATTCCAAATAGCGAACTCATGCATTCTCGAATCTCTAAGTATAGACCGACCAATTAGATAAATAAATCCCATTTCATTAACCTATATGGATGATTACATCACATGTCTCTCACCCAAATATATAAACATATCTTATGTAATATCTAGGTGTGGTTAAAAAATTCCTTAATATATCTTAATCAATGGACAAGATGTCATACTCATCATACATGAGGATAAATCTCATCTTAGTTGATCTCCAATTGACGACATGATCAACAACATTCCCAAACAACCCTGATTATCTAATACTAAAGTTTTTTATAAGAAATTTATAAAAGTATGAAGGTTCTCATTCTACATATCTCACTAACCTCAAGTAGTGAAAACTCAAAATATGATTCAAGCACACCTAGTATACCAAATACATAGTGTATGTCACTCTATGTGGTATTCCTCATTGGCCATCTAGTGTATAAAACCAATGTTATACCTCATGAAATATATCATATCTTGATATAGGAATATTACTTAATATAACCATAAAATTTTATCATAATATATAATAATACATGAAAAACATCAGTTAGTTGTAACTCAAAGTCATACTTTGAGAGGTCATGTATCATTTCACTTCATTAAATGTATATAATTATAAACATTTATGCATCCCCCATGAAAGAATAATAAAGTGGAGACTTCATTTTGTATAACATGATAAATTCAATATTTTTAAACACCATTAATAATAATCAAAAAAATAATACCTAAGCACTGATTTCACATATCATATATGATAAACTGCTAGATCATCCTTATGTTTGAAGCGTGTTCAGGGGGTTTTTTAACTCATTACATCTACATGAAATTCTTATCACATCTCTATGAGAACACCTAATAAAATCATCCCACCAAACTTTTAAGTGAGTAACATCTATGAAGAAAGATAATTTGAATAATGGAGATATTTAAGAATCGTATTCCAAATGTTTAACTCATTGAACATATTCAAGATCCTTAACTATATAATATCAAATGTTAAAATTTCAACTTATATTATTTTTATGAAACTCTTTCTAAGTACATCATCATCACTATTTTAACCCATTTATCACTTTGTTATAGAAACAAAATATAACCCTTTATATTTCTCTATACCTTTATACCCTTAAATATTTTTGGATATTAAGTGAATTTCACTTTAAATTTTGTTTGGAATAATCATTTATCTGTTAACTTTGAACTTATCTAAGTTCAAACATACTCCCCTTAGGCTCTTAGACGCTATATTATTCTATAAATATCATGCTAAGATACACTAACCCATTTTTTCAATAAATTAACCATATTTCCTTTTAGTAGGAATATTTAAAAAATAAACAATTGAATTCATATCCTTTATAGAATTCTAGGTGTTAGGGGAAGTTTCTTCAAAATCATATTATTATTTTAAAATATGTCACTAATGGGTGGTGGGATCATAGCCCTTATATTTTAATAAATATTTTTACAAACTCCTTGATAGTGGATAAAATATTTTTATCCTTATGTCCTTTTTAAAACATATTATATAATTTGATGAATTATAAACCATGTGTATAGAATCTGTTGTTATTTATTATTCATAAGGACAATTTTTTGATAGAAAAATTATCTTATCACATAAGATAAATGAGATAGTTATACACATCCTTTACTTAGATCCATTTTATTTTTATTTATTATTTTGTATTCAACTTTTGAGGTAGTAACTATTTTCTTCATTACTTGGAAATAAATTATAAGGTATATCAACTCCCTTAACTTTTAACTCGTGTATGTTTATATCTTTTTAAAATTATATATTATGTATTATATACCCTTCCAAACTAAAGATTTTATTTCAATAAAATTGATACCTAACATGTAAATTCCAAGCTATTTCATACACTCTGTTAGGTATTTCTAAAAATTCCATCATATGGAATCATTACTTCTTCTTATTAATAAAACCTTTCAACATTGACGATCCTGATTGACTACTAGAAAAAATATTGTTAAAATTTCTTACAAATTGTTCTTTTTTTAGTTTAAACTTTTACCCACTAGTATCGTCAATAAAAAACCATAACCTTGATATCGTGTTTCATAACACATATTTTCACAACTCTTTGAGAAAATAGGGTAAACATTTATTCAACATTTTCATATATGTAGAACATTTCCATAAATGACAATATAATGAATTCCTAAACCAGAAAATCTATGATGGGAAATATTTAATATATCCAAGTCATTAACATACTCAAAAATGTTGAGTATATGAGTAAGGACTAAAATTTATTAATTCTCCATGAAATAAATGATTTTTAAACCTCAATTGAATCATTATATTAATATCACAAGCATTTATATTGGCTTATTGAACAACTTTAACTCTTGGTTACACTAGAATAGGTTACTCTATCACATAGTTTTTTCTCCTTAAGTAATTTTCTTAATTTAACTGTCTTAGGAGTTTCTTACATTCAGCTTCTCAATTATCTAGGGTTGATCTAAAAGTTATGTTTGATGATGATGATGGAATTTATCCAAAACATGATATTTTATCATATAAGTATCATGTTTTACATTCGTTTAATAATGAATTATATTAAACGCACTCCCACTAAAAAGATGAATCATTTAAAACTCATCATATCCATTAGTGATTGAAGAACCATGTTTCACTAATAAATGGATCTTTTATAGAATTCATCTCACAACATAATTATTTGGGTATAACATCATCCCAATCACATAATATATAACTCTTGGATAGTTGAATAGGTAAATCATTACCCAAATATCATAATTTTTATTCAATCAACTTTATTTATATAGTAATTTAACCATTTGGGTTTCCCTATAAATTATAACCAAAAGAATACACCAAGAATATGGAACCTAACTTTTATGTTCACCTGATTACTTACTTGTCTTATATAAGGTAATATATGGGCAACCATCTCCAGTATGAGCTACAAAGTTGGATGATGGAGGTATTTACAAGTGGTTATTTGGAAGTAATCTAACACTTTGTACTTTGATATGGATTTAATCTCACCGTATTATCTCATGTTATTACATTAATATGTAGGAAATATTTTAATGATTTAGTTTGGAAACATATTATTTCCACCAAATCAATATATTCAAAACATATTGACATGTGACTCTTTATGCAACTCATAGTTGGGGTTACTATCCCAAATTGAAAGACAATAAAATTCACACATATTCAAATTCATCCTATTCATAAGGTATATGAAATACTTTCATCTAAACTTTTAGAATTATATGAAATTAATATTCCCCACATGATAACAATTATATCCACATATAGTTAACCCTCACTTTTTTAAACAAGGCATATGTACCTAGTCTAGGGAATTTTACGATGTAAATTTCCTCTACCTAGGGATAATTTACTTATAGGATATCTCAATTCCATTATAAATCTAACACCAGATATAAATAAACTACAACTAGCTACTTAATTCAAGCTTAAAACTCAAAACAAATCAAATTCAAGGGGATGAAAACTAAATAAATTATCACACCTAGCATATAAACCCATAAATGCATGTATGATATTCTCTAAAAGAAGTTTAACACTTTAAGAATACAATAAAATTCATAATATAACAACTATATCCTTGAATAAATTAGAGAATAAATTTTAAACAAAGGAACAATTTATATATTTAAACATGAGGTATCATTTATAAAAAAATCAAAAATAAAATATTATTATAAACACTTTATAATTTATATATTCGTTATTAATATACAATAACCTTGAATATAAACACTTTATATTCATTTCCAAGTAAAAAATATTTTGTATTATTAATTATAAGGAATTTTCTTTTAAATATATGATATTAAATGAAATATAAATATTTTATATTTAAATTTCTATAATATAAACTATTTACATGATCTAAACAGAACATACTTAATATTATTTAATCCTTCATCAAATTAGTCATAAAAATGCCTTTTGAGGTGGTCTAAATAATATTCTAAACGAGGCCATTTTAATTTGAATGATTCAAATTAAATATTATGAAGAATTCATAATTTGAAATATAAACGCTTTATATTTTTCTTTATTTTTTTTATATATAAACCTTATATAAATTAAACTAATAACTTATTTATAAACATTTTAGATTTCAATTATAAGTTATGTCATATAACTCAAAATGTATTTTAATTTTAATTTTTTTTTTTTAAAGGGAATTCCCTTGTGTGGCCTTTTCAAAACCTCCACACAAGGAAACCCCCCTCCCCACAAAGAGGTCACTCCGGAAAGAGCCCCAGCCGGGAAGGAGTCATTGCTAGCCGAGATTGAAGAGAGTCCCGGAGGGTGACAACCCAGGCGGTGATGGTTCGTCAAGCAATCTGTCAGCACGGGTGGGTTGCGCCTCATTTTGCCCACCCAGTCAGAAACCGGGTGACCCGGAAAGGCGAGTGGATCCCAGGGGAGAGGTTCGCCCCGAAAGCGGACTCCCAGGATTCGAACCCTGAACCTCCCAAAGAACGGAGTTGCTGTACCCCTCTCTTTCACCACTACGCCACTGCCGAAGCGGCAAACATGTTGTTGGGTAACGAGGTATTGGGATGGCATGCCCACCTACATGCCGCACGTCCCCAGCGAGACCCAAGGTGGCCAACCCTTGGGCTTAGGCCAGTTCCCAACAGGGTAGAGGGGCCCACGAGTGGTATTCTAGCATATAGTGTGCGTTTCCTTGCGAGGATGAGTCACAAAAAACATTTTAAGTTATATAATTCAATTGAAAATTGAATTTCATGAAAAACAAATTTCTCTTATGATCCTATTAACTGATTTAGGTTGAATCCTAGAATATGATTGATAGGATGAGTCACATAAACTATTTAAGTGTAATTTGTCAAATTTTATATATCCTGTCACCACTTAGAATTAGTGGGAAACATATGGATTTTAAACTTTTATGGAAAAGGATAAAACCCTTATGTATGGGGTAACCCATATGTAAGTGTGACTTGCGCAAAAGATAGCCATTACCAATCAGGTAACCCATACATAAGGGTAAATCATGAAAAGGAATACACTTAAATATGATTCAGTAATATCAAATAATATATATTTTATTATTATTCAGAAAATAAACTTCATGGTTTTTGGGTTGTTGTGCTTATTGACAAAGATGATCAAAAAAAGTTCCCGTATGTCTATTGATAAGGTGGGTGAAAAACGTTGTTCTAGAAGAACTTGTTTTTGTTCACTATTTATAAATAAAATTGTAAAAGGATGGTTTTACAAAAATTAAGTATGCAAGAACACATAGGTAGTTCATGATGGCCAGGTTATTATAGAAATTACATGACCGTGAAGGTGTTATGCAGTAACAATTCATCCCATAGGAAGTTCATGAACATATATTAAAATCTTGGTGAAGGATTTTTGGAAAAGGTAAAGAATTATCATAAGATTTTTTTTATAACCACAAAGGAAGATCATGTAGGTATATTCATTTGTGGTTTAGATGTAGTAATAAAATGAGGGTCGTAAAGGGATATAACTATGCAAAGGAAGCTCATAGAGGAAGGTAGAGCACTATAAAAAGGGAGAGTGTTATTCAACAAAAGGTAATAAAGGGATTTTGTGAAGGGAATAATAGTAATTTTTTTATTAGTTGGTTTTCCAGGGTTCTTTTTTAAAATAAGGGACCCCTATTCACTTCATTATTGGAATAAAAAACCAACTCATAATATCATCACTGGATAATTCTCACGAGATGAAAAGGAGTTCATGAAAAAATCATGAATAAAGATTCGCATAGCATTACCTTAAAGTGTAATGCACAAAGGAGGATAGTGTAGTGGTATAAAAATAGATTTTACATGGTGGTATTTCTAAGGGATATTGTGTTAATAAATTTCATACAGGACATAAAAACATGGAAATAACATGAAGTAATTTTTTGGTGCATAAGAAATCTATGAAATGTGAAGAATGTTCTTGGAGAGAGGTATGAATAAGTAGTATATGTAGGGAGTTCATGAATATAGAATATAGTAAATAATATCCAACGAAAATATTATTCAAAAAGGGAAGCTATTAAATATAAAATTTTGTGAAGGAATTATTATTAGAGTAAATTTTGGGTGGTAAAAATAATTTTATCTCACTAATGGAAAAAGAGCTTCATGTCACACCCCAAGTCAATGTGAACCAAATCATATCAGATAAAGATCATCAAAATATTTTTTTGGAGGAGAAATTAGTTACTTTCATAAGATATAGAGGTGTGTTCTCAAGTTATAATGGTTATAAACTCAGAGAGACAGTGAGCCTATTTGAAAAATTATAACGGGGGAGTGGTTTGGTGATTAAGGTTAACCAAGATAAACATGCCATCATTATACATCATTACCATAATTAAAATGTTTAAATTACATGATAAACTCAATATCCTAATAATCAATTGGTTTAGTATCTTTAGAGTCTATCTATAGAAGTAAGTTATTTTATAGTTCATGTGACCATTTCCCCATAATTTCATCATAGTAGGTCTTTTTTGTGAACATATTTGAAGTTAAACTCATCCCCATTCCCTAGGAAATTGAAACATAATAATGGGGTGATATCAAACACCCAGTAATGTTAAAATGAACATATCAATATGATTCACATGGTGAGATCAAAATTATATGATAAAACATAAGTGGTATAGTAATATTAAATTTAGAGAACATTTAATCATAAAAATGGTTCATATGGTATGATAGGAGAACATGTAATCCCATATAATCAAATATATAACATTGGGAATATCAATGAGTAGTATTGGATCATGATGTGTAGTTTAGCTATTTAAATTGGTCCTATGGATCAAATACTTTTTCTATCAATCCATAAAGCCTTTATAACATCAAATTGTAATGGATCATCGAGGCCCTAGGCCTTCGGGTTTTGTAAGGGTTACCTCTCCACTGAGATTAAAAGAGGGATTTCCTTCCTTAACAAAAATGTTTTGTTGAATCAAACCAAAAAAAAGATATAACAAGTCATAAATGTTGTCAAAACATGAGACATAAATCATGAGTCATGTAGCGCAAAATAATCAACTGTAAAAGGAGTGTGGTGCTAACTCAATCATAAAAACAAAATCATTGTGGACTATGTATTACCACCTATTTCTCATATTTGTTCAAGCATTACAATTTTTTTACCATAAAATATAATACAAGACAGCCGATTTACCATATCAAACCAGGAATCACAACTTCTTTCCCATTTTGGATTGATCATCACTACCTATTTCACCATTATCTCCTGAGATATAAAGATTTACCCAATGCCTTGGAGGGATATACTGGTCCCACCCTTCACATAAATATTAACTATACACATCTGTCCCACAAGAAAAAATAAAATCATCACATCATTAATAATAAAGAATAGGAAAGGGTTTCACATTACATTTAAAAAGGTATCACATAAACAACTACAAAAACTACGTAAATTGATACCAAATTCAATAACCCAAAAAATAACATTAAAAAATCATTTAGAGGGTGATTTACAAAATATAAAATCATAAAAAATAAATCCCTTTTGAGAAAAATATGAAAACTTAATCTAAATTATTAAAGAGAGTAATATTATTTATCTTTAAAAATTATGTATGAGAGTCACATGAATTGATACATATTTTTGTTTTAAAATAAGAAGTGGGAACTTTGTTAGTAAGTGAGAACATGGACTTTAAAGAAAGATCCATTTAAGAGAAATCAATAGTAAAATGGATGAAAATTATTCAAAATATATTATAATTTTAGGGAAAAGAAAATCATTCATGGTAGTGGATTTGAATTAGGAACTCATTTTCCTTAAAGAGATTAAATGTTTTATCATATTATGTAACATCTTGACCTAGGTTACGCATATCAGTGCCCCAATCCAGTTCATCATATAACCTTAAATGTCCCTCCCCATTGACTAGAGGCTATCGACTAGTGGTGAGGGATAATATGTAATGTTGGGAGGCTATACCCTCTTTATCAAAGTATCACAACAATCAGAAATAAATAAAAAATACCAAAATGATAATAAACAATAACTAGGAAAATACCATAATTAATAAAGTCCAATATCACATGATAATCCCAATACATAAAAAAATGGCTATAAACCAAAGTAGTAGAAATATCATTCCATAATGATTGTCAAGTTTCTAATTAAAACTGAAATAAAGACACACTAAAAACTCACAAGAAGATCCCAAAATCATATATGGTACCGTCATCCATGCTCTATCCTGAATTTCTACTCATCTATCTAACATAGGTCTCTTTCCATTGTCCTGTCTTGAAAACATGACGTTTATTTGGGTACCGATCAGGTATCCCGAGTAGGGTGTCACTAAAACTCAGTAAGCCAACACCAACAGCATCTAAAACAATATTATATTGATAATAGTGAATGAAGTTGTATAAATAATAAAGTTAAAATGATAAATTAAATAGTTTTCACATTAAATTATTCTTTAATAAATCACATAAGACCTCGGGTTCATGTTGACACTCAAACCAATCACTCCTTCTTCGGCTCAAGCTGGAGTCTGAACCTGCAACCAAAGGGATATCAAATTTCATTTTTTCATAGTCCTTCATTATTAATTTAATTATCAAATTCACATAAATACGTTAGGACCTAAAGAAATGGTCTAGAACCCCATGGTTATTAGGAAAGACAATCCATGTCCCACAACTCAGTGATCACATGCAATACATATATTTATCAGGGGAATAGAGTAGTATTCTGGAAACCCCTGGGTATTTGAAGAAGTGTCCCTAACCCATAGCTCATTTTTCACATCATTCACAAATTTCACATGTCCTATTTCCAAATTTATCAGCCATTTTCATAACTCATTATTTAACCAATTTCACAATCCCATTTATCAACCATATTCATAATCCGTTAAACAACAAATTTCATAATCACATTGGGAAAATAAATCAATTAATCCAATTGAAAATTCAACTTCCCATCATGGAAATTGAAATTACACAATTACATATACACAATTATAATCAAGACTATGGGAATTGGAAATTATACCAACTACCTCAAGATCATTGATGAACATTCACCAAAACTCAACCATTGATTTTATGTTCAATGGTCAATTAAAAATAAAGGAAGAGATCTAGAATCAAAAACTAGAAAAAATATCTAATGAAACAAGACCATCAAAACCTTGATCTAAACCATCGCCAATAGAGGAAAAATCATCCCTCTTCATCAGTAAAGAGAGACAGGATAGATAGGGAACCAAATGGGTAATATATTACTTTACAAATAGGAGTTGATCGTTCAATCGAATCTTCAATTTTCCAATAAAGGTATTTAAGGAACCTTAAAATCCTCTCTGAGGCCTTCAAAATTTTAAGAAATAGGTTCAGGCTGATTCGGGTTGATTAGGGTTAAAAATTAAGGTGATTGGAAATTTTTATAAAAAAATCAGGCCTTTAAATTCCGCACACATAGTTACCTATGTATAGGTGCGTGGTTTTCCAAATTTTATTTGTCACGAACCAACATGGTTTGACCCTGAACTGATCACCCGAGCTGGTCTGTGACATGAACCAGAGGTGTTCCTGATCCTATCGGGCTAGCGACAAGCACCAAGGCATCAATAGAGAACAATTGGGAACGATTTCAACCAGTAAAAATAAATAAAGAAGCGGAAAAGTAGAACAACTCAAAGTAAATAAATGAAACTAAAAAGAAAGATCAATCAACGATAACCAACTAACCTGACCATGACCAAAACTCCTCACGAATCCGAGAGTCGCTCACCAATCAGCAACCAAATCTCACCCACGGCGAGCGAGCTTGAGAAAAACCTGCAACAAAACTAAAAACAAGAAAACACTATAAGCATGAGTATTAAAACTTATTAGGCATGCCCAACAATATATTCCCAATACACTACCTTTAAATAAATAATTTACCAATTTTAGGTTTGAAGTAAATTATATAAAATATGGGTTTCCACACACACACTTTTATTTCTGAAATAAATAACAGCCCATTTCCCTTTTTAGTTAAAAAACTAGTTTAATGTTTGGAAGGAGAAGGTGAATTACATTATTGAAAACATCTTCGCGAACAATTTAGAAAATTCAAGTTTCAGTTATTAGCCAAAAGGAAAACCACACATAACACACAACACACACTAAGGGAAATGGAAAAAGTGGCATAGAGGGGCCAGCAACTGAACTAGACCTCTCAATCATCCGCCACATACAAATAAACACTAAATGGAACGTGCATCAAACCTAGCAGCTCCGGAACAATCCAGAACGTACTATACATCTGACTCATCCTGAAGGCATGCCCTACTCAATGATGTCATAACGCCCAAACACCCAGTGTTCCCCAACATGGCCTAACTGAGGTTCCAATCCAATAGCATTAATAATAGAGTACCTCTCTTCTATGGGACACTAGCCAGTGTGTAATCTAAACTAGTGCAACAATCGTTTTTAGAAGATTCACTTACTATGAAAAGTTCCCATGCCATCACATATAAAAAAGGAAAGGGGTGAGTCAACAAAGTCAATCAAGTAGCACAAACATCACACACAACTTGTGTAGTCAATGTACACCAAAGATCACCCCTGAGTCACCCCACATAGAGTTTTCCAAAATAATTTATTTTATTAAAGTGCCAAATGGGCCTTCACCAATTTTAAAGAAAATCCACATTTCTCAAGAGAATAAAAACACTTGTTCGTGCTTCAAAATAAATCATTTATCAATAAACTAGAACTACATTTGAAATTCTGTGAATTATGTTTAAAGTAAAAATGGCCATTCTTTCACTACTGGGTGTCTGTTCATCAAGAAAGTATTTCAAGCGTTGTGTATAAAATAAACGGATCTTTTTACACCAAATATTCATTTAAAAATTAATTATCTTATATTATTTCCCATTTATTAAAATTAATAAAATATCAATCAATTAATAAATTCTAAATTTAAAGGCGAGTGCAGTGGGGGACCTACCTCAACTTTCAGTCCAAGCACGATGACACGACACGGCACGAGAGGGCGTGCAAACACACGCAAGCTGACGATCGTAGGACCGTGGAAAAAAACTTTCTAATGCTCTGCAACCAAAAATATAACTAAAATACATATATGAAAATTTAAAATAAATCAAACAAAATACAAGTTAATCCTCACCTAAGCCTCAGTTTAGGTGAAACAGCGCGAAGGAGGCAAGTGCCAGCGCGGGGGTGCGGTCGATCAAAGGGATCGTGCGAAAGAGGAAACGACCAGCGAGGATGCCAGTGAAGAGCGTGGCCCAACTGGGAGGGTGCGCGATGGTTGGACTAGAGGTACGTTGGCTGGAAGCATTCACGTTGCACTGGTGAGGCCGGATGGAAGAGGCGTGGAAAATCAAAAGACGCGCGACTGGAGGGCGTGCGGCTGGAAAGAGATATGGAACATGTGTGGCACCTGAAAGGAGGTCCGAGAGAAGGGGTTTGCAACCGGTATAGGAAAGGGGGAAGTCATCGGGTCATTTCACCACTGTTGGTTAGATAGAGCAAGGAAGGGGGACCGTGTTTGAGGCTGCTGCACCACGGATGGTTGGCCGGAGCAGGGAAGGAGATGCTGAAGGAGACAGAGGCTGAGGGGTGATGCTTGCCAGGGAAGAAGGGATGCGAATAATCTCGGTTGTATGTCAGCTCGGCCAGCTGGAGGGGATCGCGCCGGACAGTGTCTGTGGGGCGGGAAAAGAGAGCGGTGTGCTTCTCGGATGATGGCCGGATGAAACATGGAATGGCACGGGAGGCGCGGTAGGGCACAGTATAGGGAGTAGGCCAGTGGGGCTCTCATACTGGTCGGAGGGTTGCCGAAAGGGGGTCTCATGCCGCACGGAAGCACCATAAGGGGCAATCATCGGCTGGAAGGGTAGTGTTGGTAGTGGAGAGGGGAGGCTGGTTATGTGTGGGTGAAGTAGGGGGAGGGCGCCGAAATGGGAGGCTAAGAGAGAAGGAGATCCAGAGGGGGGAGGTTCTTATAGGAGGATATGGGGGGAGGTGCGTGGAAAGAGGTGAAGCGCGGTATAGGGCAAGGGTGAGATGGAGAGACATCGGGTGCCGGCAGTGGGTGAGCAGGAGGGGTGTGTGGCTGATGGGTGTGTCAAGTTAGGCGAGGGAGGGGGTCTTGTGTGGTGGTTGGTGCAGGAAGGTCAGGCACTGGTGGGGCATTGCAAGGAAGAGGTGTCGGAGGGGTCGGAGTGGGAGAGCATGGTGGAGGTTGCTTCATGTGAGGTTGTGCGGGACGCGGAGGGGAAGGAGGCTGATGGTAGCGCTGTGCAGGGCGAGCAGGGCAGGAGCGGGTCATGTCGATGGCTGGCTACAGGGCAGGGGCGCTGGTCGTGTGGGTGGATGGAAGTAGGTGGTGTGGTGTAGGAGGTAGGCCGACAGGAGGGCACCGCGCATGAGGTAGAGCAGCAAGGAAGTGCGTGGGCTGCTAGGTGCGGGGTGGAAGAACAGCAAGGCGGGGCACGGGCTGCTACGGGAAGAAGAAGATGAGGAAAAAATAGGAAGGGGGACACCCGTGCGGAATAAAGGAAAACTAAAAAGAAAGGAATAAATAAAGAAAGAAAAAAAATAAGATAAGATAAAATAAAAAAAGGAAAATTAATAAAAATATTAAAGATTGGAATAATAATAATGATAATAAAAATCAAATAAAAATAAAAATAGTAATATTAATAATAATACTATTAATCATAATGATCATAATAATAAATTTAACAACTTTAGTTTTTATATAAAAAGTGTCATTAATAATTTTAATAACAATACTGGAAATAACTAATAACAATAATTTCATTTTTTAATAATAAATTTATTTGGAATAATGTAACTTTGTGGTCTACGCATGCCTCTAGCGACTTTGCGCAAACCGAACGTGAACTTTTTCCAACACAGAAGTTGTCACACAGGTCCCCAGGTTGTCTTTACGGTCTTTAATAACCATGTGGTTCTTATGCACTGGTCTAAAACCCAACACAAAAATCCCATCAAAATAAAAAAATAAAAATTAGACAGGTCGGAGTGTGACAATTCTCCCCACCATAATGCTTCCCTTCCCTGGGAATCCACAATAATACCTAGACCCTAGAAGAAACTCCTTAAGTGTCACTCACCCCAAAAATTTTAAGAACCTCTAGTTGATCGATCCACACGAACACCAAACTCCATGATAAGAAACCTATCATCAGAACATGAACACTTTAAACACCACTAAAATGAAACCCGAAACAAAACTTTGACGCTGACATCGGGAGGCCCGAATGGACTCCCCACCATAGGAAACAAGCCAATCTAAATTCAACGAGACCCACAATGGGTCTCCCCACCTTAAGGACTGACAAGGATAACCGAGCTTGAATATTTTCCACACTATCCAAAAATCCCCCACTATGAGGCGGAGAAGGGAAGGGCCCTACTGGTAGAGCATCGAATCTACTGTCACAGCCACTCCAACGACGTCACACTCTCATAGGAACACAAAAACACCACACTAAGAATAAAAATTAAACCAAGGCCCTTCTTCACCATTGGGGTTCACCTGACTATGCTCCAGCTTCACTTCGGAACCTATGGATGGAGCACTGTTGATTGATGCATCTCTTGCCTCGCAGTCATGCTTCAAAAATTCCCACAAATAACCCATGAAACATAATTTTACCAAATGCACATCTATTAGAAAAAAGGTTTCAAAGGGGTTCATCCACAACCATTCTTACAATTGACAGAAAATAAACACCACAAAACGGTTCAGTTGATGACTACTACATCCAAGAAACACCAAAAAAATAAAAAATCCAAACTGGTCCCCAAACATCATCCTACTCCTGCCGGCATGATGAGGTGACCTTCGATAAGCCATATCTGGCTTCAGCATGATTCTTCGAAACACCTTGTTAGAATCATTGTAAGTGACCCAAACATCCACAGGTGTGGAAGGGTTTCAGAGAATTCGGGCACAACAGCCTCTTGTGCCCCCGCTTAATGCATTGCTGACAAATCAAGGCATTGCACTGTGAGGAATATGGAAGAATGTCAGATGGCCTATTGATCCCACAACCAATACCACCAGTATCAGGCCACTTCCCATTCTTCTTATTGTTATCTAATGCACTACTTCCCAAGGTCAGAGGATATTTCTCCACCTCAATTCCTTCTATTAACTCAACTTCGATGAGGAAAGATTTTCTCACCACGTTAGGAAAGGTGATTATGTTGAACTCTTCCACCTTCAACTGCAGGTCAGGACTTAATCCAAGCTCAAAATGCCTAGATTTCATAGGATCATTTCCAACATACCACGGTTCATACAAATACAAGTACAGAAAATGATGAAATAATTCCAACACAGATCCAACACCTTGCTAGAGACCACATAACTCCATCCTATTCCTCATCTTCGTCAGCTCAGAGAAATATTTCTAGATGAACGATGACTTGAAGAACTCCCAAGTGAGATCTTCTCGAGGATTGTTTCGAGACACGGACTTCCACCATTTCAAGGTTGGACCTTCAAGCATAAAGATATCCAACTTCACCTTAAATGACTCAGGAAACCCAATAAAACTGAAGTTCCTCTCAATCTTCTGCAACCACTCCTCCACCTCAAGAGGATATTCTTGCCCCTAAAATAGGGGAGGGTTAAACTTTAAAAACTCTATGACGTAGTCCATGGACTGATCAACTGGAGTATTTTTTAAGGATACACCACCCAAATCTGCACCTTGGGAATCCATCGAACCTTCATGGGGGAGAACACTAAAGAACAAGAAAAAAGGAAGATGGGTCAAGCATGGTCATTACCATTTCAAGTTCAACTTTTCACAATGATTTTCAGAATTGAAGAAAATCCCAAATGATTCACTATAGGGAAACTAGTGATGATGGGTGGCTTAGACAAATGGTTGGTGGCCATACTCTAGTCATGCCACTGTCATAAGGAGCACTCTAGTGTAACTTATTCGGCTCCACATGGCTTTCCAGACCATGAGAGCTCAAAGAGGTCACTTTCCCAACTCTCATTTCATTTCCCAAAACCAAAAAAACCATAAAAATCAAAAGACATTGACAACCCAAACATCCTATGGTAACTCGAGGTTCAGAACGAGCAAGGGTTCATGACATCCTTCTCGTCTGTATGCCTCGAGTCCCGAAAATTCTACTCATTCTACCATAACAAACCCAAATAACAATGGGCACTTTGAAAAAAAGTTCCACTCAGGATCTGACCTCCTTTGATAACATTTTGTCACAAACCAACACAGTTCGACCTTGAACTGATCACCCGAGCCGGTCCACGACATGACTCGAGAGGTGTTCCCGATCATCTTGGGCTAGGGACAAGTTCCAGGGCATCAATAGAGAACAATTGGGAACAATTTCGCCCAGTAAAAATAAATAAATTAGCGAAAAAGTAGAATAACGCAAAGTAAATAAATGACACTGAAAAGAAAGAATGATCAACGGCAACCAACTAACCAGACCATGACCAAAACTCCTCACGACTCTGAGATTATCTCACCAATCCACAACCAAATCTTTCCCATGGCGAGCAATCACGAGACAAACCAGCAAAAAAACTAAAAATAGGAAAACACTATAGGCATGAGTATTAAAACTCAGTTGGCATGCCCAAAAATTTATTCCCAATGCACTACCTTTAAATAAAGAATTTACCAATTTCAGTTTTGAACTAAATTATATAAAATATGGGATTCCACACACACACTTTAATTTCTAAAATAAATAACAGCCCATTGCCCTTTTTAGTTTAAAAACTAGTTTAATGTTTGAAAGGAGAAGGTTCATTACATTATTGAAAACATCTTCGTGAACAATTTAGAAAATTCATGTTTTAGTTATTATCCAGAAGGAAAACCACACATAACACACAACACACACTAAGGGCAAAGGAAAAAAAAGTGGCACAAAGGGGCCAGAAACCGAACTAGACCTCTCAATCGTCCGCCACATACAAATAAACACTAAAGGGAACATGGGTCAAACCTAGGAGCTTGTGAACAATCCCATAGCACTAATGACAGAGTACCTCTCTGCTATGGGCCACTTTCCAGTGTGTAATCTAAACTAGTGCAGTAATAATTCTCAGAAGATTCACTTACTATGCTAGGTTCCCATGTCAACACGTATAAAAAAGGAAAGGGATGAGTCAACAAAGTCAATCAAGTAGCACAAACATCACACACAACTTGTGCAGTCAATGTACACCAATGATCACCCCAGAGTCACCCCAAATAGAGTTTTCCAAAATAATTTATTTTATTAAAGTGCCAAATGGACCTTCACCAATTTTAAAGAAAATCTTCATTTCTCAAGAGAATCAAAATACTTGTTCATGCTTCAAAATAAATAATTAATAAATAATACAAAACTAAATTTGAAATTCCATGAATTATGTTTAAATGAAAAATGGGAATTCTTTCACTACTAGGTTTTTGTTCATCAAGAAAATATTTCAACTGTCATGTATAATATAAACGGCTCTTTTTACACCAAATATTCATTTAAAAATTAATTATCTTATATTATTTCCCATTTATTAAAATTAAAAAAATATCAAGCAATTAATAAATTCTGAATTTAAAGGCAATTGCAGTGGGAGAACTACCTCGACTTGTAGTAAAATAATGACGACGCGACACGCCTCGAGCGGGTGTCCAAACACACGCAAGCTAACGATCGCAGCACCGTGGAAAAAAACTTGCCAATGCTCTGCAACTGAAAATATAACAAAAATACATAAATGAAAATTTAAAATAAATCAAAAAAATACAAGGCAAGCCTCACCTAAACCTCAGTGTAGGATAAACAGTGTGATGGAGGCAAGATCTAGCGCGTGGGTGCACTCGATCAAAGGGATCATGCAAAAGAGGAAACGACCGGCGAGGATGCCAGTGAGGAGCGTGGCCCAACTGGGAGGGTGTGTGATGCCTGGACTAGAGGCATGTTGGCTGGAAGCATGAACGTTGCACTAGAGAGGCTGGCCGAACGACGTGTGGCAAATCAAAATATGCGCCTCCGGAGGGCTTGTGGTTGGAAAGAGGTATGGTGTGTGTGCAGCACCTGAAAGGAGGTCTGGAAGAAGGGGTTTGTGACTGGTATAGAAAAGAGGGAATTCATCGGGGCATTGCACCGTTGTTGGTCAGTTGGAGAAATGAAGGGGGACCGCGTCTGAGGCAACTGCATCGCTGCTGGTCGGCTGGAGTAAGGAAGGATACGTTGCAAGGAGACAGAGGTTGAGGGGTGCCGCTGGCTGGGGAAGAATGGTTGCGGATAAGAACGGCTGTATGTCATCTTGGACATCTGGAGGGGCTCGCACCGGACAGTGTCTGTGGGGTGGGAAAAGAGGGTGGTGGGCTGCTCGGATGATGGCCGGATAAGATAGGGAACAGCGCGGGAGGCGTGGCAGGGCGCAGGATAGAGAGCAGGATGGTGGTGCTCTCAGAATGGTATGAGGGTTGTTGGCAGGGGGTCTCAAACCACACGGAAGCACCGGAAGGGGCGATCATCAGCTGGAAGGTTAGCGTCGGTAGTGGAGAGGGGAGGTCGGTGATGTGTGGGTGAAGCAGTGTGAGGGCACCGGAATGGGAGGCTGAGAGAGAAAGAGATCCTGAGAGGGGAGGTTCCTATAGGAAGAGATGGGGGCGGTGCGCAGCAAGGGGTACAGTGCGGTGTAGGGCGCAGGTGAGTTGGACAGAAACTGGGTGCCGACAGTGGGCGAGTAGGAAGGGTGTGTGGCAGATGGGTGTGGAAAGTCAAGTGGGGGAGGGGGCCACGTAATGTGGTCGGTGCAGTAAGGTCAGACGCTGGTGGGGCGTTGCAAGGAAGATGCGTAAGAGGGGTCTAAGTGGGAGAGCCTGCTTGAGGGTACTGCATGTGAGGGTGTACAGCACGCGGAGGGGAAGGAGGTCGAGGGTGGCACTGTGCAGGGCAAGCAGGGCAGGAGCAGGTCGTGCTGGTGGCTGCTTGTAGGGTAGGGACGCAGGTCGTTTGGGTGGATGGCAGCAGGTGGCGCGGTGTAGGAGGTTTCCCGGTAGGAGGGTGCTGAGAATGAGGCAGAGCAGCAAGGAGGTGTGTGGGCTGCTGGGCGCAGGGTGGCAGAACAACAAGGCGGGGCACGGGCTGTTATGGGAAGAAGAAGAGGAGGAAAAAACAAGAAGGGGGAACACCCTTGGGGAATAAATGAAAAATAAACATAAATTAATAAAAAAAGAAATAAAAAAAGAAGAAGATAAGATAAAATAATAAAAAGGAAAACTTAAAAAAATAAAGATAGGAATAATAATAATGATAATAAAAATCAAATAATAATAATAATAATAATAATAATAATATTAATACTATTAATCATAATGATCATAATAATAAATTTAAAATTTTTAGTTTTTATATAAAAAGTGTCATTAATAGTTTTAATAACAATACTGGTAATAACTAATAACAATAATTTCATTTTTTTAATAATAATTTTATTTGGAATAACACAACTGCGTAGTCCGCTCGCACCTCTAGCAACTTTGCGCAAACCGAACGTGAACTTTTGTCCGATCCAGAAGTTGTCGCACCAGTGCTCGGGTTGTCCGCACGGTCTCTAATAACCATGTGGTGCCTACGCACTGGTCTAAAACCCAACACAAAAATCCCATAAAAATAATAAAATAAAAATTAGACAGGTCGGGGTGTGACAGTATTCCTTTATCTATGTGCCCATACTCATGGGTTTTGTGGTTTCTCCTAAGTTGTGCATGTTTTGAGAAACCAACCCACCATAAAAATCCCCTCTATTTTAGGGTTCACGGTTTGTGGAGGGAGGTCGTGCAGTTTGTATAAACCATGTCCTACCTCTTGTGGATCCAAAAATGGATTCATGGTTTTTTAGGGTAAACTGCATGGTTTTCCCTAGTCATACACCAACCATGCACAGCCCCATATGCTTCCAAAGTTTTTCAATTTCTCCAAAAGTGACCCCAAATAAAAATGCATCCAAGGTATAACAAAAACAAGGGTAAGAAGTACTTTAAAACGAGAACGAGGAATCTCCAAAAATGTTGGAATCTTACAACCTCCCTGCCTCATAATAGATCATCCTTGAGATATATTCCTAAGAATCTCTAAGATACCGAGTTAAAAATATTAAGACACTGATCGTGCATATCTAATTCCCTATCCCATGATTTCTTCTGAATATGGCCATGTTTCCACAACACTTGGATAGTTAGCACGACCCTTTTCTTCAACACCTTCTCACTATGATCCATAACACAAATTGGATGCTCCTCAAAGGACCCATCATCCTCAAGGTAAACATCAAACACATGATAAGGGTTGTGGTGATATTTTCTAAGTTGTGAAACATGAAAAACATCATGCATAACACTATACCTCTATAGAATATAAAATCTATACACCACTAGTCTGATTCTCTCTACGATCTCAAATGGTCCACCAAACTTGGGTATCAACTTGCCCTACCACTAAATCCTATGGTGAGCCAATATTAGCGAAACATGAAGTAATACATTATCATCCACTACAAACCCAAGGGGTTATCTACCTTGATTGGTATATGACTTATTCCTACTATGATCAGTATCCATATGTTTCAGAATGAACTGGACCTACTCTGATATCTCCTACACAATACTTGGTCCCAAAAACTAAAACTCACCTATCTCCATCCAACATAGAGGTGATCTACATGGCCTACCATAAAGTTCCTCCTATGGTTCCATCTGAATAGTCACCTGATAACTACTATTATAATAAAACTCAACTAGTATTGAGTGTTTCTCCCAAGACCCACCAAAATTGAGACATAATGCTTCTAACATATCCTATAAAAAATAAATATAATGTTCTTATTGTTCGTCTGTCTGTGGGTAAAAAATTTTACTCGTATGCCCTTTCATTCAAATTTACTTCAGAAAACCTTTCCAGAAGCATGAAGAAAAATGTGAGTCGTGGTCTGAAACAATAACTTGTGGTAACCCATGCAAATAGACTATCACTCTAAGGTATATGTCCCTAAACAGATCCACTATAAAAGTCTACTATATAGGAAATAAATGGGAAAGTTTCATTAATCAATCCACAATCACCTATATAGCATCGTTCTTATGAGGTATCCTCAAAAGACGCACCATGAAGTCCATGCTAATTTCTTCTCGTTTTCATTTCGCATTGGGAAATGGATATACTTAACCATCGGGTTGTTGATGTTCATCCTTCACCTGCTGATAGGTGCACCATTGTTTCATGAAACCTACAATATCCTTTTTCATGCCCAGCCACCAATATTATTTTTAAACCAGGATACACCACCCACTTCGATTCATGAATCTCACACATCAGCACCTATCACATGATCATAGAAATAACAACATGATTCTAGACGTATATGATATCATCATCATCTATAGTCCAATTCGAAGGTGACTACACACCTTAAAGAAATTCCCTCAAGGGAAATAATATATATACTAATAATGACTCTCTATTATAAGGATCATAAGTGTGGACTCAATAGATAAGGATAAAAGGTTCATCTACTCCTAGCACTTCTGAACCTTAATATGCACCAAAACTAGAAAGGTCATCATCTTCCACTTAGAACCGGACTTCGAAACTTCCTGATTCTATTTGTTACTACTCAAAGAATCACAAACATAGTTTCCCTTCCTGGGATTATATGTTTTTTCAATGTCAAAATACTTCATATACTTAACCCACCTCCACTATCAGATATTCAAGTCCTATTATGAAATGATATACTTCAAGATCTTGGGATCAGTATACACAGTAAACGTTTCACCTAACTGGAAATTCCAAAAATATTTTAAGGCATAAACCACTACATTTAACTTGATATCATGTGTAGGGTAGTTCCATCAATGTTGAATCAATTGTTTTAACCCATATTCCATTACATAATCTCCCTGCATCAACATTGTACCAATTATAATCCCAAATGCATCAAAAAAATATAGTATAATCCTCACCTATATTGGGTAAGATAAAAATTGGTGCAGTATTCAAATTCTTCTTCAACCACAAGAAGGCATTATCACATGATATAAATCATTCAAACTAGATCCCCTTATTGTTAAATCCCGAAAGTATTGATTCCAAAAAGGAAAATCCAAGATAAACCTATGATAACAACCCACTAACCCTAGAAATAAATTAATATCAAAAACATTTTTAGGATTATCCTAAGAAACCAATGCCTTCACCTTCTTGAGGTCCACCAACACACCTTCCTCTAAGATGATATTACCCAAGAAATGTACCATATCGATCTGGAATTGACACATAGATAGCTTAGTGTATAGACAATGCTCTCTTATAGTACTCAAGATATCATCCACAAAAACAACCACAAATTGATCTTGGTACATGTGAAAGATTTGGTTTATCAACTCCATAAACACATTCAAAGTGTTTGTTAGCCCGAATGACATCATTTGGAACTCATATAGGACACACCTACTTATGAAATCATTTTTTTGTGTATTAAAAGTTCTAACTCTCAACTGATGATACTCGACTCCCAAGTCAATCTTAAAGATAACATAAGATACTCTCAACTGGTAAAATAGATCATCGATACACAGAAGAGGATACCGGTTCTTTAATATCATCTCATTCAATTTATGGTAATAAATAAACAAATGAAATGTCCCGTCATCCTTACTAGGAAAAAAACTAGAGTATCCAAAGGTAACATACAAGGAAAAATAAATCCATTTTCCATCAACTCTTCTAGATGTGTTTATGCTCTTAAAGCTTTGTTTCTTCCATCCTGTAAAGTGGAATATAAATTAGTTTATCTCCTGACATGAGATCAATTGTAAACTATACACCCACATTAGGTGGAATACTAGAGAATTATTTAGGAAACAAATACAAGAATGGGTACACTATGGGTGGAAAGACATCATGCTTCACATCGTTATCATCCAGCAATAGACTTGAAACCTAGGAGTGAGCTCCCCCAATTTCTAATGGACTGGTCATGTACAGCCTGCCAATACATCCCATTCTTCATAATGAAAATAATTTTTTCCCTCAGTAGATGTGAAGGTCACTCTCCTATAGTAACAATCGATGTGGAATCTGGTCATACCAGCTATTCCATACCCAAAATCAATTGAAATCTTAACATGACAAGTATGTAAATATCCCAAAGAAAAAAATACTAACCAACCTCAAGAGAACACCCCTTACAGAAATAGATATCCCTCAAACAAACTCCCAATGGTGTGTTGATTTCCATAACACCACTCAAAAACTCCACCATCAGACTTAAATCATTCATAATTTAATAAGATGTAAAAGAATTAGAGGTGCTTGTATCAAATGAGGAACTATATATCATAGAAACTACAAGCATATTACCTCTAATTTTCAATGGTCTAGCCTCACCATCCATAAGTGCATACTAAACTACATGCAACTATCCTTCCTCTCTACCCTATGTTTCATTCTGAGCCTACTGTGCTACACTACTTCACTGATATGGGTTCTCTTTACCTGAAGTACGACACCCTTCAATTTGACTTCCATGGCCAAATAAATTTCAATTGCCTAACTAATATAGGGTAGAAGACCCCCTCCCAGTATTCTGGTTCAGCCTATCTCTTCTATTATTACCTATTGATCATGGTTTTCTTCAATACCTCTATAAGTCACCCATCTTTCCTCATGCTTGACACTCCACTGTTAATCAGGAACACTTGCTATAAATATGGCCCAACCTACCACACTGGTGTCAATAAACTTGGTTACTACTCTAAGAAACTGATCCCTCTCCCTAGCCACCTTTTTTATATCTCCCTAGTTTTAGTTATAATAGTGATACTTCCTACTCTTGGAAGACATAACCCCTAGTCATCTAGAAAAAACCACCAACATTCCACCGGATGCCTCCTTCTAGTTTCCCTAAAAATGAGATCCCGATTCACCACTTTAGAAAAATTATTCAACTAAAAGATATTAACCTGGGAATTAGACTCACATTTAAGACCATCCTAAAAACGTTTCACTCTATTAGAATTATATCCTAATAATACAGGGAAAAAGTGGTGAAAATAATTGAATCGACCAACATATTCCATCACAGAAATACTCCCCTAGGTCATCAACATAAACTTAGATTCATTATCCTTCCTTAGAATCTATAGGTATAATTGTTCCAGGAATTTCACCTAAAAGTATCTCCATGCCATGTCCTCCAGCTTCTCATCCTGAGTTTGAATTTCCCACAAATGATTCACGGATCCACACAACATATAATACTCCAACTTGAACCTCTTCTTAGCAGGAGTCTATAAATGATCAAGGATCATCTGGATAGACTCAATCCACAACTCGACTACCTCAGGTCCACCCTCTTCAGTGATGGATTGAGTTTACTGCAACTATAAGTCCCATATTTGGTCAAAAATATTCCACACATCCTACCCTAGGTCTCTGTCCACAAACTACATAAAGAGAGAAAAATTCTCATGGAACTTCTCTCCCGATCCTTAACTTAGAAATATCAAATCCTCTAGTTCCACTACGGGAGCCACATTTCCAACCATGTCCTCCTATCATCCTATCAATAAGAATCATCGTAGAGGCATATTTTTAAAATTCCAAACACATATCTTAGGACACAGATCAAATCATTATCACAACTTCACAGGAGGTATTCACATAAATCCAGTACAATTCATCTCCCATACCCTACCACATGGTCAATGTGTGTATTTTTACTTAGTCCAAGAAGGCTATAAGATCTATAACGAATGATATTGATCCATATAATGTATTTAAATTAACCTAATACCTTCATGGATAAGAACTTTATCAAACATATATTAACCTCATGTAAGGTTGGTATATCATTACCAAATAGTGATATTTCATCAACATAAACTACTTTAAAGCAATTGTACTCCCAATAAACCTCTTGTAAACACATGTATCACCTTCATTATTAATGAAATAAAATTCTTTTATGGCTTCATCAAACCAAATATTCCATGACTTAGATGCTTTCTTTAATCCATAAATGGTTCTCTATAACTTGCATAAATTTTTGGCATTTCCTAAAGTTACAAGCCCTTATGGTTATTTCATTTACACATCCTATTAAAGGTTTCTATTAAGGATTTCAATTTTTACATTCATTTTCCAAATCTCATAATCATGGTAAGTTTCTATGGAAAACAAAATTTTAATAGATTTAATGGATTTATACATGGAAATTTGGGAAAAGGTTTCATCGTAGTCAATGAATTTATATTTTGTAGACCCTTTATCCACTATTAATGATTTATAGGTATTTGATTTACCTTCCTTCTGAAATTTTCTAATAAATACCCATTTAGACCCAATGGGTTTTAAATTAACTAGGGGATCTATCAGAACCCAAAGTTAGCTTACACATGGAATCTATATCAGAATTCACGTCTTCTTTCCATATTGCAAATTTTGAGCTATATATTACCTCCTCATATGAGATAGGGTCATTATTTTAAACAAATAATGATTCACCATCATCAGTTACTATAAAAATGAATCTCTCTAGTTCTCTGACCTCTCTAGATCTCCTACATAGTACTTATGTTTTAGAAACAAATTATTCTATTGGTACATGTGGAATATATTCATGTATCACCTCTCATGTATCTTGAGTATCAACATTATTTAAGTCAATCTTTCTCTCATTATCCTATTTGAATATGTTCTCCCTTTTAAGAAATGTGGCATGTCTTGTGAAAATTAATTTCTTATCTGAATGGTTAAATAGATAGTATCCAATTTTTTCTATAGGACACCTTATAAATATAAACTTTTTGCCTTAGGGTTCTATAATTTTTATTGAGCTATCCTTAACAAATTATTTATGACCCCATGTTTACACATGTGACAAAATGGGTTTATTTTCAATCTATAACTCAAATAGAATATTATTTTATGATTTTATTGGTAATCGATTTAGTAATTATGATGTCATCTGTAATTCATATCCCCAAAAGGATAATGGAATATTTTTGTGACTTATCATTGACCTTAAAATGTCTAGTAGTGAATGGTTCCTCATTTCACTGACACTATTCTATTGTGGTGTATAATTTGGAGTTGGTGGAGTTAAAATCTCATACTCTTGTAGAATGTTGACAAAGTCTTGGTTAAGATATTCACCCCCTCAATCTGGTCAGTTTTTTTATCTTCTTACCAAATATGATTCTTGGATTCATTCTTGAACTATTTTTACATATCAAAGGATTATGACTTATATCTCCTCAAGTATATATAACCATACCTACTCAAGTCATCCGTAAAAGAAATAAATTAAAAGAATCAACCTCTATCTTCAACTATAAAAGGTCTACAAACATTAGTGTTTTCAATTTCTAGAATATTTTTTCCCTTTCACCTTGAACACTGAATAGTAGTTAGGTTATCATGCATTTTAAACAAGTGTGGTATCTTTCAAGTTGTTTAAGATCAAAATATTCTAAGTAACCATCTTGATAGATCTTTTTCAAAGACTACTTGTTTATGTGACCAAGATGGTGATACCATAATTGGGAATTATATGAGTCCCATATATTTATTTCATTATTAATTTCTAATATTTGGTTTTCATAATTCAAAAAATAAATATCATCGCTCAATTATTACATACCATAATATATGTTATCTTTATAAAATTAGTAGATCTTATTTCAAAAAATGAAAATAAATCCATCCATGTCTAAATAAGAAACATATATGATGTTCTTGTTAATACTAGGAACATAATAAAAATTATTTAAAAACAAAATAAATCTTTTTGGAAAAATGATATGGTAGTCTATAAGGGATAGAGAAGCTATCTTCACTCGATTATAAGCTTGTAGATCCACATCATCAATTCCAACCTTCTCAAATCTACTTGGTTGCAATATTTAGATACAAATTCAACCACCACATGAAATATCTAATACCCAACATATAGATATTAAAATATTACATTCAATAATGAATTCACCTAATTCCTCCCCTTACTTCTTTGGCTAGGTGAAATTATTCTTCCAGTTTCCTAGATTGGCACGTTCAAAACATACCATATCATATTCCATTCTTGGCCTCAAGATATTCTTCTTCTTGGAAGGATGGTGCTCTAGAGCCTTATACTTGGAATGAGTCTTCATACCCTTTTCCCTGTTACTTCTATTCTAATTCACCATAAGGATTATGGTTTTGACATAGCCCATTTCTTTATCAATTGGGTGAGTAAGAGAATTATGTTCTAAAAGAGTCTTCTCGTTATTTATCATATTGTAATTCATAATAAAACTATGCAATTTTTTAGGTAGTGAGGACAGAATGAGATTTGTGCACTACTCATCGGGTATCATAAAACCCAAGATTTTAATGCGCTAAATGTATCCAATAATCTAAAATATATGTGGTACAGTTGGTACTGAATCTCCAAGCTTTCATGTGAATAGTTCATTGGAGATCTCTTATCTCTTTGATCTCAACTTCTATTGATAGAGATCTCAAAAATGAGAAATGATGTTATACATATCCATATCCTTATACTACTTTAGAATCTCATTGGATATATAGGATAGCATGAAACATTGGACATCCATTCAATCATCCATATTCCACAAATAGATACATATATCTTCCTTACTAACCTCTTTGGAAAGTGAATCAGGAAGTGGGGTTTCTAACATGTATAGTTTCTGTTCATGGAGAGGTATAATGTGAAAATTCATATACCATTCCTATAAATTCATGATGGTGATAAGTTTATCCTTATCTAGTATGGATTATAGTGATATCATCTAATTCGTTTTAATTTCCATTTCTAAAAATTAAGAGTATATGACTAGTACTTATTTAATTACAAAAACATATTGATAAGTTTTAAATTTAATTAAATTTATTAATCTCCCAATATTTTTTGAAATCTAATATCCACCACCACCAGTTTCAAAATATCTTATCGCTTAGATATTATAGTGTAAATGATCCATATTCCCATTATCAAACCTCATACTTGGACATGAAAAGTTATTTTAAGGCTTTTATCTAGGAATAATTTTACAACTACATTAACTCACAATTCCTTAATCCGTTGAGTAGACTCCACCATCCCGAAATCTTGGTTAAATATTCATTAATCACTAGCCTCTTATTTATGCCATGTCTTGTTTGAGAAGTCAACCCCCTATGTAAACCAAGTAAAGTCAACCCAAAACATCAAGTTAAAAGTTATATTATAATTGAATGAATCCCAACTTGGGTTGGTAAAGCACTTTGAACAATGAAATTGTTTCTAACTTAAGTAGTTGAGGGCTATCTTGACTTAATATTTTAGTTAAGGGATTGTTATCCTTATACATAAATCCCATTTTATCATTTCACATTCCTTTTCAATATTAAGTAGATTTTACTTAAGTGGTTAACCATGTCTGATAAAACATTCATGTATAGTCTGGTTATATTTTACTCTAAATGGAATGCTTTTAAATTCATTTATTAGGTGATCTCACAGCATTCAAAAACATAAATTATTAACTAGGAAACTAATAAAAATTAAATATAATTATCTTTATAATTAGATTATTTGATGGTTAAACTATCTAGAAGATGATAAGCTAACCCTCAACAATAGGGTAAAACACATCTTGAACTGTAGATTGGTACATGTTTCAACAGTACACCTTGAATATATTTATTGACTTGATTGGTATCACCTTATCTCCTTGACTCGCACCACCTCCTCTCACTTGGGAGCTCTATGCTTAAAAAATATTTTACTCACATTCTGGTGATTATATCCAATGGATTAGATAAAGTGGTTTTATGTAAAATAAATTGTGATCACATAGGACCTTACAAAATAAGGATGATGGGATGACACATAGGCCATCGATTTTAATTTAATGAATTTCAAGAATCCACTCACATGAAGAGGGTTGGTCTAATCTCATGATCATCCATATAATAAGAAATGATCATACATTTTCAATATATTTATTAATTAATTCAATTCACTGTTTTATTAAGATAATGTTTCATGAATTAATTCAATTTATCATAATTCCATCCAAGCATCCTTAACTCACTATCACTTATATTTATAAACAAAATTAATTTAATTTAAAATTAATAAAGTACACAAGAGTACTTAGAGGCAATGATGTGTGTTTATCTAAATTTTAAATGGAACTTGATATAATATATAATAATCAATCCTATTACATGGAATATAATTTCAAATAAATGACACAAAGAACAAATTTTAATAGATTTAATTTTATATTAAATTTTTCTAAATGAAAAATTTGGCACCCTATATACAGTTGACTACATAGTGTATACTATAGTACCTGGAATATACTATCTTCTACCTATTTCTAGAGCACATGCCTTGGGACTGGGTGAGTTTCCTATCATGGATGACTTCAAGGTACACATTGTGTACTCAGAATGCACAGAGTGTGGCCCTAGGGTTACACAACTCATCATTTTACATGCCCTGTATCTAATATATGGAACATTGGGACACCACATGTTCTAAGACATGAGAAAATAGGAACTACACATCTTTTATAGTGGTTACTTGGCATGTATTTCTTCAAGACATGTCCATGTCTATCTGGATCTACAAGAAGATATTCTTTTTTTGTATACATATGAATTTATCATGAGAATATGAAAAAACATTAATACATGGAGTGTATATAGGTAGTACACACTGTGTAATCTGTGTTTATTTAGGAAAACCCTTTAGAACCTATATATGGTGTTCTTTGGATGCTTCTTCCTTTTTGAACCTTAACCAATTAAAGATTGTGTTAGAAAAAAACAATTAAAATAAGAGACTAAGATGTTTGGATATTAAAATGAATCGATATAATTAAAAGAAAACATAAATACATGAATAAAATAAATAAATAATAAATAAATTTAAATTAAACATGTGACCACTCTGATACCATGTGAAGGTTCTGGGTGCAGTGCAAGAACCTTTGATGGTATGACCAACCTGGATTTTAATCTTAATTTATGAATAATCATTTACATACATGATTTAAATATCATGTACAGTGAAAACTATAGATTTCTTGACTAGATTAAAATGTTGAAACTTGAAGAGGATGATCTTAACATGTAATTTATAATTAATTTATGAGAAGATATATAATTTCGTAAACTTATAATTACACTTTTTTTGATGATCTGGTTGACTAGATCTCATATTACCATCATAGTGAAGCAGTATCCAATTGTAAAATCCCTCTATAAATGATCTACACATGCACCACAATTTCTTAATGTTGTCGTAGAATCTTCAGGTGCAATCAAGGACGTTCCTAATCACTTGCATTATTTGTGGTTTATCACAGTAGAATTATTCTTGAATGATAAATAACTTTTGATGTTTTATTGATGGCGTGAGTGAAAAGGAAGAGTGAGTGTGATTTGTATCTCTATATCTCTATATAAGTCTTGATATATTCTCTATATATCCATCATGTACACCAAAAGTTCATTATGGAATTTGATATAATTAGATATTTATTATTCCAATTTCAAGGTTTCAAAATTGCACACAAGATCTTTCCCAAATTAACAATTCTTAGTTGAGACCATGTACAATAATAATAATAATAATAATAATAATAATAATAATAATAATAATCTACTGACATTTGAAACATGTTAATAATATAAATAAGTATCATTTATACCATTTCTAAATGTAAAATTAAGCTCGGTTTGCATTTCTTAATTAATATTTATCGATCCTAGAATAATGACTATTTATAAAAAAAATGTCACTACTTTATTCATCAATAAATATAATAAATATTATATTTAAAAATCATTAAAAATTATTTTTATTATTATTGTAATTCAGTTTTTCTTTCAAATAACTTGTGATTAGATTATATATATCAACCAAACCCAAATATATATTCTTTATTACAAGTTTTAAATTAAATAATTGAATTTAATTGAGATTACGGATACACTTAGTGTGTGGCCCTCTAGCCCCCTTTCTAAATGGAATTAGGAATAATTGCCTAAAGTTCAAGGTTAACATCTAGAATAATTCTAAGGAACCCATACATAAATAAGTTAATGTCACACTAACATCCAACCTCCTAGGAATGCTTACCATGTAATATAATACTTTTATCACAGTCTCTCAAATAAAGCATGTGGAATACCAGTTCCATCAACCTATAAGCTCGATGTCTCATCCTTTGAAATTTTATAAATGAACTCACCAATTTAAAATTATGGCCATGGATTTATCTAGGAAGTTTCATTCCCATCAGTGGTCCTAAGATATCAAATTTCATCAAGGTACATGGGGGATAAATCATTTCTCACATTTTCCATTAATACAATATCACTTGTGATCTGCCCAACATATCCTACCTCACTAGGATCATATGTCATAAAGGGTTTCATCAATACATCAATGTATGTGAGTTATTATATCCATTAATTATAATCTTAAATTCCAAGTGTCAATATAAACATCCTATAATAGGAATATCCAATTACACATGGAAATATAGATTTCCTAATGATGGGTCTGTTCTCATAAGCTCCTATATTGGAGAACATCATGAGAAGGTTTCTTAATGTATTATGAGACTCTGTCCCATAATATCCTATATTGTATATGTCCTGTCAAAAAATAACATCTGACCATATAACATTATCCAAGAATATTTTCGTATAACCTCAAGGTTATTATCAAGCAGGGAACTACTATGAACCTACAATGTGACATATATTCTTAGGACCTTATTACATAAAAATTTCATGTAGAGGAACAATCATGATGTGATAATAAAAAAATCATTAATAAAAAATTTAATCAAATGATTAGAATTTTGGTTCTAGGGAACCAACTCCAACAAGGTTAACATGGTTTTGGTGAACCAAGTAAACTTTTTTGTGTCTTCTGCATGAAATCATTCCATTTTATTTATTTACAAAATAAAATTAGAGGATTTTTGTTTAATTATGAATCAATATAAAGGAGAAAATTTTCTAATCTTTCAAACCTTGATTCACCCACCCCCCCCCCCCCCCTTAGGGTATTTAACCTTGTGGGAGAAACATCTATTTTGGAACCTGTGGTATTGCATTATCATCAAATATGATACACTAATGTCATACACTATAAAAAGTATAAAATAGAAGAATTTTTTCTTATTCACTAATAATGATGTCCCCATATCATAATCCATAGCATAATGAGTTGGAACAACATATCCAATCAAATTTAATGGTAGGTTATATGATTGGAATTATAACTACAAAAAAATAATTTCTAGGATTATTTCAAAAATAAAAAAACAAGGAATAAATTTAAAACCATTTTTGAGTTTCAAAGGATCTAACAACACCCATTGAATAAATAATAAGCAACACAGAAACTCAAATCCAATATCATGCATGCAAGAAACTGAAATCATGTGTGCTTTAAATGAATAAATTTTGTATGTTTCACTAAAGATGGCCACTATATTTTTCTTCATACTTTATACATTATTAAGCACACATGATAGGTAGTAAAATGAAATACCACATCCATATGTATCCATGGGGTACACTGAATCACTCATCACATGAGCGGGAACTCTCTTATCACCATAGAATGCTTGTACCTCAATAGGTATGGGTGGAAGAAAGAGAAATCTTCTTGGTAATGGAATTTCAAAAAACTATAGACAAGGGTCACATACATTTGTACATCAAATGGGTACTTACAATTTATATAGATCCCTCAAGGATACTCATTGAGTGTTCATACATTTACTCATATGTTATAGTGAAAAATTAAATTCCACTTTGATAATGAATGTAATCATTACATGAATACATCAATCTCAAAACTATTTCATCTTATTAAATGTCTAGTAAATGATGGATTATTTATAGGATATTTGAGTGTTAACTCATTAACACTCTACTTCCTTTATTGAATAATTTCAGTTCCAAATGAATTTGCCCTTTATGATTCATGAAAATTTGATTGCTTTATATCATAAAATATAATTGGGAATATCAATATCATATTAGATGGTATTCCCAAAACTAAGAAATATTTCTTGAACTACTAAATATTAGACAAAATCTAGTGAAAACCTTTTTCAGTGTTTGAAAAAACACTTATAAAGGGGTCCTTTATTAGCGCTTTTGTTTTAGCACTGATAAATCCCCCCCCCCCCATCATTGTTTTCTAACCGCTAATAAAGGGTATATTTCATAAAAAATTGTATATCATCAAAAATAATATATTAATATATAAAAATATTTATATTAATATAAATAATATATATTTTATTAAATATGATTTATATATGTCTAAATATTCTTTTACACTTAATATATAAGATGTTTAGTGAAACTTTTATTATAAAATAACTAAAAATAATATTTTTTAATAATTTTATAATTATTATTGAGTAATATTCATTTAATAACAATTGCAAGACATAAAAATTCAATAAATGAATAAACAATCTAAGATGAGTTGAAAAGATGAATTGAACTTAAAAAGACCATAACTTTTGATCTGGGTGTCTGTTTGAGCTATTCCACAATTAACATTGAATCTTGTGAAGAGATCTAAACAATATTGACTCAAGGGGATCCTAATCACTATTTTTTGCAGTTATAAAAGGCCCAAAAGGCCTCTAAAAGTGAGTTTTAGTTTTGATACCCTAATTTTTTAATATTTGAGGGGATTTAAACTTAGTTTAAGAGATACTTTTTTTCCATTTTCGATGGAAACTAAAATTATTCCCAAATATTACATTCATATAAATGTTATGATTTTTAAATTTATCATTTTTTTATAATTTTGTTTTATTTATAATAAAATATGTGCATATTTATTTATATTTACATATAATAAATCAACTAAATAATTTCACATTTAAACATATTTTTGTAAAAATTAATTTTTAAGTATATAAAGCATATAGAAATAAATATTTATTATACATTTTATTTAAAATAAAAAAAATACCAATTTTATTTACATTATAAAAATGCATCAATATATATATATATATCAAAGTAATATTTATATATAATCATGTGTGTAAAAATAAACAAATATATATTTATATGTATATTCTAATATATTTCTATAAAAACATATATGAAAATATATGTGTGTATATATGAGAAATATAAATGTGTGTGTGTGTGTTTATAAATATGTGTGTATGTATTCTGTATATACATCATATATAAATGTATTTTGAAAAATCTATCATTATCATTGAATATGGTATATGAATGTATTTAAAATAAATATTTATAAATACATTATAGAAATATGATATCTAAATATAACATTATATGTAAATATGAAACATATAGGTAAATATATGTACATATAAATATATATGTTATATATATAATTTATTTCTAAATATAAAATATAAAGACATATTTTAAAATTTTATTTTAAAAAAATATATAATAATATGTAATTAATTATTATCCATTTTATTTAAAAAAATATCTAACCATTTTTTATGTTATAAAAATATATGGATATATATATACATATAAAAATGTATATATAATGTTTGTATATACATATGTGTGTTTTTTAAAAAAGATATGTATTTATATTTATATTTAGGTATATGTAAATGAACCCTAATATATAATATATTCAAATAAATTTAATTATACATGTATATACCACACACACACTTGCATGCACACACACACATGCACGCACACACATACAAATATATTTTTCATAAATGTATTTAAAAATAATTATATTTATATATACCAGTAAAAAATGTATGTAAATATATATAAATAAATATAAATGTCATAAAATGTAGAATAAAACAGTGTAGGGTAGTGGTAAAGGGGTTCTTATTGTAGAAGGCAAGTCACAGGTTTGAGTCCATGCGCACGGGGTGAGTGAGCAGATTTCTAGCACAGAGAAAGGGGGTTTATGAGATCTATTAAAGGGGGTGTGTGATAGTGGGTGAGGGGTAGTTGGGAGTAATGGATAGCATTGAGAAAGGTACTTTCAAGCATTGAGAAATGTGAGGTTCATGAAGAAAAATAATTTTTAAAAAAAAACAACGCTAGAAAAAAACACTGATAAAGGGTGCCTTTATCAACACTAAAAAAAGTGTCGATAAAGGCACTCTTTATCAGTTCTTTTTAATTATGATAAAATTTACATTTATCAGTCATAAAAAAATTTTGATAAATGACCACTTTATCAGTTCTAAAAAATCACTGATAGAGTGCCCCTTTATCAGCACTTTTTCTAGCACTGATAAAGCCTATTTTTTTCACTTGTAAAAGTGAAATCTGCAGTGGTGTTTCCATAAATTTCTATAATTAAAATTATATGACATTTTTATATTGTAACCTATGATATAAGACAAATCACATTGTATTTTTAAGGTATTTAAGGAATATATCTTTCATTTCTGATTGATGATTTCTTAAAGAACTACATTTTTTCATATATGTATGTAAATGAGAAGGCATGTCCATAAATACACATATTTATTCACTGATGTGTTGAGGCAAGTTTGTGGTGAACTATTAATTATTTATATTCTCACACCATGAATAGACACTTTGGTGTATATTTATATTCACTTTTTATATTTTAGATACAACAGGTACATAGACAATTATTGGATATTGCTTTGACTAGTTCAGTGTTGGTGTGGGTTTGTGTATTCAGACTTCATATAGATTTAGAGTGGGAGGCCATGTTTGGTAGGGGCACTATCGACACATCTCCCTTACTATTTAGTTATGGAGTGTCTATTTATAAGTACATTAATTTATCGATATGTTTACATATAATCAGGATTTTTATTTTTGATTGCATTCATATAGAGATATCTTTGTTTATTTTATACTATTATTCAATTGCATCAAGTGTTTTACTTATTTGTCTTAGTAACATAGATGAGTCATATAAGATCCTTGGAGGAACCTATTCTTGTATTAATATATTAGTCAAGAAGAAAAATTATTCCCCAATGTTAGATTCAAACCTCCAGTGTTTCTCTCTAGTCCCTAGGGATCCAGGAATGCCCTTGGGGTTAGTTAAAATCCTAATTTAGGTATGGTTTAAGCATCTGGGTTGGTTTTGTTACAAGGAAGCATAGTGTTATATAATATTATTGTATATATAGATATTTTGGGTGAAAAACCTAGTTATTTTGATTTATATCTATATTATTATAATGCAACAAGGGTTATTCAAGGTTTTCTAGGTAGAGTCACCTAAAGGCTGGCTTGGTTTCTTTGTAAAAAAGTATTTTTTTGTGAATAATTTAAGCATTGGGAATTATTTTTTGGTAGAAAGGGCTACATGAAATTAATAGGCCTTGATGTTTGGGTTAACTATAGAAGAAAGGCATGTACAAGGGTATGGGGACCCACTTAACCCAATAACCCTGACCCAAAAATAGTGTATTATTTACCTTAACATTTTTTCATGAATTATAAATGAGTCACATTATAATTATTGATTAATAAATAAACCATTCTCATACTTTATGTGGTGAAATGACTCATAACCTAACTCACCTAACAATGTTATATTATGATAATTATTTTAAAATTTTGTAATATAATGTATTTTACATTTAAAATTTAGAATCTATATATATATATATATATAATTTTATGGAATGATCATCAAATATATTGAACAATACATTTTTTTCAAAGCGTGATTAATTAACATGTTGGTTTGGGACTTTATAGATTAGACCATATTAATAAATGGATTGGTTTTTTACTAGCCTGAATACTATAGGCTCAATTGATATAGTTTTAGTGATTCATAAGAATGGAAAATTTATAAAATACATGAGATTTAGTATAATAAATGTGATGATGATAAAATTTTTAATTAGTAATTCCTTGACGATGTTTAATAAAGATGGATTGAATTTGAAATATAACATATAGTTGGACTGAAAAAATAGAAATTAAAAACAACTCAACTCCCTTGGATTTAGAATATAAAAGGTTCATTTGTGATCTCATTAATCCTTATGGGGTACATTAACTAGTTTAAGAAAGGGACCAAATGAATTGGATACGTGAGTTTTACCATTTGATTGTAATCACTTTTTATTATTTCTCATTCCCCCAATTATGTTGAATACTATGATTATTATTATTATTCTAATTACAAATTTAATTTGAATTAAATTTAAAATCTATAATTAATATAAAGAAAATAACCAAAAATATAAAATATTTTTTAAAAAAATTAATGATAAAATGATTTAAATGTTATAAAAACATCTTTTGTTTTAATATATAAAACCTTCTCCACAAAAGATTTGATGTGCTAAAAGATTCATATAAAATTATAATTATAATTACATTTTAAATTAAAATTAAAATACTTACACATTGTATCAAAAAAAATCAAAAATTAGTTAAAATTAGTAAACAAAATATATTTAAATTATGGGAAGAACATGATAAATTACCACATAATATATATTTTTTAATAAATAAAAATTTTGTAAGTAATTATATTTTTATTATTAATTTCAAATCAATTATTTGTATGTAAATTATTGATAATAATTATGACATATTATTAATTGATAAATATTTTTAATAATAATGTATTATCATTAATAATGTATTATTATTGTTACTATATTATTAATTATTCATTATTATTATTAATATATTGTTTTTGTTTTTTATAATTAATTTATTAATTTTTAGTAATCACATTATTATTGTTGTTATTGTTATTGTCAAACTTATATGTGGGTCAGGGGACCTACCGGGCTTGATGGGAAAAACTCGATAAAATGGTCTTATGGGGGCTAATATTTTTTATCTGAATATTAAATGAGCCTATTTTTAAACTATGATTGATAATAGGGTGAGGGTCGGGTTATACTATGCAACAAAGTGTGTATCCAACCTGGTTCAATTCTAGATTAACAAAAGGGTTAGAATCAGACTAGTCCATCCAAACCTAATTAATAAATGCATTGGGTTTTTTTAGTTTGAACATGATAGGGTCAGCCCAAGTACAAGTCTAATTATTATTGGTGTGGATGATATTGTTAAATACATTATATATTTGTATTTTTAATAATGATATTAATAATAATTAAAAATACCACGCACCTCATGTGTGAGTGGCTGGTATGTGGGATGGGTTTGGACACTACTGCACATGGGTTAATGAGGCACATTAGACCCACACTCCTTGATTTAGTGCCAAAAATACATAATTTAATTACTAAATTTGATACCATGTGAGATAACTCATGGCAAACTTATGAAAATTTCTATAATTAATTCATTGAATCTCATAATAAGAACATAATCCCTTATCCCAAATTCTTATTTTCTTTGAAGATTAGTTATATAAAAATCCTATTTCATGTAACTCTTTCAACATCACCCACAATATCTATACAAAATACTTCCTATTAATCATGATCCTTCATTTAATACCCTAAGGAAAATGGGAAAAAATAAATGGTGAGATCCAATACTCAGTATTGTAAAAATGTGTCAATATTTCACCAAGGGTTATATCATAATCATGAGAAAATATGATCATGGGAAAAATATATGATCAAACAGAACATAGAACAATAAGAGTTATCTGGGAGGCATGATAAAAAAAGTCATTTAGTCTCAAATGTTCAAACATTTACCACAGAATTAGTGTACAGAAACGTGAGATAGTAAACATGATCATAGGATCATAACATAGGCATGAAACCTAGAAATGTGGTATAATCATAAGTATTGTAAATCATAACATTGTGAAGATGCCTAAATATAATGAGGTTTGTGAATAAAGTTATGTATATGAGATCAGGTCCATGAATGGAATTTTGAATGTGTCTAAAAGAAAACATGTCCACACATTAAGTTATAGACCTGAACTCAACTCCATGAATTAAGTTATGGATAAGAAATCAGGTCCATGTATTAAGTTATGGACATGAAATATGATCCACACATTAAGTTATGTGTATGAAATCAAGTCCAAACATTATCACATGAGATGTAAAACATTAACTAATACATTTTAAGGAAATATAGGACCCCACCCATCACATAATAATCATTCATAAGTGTTACACATGAAATTAATCATCATATCATGAAAAATCAATGGAATGAAACTGGTATTAAAAGTATTTTCAAACAGTATCACATAAAATTAAATAAATAATTATACTGGTTGATAATAAAAATTAAATCACCCAAAAGGATTATTTTATTAATGAATTTAGATGGTGATTAATAAGACATAAATCCATAGAACATAGATCATTTAGAGTTAAATGGGAAAATATATGTGCAAATTTCAAAAAGATAATTTATAGAACATTTTTAACATTATTTTAAAAAAAGATGAATATACAAGTCACTTTAAAAAGTAATTTTTTAGAAATCGATTGGTTAAAGATATCAAATATTGTTTAAAAATAAATCTCAATAATGTAACCTTTAAAAGAAATAAATTTTAAGTCGGTAAATGAAAAGTGGTATATGAAAAATATAAATGTGAAAAGAAATTCCTTTTTAATATTTCGAAATACATTTATTAGATCCTACATCCGTAAAAGTATAATAAAGATTCCACTTAAAAATATATAAATATAAATATGAATATTATAAAAGATAATACATATTTTTCATTAAAAATAATTAAGGAAAACATTTTTAGAAAGAGAGAATATGGATATAGAGGAAAAAATAATTTATAAAGGATGAGAATTATTTTTAACAACATTACAATTTTATGAGGTAAAAAATCCATAAAAGTAAATGAATTAAAATAAGAATGTGATTTTCCCAATAGAAAAGGTGATATTACCATATAATCAAATCATGGGGTGGAATAAACCAAATATATAAGAAATAGGTTCAAGAGGAAACATTATAACTCAAAGAAATTATATTTAAGGTAACAAATCCCTAAGGACTTTAGTAACACTAGTATCAAAAGCCCTTGAAAAAACTTTATTATGGAATTTCAAATCCCTTTAATTTCATGACATATATGATAAAATTCTTCCATATGTTATAATATATACCACATAACAAAATAAGTGGTGAACATATTATATGTCCCAAAGAAAGAAAATTAAGAAAAGAATATCATTATGGATATCATATTCAATGAAGTAACAATCCTCTCTCTCTCTCTCTCACTGGTTCTAAGTATCCTCTCCCCAACTCCATGAAGGCCACTTTCCAGCCACTATTCCACACTCTGGCCTCAAGTTCCAATGCTCCTCTCCTGATTAAATTTGGAGAGAAGGGTTCACTGAGGATTTGGGAAAGTGAATTAGTGGTTGAGGATCCTCTCAATGTATCTATTATTCCTCATCTAGGGTTTCGTCCACCAGTTACATTTTATGGATTCATCTCCTTGGTGTTGCGATCTTCAGTTTCCACATTTCTTTTCATGATTTTTTCCTGGTTTCTATTAGGGTTCAAACTTTGTTTCTTCTTCCTCACTCTCGGTGGTTTTGGGTGTTTTCAGTTGGGGGTTTTCTTTGGTTTTCTTCCCCTCTTTCTGGTTCAACTATGGATTGATTGAAGATGTGGTGATGTCATGAGCAGAGTTTGTGTTGCACTGAGGATCACAGTAGAGAAAGTGAAGCGATGATAGAATAGCGTCTGGTCCGGTTCTTCTTCGATTTGGATTCTCTGATGGATCTGTTATGTGGAACATGTTCTTTCCAAAGGAGTTTTTGGGAGTTCGTCTCATGGTGTTTGATAGATTCATTGGATTCTAAATGGAGTAAGCCAATCGTTCTATGGCCTTGGGCTGGTGACAATGGCCACATCAGTGAGGTTGTTCAAGGAGGTTGTTTCTGAGTTTGATTTGTTCAGGTTTCTTATTCTGGTGTTCGCGTATCCTTAGTTCGTGGTTTCCTCAGTCAGTGATAGTGGTGGTTTTTCTCTAGCAACGACAATGGCGTTGATTTTATTTCTCGGTGATCTTGTGAACATGGTTTGGACTGTTTCGTGGTGATAGGGAGATGATTCAGTGGGGACGTCAACAATTGTGGTTATCAGATGTGATATATTGAAGGTGCCTGTATGGTAGTGATGGTGATGAGTCAACGTGAAGGCAGTGATGGTGACGAGTAGATAAGGTCAGCGAGGTGATGATGGCAGTGATGGTGACATGGTGTCTCTCTCTTTGGGTTTCTCAGGTGGCTTGTTCTTCATGTGTTTTGTTTTAAAAATTTTGAATTCGAATTTTCAATTTTGAATGTGGATTTTCATAATGTTGTATGTTGTGTAATGATATTTAAGATGGAGGTTTTTGAATCTTGTATTGGTGTTTGTAAGGTTCCCACTGGCCCAAAAAGTGGTTTATTTTAGAAAATGAAAAAAGTATTTGGAGGAGGAAAGCACTTACGAACATCATAATTTATGAAGTAAGAAACATTTTAAAGGGGGTTAATATGATAAAAATGTAAAACCCTTGGAAAAATTATTAAATAAAATATAATTAAATCATAGGTTATAATATACCAAACATAAAATAATGGAGTTCAAGAAGAAATATTATAACTCAATGAAAGAAAATTGAGGTTTGAAATACTATTTCCTTTACTATCCAGTTCTAAGAGAGTATTTTACCCTATTTTTTAATAAAAATAACCATATTAATAACTTATTTCAAAAATTTATTAATATATATTACTTCTTCTATACTTTTATTATAATTATTTATTATACCATTGTTAGTTATTTATTTTTTATTTTCACCATGAGATGTTAATAATCTTGATTATTTTGTACAAGTTTCATAATTTCAATGTTGATCCCCATTATTTGATACCAAGTTCACCATTCCTAGATTATTTAAGGTGCTAAAATATCCTTTCCATAATTATTAATAAATTTATAATATCATTCCATCGTATTTTTAGTTATGATTTGTGAAGATGAAATCGACGATGAGCTTGCTTTGGTAATTTTTAATGAATAAAAAGTGGTATCTTAATAAAGAATTAAATATTAATATTACCATTAAAAATAAAAAATAATAATTGAAATATTAATATTATATTATTCTAGTATTTAATTTTCCATAACCATCACGGAAAAAAATTTATAGCATCGTTCATGTAGTTGGTAAAACTGGACTAAACAAGAACATGTTATAACTCATCGATTGGTATGAAAGTGGTTTTATTAAAATATCATAATTTAATAAGAATAATTATATTATTTAGGTTTTATTAAAGTGATAAAAAAAATTGAGAATATTTGGATGAATGAGGTAATATTATAGGCTATTAGTTACAAAGAAGAAATTGTTTTTCTCTTGGTATGCTCATTTTAGGGAGTTAAATCTATAATGATCACTTATTATTAATATTATTAATATTATTTATAATTTATCTTTTAAAAATATTAATTATGTAATAAATATCATATTTATTCATTAAATTTATTTTTTATAACTATCCATGAATGGAAATGATGAAAAATAAATACATGTTCATTGAGGAAAATGTATGCACCTAACAAGAGAGACTTTTCCATTTTTTCAAATGGATGGGTGGAAAGTATAAAATGGTTATTCCATTAAAATAATAACAATATAGTATAATTTTGATACTGATGTAATTATAACAGCATGGTTCGACTAGGTTTAATGGAAAAAGATAGAGAAGAAAATGTTAGGGAGTGGATAATGCTCACGTTGAGAGTTTTAATATTCTCTTGAAGGACTTCTTAGAAATGGAGGAATCATTACACTTTAGTATAAACAAAGGATACAAAATATAAAATAGGGATATAATGGGGTAAAATTTTTAGAGTTTCAAGGTAATTTTCAAGTATAATTGTGGCTTGAAGTGGGTGGAAGTGAGCTCGTTTTATAGGTGGAAAATAGGGATATTTCCTTGAAAACTAATGTTATGTAAGGGGTAAAGATGGAATCACATGAGAGTTAGGTGATTTATGTTATAAAATGAGTGTTATACATATGGGTAAAAAAATTTAACCTAGAACATGCCTTATATATGGTCTAACTATTATATTAATTTAGTAAAATTAGTGTCATATTAAGTAACCCCTTTTTACCCTACTAACCTTGATTAAATTTTTATGATGGTAATTATTATTTTTCTAAAAATATAATATGAACCTTATTAAAAAGTATAGATATGTTTTTTCTAAATTTGGATCTCATTTAATATAACATTATTTCTAACTATGAGAAAAAAACTTTTAAATTAAAACATAATATATAGAAAAAGACTATTTTTGTTAAAGAATGGCTTTTTATACATTATGTGTTTTTATTGTTATTTCCTATAAATCAAAAATTAAATGAGGTAAAATATATAGTTTTATTTTTAAACTTCATCTTAGATTTATCAAAATTATATAAATTAAATTTTTTTAAAAAAATATACAGTTTTTATAAAAATTATTCTTTGAAAATAAACATTTTACTATTACCGTTGTAATTAAATTTAAACTCGGTAACTTATTTTTATACCTATAAATGAGATTTTACTTATTACCTAATATGAACATGATGATTCCAAATATGAAAACTATAATGACCCAAACCTTTATAAATGAAATTATTTTTTTTATGAGTAAATTCCTTATTCTATAATGAAGTAATAAAAAATACTTACACTACTTTGGTTATTTTGGACTATCATAAGTTATATCATATCATATTTAAAGGACCATTAATCATCATGAAAACTAATATTATATCCATTTTATAGTTACTATTGTTATTAGTATATATTAAGGGAGATGATTAAATCCAATTAACACAGAATAAAAAAGTGACAGCCTCAACTAGTAGGATCATTTCATATAAAGTCCCTTAATCAGATCTTCAGAGTGAGAAGGAATCACTAGGATTTTCCATTTACCAAGCTCAATTTGAGATTCCATAACTAAAGCATGAGAGAAACTGTTTATGGGGTAATTTCAATCTTATCGAGATCATGTCCCAAACCATGTTCATCGAACCACCCTAAGAAAGTGTCACAATCACACACCTTACCATTATGGTATATGATGGTTTAATAATGGGTTATGTAATTAGACCCTAACAATATGAATTTTTATATTTTTATTTTTAATAAAATAATGATTAAATTTATCCTTTTTTATAATTTCTTTATAAATTAATAAATAATTATTATAATTTCATGCAATGAAACACAAATTTTATTTTTGGGAAATATATAGTTTCAAGCAATAAATTTTTTTGAGGAATTCAATAATTTTTGAAATAAATTTTATTTAAATAAAATTTTATTATTAAATATTTTTTATTAAAATATAAATGATAATATGATTTCATAAATTGAAATGTAATTTTAATAAGGTTCATAAGATATTATCGTCGTAAAAACACATATATTTCAAAAAATAGATTTTTTATTTAAAATAATAAAATTTCATATTTAGAAATTATTTTTTAAAAAATATTATTATTATTGAAATTATCATGTTTAAATTTGGAAATGGTGAATTTTTCAAAATTTTCAAAGCCATTCAAATTTTAAGATAAAAATTAAATGCGGTATAAATATGCTCAATGTATTATGAAATCATAAAAGTATAAAAATTATAAAATAAATACTATAAGGAGTCCTCCAAAACCTATATTATATTTTAAGGTATTAAAATAAATTCTTTATAAACATGACTCACATCCAAATCACCATGGGTATTATTTTATTGATTTTGGTTCATAACCTTATTAAATATTGAAAATCACTCATCTTTGGAATAAATCAAGGGAAAAAATCATGGGAAGGTTTTTGGTCTTGATTATTTTATCATAAAGAGTCCAAAACCTAAGTGTAGAAATTAATAAAGAAGTATCCTCTTTTTCTATGAAAACCCAATCAAACTCACATTACTCTTCGTTAAAAACCCTTGGATGATAAATTTACTCTTTCTTTCCCTCTCTATATCCCTCCCAATACGCCACCACGCTCTTAAGAAGCTCCTTGTAAGCTTTTAGAAGCGCCCTTTCAAGGTATGGGATCCTCTCTTTCCCCTCTTTATTCAAGAACCTTCTTTATATCATGCCTTTTGATTTCAAATTTTTCATATAGGGATATTTTTTGACACATAACGTTTACTATTATTTTGATTTACAATTGATTATATACCCCTTAAACTCTCATTAAACACTTCCATGAATCATTATGCACCCCTATTATGAAGTCAAGATTATCCTACGATTTTCCATCCAAATATTTGTTCAGTGAATACCCATCCCCATTTACAATCAACGGTATTAACCTATATGTACTTATAATTCTTTAATTTGGGACTTCCATTTATGTAACTCTAACTCCTTAATCATGGGATTAAAATTCATTAAATACATCCTTATTTTGTATGATATTTGTGGCACACTTATGCATGTACAAGATATGAATGTGAAAGGTGGGCCCAAAATTATATATCCCTCCAATGCATTGGGTAATGTATTTATCTGATAAAATACCATGTATTCTTCATGGGATTTTAGCTTAATAAATCTATGTTATTATGTCTCTAGGGTTAGACTTGACTTATATTTATGATGTCATGTTTTATAATGTTGCCACATTCTCATGTTGCCTTTATATTATCATCTTATATCATTCTTCAATGTTCAACTTTATGATTCTCACCCCTATTATATTACCTTTATATACTTATTAAATCACATGTACTACTTTTACTTATGATGTGCTTTGATTATTAACATACTAGGATTTATACCTCACCCCTTTTTTATGTACATCCCTAGGTGATCCTGTGCACTTTTAAAAGGGTAGTGGAAATTTAATGGCATATTGTGGGGTTTTTAAATAATGTTAGTGCGCCCTTATTTTAAGTTATTGGGTTATGTACCTAATTTCCCAAATAAAATAGGACTCGTTATCTTTTGTGATTTTATTAGGTGTCCCTTTATGTAATAAATCAAGAATTAATGTGTATTAAACATATGGTTTGCCATAGTGGGTATCAGAATAAAGTATACTTATTTTTGTGATTGCGATTAGAAAACCCTAGTGAAAGACATATGGATAATATTAAACATAGGGAAACATACCTAAATTTTGGTAAAGTATAGAGTGAGTGGTTTCTAAGATAATTCATCTCTTTCGGGAGACTACAAGTGGATGTGGATATGGAATAGTTTTATTTATGGGTAATAACCCCAAAATGGCGCATTAGTATTGACTCGATTGTTACCTAGTGCGCAACAAAGAAGCCTTTTTTTACACTTAGTTTGACACTCCTAGGGGATATTATTTGGTAAATTAATAGGATCATTATAAACCATTATGAAGGAAACAAAAAATCCCATAATATTTTATTTTAGGAAATATATCATGGATAACATAGTTTGAAACCTAGGAATTCATATGTTAAGGAATGTATGTTATATATGATTTATCCATTAAATGTTCATAGTCTCCCTTTTATGTGTTTATTATTTTTAAAATTATCATCCCAATTTTTCCCTTTATTTTAGTCAATGGCAGGGAAAAGTAGGAACACATTAAACAAACAATGTGATGATAAATGTAATGAATGCTCAAATCAGTTAGCCAACCTGATGGGACCAAGAGTCGAGAACTTCATAAAAATACTTTCTCAATTAACTCAAATTCTAAATAGAAACTTAAATCAGGAGTAAAACCCACATCCCATTAATAAATATAATGTTTTAATTGACTCCTTTATGCAAAAAGGCCTCTAATTTCAGTGGATCATATGATCCCTTAATCATGAAACAATTGATCAACTAGATTAAAAATCTCTTCTCTATCCTTCAATTCTATGAGAAATAGTAGTTTTTGATGGTTGTAAATTATACGGAAAGATAAGCTGATCAATGTTGGACTTTCATAAAAAATATAAATCTTTAGGAAGATATCAACATGATGAAGTGTAATGAATTTTGGAAGATGTTTTTTTATAAATATTTTACTCACACTATGTGACTTATAATGGAGGGGAATTTTCTAAGCCTCCAAAAAAATGATGAAAAATCCATTGGGGGTTTGTTGTGAACTTCACAAGATTTGCACAATGTGCCTCCGCATTTGTTCTCTTCCATGAAATAAAATTTGACCTCTTATTTTGTGGGATAAAGGTGATTCAATAAAAAGATATAGAAATTCAGCACTTTGGAAACTATGAAGAAATTGTCCTATGTTCCATCACAGTCAAAAGAAAGATCAGAAAATATAAAGGGTCTCAAAGTTCTAGAGATGAAAATCAGAGACACTACAAAAAAATGTACACTGGTGATGTTTTTTTTTCATCAACTACATTTTAAAACATCTCTCATTTATTTACTGATTTTTATGAAAAAATGTTGAAAATGAGGTTTCTCTAGTTAGAAATATTTATAAACATTGAAAATTGGTGACATTTATAAGTGTCACCAATTAGAAACACCCCATTTATGAAACTTTTCGAGAAATTTTGGTAAATGAGGTGTCATTTACTAACCTTTTTAAAAACATAGGTTTTTTTTAAATCCATTTTTAAAATTTTTTTAGAATTTTTTTGACCTGACATTTACTGATGTTTTTTAAAAACTTTGGTATTTTTTTTAAAGTCATTTTTAAAATAAATTTTTCTATAATTTTTTTTAATTCATAATAATTTTATTTAAAATAATTTTTCTTAATTACACATACCCAAAACCCCTCTACCATTTTGGCCTCGACGCCCCAATATGTGTGTGTTTATATTAATATTTATATAAATTTATAGGTTTATATTATATATGTGTGTGTCTGTGTGTGTGTTTATATATATGTGTGTGTGTGCATATATGTTCATATATATGTGTGTGTGTGTGTTTATATATATATGTGTGTATGGAATGTTTATATATATATATATATATATATATTTGTATGTTTATATGTGATTATATATATGTGTATGTGTATATGTATGTGTTTTTATATTTATGTTTATATTTATGTGTGTGTGTTTGTATATTTATGTGTGTGTTTATATGTGTTTACATATATATATATATATATATATATATTTGGGCATGTATTGTATTTACAATACTCTATAAATTATAATGATTTTGATGCTCACAAGTACCCTTGTTTGTTTTACTAATGATTTTGCTTTAAGTTTATTTTAGGGATTTAATATTCTTCTTATTTATTCAGAAATTATTTTTAAACTTTCAATTCGCAATAAATATTTATTAACCCTACACTATGTACAACGCATATGGATCATGATCCCTAAGTTAGTCTTTAACCTTACACTGGAAGAAGAAAGTATGATTTCTCAACCCTATATTTAGATCAGTACGAATAGTTAATCAACTTTACATTATCAAGTGAGTATGGTAAAGTAACCTTACATTTAAAAGGAAACTAACGTTTCGAAAGAGAATAAAGTACAGTTAAAGAACCCTAAGTAATGAACCTTATGTTCCAAAGAGAAATGCATAGATCATCAACATTAATTTTATGATTAACCAAACATTTTTAGCCTTACCTTTGAAAGAAGAACGCAACGTAGTTGAACCATACATTCAGTATTTTCTCTTTGTGAAGGAACCATACATTTGACTTTTCAATGTCATGGATTTATTTTCGCAATATTTTATGTAATTTCTACAATGGACTTGACTGAGTTACAGGATGTTTTAAAGCTCATTTTTGACCATTTTGGAGATTTTTTTATTTGATTCAAAGAACCATATTCAATGGATAAATTTACTCATATTATTAATGGAAGTTATGACACCCCTTGTAAATTCAACTTTGAATTTCTACGGTTCATCAGGCATCTTTTTTGTATCTTAGATTTTCAAAAGTAGAATGCTCATTACATAATTCTTCAAGTGTTATCTTCTTTTATATAATCGATAGATACGAATATTTTGATTATTATTAAATCTGTCTAATGACCATATACATAGTGCTATAATGAATGAATGGCTTTGTAAGAGGGATACACTTTGTAGACATTCATGTTTAATCATGTAAGTTTGTGACAACTCTGTTTTTGTTGTTATTCTTAAAAAAAGATCTCCTATGAAACTAGATATCTTCATATTTATTTCATCTTAAAGATTATCTTTCTGAAGAAGAAGATCCATCTATTATCTATTGTGTGCTGCTCTAACTGTGAAGATCAATATATTTCAAAAAATCAAATCTCTTTTTGATTTATTCGAGTTTTGACTGCTCGTACTCAGTTGAAGTGGAGTGTCATCTTCTCAATATAATATGTAGATAATCAGTTCTCGGTTTAGAACCAGAAGACATTGTTTTTAGTCTTAATTATAAATGTGTCAACATCCTGCACTCAGTTGTTGGATTTTTGGCCTTGTGATAAGATGACTAGACTAGTTAAATTCACCAAGATTGTAGAGAGAGTGTCTAGTAGAGTGGAGTAGGGGATATTTGTGCCCCAACCCACTATAAAAAGTCATGTCTTTTATTTCTGTTTGTCCACTCCTTATTCTTTGATCAGAAAAAAAAACTATTTATCCTCATTAATTATAAGAGGGTTCTTAAATTCAGAATTGTCGAAGAGTTTTTAAAAAGACACAATTCACCCCCCCCCCCCTCTTGTGTGTTTTATATATTCTGACCCAATAATTGGTATCAGAGGTTGGATTTTGCATAAAGATTTAGCAAGCTAAAATTTTAAAAGGTATATAAAAAGATGGAAATGGTTGATCCTAGAGAAGGGATTTTCATGGTTCATGCTCCATATTTTAATGCTGAAAATTATGGGTGTTGAAAATCAAGGATGATCATTTACTTAAAAAATTGGATTTAGATTTTATTTGAAGATTACTACTCCCTATAAGATTACTGAGAAACCAAAAACTTGGGAAGCTGCAACTGAAGATAAATATGATATGAACTCAAAATATATGAATGTAATTATATGTGGTATTGGACCAGATGAATTCAATCGTGTCTCACAATGTCCTAATGCTTATAAAATATGGAAAACCATTGAAATTGATTATGAAGGAACAAATAATGTAAGACTGATGAGGTATGCAATAGTAAAGATGAAATTTATCACATTCAGGATGTTTGATGGAGAAAGTGTTACACAGATGAATAGAAGGCTTATATAAATTATCAATAATATTACATCCTTAGGAGAACCTATCAAACAATTTGATCAAGCATTGAAAGTATTGAGAGTAATACCTTTTATATGGAATGGGATATCAGCTGCTACTTGACAATCATTACCTATCAAAAATATGACCATGAAAGAACTAATTGGGAATTTTATGATGTATGAAGAATAAATGTAATCCAATGATTAAGATCATAAAATTATCCTAAAAATGATAATACAACTCTAAAAGTAATATCTCAAAAGCAAAGAATAAAAATAAAACAAGAAGTTGGAAAAGAAAAGAATTCTGATTCATCTGATTCTAAAATGGAACTAGCTCAGTTATCCAGAGAGTTTAGCAAATTTAATAAGAAAAATAAAGGATTCGAAAATCTCTATAAAAAGGATGAGAAAGACTCAATATAAGTCAGATGCTATGAATGAAAAAAATGGGTCATATAAGACCTGATTGTCCTCATATAAAAGTTGAAAAGAGAAAGACTAATAAGAAATATCAAAAAAATATTGATTGTGAACATAAAGGAAAAAAGAAATGAAAGCAACATGGAGTGTTTCTAAAGACTCCAGCATCTCATCAAAATCTGATTCAGAAAAAAAGAAATCATGTCTGAAAGCAAATATGTGCTTCATGGATGAAGAAGTTATGGTACAACCTATTATTCCTCTAATTAGTATTCTCATTCTAGTTTTTCAAATGATAAACTAGATGCCTATTTCATAATGACAGAAAATAAATATGACTCCTTATTAAATAAGCACACATCTTTAAAAAAATTCATAATTTTGTTTTAGGAGAAAGACATACCTTACTAAAACAATATTATGAGTTAATTGAAAAATTTAACTCTGTTACTACAAATGGTGTTGATCATGAAAAGTGGATTAATACATTACAAGATTAAGTATAAACTTATAAAAGTTATGATCTTTTCTTTAAAAAAGGAGAAAATATTCTGAATGAAATTCTTGGAAATAATATAATTAAAAAAGAAATATTTTGTATAGGAATTAAGGGTGAAAAATCAAAACTATATAATAATTATTTTGTTCCCAACTCAAAAAAGTGTTACTTGTTGTTTTTATGGAACAAAATGACATATAAAATAATAAATGTTATTTAAAAAATCCCCAAATCAATGTAATTAAAAAATATTTTATTTCAAATAGTTTATCTGTAGAAAATGATATGAGTTATGTAAAAACAAATTAAATTTAGATTCTCAGATCTTTGCTAGATAACACTGCTCGACCCAAGTAGATATGAGTACCAAATCCAACATTTGTTTAAATGATTTTGTAGGTAAAAGGCCAAAAGAACATAAATACCATTTGTTATATGGATAGTGGCTACTCAAGATATATGAGTGGTGATCCATAAAATTTTTATACATTGACTCAAATGGATGGAGGTCATGTTACTTTTAGTGATAATGTTGAAGGGGAAATAATTATAATTAGGACTGTTGTAAATCCAAAGATCAAATATATCAACAAAGTACTTTATGTGTAAGGATTGAAGAAAATTTTGATAATTATTTCTCATCTTTTTTATGATGGTTTTAAGGTCGATATCTCTAACAATTCCTGCTCTATTTTTTAAGATGAATTGCTTAAGTTTAGAGCACCTAGAACTGATAAAGTTTATACTCTAGACTTACTTTTCTTGTGTAAATAAAAAATGAATTGTTTATCTTCTAAAAAAAGTGAGTAATGTATATGTAATAGAAGACTTAGTCATTTTAATATTTATTCTTTAAAAATATTATCAAATAAACTCCTTGTTTCTATTTTACCGAGTCTTAAATTTTATGGTGACATATTTTTTTATGCATTCCAAATTGGTAAGAAATTCAAATCTTCTTTCAAATAGATTAACAAAGTTGTTATATCTAAACATTTAGAACTTATACATATGGATTTTTTTGGACCATCAAGAGTAGCAAGTTTGGATGGTAAATTATATGTTTATGTTTTAGTAAATTATTATTCCACATTTACCTGGGTTTATTTTCTAAAGATTAAAAGTGAATTTTTCTCTGTTTTTGAAAAAATTTGAAAAAATTTTACAAAATGAAAAAGGTTTCAAAATAATTTCATTAACAAGTAATCATGGTGGTGAATTTGAGAATCAATAATTTAATTCTTTTTTCTCAAATCTGGGTATTAAACATACCTTCACTACACCAATAACACCTCAACAAAATGAAATTGTTGAAAGAAGAAATAAAACTATTTAAGAAATGGATAGGACTATGCTAAATGAATACAATCTACCTACCAATTTTTGGGGAGAATCTGTAAGAACATCCTTCTATATCATGAATAGAGTTTTAATTCAGCTTATTTTTAAAAAGACACCTCATAAACATTGTAATAATAGAAATCCTAAAGTAATGTACTTTAAAGTTTTTGGATGCAAGGTGTATATCCTGAACACCAAGGATAATCTTGGTAAGTTAGATCCAAAATCTGAGGAAGAAATTTTTTTAGGATATTCTGATACTTATAAAGCTTATAGATTGTTTAATAAAAATTCAAGGATCATTGAAGAATTGGTTCATGTGAAGTTTGATGAAACTGAACCTTTCATTAAAGAGAAAGATAAAATAGATTAAGTCACTGACTCTTTTGATAACATAAGAATTGAAACCCTTAAAAATGATTTTGATTCTGATTTTAATAAATTTTAGTCCAATCCAAAAGAACATGAAACTGAAGAACCTGAAGGTGTCTGCCTAAACAGTCTATAATCCTAAAGGACCACCCTTTAGAAACTGTTATAGGAGACCTAGATATAGAAATAAGAACTAGAAGAAATGTAGGAAACCTGGATAAATTCCCTGCCTTTATCAATTAGAACCTTAGACTATTGAAGAATCCTTAGAAGATGAGAGTTGTATGACAGTTATGCAGGAAGAGTTAAACCAGTTCAAGAGAAATAAAGTATGGGAGCCCAAAGAGAGACCATCCAAATATCAAGTCATAGGAACCAGGTGTGTTTTTGGAAAAAAAAACAGGATAATCAAAGGATCATTACTAGGAATAAATCTAGATTAGTATACAAATGTTATAATTTGGAAGAAGGTATAGATTATGATGAGACCTTTTTCCCGGTAACTATATTAGAAACAATTATAATTCTTCTATCTTATGCATCTCATATGAATTTTAAATTATATCATATGGGTGTTAAGTCTTCATTTTTAAATGGTAATTTAATAGAGGAAGTTTATGTTGAACAACATCCTAGTTTTGAAAATCCCCAAAAACCCTACTCTGTTTTTAAACTTACTAAAACTCTACATGGCCTTAAATAGGTACCTAGATCTTGGTATGAAAGATTAAGTTCTTTTCTTTTGAAAATGGTTTTATTGTTGGTTTGGAAGATCCAACACTTTTTAAGAAAATAGTTTGTCTAAATATTTTATTAGTTCCAGTTATGTTGATGATGTTATTTTATGTTCTACTAATAAAATTCTTTGTCAGGATTTTTACAATATAATGCACAAAGAATTTGAAATTAGTATGATGCGAGAACTGAATTTCTTTTTAGTACTTCAAATTTATCAAAAATATTATAGAAATATTTTAAATAAAAGTAAGTATATTATAGATTTATTGAAAACGTTTGGGCTTGAAAACAGTAAGCATATACAACTCCCATTTATAATAATATAAAACTTGATTTGGATGAAGCTGGGAAACCAGTAGACAATAAGTTATATAGAGGTATGATTGGTAGTTTATTATATATTACTTCAAGTATACAAGGCATTATGTATTAGGTATGTCTCTATGCTAGATTTCAATCAAATCCGAAATTATCTCATCTTTCTTGTGTTAAAAGAATTTTTAGATATTTAAAATAAACTATTTTTCAATATCTTCTTTACCCCAGATCTTCTGATCTTAATTTAATTCCATATTTCAATACGGAATTTGGAGTTTTTATATTACATAAAAAACGTACCTCAGAAACATGTCAATTTTTAGTAAAATCCTTAGATTTTTGGTCGGTTAAGAAGAAAAACTCAGTTGCTCTGTCAACCACTAAGGCAGAATATGTGTCTGGTGGCAGTTGTTGTGTACAAGTATTATAGATGAAAAATACTCTACTGAACTTTAGAGTAAATTTTAATAATATTCCTATTTCCTGTGATAATACTTGTGATATTAATATTTATAAGATTCCTATAAGTCATTCTAGGACTAAGCACATTGATATAAGGAATAATTTCCTAGGAGATCATGTCCTCAAAAGGATATATCTTTGGAATTTGTTAATTCTAAATATCAATTGGGTGATATTTTTACTAAACCACTTCCCACTTGTAGTTTTTATTTTATTAAGGTGGAGTTAGGTTTATTTAATTTTAAATAAACTTTCCATAATTTAATCATTATTTATCTCTATTAAATTTAGTTTTTTGCTTTACTTATTTTTATTTTTACTGTTTATTTGTGTAAATAATTTTAGTTTTAATTGTTAAATTTGACTATTTTCAGAAAAAATCATAATTATCTTACATAATGGCATAAAAAATAAGGTAATGTCAGAAATGTTTTGCCTACCAAAACATTTCGTCTACCCTTACCTTTTAATTTCTTAAACCATTTCGCCCATCGAAGCCTTCGTCTACCATCGAAACTCTAGAACCTGAGAACCTTAGAGCTTTCAATTTTCAAAAATGGGACAAACCAAGAAAATTGATGTGGGTGAACCTAGTGACCATAAGAATTATCAATTTTCTTCAAGAAAGTTTCTATAAGAAAAAGTTATCAATTTTGAGTGGGTTTATGAAACAGACTTATTGCTTAAGAAATATCTCGCATTTTAAGGTCTAGAATTTAAATTTAATGAGGTAAATAAAAAATTCATATATAATATAGAATTGATGTATTTATTTAATAGTTTTTAGTATAATTTTTGTGATACTGCAGACACTATTTCTACAAATATAAAGGACAAGGAATTTTTTATTTCCTCTGTAGAAATAGTTGAAATTTTGAAATGTCCCCATGAAGGTGTTTTTCATTTTGATCTGTGTTATATTGGTAATCAAGATCACAAGTCAATGGAAATTATTTCATTTATGTTTGGATCAACCAATATCAGGAAAATGTCTATTAAGGACCATGAGGCAGATCAAAAAGTTTTGATAAAATTTATTCAGATGGTAATTGCTCTGAGAGAAACTGAAATGGAGAAAAGTTTATATCCAAACATGTACATTATATTTTTGTTCATAAGTGATATAAAATTTAATTTTCCAAGGTATATGTTGTGGTATTTAAGCTATTTTTTGCAAGTAAAGGCTTGTATATCTTTTTAACCTTATGGAAGGATACTGTTTTTAATTATGTTTCAAAAGAATATGGTTCATGTGTTTAGTTCAAGAATTAAATTTCATCAAAGTAATGTTTTTAATTTAGTCACTCTTAGAAAAAAATTAATGGAGTACAATGAAAGGCAGGCTTATGCCAGTTGGTGCAGATGACCAACAAAAATTGGGATCATTTTCTCAGGGGGAGAAAAGTGCTATTAGAAATGAAGGGATTAGAGAATCCAAAACTGAAGGAGTTTCCAAATCTGCTGAGAGAAAATTGAGATTTAATAAAGAAGAATAATAATTAGAAGATGAAGTTTTGATAGAGGAGTCGGTCATGAAACCAAGGAACAGAGTAGATCCACCTACTGATGAACCATTGTTAAGTTCGAGTAAAGCTACTAAATCGGTTCATCTGGAAGAACCTATTCATGAGGAATACCAACAGGTTGAGAGTCAAGTTTTAGATTTGTAGTATGTTTATATTCCATTTGTTCAAGAGGAAGATCCAACTATTCAAGAAAAAAATTTCCAAGAAGAAACTTTTCAAGTAGAGAAACATTTGCTCAGATCAGAAAATGTGGCTACAAAATTTGTTAAGAATCAAGATTGATCAGTTTTTGATCAATTTATTGAGATATAAGAATATATTTCTAGAGACAATATATAAGTTCTTGATAATGTACCTTTTTCAAGTGAAAAAACAACTGAAAAATCAGTGGAGAAGTCTGTGGAAAAGTTTGCTTCAAATCCTTTAGAAATTTTGGATGTTGGTCAGTCATAAAATCTAGATGAAGGGACATCTGATTCACTGACTAATCAAGTTAAAGATCATGTGATAGAGTTTAATAAAGTTCAAGAATAAAATTTTGTTCTTATATAGGAGCTAGAGGAATTAAAGAAATATTTTGATGGTTTGCATAATTCATCAATGCCAAGGCTAGAGTTTGAGTCTATTCAGACTCAACATAGAGAATTTAAAGAAAATCTTGTGTCAAGGAAAAATTTTGATACTTTAAAGAGAGATATGCTAGATAAATTTGGAAAATTTTGATATGAATCTGCTTCCAAAACAGATTTTGGAGACTTGAAGTGGTATTTAGGAAGCTGGTTTGAATCCATTAAAGGAAGTATTTCTCAAACCAAAGCTTCTTCCACTACCGCTTATATCTCTCTAGATTTGATTCATAGATTTCAAGAGATCACAACTATTATGGCTGGCATGAATGACCATCTGTAGAAACTTCAGTGAAATAGTGCTCCGTTATCATTTTTTGGATAATAAATAATATCTTATTAAGAAATTGACTTAAACTGTTCTATCCAACAAATTCATAGATAATTTAGACCAGTTTATGCAACAATAAGAAAGCTTACATGACTTTTTAAAAGTCAATATTGTTGAAAATCTTCATGGTACTCAAGATTCCATAGTTTTGATTACGAATTTGGGAGATAGTCTTAGGAAAAAGTTGTGGGTACATATGGTAGAACTGAAAGAAATGTTTCAAGCTACTCAAAATCCTACTGAACCAAAAACTGAGCCAAACCCTAAACAAATTCTTTCACCCTAACCACATCAGTTGGATAACCTATTTCCTAGTCAAACTAAATATTTTTTTTATACAAAATTTGATTAATGAAATTTATTTATTCTTATTTTCAGTGCATTATTTGATATTCTTTTATGTTTATTTATACTGCTAGAAATCTAGTATTCATTATCTACATAGAATATTATAACATTCACTTACTAATGTGTTCAAAATTAGAAGTGTTTTAATATTTTTCTATACTTTATTTTTGATCTCAAAAAAAGGGGGATAAATTTGGATAAACACGGCATTTCTTTTTATCGAAATAATTCTTTCAAAATTGAATTTAGAATTATTTTCTTTAAAATGTTCTCAAATTTATAAATTGTTTTAATAATTTTATGGGTTTTGTGATCATCAAAAATGGGGAGATTGTTGAGCATGTATTATCTCAACAATACACTGTATATTATGATGATTTTGATGCTCACAAATACCCTTGTTTGTTTTACTAATTATTTTTCTTTAAGTGTATTTTAGGGATTTAATATTCTTCTTATTTTTTTTGATATTATTTTCAAGATTTAAATTCACAAGAAATATTTATTAAAAGTGTATGGGGGATATTTTTAAATATCATAGAAACATTGTTCATACCCTATATGGTTTAGTGTAACCTATGGAATCAACCTTGTGCAATGTACATCATGTATAGATCGTGATCCCTACGTTAGTCTTCAACCTTATGTCAGAAGAAGAAAGTACGGTTTCTCAACCCTATGTTTAGATTAGTATGTATGGTTAATAAACCTTACGTTATCAAGAAAGTATGGTAAAGGAACCTTACGTTTGGCAAGGGAAGAAAGTATGGTTAAAGAACCCAATATAAGTAATGAACCTTACGTTCCAAAGAGAAGTGCATGGATCATCAACATTAATTTTATGATAAACCTTACATTTTCAACCTCACATTCCAAATAAAAACGCTACATAGTTGAACCCTATGTTCATAATTTTTTCACTTGGTGAAGGAACCCTATGCTTGACTTTTCAATGGCAGAGATTTAGTTTCCAGATATTTTCTGTAATTTCAACAATGGATTTGACCGAGTTTTAGGGTATTTTAATGCTTTTTTTACCATTTTGAAGTCTATTTTATTTGATTAAAATAACCATATTCAATGGAGAAATTTACTCATATTCTTAAGTGAAGTTACAACAATCCTTGTAAATTCAATTTTGTATTTCTACGGTTCATCGAGCATCTTTTGTGGATCTGGAATTTTTAAAAGTAGAATGCTCGTTATATAATTATTTGAGTATTATTTTCTTCTATGTAATCAAGAGAGAATAATATTTATATTATTATTAAATCTTTCTGGTGATCACATACACAGTGCTATAGAAAAAGAACGACTCGGGAAGAGGACTACACTTTGGAGACATACATGTTTAATCATGTAAGTTTGTGACTACTCTATTTTTGTTTCTATTCTTAAAAATAAAAGATCTCTTATGAAACCAGATCTCTTCAGACATATTTCATATTGAATATTGTCTTTCTGAAAAAGAAGATCCATCTCCTATCAATTGCGTACTGTTGTAACTGTGAAGATCAATTTGTTTCAACAAATAAAATCTCTTATTGATTTATTTGATTTTTGACTCCTCATACTCAGTTGAAGTGGAGTGTCAGCTTCTTGATTTAATATGTAGATAATTAGTTCTATATTTATAACCAAAATACATTTTTTATTCTTAATTGTAAATTTTCCTACTGCCTGCACTCAGTTGTTGGATTTTTGGTCTTGTGATAAGATGACCAGACTAGTGAAATTCACCAAGATCCCAAATAGATAATCTCATGGAGTCTACTAGGGGATATTTATGCCCCAAACCAATATAAAAAGTCGTGTTTTTTATTTCTTTTTTTCACTTCTTATTCTTTTATCAAAATAAAAACACTGCTTATCCACACTAATTAAAAGAGGGTGTTTAAATTCAGAATTGTGGAAGAGTTTTTGAAAAGACACAATTCACCCCCACACTTGTGTGTTTTGTATATTCTGACCTAGCAGATATATGTGTGTGTGTGTGTGTTTATATATATGTTTATATATGTGTGTATGTGTTTATATATGTGTGTGTGTGTTTATATATATGTTAATATATGTGTGTGTGTGTGTATGTCTGTTTATATGGATGTGTGTGTGTGTAAATATATATGTGTAAATATGTAAATATATGTGTGCATTTGTGTGTGTTTATATATGTGTGTGTGTGCACGCACGCACGCATGCTCTATTTTATATATGTAAATATTTATATTTATATATATATATATAAATTTATATATATGTGGGTGTTTTTTTATATATATTAATATATATATATATACATATCTAAATTTATTGTTGCATATCGATACGTAGAAATTAGCTACATTAAAAACATGCAACACACAAACATAGAGAAGAACTCCATGAGACTCGAACTCAAGACCTTGTCGAGACACACACGAGCAGCTACCATTGATCTATACCATGATGGCTATCTAATTATGTGTGTGTGTTTATATATATAAATATATATATATATATATATATTGATATTTAGATACATGTTAATGTATTTTTATCTAAATATAAATTTATATATATATATATAATTTTATAATTTTATTTATATATAAATGTAAATTAATAGAATTAAGCTTATATATAATTAAAAATGTTTTAAAATAGTTCTAAAAAATTCACTAATTTAGTCACATTTAAAAACATGGATATTTTGAAACATAGAAATGTTTTCTAGAAAATGTCTCCAAATTATCAATGTTTTCTATTAATGTATCCAAATTAGTAATGTTTTCAAGAAATGTCACCAAATTAACGACCTTTTTCAGAAAATTCTGATAAAAAAAGATGCTAAATTCTAATTTTTCTATAGTGAAAATGGATTTTAATTTTGGCATTGTGATGGAGAAATATCATGGGGAATAAATTCTACTATCCTACTTGTAAACAGTTTAGGAAGAAGAATCCCAATAATTTCCTAAAAGGGGAAATTAAATTCCTTAGGTGCAGGCAGGAAGGGAACCAAGCTTCTGATTGCTGATGGGAGAAAACCACCAATGTGATAAAAGAAAGGAATGATATAGTAATCCATCAGGTTTTTGTCCAATGTTTCAACTACAAGGAACAATGACACAATAAAAATAAATGTACTAAGATAAGGCTAGTTGATGATAAAAAACAACAACAACCTTTAAGGCCAAAAGAGAAAGCGAGAGCTTATCATATCAAAACTACTGAGGTGGATCCCGAAAACAAATTGGTGATAAGTACACTAGTAATTAATTCAAGGATAGTGAACAAAATATTTGATTCGGGTTCTATGTATTCTTTCATATCAGACAAGTTTTGTATAACTATTCAAACACCACCTCAAATCGTGGGAGTTGAGTTATTGGTGGAGATGGATAATGGGTCAATTTTTTAATCCCATGTATATAACTCATCCCCAATCAAAATTTATTGGTCAAATTTCCCATAAAACCTTCTGATACTTCTTTTATTAAGATTCAATTATATTATTTACATGGATTGAATTTCCATTTATAGATTCGTAATAAATTTCCAAGAGAAGGAAATCACCCTACGTGTCACAAATCTCCCTCTGATTCTATACTAGTGCAAGTAGGGTGATGAATCTTATTTGGTATGATCATCTTAATAATTGATATTATTGCCTTGAGAGAAAGTGTATCTTAATCAAATGATTGATACTAAGGAAAATATCAACCTTGATGACATGACCATTGTAAGTGAATTCACATATGTGTTTCCCAAAGAATTGTCTGGTCTTCCTCCTGGCTGACAGGTTGAGTTCTTCATCAAACTAATACCCAAATCATTTCCAATATCCAAGACTCCATATATAATGGACACTATTGAACTTGAATAGCAAAAGAAGAAACTACAATAGAATATTGATAGAGGTTTTTTATGCTCAAGTGATTCACTATGGGGTAAACTAGTCCTTTTCATTAATTAAAAGGATCGGTCAATGGTTAATTGTATTGATTATTGTGATCTCAACACGATAATGATAAAGAACTAGTATCATCTACCACAGATTAATGACTTTTTTGATCAGATACATGAATCTTAATACGTCTTTAAGGTAAAACTTTGGTTGATATATTATCAATTATAAAGGTGAAAAAAATGATATCACCAAGAATATTTTTCATACAAGTAATGGGAACTTTGAGTTCATAGTGATTCCACCAATTCTACAATAAACTTGATGGACTTAAGGAATAGAGTATTAAGGGATTACCTCAACAAATTTTTGATAGTATTGTGGGTGATATTCTTATCTTCTCCAAAGTCAAGGAGGAACATGAGAATAATGTGAATGTTGTTCTAAATTCTATGTGAAAAGAAATTTTATATTCAAAGTAAAATAAATGCAATTTCTGGATGGGGATAGTAACATTATTAGGGAATGTTATCACCAGAAACGGTATATCTATGGATCCTTCAAAAATAGTGGCAATTTAAGGATATCCAAAAACAATATTTGTGATGAATATCCATACTTTCCTTAGATTATCTAGGTAATATCTTCTATTTTTTGAGAAACATGTCATGATTTTCAATCCCACTAACCAAGCTAAGTTGCAAGAGATTCAAGTTTTTATAGAGGATAACATCAAAGAGTTAAATAAGAGGTTAATCACTATACATGTACTCACATTACCCGTCATTGGGTAAGGATTTGTGATCTATATTGATGTGTCTAATAATTCCTTGTGTTGTGTACTCAATAAAGATAAAAAGTGATATTTTTTGCCTCCTATGAATTAAATATCCATGATAAAAACTAACCAACATATGATATAGAATTTTTTGTATTGATATTTGCATTGAATATTTAGTGGCATTATCTCTATGGGGAGAACAATGACATATATACACATAACAAAAGACTCAATTATATACTCACACAAAAGGATATCAATATGAACCAACAAATTTGGTTAGATCTTATTAAGGAAATGATTGTTCAATCCATTTCTATCATGGGAAGGTAAACAAATTAGGAGATTCTCTAAGTAGAAAGGATCCTAAAACCTAATCCATGATGAGGATTTTAAGGCATACAATATTATTGGATGTACAAAGCATAGACATGGGAATAATAAAAGTATATTCAACCTAACTTCCTCAAATAAATTCTCAATCATCCATTATTTAGAGGATAAATGAAGCCCTAAAATATGATGAGGTTCCATTGAAAAAGGTAGTAAATATTTCAATGCTCAACATTACTAAAGATGGATTTATAAGGTTTGGAACCCAAATATGTGTCCCAAAAAACCACTAATTAAGAGGGAATTTTTGGATGATGTGCATAGATCATCCTTATCTATTTATCTAGGAAGAACTAAGATGTATAGAGATATGATGAAGAACTTATAGTGGGATAACATGAAGAGAAAAATTGCATAATTTGTTTCTCAATGATTAGTATGACAATAAGTCAAGGATAAATAATATAAATCTAAGGGTATGATACAACCATTTCCCAGTCCAGTGTACAAATGGGAAAATATAATTATGAATTTTATTTTAGAACTACCTGGGATATCTAAAGGAACGAATGCCATCTGGGTGGTAATTTATTTCCTTACAAAGTCATAACACATCATTCTTATTAAGGAAGATTTCTCTCTTGAACAACCCACTAAGATATGCATAAGGGAAGTGGTATGATGGCATGGATTACCACTTTACATTGTATCTAATTGAGATCTAATGTTTTCTATAAGTTTTTAGATAATCCTTTAGAAAGAACAAGATACAAATATAAAATTTTAGTACAACTTATCATCCTCATATGGATGGTTAGTCATAGATAACTATTCAAACTATATAAGATATATTGATATCATGTTAAATGTATTTACAAGGATTTTGGGATCAATACCTTCCCCTAGTGGAGTTTTGGTAAAATAATAGTTTCCATTTTATCATTGAAATGGCACCTTATGAGGCTCTGTATGGGGAGAGGTTTTGGACTCTGTCATGTTGGGATGAAGTTAGAGAGTGTAAGATTATGGGACTTTATCTTAACTAAGAGATGATAGAGACGGTTCAAATCATTGAATTCCATATAAAATAAGCATAAATTCAATAGAAAATATATTCATATAATCATTGATGAGACCTGGAGTTTGAGTTCAGAGATAAGGTATTCTTTCATATATCCCTATGGAAGAATTTAAGAGGTTATGGGAAAATGGAATGCTTCGTTCAAGATACACCATCCCCTTTGAGATCCTTGATTGTATCGGAGTTTTGGCCAATCGACTAGCATTATAACCTAACCTATCTCAAGTACAAGATGTGTTCTATGTATCCCTCTTCATGAAGTACATACCAACCCCCTAACATGTATTGAATCTATAAGAGGTACCCTTGGAAAATGATATTTCATACGAGGAGCTGTCAATGAAGATCTTATATCATATAGACAAATTTCTAAGAAACAAGACAACTCACCTGGTCAAATTACTATAGTTGAAACACAAGTTTGATTAAGCATCTTGGAAACCAAAAGAGATGATGAAACTGAAGTGCCCTTGTCTATTTTAGTGTGTCAAATAAAATTTTGAGAAAACTTTTCTGAAGGGGGAATAATGTAACAATATGAACTTGTATAAATGAAATTATTATTTTTTAAATGTTTAAATTTTTTATTATTTAATGAAGTTATAGAAAATTCATGCACTACATTGGTTATTTTTTGAAAAATTATAATTTATATCCTATCATATTTAAAGGACCATTAAGAATTATAACAATTTATAATATAATTGTTGTACAGTGACCATTATGATTAGTATATATTAAGGGTGGTGATAAAATCCAATTGACATAAACAAAAGAATCGAGGTCCTCAACCAGTAGGATTGTACCCTATAAAGCTCATTTATCATATATTTCGAGGAAGATGGAATCACAGGGCTTTACCCTTGACCAAGAACAAGAAGTGATTCAACAACTAAAGCATGATAGAAATTTTTTATTGGATAAGTTCAAGATTATCGAGATCATGTCCAAAAACTATGTTCATGGAACTACACTAAGAAAGTGCAACCATTGCACACCTTACCCTAAGGGAATAAAATATTATCATAAGGTGTTATGTATATCAACCCTTAAAGTATGAATTTTTATATTTTTATTTTTAATAAAATAATAATTATGTTTCTCCTTTTAACTATTTCGTTATAAATGAATAAATAATGAGTTTTCTAAAAATTAGATTTTGATATGATGAATCACAAATTATATCTTTTGGAAATGTATAGTTTCAATCAAGAATCTTTTTAATTAATTAAATAAATTTTAAAATAAATTTTACTTCAAAAGAATATTATTATTATATAATATTTATTTAAATATAAATGATAATATGATTTTATAAATTCAAATGTAATTTTTGTAATGGTCAAAAACTCTTATCATTTTAAAAACCCATATTTTCGAAGAAATGTGGATTTTTTTAATTAAAATTATAAATTTTCCTATTTAGAGAATTATTTTTTTAAAATAAATATTATTTTTAAAATCATCATTTCTAAATTAACCAATTGTTAATTTTTCATAATTTTCTGAGACAGCCAAATTTTTTGGGTAAAAATTAAATACGGTTTAAATATATTATATGTATTATGAAATCATAAAATCCTAAAAGATATATAATAAATGATATAAAGATTATACATGACCAAAATTATGTTTCCCCTTTAAAATTATATGTTTTGAAGTTATTTTATAAATTTTATAAACCCCTAAATAATCCAAAAAAACCTATGTTATATTTTAAGATTTTAAAATTAATTATTTATGAATATGACTCGATTACACACCACCAAGGGTATTATTTTGTTGACTTCAGTTTTTACCCTTATAAAATTTATAAAAAAACACCTCTTTGGTTGAAACCATGGAAATGTTTGTGGTTTTTACTATTTTATCATATAGAGTCCAAAACCTATGTTTAGAAATAAATAAATAAATCTCCTCTCATTTTCTATAAACACCCAATTAACTTACCATTCCTCTTCACCCAAAATGCTTGGGTCATGAAGTTACTTTGCCTTTGACATTATAGATCCCTCCTAATTTTCCCCTAGGATATTAAGAAGCTCATTCCAATCTTTTAAAAGCACCCTCTCAAGGTAAGGGATCCTCTCATTCGCCCCTTTATTCAAGAACCTTTTTTATATCATGCCTTTGATTTATAATTTTTCATTTTTGGATATGTTTTTAAAGATATATATTGATATACTTATAATTTTTAAGGGAATAGAGATCCCTTTCAATCTCAAAAAACTCATCCATGAATCTTTATATACCCCTTTTATGCTACTGAAATTATCCTGTGATTTACCATGCCAAACATTTTCATAGTGAATACCCATCCTCATTTACACTAAAAGGTATTCACCTAGATGTATCTATAATTCATTTATAGGAAACCTACATGTATCTTACTCACACTACATAATCATGGGACTGAAATTGATTAAAGACATACTTATGTTTTATGATCAATGTGGCACACTTATGCATGTACATTATATGAATGTGACAGGTGGGCCTAGGATTATACATCCCTCCAATTCATTAGTTATTGTTTTTATCTCATGAGATACCACGTATGGTGCAAAATAAGTTAACCTAAAAATGCTATTTTGTAATGTATCAGTGGTTTTCCTTGAATTATGTTTATGATGTCATATTTTATATTGTTTAAAAATTCCCAGGTTTCCTTTAGGTTATCATATTGTACCATTCATCAATGTTAAATTTCATTATTATCACCTATCTTAAATTACCTTTATATACCTATTGTATCACATGTACTACTTTACCTTATGTTATGATTTGATTATTCCCTTACTTAGCTTTATATATCACCCCATTATTAAGTATGTCCCCAAGTTCTCCCATGTAGTTTTAAAAGGGAAATGGAATTTTAAGGTCATATTGTAGAGTTTCTAAATAATGTTGGTGTACCCATGTTTCAAGTTATTGTGCTATGTACCTAATTTCCAAAAGACACTAGGCCTTATGATCTTTTGTGATTTTATTTTGCGAACATTTATATAATAAATCATGAATGAATTTGTATTAATGATATGAATTTTCATTAAAATAAATTTTCTCTAATTCAACTACTAGAGGTGTAAAAAAATAATTCATAAAATAGGCATGCATAAAACATAAAAAAAATTCAAACAAATATATTTTAAGCATAAGAAAAAAAATCTTATTACATTCCTAATAATAAAAATTTTATGAGTGTTAATTTATTTTCTCATATGTATTATTAATACATTTCCTTTAAAATCATTCTTTTGTTGCTATTAATTTTATTAGGATAAGGATACTCAACACTTGAAAAACAGTTCTTTGAAAAATATCATTTTAATTGATATTTACCAAAAACCACTAAAATTAATTATTTATATCCTAAAATTTTAATTTGATCAATCAATTGATATTAAAATATTTCTTTAAATTTTATAAATACATCATATCATACATTGATAATAATAATATTTAACCCATTAAAATTTTTTTATAAATAAATGTTTTAGTTAAATATCATGTTTTATTTTATAATTTATTATTTGTGTATTATTTCATTTTAAATTTTTTTTTGACAATATGAAGCTTCATTATTCATTTTGGATACATGTGTTTCCAATTATTGTATTTCCAAGGATCATATTTCAAATGACCACATTTCCTGCTATAACGGCTATATTTCCCCCACTTCATCCTATAAATTCATTCCATTAATACCTTATAAATCACACTTCTCATTCCATAAACTTCCATTTTGGATCTTTGATAATGCTTTTTCCTTTAATGATATTTTCTATCATTTTAGGTTTAGTTCTACTAATAGTGATTCTCAATGGTGAAGATGATTTAGGGGTCCTCCTAGTTTTAAATATATTATTCTTTTATAATTATTTTCTAATTTTAATTTTTACTATTCTAATGGATGTAGTAATTCGTGGTATGTAATATTCCATGGAGTGTGATAGATGGATTCATGAAACTTTATTTCATTGTTCTATTATGAGTGAATAAAGTGTTTTTTGTTTCATTCTTATGTCATATGAATCATTTTGTAACAAATTTTAATTATTGTTTAAGAATAGAAAAAAATATTTTTGAATTATAGATATAAAGTTTATCGAAATAAAATTATTCCTAATACCCATGGTGTTACATTATTCCCCCATTAAATAAACTTAATCCACTCAATTTTAATTTCTTACACTATTGAAAATACATGTGTGTATTATTTATATAGTCATGACTTGATGTATAATTTACAATGAGATGTTTAACTTATAGTTTTAGGGAAGACTAGTAAACACATATTTCTTTTTATAATAGTTATATCCCTAATATTGAATTTTTCTCTAATCATTCGATCTAAAAACCCCTCATGATATCTTATTAAAACCTATATAGTGGAATTAATTATCCTAAAGAGTTCATAGTAATCCTTGAATTGATATATGGTCATAGGTTTATTTGGAATATGAAATTTTATTTCCCTATATTTATAATAAATATATATTATATGTGTATATAACCAATTCATTTCAAAAATCACATTAAATTCATCTAAAGTAAAAATAATAAAACTTTCAGGAAGAACATTCCCAAAAAATATCATCTTCAAATCCAAAATCATATAACTAGAGGTTTAATATAATTATTCAATATCAAATAATTGGGGTGGTGATTTGATGAACTTATAAACTTACTAGATATTAGTGTGTCTAGAAACAAAAACAAATAAGACATCCACAAATATAAAGTGGAAAATAAGTGTACCTTAATTATCATAATCCACATCAGTGGTAGTGATTCCATAGGTTCATCAATATTCCTTTGGTCTTTGAGGTTGTTGATTTCTATTATCATTCTTATCCCTTAAGTTATGCAATAAACTTATATATTCCAAAATGTCTTTCACTTAAAACATAGAATTTTTATTGGTACCTTAGGATGATTACTATTATCATTGGAAGAACATTTTTTCCTCCATCTTGTTGAATAAACTCTTCATTTATCATCATGAGTGGGATTCTTGATGATCTAGTTTGAAAAGAATAAAACCTCTTCTAGTTCCCTTGATACATGTCCTTAGGTGATTCTTCCCAAAATATTGATATTCATAAAATTTAATCTTATTTCCCCAATGGTCTTTATCACTTGAAATTCCATGAAACTCTATTTTTATTATATTTTGGGTTTTTAGAAATTAAACTAAGTTCAAATGGTTAATCATAACATGGGATATTCGGTTAGGAAAAACCATAATATATTTCACTCAGACTCTTATTTCATTCAGTTGTTCATTAGGAAAATAATTTTATTGCATGTGGCACCCATTGTTTACTTGATTCATATATGCTCAAACCATTACTTTAAATAATGTAAAGTAGAGGTATGAGAATACTTAAATTAATAAATGTGAAAAATCAAAACTATGAATCAAAACAATTAGCATGTAAATGATGTGCATAACCAAACTTATGAGTCTCTAGCTTTCAATCTAGGTTATCCAATATTATATTCCTATTCAGTTTTATAAACTTAAAAGCTATATATTATATCATCAAATTTCATTTAAACCCTTCATAATGGTTCATAAATAGTATGTGAATTACAAAATTATATCCCTAGGGGGTGTCAAAAATGGTGTGTTGTTAGGACCACTTATTATGCATAGAGTGAAGATCAAGTTAATACCCAATCAACCTTTTTCGTGGATTATTATCCCTAAGTGCATCTATGCTAGATCTATCATGAACTTGTCAATATTTGGATATGGATTTCATTTCATGGAGGCCACACACTCTATACTTTACAAAAATTCTATTGTGTTTTCCTATATTAAACTTATTCATAATCCATAATGTTATCTAGTACTAATCCAAAATAATAACTAAACTAATCCCTAAAAATAACCAAACCCTTCTCTGATTCTAGATAAGGAGCCCTAGACCCACACTTGTGGATTTGGTGTTAAAAAAATTAATTACTAGATTCGATACCCAGTGGGATAACTCAATCTAAACTTTTTTATTTTTTCATAATTCATACATTACATCTCATAATAATCACACCACCCAAAACTCAAAGGTTTAATTCTAGTGGAGATTAGCTATATAAAAATCCTATTTTACATAACTACTTAAATATATACCATAATATCTGTATATAATGAATCCTTCTACACTTTATCAAGTGTGTAATTCCCCGAGGAAAGTGGGAAACAAAATAAGGGGTGAGCTCAAATTCTTGGTATGCGAAAAACATACCCAAAATTCATCAGGGGTTAGATCATACACATGGGATAAATATCTGATTAAAATGAAAATGGTAAAATTTAATTTTTCCATGAGGTGTGATAAACTTATATATATTCTCAATTGATCAAACAAATTCCAAGGAATAAGAGTATGTAAATGTGATAAAATAAACATGAACTAGGGAGAATAGAATAGGTATATACCCTAGAAATCTGAAATAATTATAAGAATAGGAAATCATAACATTGTAAACATTTGTAAATACAACTAGGTTCATCCATAAATTTTGGACATGATATTAGGTCCACACATAGAATTGTGAACATTTTAAAAATAAAACAAGTTCATTTATTAAGTTATGGACATGAAATAAAGTATACACATTAAGTTAGATGGGTGAGATCAGGTCCATGAATTATCTCTTGATATGTAAAACCTTAAATAATTTATTGGATAAAAATATAATACCCCACCCATCACATAATAATCATCCATATGTGTAATACATGAAATCAATCATCATATCATGAAAATATTGTGTAAATGGGTTTTGTAACATTTTCATATGGTATCACATAAAATGACATTCGAGATTATATCTGTTGATACTAAAAATTAAATGACACAAAATGATTACTTTATAAAATAATTTAGAGGGTGATTAATAAAACATATCCTTATAAGAGATAGATCAATTAAAGATAAAGATGAAACTAGAAGCCGAAATCATAGAAATATATTTTATGAAACATTTTTAGAATTATCAAAAAAATGAAGTTATGACACACTTTAAAAAATTAATTTTTAGAAGGTAATAGGATGAATTTTTCAAACATTATTTGTAAATAGATCCTAACAATGTAACACTGAAAAGAAATAAAGTTTAAGTCAATAATTGTATATTGTAAGATGAAATATATGAATGTAAAAATAAATGCCTTTTTAATATTTCAAAATATATTTACAAAAACACACATCATTAAAATAGTAATAAAGTTTACCTATGAAAATATTTAAGGGGAAATATGAAGATAATAATAGATAATACATATTTATATTTCAAAAAAATAATAGAAACTATTTATGGAAATTGAGAATATGAATATTGTCGAAGAAATACCTTTAGAGATGATGCAAATTATTTTAAAAAATTGCATTTATTAAGGTAAGAAATACATAAAAGGACAATAATTGAATTAGGAATTTAATTTTACCTATATAAAAATAAAAATTACTATATAATAAAATCTTAGGGAAAAATAATACAAATATTGAAGAAAGAAGTTCAAGCAGAAATCATATATTAAAGAAAGAATATTTGAGTTACAAAAATCTCATACAACTTTAATAAAACTAATATCAAAATACCTTAAAAAAATAACCTATGATGTATTTTTAAATCCTTTTAATTTCATGAAAGTTTTGACAAAAGGAATCCATAGGGTAGTATATAAACCCCAAAAAATAAAATAATTGGTGAGATGAGATAACCCTTATAGATATCATATTCATTGAAGTAATAATCCTTCAAAAAGGAGTTGATGAGAAAGAATTGTGAATCCATAGAAAATAAATTTGAAATTAAATATAATATAATAATATGGAGGATAAAACTAAACATAGAATAATAATGCTCAAGAAGAAACATTACAACTCATGGAAAGAAAGTTGAGTTATAAAAAACCTTTACTACCCTCATAACTTTTGAATCAAAGACATTGAAGTAAATAACTTAAAATGGATTTTTAAACCACTTATTTTTAAGAACAATTATTATAAAAGGAATATATATGGTAGTATATACACAACATAAAAAAGTTTTTAAAATTAAATATATCTCAAATTAGGGAAATTGAGATGAGAAAACTCATATAGAAAAAAGAAATTATGAAGTAAGAACATTTAAAAGGGGTTTTATGTGATAGAAATAGAAATCCATAGAAAAAAACATGGTATAAAATGTAATAAAATTATTTAGTAGAATGAAACCAACTTATAATAATATATTATAAGAAGAAACATTATAACTCAATGAAGGGAAGTTGGGCTAAGAAAACCCCTTAAATTTACTATCAACTTCCACGACAATACTTTAACCTCATGTACAATAAATATAAACATATTAATAACTTATTTAAGAACCTTAATCATTTCTATTAATTTTTATAAAAAAATTTTATAATTATTTTTTATACCTTTATTAGTTAATTACTATTTATTTCCATCATCAAATGTTAGTAACCTTGATTATTTCATACAAGTTTCATAATGTCTATTTTGATCCTCATTTTTTATACCAATTTCAGAATTCATAGATTATTAAATTTAATAGAATATATTTTCAATGATGATTTATAAATATATAAATTCATTCCATAAGATTTTAGTATTGAATTTTTCAAGATGAAATCATTGGTGAGATTGTTTCGGTATTTTTTAATGAACGAAAGGTGGTATCTTAATAATGAGTTAAATATTAATATTAACATTAAAAACACAAAATAAAATATTATTTACATATTAATAACATATTATTCTATTAATTACTTTTCTTCTGTAAAATCCCATGCCTTTTTAGTTATTAATTTTGTGGGAGATTTAAAGTTTTTATCTTAGTGAGGAGTTTGTCTTGAGAAATGTGGCTCGAATCAGGATTTTAAATATTTGAACATACCTAGAAGATGTTTTTGGGTGAGTTTTGAATCTTGGTAAGTATTTAAGTTTTATCATAGAGCCCTATAGGTTTCTTTCCCTTGAGGAAGTCAGTCGTGTCATGGCGCTCCAGGCTTAGGCATTTCATTGGGCATTTTGGTTGGATGGTTTCCCTTGTGGGTAACAGGGGAGCCAAAATACCTAGGATAAGAATTTTTAGTGTTTTGGTGGGGTATTAGAGGCCTTATAGATTCACTATGGGTGAACATAAGGCGAAATAATAAATTTTACATCATTGTGGGACCTAGGTGGGCGTTTTAGCTAGACCACAGGGACCCCTACACCAGAGTCTAGACCATAGAGCCCCAGGAGGGCTCCCTATATGAAACAGTGAGAAAGTACCTCACCATCATGGTCCCTAGGGAGGTTCCTTATCCTATTATAATAAACCAAAGTGAAATCAATGCCTTGGAGTTTTACATGGTGTTACGGGAGACCCCCTATGTGAAATGGTGAGAGGTATAGTCCCTCACCATGGTGTTTAGCATGTTGGGATCCTTGGGGGATTCCTAGATGTGCACAACAATAGAGGTAAATCCATGACCCATGTTATGGTGGCTAGTCTGGGTGTGAGTTTGGGGGTGGTTTTATGTTTTTACCCTCATTTATTTTTTAGGGGTTTTCTCCCTTTCTCATCCTCTCTCACATGCATTCAAACACGAGTGTGCCAAGGGAGATCTCCCTCTCTCTCTCTCTACCTTTATTTGATTTCATACACCTAATCTATCAGTTCTAAGTGGATTAAATGGGCTGGATACTCCCTTATCACTTTCATATTTACTCTCCTCCATTCCCCCTCTCATCCCCTCTAATTTGGAAAAAAATTTCTAGGGTTTTGATAGATGATTCCTCCAGAGCATGGTGGAATCATCCTCTGATGATGGGTTTTTTGTATAGATTAAATAAATTTTTCCCTAAAAGGATGACCACATGTTTTCCCATGCTGATTCGGTCGAGGTACATCATCTTATGATTTTAGTTAAGGTTTTACCTCAAATTAAATTAAATGGACTAATTAACGGATGTCGTTTGTTGTGAATTTTACCCATGATAGTACTAGGGGAATGACATGGACTATCTATCAGTGGTTGGTCATACTATCTATGTATCAGGATGAATCTATGAGATTTTAGACAATTATGTCTATTTATGTTAAATTAGAAAATTAATTTAAAATTTTCTAATTAATTATAAATTTTTTTAGTTAATTAATTTGGAAATCATGGATTAGGTCTGGTTGTGTTTTGGGAATAGACCTTACACCTATTAGTCATGGATTCAGCAGGCAGATGTTTGGTCTGAAAGTTTATCCATTATCCCTAATTAAAATGTATTTTGAATAAATAATAAATAATTATGGTTTAATTTAATAATTAATTATCTATTTTTTATATTTAACTATTGGATATTTTAGGTTGAGATAGGTTCTTAGAAGTTGAGTCAATGCTTGGATGATTCATGCACTGATGGTCGAGTTTTGAAATAAAGGAAAATAGCTTCAGTTAAGGTAAGTATCTTTGACTCTATGGAGTATATTTCTCATTTCATATTTTTTCACACTCCACCATTGTTATTATTTATGCATGTTTCATGATTTATGTTATCTCACTGTAAATTTGGGATGGGATCACATTGTCCTAATAGTAAACATAAATAGAATGGATTCTTAAATGATTTGATGGTGGTGCCCTAATGAAATATGTGTTTGTGACCCTATTCATGGATTTTTTTGTGGAATTCATTGGTTTTCGAAGATCAATGTGATTTACTTTTTAAAATTTATTTTAGAAATGTGTTTGTTTCAAATAAAACTTTAAAGGAAAATATGTGGTTTAATAAATAGGTTTTAAAATGAATTTCAAAATAAAACGACGTTTTATAAATAATTTTTGATAGATTTTTTTGAGGTTCTTGTTTGAGTAAGAAAGTATGAGATTCCATTTATAAATGGTTTTAAAATAGGTATTTTGGATTAGTTTACAAAGGATATTTAGAATTGATAAGTTGAGTTTTTTTTTTGTCTATTTGACCTCATAATGGTGATGCCATATTTTTCTAAAGAATGAGTGATTATATAAATTCTCCCTTGATATGATTGTTATATGTTTTATTTATTACAAGATAATGAATTTTATATGTGTTGGTCAATGATGATTGTTCTTAGTATCAGCATAGCGGTTTGATTTAGATGGATGAGAAAGACCCCTTAGAATCTAAATATGGGTCTAAGAGGCCCAAATCAATGATGAGGGATTTTATAAATAGAATGATATGTTGATTTTTAAATATAGAAATGTGACTAAGAAATCCAGGTTAGGTTTCTATGTTATGATATGACCTAGGGGGCCTAGGCGGGTACCACGGTTTCATGTTGACCCCAGAGTGAGTTGGCGAGAGATATGGGTAGTGATGATTTTAGGTGTCACCTTAGAACCAAAAATTTTGTGTGAGAATGATGTGGATATAGTGACAAAGATAGATAATGCACTATAGAGGCTAACCATGACTATGCAAGATGGTTTGGGGAGATGTAAAATCCTTATGAAATGTGTTTTATGAGATATTATAGGAGTGATACACTACCCTTAATTTTTATAAATGAATTCCTAGGATATGACCAAAAAATCAACCTTTGGTTCCATATGGATTTCCTAGTTATCGTTACTAAGGAATTAGATATGATTCTTGATACTAGTGGAATTCCTAGTATATGTTCAAAATAATTGGTGATGATTCCTGATACTACTAGATTACCTAGAGCATACTCCTATGAATTGATGATGAAATATGGTACTACTACATTGTTGAGGATGTAATTATAGTAATCAGCAATGTTTCCTAATACTAATTCATTTCCTAACACATATTTATAAGAATAAGTGATGACACATGATGCTACTAGATTTCCTTGGAAATATCCTATGAATCGGTAAAGAAACTAGATACTATTTGATTTCCCAAGAAAAGATCCTAGGAAGAGATGATGGAACCTAATACTATTGGGATGCCTTGTATATTACCTAGGATTCGTAATTTATGCCTGATATTATGTAGCATGGTTATTTCATATTCTCATAGATACTCTATAACTATCCAAATTAGATATGAGTACTAGCTACTAGTTTTAGGTAAATACTTGGTCCCCCTTGAGGGTTAATGTTACATGTTTAGAGACACTCTGGAACTAAAAAAATGAAGGTATGGTTAGGGTTTAAGTGACCTGATTGGCACCTGATGTGTATGTTTTTTGTTCCTTTGGGTTAATTTTCAAGGTGGGTGTGTTTCATGAGCACGATTTCACATTATATATATTTTACACAAATATCCACTTGATCACATTAGCACTTAGTATTGATGAGGAACCAGGGACTTCTAATGGGTTGATGGACTCACCCCCTGCCCTATGTACGCGGACTGTGTTTCGATGTATGTGGGTAGATATTCATGTTTTCTCTTATGAAATAGGTTCTACTTAGAGTTGTACGCATTGTATGGGTCTAAAAGAATATAGAGGCAAAGGTTTCAGCATGATGATTTATGTGAGTTAGGTTGGAGGCCACCTTACTCTTCACTTATCATTCTGTATGTCTATTGGATAGTTTGCTAATTATTAATATATATTATTCCTTTTGTGCCATGTTTTTTTGTTGTTTCTCTATTATGGTTGATGCATCATATAGATAGTTTTATTGTTTTTTATTCTTGACTATGGGAGCCTATTTGGAACTCTATTTATTTTTCCATAGGTTTTTTGAATGTTTGTTATACTGACTAATCATACGTAATTTCCAGTATATCTAGGCATGACCCTAAAAATTTATAATAGTGGGAATAGTCTCTCTATAAGTATTTTAGGCCCTCACCACTGGTTGGAAGCCTCTATAGTATGGGGAGGCATGTCTGAGTTCTCTTATCATCCCTACATAGTCACTTTTTGGGTAGTCAAAGATGGGGTGTTAAAAAGTAGTATCAGAGAATGTTTGGGGATGGGATAGTGTGGTTAGAAGAGGATTTAGTTTTTCAGAACTTGGAAGGTGGATCAAGTGCATGCATGGCCAGTATGGCATTGATTGAATCCCAAATTTCTAGAGTATACCCAGTGTCATGACTAGGCACTCTATGATGAGTGAGGTGTTGTATTTGACTAATAATCTCAATGTGGGATATATGAGACTTAGGATGAGTCATAGGGCTCAGCTAGGAGATGGTGAGTTGTTCATGCATCCTGATAGTGGAATTTTTTGAAAATTATGCATGTAGCTATGGTAAGTTTTGTTTGACATATTACATCATTTGAATCCATTATTAATTGAATAAAATTATAATATAATTAATTTTTTCTCAATTATATTATAAGGTATGATAAGATTAACATGGATATAGGGGATGTTTTAATTATTGTGATTGTAATGTGATTTCTTTATCCACCATAAGAAATTTTTTTGGGACGTTTTATTTTTGAGAAAAAAAACCTAGGAAGAACTCGTTTTTGAAAGGAATATTCATGTTGTGGAATAAGGTGTGTGTATGAAATGGTTTTGAAAGTTAGTTTTATGTGAAATGGATATTGGAGCTGGTGATTTTGAATTTGTTTTGTATTTTTGGATTTTTGAGAAAATGTAAAGAAAATTGTTTTTGGAATCGGATTTTGAAATAATTTTTTAAAATAGGGATAGTTTTTGAAAAAAGGATAAGTTGGTCCAAGTATTTTGAGAATCTATTTTTTAATTAAAAATCTTGAATGCCAAGGGGTGTTTTGATAACTCAGGTGAGTTTTGGATTGTGTAAAATGAATCGAATGGGTTTTCAAGATAAGTAATTGATGTCATGGGAACTAGGATACTTAAATTTCCTTTTTTGTATAGGATTGATATAGTTGTTTGAACTATGTTCTAGGATTATATTTCATGTTTACATGGAAATAGCCAATTGAGGTTAGTGGTTGTGTTTGGATTGGTTAGTGTGGTCTATAAAGATAGGTCGATGCCAATGTAGGCCAGTTTTCAAGATTTTAGTGGTTGACCGAGTTCAAAATGGATGGATGATTTTTGTGTTCAGCATGTATTTCAAGGATGTTTATGAAGACCCAAATGTGTTGGGCTCCAGATATGGATGTTTTTTTTAGGATTGTGTAGCCAGATTTCATATTGGATTAGATCTATGGTTAGGATTAGTTGTATTTTGTCTTCTGTGTTTGGTTCATATAGTGGGAAGAACTGTTAGTCACATTCGGCCTTATTTAGAGTTTTATTTTGGTGGGGAGTGCTATAAGACTCAAGAAAAAATTGATAATTTATGATTTAGTGTTTTGGAGATCGATGTGTGCATTAGAGAACCATCTTAGAGATTGGTGGTTGGTATTTTATACTATCACTAGAGTGTGAGTGGGGTGATCATGCCTAGTCATTTCACTGGGTGATGGATAAGAGATGGTTGGTAGAGATCATGTGTTTTGGTTTGGCAATGTGATAATAAGGATACTTAATGGTGGGGATTATCTTATCAGTTGTGGGTGTATAACCTTTATTTCATAAGGGTCATGAGCATGATTAAACTATTTAATGTATGGTTGGGATAGTATAAGGATGTCGGAGACTAAATAAACATGATTTGAATTTGGGTGAGATGTTACATAGATTCTGTGTGCTGGAAATGGGATCATTATTTTGGTAGTGTGGTCCAAAATTTTGATGGATCAATGGTACATTGGTGCATATAGGTATAGCATGCTGGTTGAATGAGTCAGTTGAAGATAACTATGGGAATTAAACTACGAGTGGGGTTCAGACTCTAGTGTTAGTTTTCAGATAGTTCAGTGATGCCTTCAGGTGTTAAGGCATCATGATTGGGTGGTGCAGTGATGCGATAAGGAAATGAAAGATGTGGTTGATAATTTTTTATGAAGATTTTACTTGAATAGGGTCAAATGATGATATTTAAAAAATTTAACGTCTTGAATTAGGTTCCACACACCAGTGCTCCAAATTGGTTAGTAAAATGACCTCATTCAAGACTCCCCATAACCAGAGGCTATCAACTATCAGTGAGGATCTAATATTGATCATGGGGAGACTATACCCACTTTATAAAAGTAGCATAGTAGTGTAAATAAACAATAATAACTAAATGATATAAACATAACCAAAATAATACCAATATCACATAATGAGAAAATAGTAAATACCATATCCAAAACTAAATAGTATGTATTTCATGCCGAATACATGTCAAATGTCAATATAAAAACCCAAAATAAATAGACACCGACAACTCCCAAGTAGATCCTAACACCAATTTTGGTTCCCTCATCCATGCTCCATCCCATATCATCCATCTAACATAGGTCCCATTCCCTTAACCTATCCTAAAACCATAAAATCTAATCGGGTAATAATTAGGCAGCCCGAGTAGGGTGTTAGTATAACTCATTAGGCCACTACTAATGGATTCTAAAATAATATCCAATTAATAATAGTGTATGAAGTTTTATAAGGAATATAATATAATTAATAATGTAAACAATTTACATTTATTAAATTACTCTTTATTTAACCACATAAACCCTTGGGTTCCTGAGGAAACTGAAACCTCAATACCTACTTCGGTCTATGCTGGAGTCTAAACCATATCACATATTCAATTCACAATTCATTATAACACATGGGATTTCATTATCCATTTCATCTCAATTCATTATCATGGAAAACTTGAACCATGGTCCAATTCCAAGATTTTGGGTCTAGGTTTCCTTGCCTAAGACCTTGTAGGTATTTGAAGCAGTAGTTCATGACCCACAACTCTTTCATCAAAAAATCACAAGAGTGGAATTTTGAAGTAGCAGTCTATGTCCCACACTCATTTATCACTATGGGATTTTGATGCAGCAGACCATGTCCCACACACGAATATCACAATCACATATATATCATATATAACACATCCTTCAAGGTTAATCAACAATAACCTGCTTATCACTATACACAATCAAAACATCTTTTAATTAATTCAACAATTAATTATACCAATTCAATTAATTGCATAATCAAAACAATTACCATTAATTTATTCAAAATTTAATTAATCCAAATCAATCAATTGCATAATCACAACAATTCCTATTAATTAATTGTAAAATTAATTAATCTAATTCAACTATCTCAATATCCCCATAATCAATTCAATAATTAATTATTACAATTCAATCATTTTCATTATCACAACAATTCTCATTAATTAATTAAATAATTATTTAATCCAAATTCATAATCCATTAGTTAATTAATTCACCAAAATAATTAATTTAGTTTTAAAAAAAATCAATTTCTAATCATCCAATAACAATTCTACAATTACATACACATAATTAAAATAAATAATTTGGGATTTTAATAATATACCACCTACCTCAAGTCTCATGATGAATGGTCACCAATGTATATACCCTATTTGAAGTAGAACAACCAAAATTATGATGAAGAATGTGATATATATCTAAAGACCAGATCCAAGATTCAATGGATTATATCTTTCTAAACCTAGATATAGATTCACAATAAATAGAGGAAAACACCCCTTCCAAGAATGAAAGAAGGAAGGGGGAGTGGGAAGATACTATTTGGGGTGAAATTCTATTATTGGGAGAGGTGTGGATCCCCAATATGAGCATAAAATTTCCAAGAAAGAAATATAAAATGTCTTGGAATCCATCCAGAAGACTCCAAAAACGAGAGAAAATGATTAGGTTTGAGTTAGGGTCAATTTGGGTGAGTTCTAAGGGTTCAGGTAATTTTAAATGTAATTTTTGGGCTAATTACAATCATGCACACGGTTTTCTAGTTAGGGACGCATAGTATGCCAAACTGTGCACCTTAACCATGCACCTCTTTTAGGGTGATTCATGGTTACTCCTAAGTGTACACATAGTTTGAAAAACTATGCACCAGCTATATAAATACCCTCTATTTTTGTTCGTATAGTTTTATAGGCTGGGCACACGATTTGGGAAAACCATGCGCCAGCTGTGCACTACCTCTCCTCCTTCCAATTTTCACCAATTTCACCCAAAAATCTCCAAAGTAACACTAAAAGAAAAGTTACTCAAAACAATGGAAAAATGGTACCTGAAAAACAAGCTTCATACATCTCTAGAAAAGGTTAGGATCTTACAATCTCCCTGACTTATAATAGGTGGTCCTTGAGCTGTAATCCCAAGCATCTCAAAGATTCTGGGTCAAAATTATTGGTTCACTAAGCCCACATATCTATTTTTCTCTCCCATGTTCCCTCCTAAACACGCCCATGTTTTCATAACACACGTATTATAGGCACTGTATTTCCCCACAACACTTTCTCACTACGATCCAACACGCATATTGAATGATCCTCAAATGAAACATCTATCTCAAGCTCAACAAAATCCACATTGATCATAGGATAATGGTCAGGGTGATACCACAAAAGTTGTGACACCTGAAAAACTTAATGCATAACATTATGCCACTATGAAATATTCAATCAGTACACCATAGGATCGATTCTCTCTATAACCTTAAATAGTCCAACAAACTTGAGCACCATCTTTCCCTGTCTCTCTATCCTATAGTGACCCAATCAAGGAGACACCCAAAGGAATACAAGATCACCCTCTACAAACTCTAAGGGTCATCGACGTCTATCATCATACAACTTATGTCTACTCTGAGCCATATCCATATGCTTATGAATGAAATGAACCTTCTCCAACATCTCCTACACGAGACTCGATCCCAAAAAATCTGACTCACCTACCTCTATCCAGCATAGTGGTGATCCACATGGCCTACCATAAAGAGCCTTATATCGTATTGTCTGAATAATTTCCTGATAACTACTGTTATAGGTGAAATCCACCAAATATAGGTTATTCTTCCATGACCGACTAAAGTCTAGGACGCATACATGAATTATAACCTCAGGAACCTATATAGTACACTCCAACTTCCCATCTATATGTGGCTGGAATGTCATACTCAGTAAAACCTATGTACCTAGAACCTTCTGCAATCCCTACTAGAAACACCAAAAAAAGCATGAGTCTTGGTCCAAAACTACACTCTGTGGCACCTCATGCAGACATAATATATCCCGAACATATAACTCTCCCAACTGCTCCATTGATAAAGTCTCCTATGTAGGAAAGAAATGTGCTACTTTCATCAGTCAGCCCACAACCACCCAAATAGATTCATTCTTCTAAGGCATCCATGGAATACCAACCATAAAACCCATGGTAATGTCATCTCACTTCCATTACATAATGGGAAATGGATATAATAAACCACCAGGTCATTGATGCTTAGAATTCACCTGAAGAAATGTGTAGCATCGTGTCATGAACCCTAATATTTTCTTTTTCATGATCGGCCACCAAAACTATAGATGTAGGTCATGGTACATTTTAGTCACGCTCTTATGCACTTCCCACATAAAGGCAAGAAATTATAATATCATCTCCTCCTGAATTATCATATGAAACATAACCCAATCTCTGACATAGATGATCTCATCCACATATATGGTCCAATCTAAAGGTGAATCTCTGCCTTCAAAGCTCTCCCTCATGGATAAAAATTCTGGATCCTCATACTGTTTATCCTTGATCCATCTCAAAATTGTAGTCTCCGCTGATACAGATATAAGTGTCATCTACTTCTGGCTCTCCTGAACCACAACATGCATCTCATCCAGTAAATTCATCATCTACCACTCATAACTAGACTCTTGAACTACATGAGTGCGAGTTTTCTTTCTCAAATATTTAGCAACATTTTTTCCCTTCCTAGACATATATTCTAGTTCAAAGTCAAATGACTACATATACTCAACCCAACTAAATTTCCAAATACTAAAATCTCTTTACAAAAATACATACTTTAAGTCCTTGTGATTAGTATACATGGTAAAATTTTAACCCAATAGGTAATTTCACCAACACTTCAAGGAATAAACCACTACAAATAACTCGAGGTCATGTATAGGGAAATTCCATTCATGCGGCCTCAACTTCCAAGACCCATACACCACAACTTGATCTACCTAAATTAACACTACTCCAAGCCTGATCCCAGAAGTGTGATAAAACACTGCATACTCTTCACTAGGCTTAGGTAGGATCAAGATAGGTTTCTTTTTCAAATGCTTCTTCAACTCCAAGAAGGAATTCTCACTTTATTTTTTCCATTCAAACATTATCCCATTCTTGGTCAAGCTTGAAAAAGGTGATTCCAAGCAGGAAAATTCCTATATAAAACCTCCAATAATAGCCTGTTAACCCCAAAAAACTACTAATATCCAAATAATTCTTGGGAGGATCCCATGAAAAAACTACAAGCGCCTTCTCTCAGTCCAATGACACACATTTCATTAAGATGATGTGACCCAAGAATTATAACTGATCAATACAAAACTAAAACTTAGATAGCTTGATTCATTGCCGATTCTTACTCATTTTACTTAAGATAATGTTAAGATGTTGGTAATGATAGTAATAAGTCTTAAAGTAAACCATGATTACATAAAAAACACAATCAAAAAATAATCTAGGTGTAGATGGAATATTTTATTCATCAATAACATAAACATTGTTGGTGTGTTCATCAACCCAAAAGGAATTATGAAGAACTCATAAAGGCCATACCTACTTTTAAAATCATTCCCCGGTATATCAGAAGGTCGAACTCTCAACTAATGCTACCATCATCTCAATTCAATCTTAGAGAAAACACAAACTCCTCTCAACTGGTAAAAAATCATCGATATGCAAAAGAGGATATCGGTTCTTTATATTCATCTATTTTAACTTCTAGTAATCAACACACAAGAACAGAGTCTCATAAGACTTATCTGAAAACAAGACTAGAGAAACCCAATTCGACGTAATCAGATAGATAAACCCCTTATACTCCAACTCTTACAACTGAGTCTTTAGCTCTTGAAGATCTGTTAGTTCTATTATATATGGTAGGATAGAAATTGTATCATCCCCAGGCATGATCTCAATGGTAAATTCCACATCCCTATTAGGTGGCAGCCTTGAGAAGGATTCCAAAAACACATCCTGAAACTTTTCCACTACATTTAGAAAGACATCCTCCTTTACACCTCCATCGTCCAGAAAAATGCAAGAAACTAGGGTGGTGTTCTCGCCCAGTTTTTTATGAACTAACCATGCATAACTCGCCTGGATATCCCACTCTCCACGGTGAATATAATTATCACCCTTAGGAGACGTAAAGGTTACTCTCATGTGGTAAAAATATATGTGGGGTCTATATGATACAAACAAATACATACCCAAAATTAATTCAAATCCTCAGATCTCAAGAATATAAAAATCCCACAGAAAACAATACTCCCCAACCTTGAGAGAACCCCCTTTTTCATAAGCAGATGTCTCTCGATCGTACTCCCAATGTTGTATTGATCGTCATCACCCCGCTGATGAACTCCACCACCATGGTCAAACCATTTACAACTTGAGAAACTATTAAAAAATGAAAATAACCATTATTAAATAAGTAACTAGATAACATATAAGCTACAATAACAGTACCACTTAATATTGATGGTCCACCTCACTATCCACCAATATAGGCTAAATGGAATGCAATTGTCCTACCCCTCTTCCTTGTGATACATTCTGAGTCCCCAAATCTTCACCACTCTACTGATACAAGCACTCTTTCCTAGAAGTATCACGCCCACTACCTCAACCACCACAGCCTGTAGAACTCCAACTTCCATACTGGTAAGGTGTAGAAGATCCCCCTTCTACACTATGGTTCTATCTATCTACTCCATTGCTACTAGTTTTTCATGGGTTCCTGTATAACCTCTATAGATGTCTCATCCCACTGCAACCTTCGCACTCTACTAGTGGTCGGGGTCACTGTATCAGGATGTATCCCAACCTACCACACTGGTGAAATATCACTCAATAAAAGTCTTGTGTGACTGACCCTTCCCCCAAATACTCTTCTTATTATAACCTTGGATAACATTCTCATGGTGATGCTTCCTACTCTCGGAATTCATACCTCCTAACCACCCAGTAGAAACCACATGTCCTCCACCAAAATCCTCCTTTAGGCTTCCCGCGGATATGAAGTCATGAATCATAACTACTAAAAACTTCTTCATCCTCAAGATATTCATTTGTGACTTAATTTCACATTTAATCCCATCCTCAAACTGCTTTTACATGGTAGCCTCATCCCCCAAAAACTCTAGAATAAATCATTAAAAATCTATAAATCTTCCAGCATAGTCCATCAAGGACATGCTCCCTTAATTAAACTGCATAAACTCAACTGCTCTCTCCTGTCTCAGTGTCTTGGGATAGAAGTGCTCCAAGACCTTATCCTAAAAGTCCTTCCACTACACAATCACCAATTTTCCATCCCATGTTTGGATATCCTACCAACTCTTTTCTTGACCACATAACATATAAGCATAAAATTTTAATCTATTATCAATAGAAGTCTCCAAGATTTAAAGTATCATCTTGATATCCTCAATCTAGAACTATTATACCTTAGGTTCACCCTCTTTAGTAAACATTGGAGGGTTCTATAACTGAAACTCCTATGTCAGGTTAGACATACTCTTCATGACCTGCTCGGGGTCTCTCTCCATAAAATTCATAAATTGAGAAATGTTCTCTAAAAAATTCTCTCCAAATTCCTCACTCAACACTATCGATGCCTCAGGTTCCACTACTAGAGGATCATTTCTAGCCATAACCTCCTATCACCCTCTCAAAAATCATCATTGCGGTGGAATATCACTACAATTCCAAGAACACGTCTCAAGACACATAACACAACTTCAACGCAGTTAAAAAAAGGGTATTCACATAATCCATAACAATTCATTCCCCCTTTTCCAACCACACGGTCAAAACCAAGGAGCTATCACTACCCTTAACCGTCTTTCATCTAGTTCATGGTTAAAGAAGGGTAAACTCATTCTCATTATTCAAGTTTCACATTAGACACCCATTTTTTCACATATTTCATCATTTTAACACATCCAATTTCAAATTAGGCACCTTTTTCAATTCAATATCGCAATCAAGGAAAAACATTTCAATTTCAAAAACATAAAAAAAATTGTTTTCCTGTGTGTGCTTAAAATGATGCTTGTCAAAAAATTATTTTTTGAGTGCCTAGAATGATGCATGTATACTCAACTCTCGCTTTATTCTAGGCCATGATTCAAATATTATAAAAATTCAGAAACAATAATCACATCACACAACAAGTGCATCACTCGAGGTTAAATATAATTCAATTGTAACAACATGCATCAATAAAAACAATCCCACCTTGGGTACTTAGATTTTACCCCCAAACATGGACTAGATGCTCCCATGCATAAGCTCTTAACAAAGGCATGACTTATCTTATTCTCCAATCTACCTTTCCCAAAATGTTATACAAAAGAAAAAGAAAATAAAACTCCTTTGATACCACTATGTAATGTATCGGCCTATGTGCCACACTCTGGTTCCCCAAATTGGATGGTCACATGATCTCAAGTGCGCCACTCAGTATACAAAAGGCTAATGACTAGTATTTAGGTTATAATATCGATCATGGGGAGACTGTACCATCTTTATCAAAGTATTACAATGGTAGAAATAAATAAGAAAAACTAAATGATATACCATATCCATAATAATAGAAATATCACATCATGAGAAAACTAAAAAATATGATATCAAAAACAAAACATTAGATATGTCATTCTGAATACAAGTTAAGATTCAATATGAAAACCCAAAATAAAAAAAATACACTACAAACTCTCAATCGAGTCCCAACACTACGTCTGGTTCCCTCATCCAAGATTTATCCCATATCTTCCATATAACATAGGGCCCTTTCACTTAACCTTCCCTACAACTATGAAATCTATTCGGGTATCAATCAGTCAGCCTGAGTAGGGTGTGCATATAACTCATTATTTTACCACCAATGGTTTCTATAATATCCATTCAACAATAGTCCATGTAATTGTATATATAATAAAATACAAGCAATAAAGTAAATAGTTTACTTTTATTCAATTAATCTTTATTTAACCACATAAACTCCTAGGTTCCCGAGGACACCTACACCTCAATAACTACTTCATCTCACTTCATATTATGAACCATATCAAATATTCAATTCATAATTCATTATAAAACATAGTATTTCATTATCAATTTCATCTCAATTCATTATCATGACCAATTGGATCCATGGTCCAATGGAAACATTTTGGGTCTAGGTATCCATGCCTAGGACCTCGTGGGTATTTGAGAAATATGTGACCCACAACTCATTTATCAAACAATCACACAAATGGTATTTTGAATAATCGGCCCATGTCCCTTACTCATTTATCACTATAGGATTCTGATGCAGTAGACCATCTCCCAAACACATTTATCAATCAATTTAACACTATGGGATTTTGATGCAGCAGACCATGTCCCACACATGAATATCACAATCACATATATATATATATATAACATATAACACATGTTTCAAGGTTAATCAACATTAACCTTCTTATCACTTTCCACAATCAAAACATCTACTAATTAATTGAATAATTAATTATTCCAATTCAATCAACTTCATAATCACAAAATTTCACATTATTTAATTCAATAATTAATTGATCCAAATTAATAAATTTTATAATCACAATAATTACCATTAATTAATTAAATAATTAATAAATCCAATTCAACCATCCCAATTTTTCCATAATTAATTCAATAATTAATTATTACAATTCAATCATTTACATAATCACAAAAATTCCCATTAATTAATTCAATAATTAATCAATCCAAATTCACAATACCTTAATTAATTAATTCAATTTAAAAAAATAAATTAATAATCATCCAATATAAATTCTACAATTACATGCATGTAATTGAAATAAAGACATTAGGATTAGAATAATAGACCACCTACCTCAATTTTGATGATGAACGGTCACCAATGGATATACCCAATTTGAAGCGAAACAAAAAAAATCATGATGAAGAACATGATATTGATCTGAAACCTATATTCAAGATTCAATGGATTAGATATTTCTAAACCTAGATCTAGATCCAAAACAAATATAGAAAAATTTCCCTTCAAAGAATTAAAGAAGGGTGGGAGAGTAAGAGGAAACTACATTGGATGATATTATCTTATGGAGAGAGGTGTGGATCTTCTATCCAAGCTTAAAATCAATAATAATGGATGTCATAAGGGTTTTGAATCCATACTAAAGCCTCCAAAAATGATAGAAAATGATTAGGTCTGAGTTAGAGTCTATTTGGGTGAGTTATGGGGGTTCAGGTAATTTTAAATCTAATTTTTGGGCTAATTAAAACCGCATGAATGATTTCCTGGGTAGGGGTTCACTATTTTAAAAACTATAAACCTCTTTTAGGGGGGTTAAAAGTTACACCTAATAGGTTGCATGGTCTGAAAAATCATGTTTCATTAAAGTACATCCCCTATATTTTGGTTCACATAGTTTGCTGGGAAAGGTGCATTGTTTGGGAAAACTGTGCACCAACCATGCACTTCCTCTCCACCTAATTTTCTCCAATTTCACCCAAAAAAACCAAGGTAACACTCAAAAAAAAATTAATCAAAAAAGGAAAAAATAGTACCTCAAAACAATCCTGATACATCTCTACAAAAGGTTGGTCTCTTACAAAAAATAGATATTGTGAGGTGGAAACTGCATTGGGAGCTTTAGTTGGGGTTTGGTTAAGGTTGTTCAAGGATCATACTAGGATTTTAAGAGGAAATCAAGTTTATTCAGGTGTAGTGGTTGGAGTCGTATAGTGAAAACATGTTTGACATTCAAATATAAAATATAGAGAATTGAACATGAATTAATGAATAGAAAATGCTGATTTTTATAGATAAGGATCATTATGGGATTATCAACATCAAAAAGTGCTATGGTGGGGAGGTTGTAACACTATATACCTTTTTCAGTTTTGAATTTTAAGAGAAATTTGAATTTTTGATCTTGTCCTAGGGTTCTTCTTGAGAACAGGGGATCAGATCGAGATTATTGGTGTTTAGACATCTCTAAAATATGTTTTTGGATTTTTTTTAAGTCTAATAAAGTGTTATAGGTTTCTCAAATATCCCTAGAGTATTTTTCTCTTATAGGTGATTGGCCAGGTCATAGTGCCCTCGAATTGGGTGTTTCATTGGGAGTTTTCACTAGATAGATTCCCATATTGGAAAAGGGGGAGCTAAAATAAATAGGATGGGAATTTTTTACATCATTGTGCGGGAATAGAGGCCTTAGAGATATGTTGGGAAAATACAAGAGAAAAAACACTTATGGCTATACCGTAGTGGGACCTGTCTAGGAATTTTTGGCTGGATAACAAGGACCCATACATCATGATCGAGGTCATAGATCCCCAAGAGATATATATATGTGAAAAGGTGAGGGATAACCACATTTTAGTACTCCCTAAGTTGATGCAAAAAGTCCATTTGTCCATCCTGTAGCACTACTATAAAATAGACATTTAATAGCGATAAAAATGGCCTTTATCAGTGCTAGATAAGTGTTGATTACTGGAGGGAGATTAAAAGCTCAAGTCTTTTATCAGTGCTAAATAAGTGCTGATGAAGGGGCATAATATAGTGTGATAATATAGAACATTGCCCCACCAATGCAGTGTGTTGTAAGAGCACACCACATCACTAAAAACACAACAAAATCAACAAAATAATGTATGAATATAGAATTTAAATGAAGACAAAATAATCTAGGCTTATTTTCCCGGTTTTGGAAATGTGATGAGTGTTTTAAACTAAAATGATACTTATATATTGAAAAAATTCACTTGTATTCATACTAGTCACACCATGCATCGAATAGATGTGTAGCCGATTCTTACATGTCTCAAATGACTTATGGACTATTTTCCTAAATTATCAAAATAATCTGAATGTGTTTTCTTGATTTTGAGTACGTTGCTTGTATTTTTTACTAAAATGTAATTTTAAACTGGAAACATGAACTTTTACTCATATCAGTCATATTTTGTTTTAGTTTTATGTGATAAGTATTCTTACATGTCACAAATGACTTATGAATCATTTTCCTAAATTATAAATTCAATATGAGCATGTTTTCTTGGTTTTTATTGAGTATCACTTTTTGTATTAAAATGATGATTTTAAAATGATCACACACATATTGATTCATATCGGATACATCAGGTATCGTATTGAGGTGTGGATGATTCCTACACATCACAAATGACTTATGGATTGTTTTCCTAATGTATCAAAATAATTTGAATGTGTTCACTTGGTTTTGAGTTGTTGAGTTGTCTTTTTTAATAAAATTAATGTCATTTTTAAATAAAAAGACACAATTTGAGTAATATAGGTCACACCATGCATTGGATTGAGGTGGAGATAATTATTACATGTCCCAAATGGATTATGGATTGTTTTCAAAAGGTATCAAAACAATCTGATTGTGTTTACTTGGTTTTGAGTATGTCACTTGTCTTTTTTACTAAAATGTCATCTTAAAATAGAAACACAGACTCTGAATCATACCAATCACATCATTTATTGTTTTGATGTGATACTGATTCTTACATGTCATAAATAAATGGTGAATCGATTTCCTAAATTATAGAGAAAGTCATAGTGTGTTTGTTCAGTTTTCAGTGAGTAATACTTTTTGAACTAAACTATCGATTTTAAACAAATAACTGACACATTGAGTCATACCGGGAACATCATGTATCGGATTGAGGTGTGGATTATTCCTAAACATAAAAAATTACTTATAGATCATTTTTCTAAAGTATAAAAACAATCTGAATGAATTTTATCAATTTTGAGTAGGTTAGTTGACCTTTTTATTACAATTGATGTCATTTTTAAATAAAGACGCACTTAGAGTAATACTGGTCACATCATGCATCGGATTGAGGTATGGTTGATTATTAAACATCTAAAATGACTTATAGATATTTTTCATAAAGTATGAAAAAACCCGAATGTTTTTTATTGGTTTTGAGTATGTCACATATTTTTTTTATTAAAATGTCATTTTAAACTAGAACCATGCACTTTGAACTAAACCAATCACATCGTGTATCATTTTGATGTGATACTGATTCATGTACATCAAAAAGGACTTACGAATCAATGTAATAAATTATTGATAAAATATGAGTGTTTTTCATTGTTTTCATTGAGTGACCATTTTTGAACTAAAATGACGATTTTAAATGGATAACAGACACATTGAGTCATAACGGTCACACCGTGCACAGAATTGAGGTGATGATAATTCCAACACATCTCAAATGAATTATGGATTATTTCTTTAAAGTGTCAAAACAATAAAAATATGTTTTCTTATTTTTGAGTATGTTAGTTGTACTTTTAACTAAAATTAATGTTAATTTTAAATAAAAAGAAGCACTTATTGTAATATCGGTCACACCATGTGTCAGATTGAGGTGTGGCTGATTCTTATACATCCCAAAGTATCAAAACAATCATAACTACCAATGTTACCACACTTCTATTTCCTTTCTTTATCGAACTTCCAACTCTTCATATTGACTAGATTTTCTTATCAGAAAAACCTTTCTCATTGTTGAAAGTTATAAGAGTAGAGGATTTCAACAATGAGAAAGATTTTTTGGGTAAGAAAATCTACTTAATATACAGTGTTGGAATTATGAAAAAAAAACTCAATGAAAATATAAAGTTTGTAAACAATGGAAGAAAAAATAATTTTATCTTTTTTGTGGATTTTTGCAAATAGTTGAATGAAAAATATGACTTCACAAAAGATATGTGAAAAAAAACTAAAAAATTATTAGATAAAAATGACAAGGAAATTAAATTACAAATAGTATATAAAATGATGTCAAAATTAATTAAATAAGTTATAGAAATTCACCTTTTTTCTGAGGGTTGTATGCATTCTTCATGCATTTTCTTATTGTCATTATCTCAGTTGAAGGCTTGAACAAAAGAATCCACTTATACAAGAAAACAATTATTATATGAGTAATACTGAAAATAAATATATTAAACATAAATACAAAATAATTCATTAATTCTATGGATATTTATTTTACTATGAAAACATTGTTGACCACAGGGATATGTTGATGATAAATCAAGAATGATGATAAAAAACAAAAATAGTTCTTACCAAACAATCAATCAATGTGTGAGTATGATGAGAAGAATTCATCACACATGGTCGGTGTTATCCTTTGAATTCATTCAAAGGTGAAAGTTATAGACAACTTTCATCCTCATCAACTCATCTCCTAAAGATTTATCATTGCATTTTGTTGTTTGACACACATCCTCCATCTCTTGGGGATATGCACATATATTGTAGGAAATACTCTAAGTAGTAGTCATCCATGGTATGAATAATGCTCAGATTAGTACAAGCAACATAGAAGAGATGGGGGATGAGTCTCAAGGAAACAAAATTGCAATAATAATTATTCGGGAGATGATTCTGATGAGGATGACAATTATACTTCATTGTGTTCTCTAAAAGTTTCAATGCCTTCCATTTGTGAGAATTACACCATTGGAACTAGTTATTAACTCGAAGCTTCCATTTCTACCAACTCCTTCTACATAAAATATCCACACAACCATAGAAATTAAAGAGTTAAGGGTGGGAAATAAATGGAGAGGGTAGAGATGGAAGAATCAGAATATGAAATTGCAGTGTTGCGCAGCCTGGTGGTCTTGGGTTGATATAGTGTAATTTTAGCTAAAAGGATATGTTAATAAAATTAATATATTTTATTTGACATGTATCCAAAGTTAATGATGAATTAATTTTATTTTTATCCTCAAATTTATCCACAAGTATCCGAATAAAACTTTAATAAAATAATTGGTTTAGTATTTTTTTATAATTTCTTTTCGATAAAACTTGTTTTTTTAATAGGTTTTATTTTATTCAAAAGTTTTTTGGGTTTTATATGATTGGAAAAATAGGATAATGGAGACTTTTACTTCGTTCACACTTACCTCAATAGGCAATAAACCTGAACGGGGTTCACAGCTTCCACCATCAAAAACTATAAAACGGAGGTCACTCCTCATTCGATACATAGATAAATAAAGTGAATCTACCTAAATGTTATATATATATATGTGTGTATTATATTAGTAAATTTACTTGAATATAATTATATATGTATATGTATATTATTTATCATATTTAAATTGATTTAAATATAAAATATATTATTCGATATATATATGTATATAATAATATTTTTACTAATGAAAAAAAATATTAATAATAATTTTTAAATTATATTAATTATATATAATTATTATTCAAGGTAATTTTTAATAAAATATAATTATTTAAATTTTGTAAAGTTTAATTATTTCAAAAAAATGTATATATAGTTATCCAATTTTATAATTTTGAAAGTAACATGTATTTACAATATTTTATTGGTTATTTAGGTATAAACTATATTAATATTAATTAAATTTATATATAGACCTAAAATGTATTTATATACCTAAAATTATTAATATCTAAAAATAATTTCTAATGTGTAGAATTTGATAACTTCCATTCTATTTTTTGGAAAAAATGTTGTAGTAACCTCAGGATGCTAGGGAGGTTATCTAATACGTATTGACCCATTCTTGAGATTTTAGGAAAGTCTATAAAGAAGGTGGAATAAAGAAATAAATAAACACAATTATGAGGAATATATGTAACCCTTACAGTAAAATATCACAAAATACAAAAATAAATACAACCCCATACTAATTTTGAAAATAGAGATCCATTGAAAATAAATAAATATGGTATCACCCTTACTAAGATTAATCTAAAATTAAAACAACACAATTCTGATCAAATGAATTTTTAAGGAAAAAATCTTACACCAGAATATTAAAATAGAATTTAAATAAATAAATTCTCTTACATGAATTGCATAAAATCAACTTTTTTTGCTACTCCGCACCATCATCAGACTGAGAATTTGTTTTCTAAATCAATCTTATCATTGGTTTAAGGTTTTTATATCCAAAACCTCCACTATTTAAATAGTGGCATAAATATTTACTTTATTGGTTTATTTTTGGACTGGAGGTGATTCACTAAGATTTCAAAATAGTGACAAAATTAAGTTTGTGTAGCAAGATGGGGTATAGATGTAGATAGAAAATTAAATTGATTCAAAACAAAAATTTAAAAATACAAAAATAGGATATCCAAAATATTATTCAAGAAAAAAACGGATAATAAACAAAATAAAAACACTATACAACAAATAGAGCACAAATATATTTAGAAAATAGGAATATATAAAGGGAAATCGGAAACCCATGAATGCCGATCTCGAAACAACAAATATAGAAAGAAAATCAGAAACTATAAAGGAAAACACAACACTACCTTACTAGGTTGAGGAAAATATAAGACCCTTAGATCTAGATATTGATGTTTTCTTTGAAAACCCTAACTACAATTGAGCACTAGATGTTGGATTATGTTTGTGATACTGGAGGCAATGGGTTTGTGTGATTTGTGTGGGTTTGTGTGATTTGAGATGTGACTCACTAAGGAGGAGCGTTAGAAATGGGTGGCTTCCAAGGAATGATTCTGATATCAGGAGGGGTTCCCAATAGGTAAGGTTTTTTTTAATTTTACCGACACACTTTTATCAGTTCTTATTATTTAAGCACTCATAAAAGGATTATCTATCCATGTTTTTTTAGCGCTGATAAAGGTAGGTCTTTATCAGTGCCAAAAATCACTGATGATGAACTCCTTTATGAGTGCTAAAAATAAAGTGTTGATAAAGCGTAAAATTTATCAATGCTTTCTTTCGCACTGATAAAGATACCATTTATCATTGTTTTTTCTAGTGATGATAAATACCATTGCAATTAAATACTGGTTTTGTAGTAGTGTAGTGAGCTACATATCATGATTATTGTTATAGTGTGAAGGGGAACTCACCTATAAAAAATAGTGAGAGGTGGGATCCCCTCACCATAGTTCTCATTGTGCCAATATCCTCTTGGTATGCCTAGGAATGCACCATTATATGTGGAAAATCATGGTTCATCACATGTTGGCCTTCCTAGGTGTGAGTTTTCGGGTGGTTTTATGTGTTTACCCCTTTCTTTTTCTTAGAGGTTTTACCCCTTTCTTCTCCCCTCTCTCACGTTCAACTGGGGGTGTGCCAAGGGATTTCACTCCCTTGTTTGATTGTACGCTCTTCTTCTATTGGTTTAAGAGTATTAAAGGGTCAAAATTATCCCTTATCCATTTCAAATTATACCTCCTTCCTTCACCCTCTTATTCCCTCTAATTTGGCAGTTTTTTCAAGGGTTTTGAGAGAAGATTCCACCAAATAATAGTAGAATCATACTTTTATGATGGGGTTTTGGCATGGATTAGCAAAAGGATGTCCTGAGAGGATAATCTCATGTCTTTTCATGCTAATTTTATTGAGTTGCCTCAGTGTATGAATTTATTTAGGGTTTTTCAATAAATTAAATTAAATATCCTATTTAATTAATGTAATGTGTCAGGTCTTTTACATGGGGTGGTTTCAGGGGTGCACCATGGACCTTCTGTGAGTGGTTGGTCATGGTTTTGATGCATCAAAATGACTCGGTGAGATTTTAAGAAATTATTCCTATCTGTGTTAAATTGTAAAATTGATTTTTAATTTTCTAATTAATTATAAATTGTTATAATTAATTAATTTAGACATTTTTCATTAGGTATAGGTGTGTAATAGGACTAGTCTGCACCAAAATTAGTGAAGGATTTAGAATAAATATGTCACTATATAATATTTTAGGCATTATTCCTAATTGAATTAAATTGTGAATAAATCATAAAATAGTATAATTCAGTTGAATAAATAATTATAAATTTTTAAAATCAAAGGAAAATAGATTTGGTTGAGGTTGTTGGTCGTGAATTTATAGAATCAGTTTCTTATTTGGTATTTTATGTTCATGTGTCATCATTATTATTATTACCTGCATGTTTCATGACTTGTGTGATCTCATCATAAAGTTGGGACAGGCTTGCATCAGCTTAATAGTAAACATGGATAACATATCTTGTTAAACGGGTTGATACTGGTGCCCTGGTCAAATAAGTGTTGGTGGCCCTCTTTACGGTTTTCTCAGTGGAAAGCATTGATTTTCAAAGAGAAATGTGGTTTCCATATTAAAATGTGTTTTAAAAGGGATTTTGGTTCAAAATAAATTTCAAAGTAAAATGTGTGGTTTAGTAAAAAACTTTAAAATTGAATTTCATTACATAAAGGGGTTTTCTAAATAATATTCATTGTATTTTTTCCAAGGGCCCATTATGAGTAAGGTTGCATGTGATCCATTTGTAAACGGTTTTAAAATGGGGATTTTGTCTTGGTTCCAAAGTAAAAATGAAAGGGATTATTTGAGTTTTTTTCCTGTTTGACCTCATAAGGATGATGCCCTATTTTTATAAAGAAATATGGATTATATATGTTCCCCCTTGGTGTGATTACCATATATATTGTTTGTTTCGTATTATACATTTTGGCCTATGATTATTGTTGCAGGTATCAACATAGAGGGTTGGTCCAAGTGGATGTGATAGGACCCTATGAGGATAAAGATGGTTCTAAGGGACCCTATTGAGTGATGAGGGGTGTTATAATAAGAATGATGGCTTGGGTCTAAGAGATAGAAATGTGATTAAGGAGCCTGATTAGGGTGTTAATGCTATGATGTGACCTAGGGGTCCTGAGTGGGTGCCCCAGTGTCATGTTGACTCTAGAGTGGGTCAATAAGAAATATAGTTAGTGATGACTTTAGTTATCACCTTAGAACCAGAATCCTTGTTTGAGCCTGCTATAGATATAGTAACATGGATATATCATGCACTAGATAGTTCAACCATGACTATGCAATATGGGTTTGGGAATATGGTCATTTATTATAATATGTTTGGAATGATATATTGTAGGAGAAATGCAATTCCATCAAGAATTAAAAATGAATTCCTATAATATCATCTATGATTCTACCTTCAGGTCTATATGGATTTCCTAGGTCTTGTCACATAAGAATCAATGATCATGCATGATACTGCTATATTTCCAAGAAGATACTCTCGAGAATTAGTGATGATGCCTAATACTACTGGATTTCCTAGAACATACTCCTAGTAATTGATGATGACACCAAATACTACTACATTTCCTTAGAAATCCTCCTAGGAATAGATGACGATGCCTCATACAACTATATTTACTAGGAAATACTCCTAAGAATCAGTGATGATGCCTCATAATTCTATATTTCATAAGAAATTTTCTTAGGAAACAATGATGATTTATGATACCATTAGATTTCCTAGGATATAGTCTTGTGAATCAAGGATGATGCCTAATACTATTGGAATTATTATTATATTACCTAGGATCTTGAATTTATGGTGAATACAATTTTGGAATGGTTATGTTGTATGCTTAGAGATGCTCTAGAAATTTTTGAAACTGGTATAAGGATTAATTGTTGGTTTTGAGGTAGGACTTGGTCCCAAAAGGGGGTTGGTGTGATAAGTTCAAAGACACTCTGGCATTGGCTGAATTAGGTATGATCAAGGTTCTGGGTGGACTAGTTTGTACCAGATGACCCAACATATATGTTTATTGTGACTTTATGTTAATTTCCTAAGTGGGTGTATTGCATGAGCATGATTTCAATTTTTATATGTATTTCATGCATATCTAATTGACCCCAGTAGCACTCAGTATTGTTTAAGCATTGGGTATTCCTACTGGTTCATTTGATTCACCCCTACCTATATACGTGGAATAGGTTTCAATGTATATACCATTATTTTTTCTCTAAAATTATGTATTATTCTTATAGATATACACATGGTATAGGTCTATAAGATTATGGAGGTTGAAGTTTCTATGGTAAGATTTATATCAGTCAAGTCAGAGTCCATTTTACGCTTCAGTTTTTGTTCTGTATGTGTACTAGCTGATATGCCAATTATTTATATGTATGATGCATGTTATGCCATGTTTTTTTGTTTATCCTTTTCTATGGTTGATATATTATATATATTATTTTATTTCTTCCAATACTAGACTACAAGTACTTATTTTTCGCTATTTTTATTTTTCTATAGGTTTTTGGGATGTTCATTATATGAATGGATCATGCTCAATTTTCAGTAGATTCAAGAATGACCCCAGAGCCCTATAATAGAGGGAACAGTCTCCCAACTATTATTATAAGCCCTTTAAATTAGTCAAAATCCTCTACCATAAAAGGAGTAACACCGTATGTCTCGTAGTGTCCCTATATAGGTTCTTTTTAGGTGGTTTGATATGGGATGTTACATCTATAACTATTGATGAAAAAAAATTATATCATTGTTCATGTAGGTTGTTTAGCCGGCCCAAATAATAACATGTTATAATTTATAGATGAGTATGAAAGTGATTTTATTATAATATCATTATTAAAAAACAATAATGATATTGTATAGATTTTATTAAAGAGATAAATAAAAATTTATTTGGTGTGGATGGAGAAGTTAAAATAAGAATTTATCAATTAGTGGGAAGAAATCATTTTTCCTCTTTGTATGGTCATTCAAGGTGGTTTAATTTACAATGATCACTTATTATTAATATTATTATCATAATTATTAATTAATCCTTCCATAATCGTAATAATATCATTGTTACCATATTATTCATTAAATCCTTATTTAGAACCATCCAAGAAAGATAGTGATGAAAAATTAAATACATTGTCTATAGAGATGGTAGTCCACATGTAACATGAGTGAAATTTTCATTTTTCAATGGATGGGTAGAAAATAAAAAATGGTTATTCCATTAATATAATAACATTTCAGTATACTAATGATATCGGTTTCATTATATTAGTAGGGTTTATGAAAACCCATATCTTTTATAAACTTTATTAAATGAATTATTACATAAAGATACACATAACACCATCCCAAAAGATTGATAGGCCTAGTGTATTTGAGAAATTAGATACATATCACAATAACTTGAAACAAGGATTAAATGAAATTTCTTAAAAACTCCATAATATTCCCTTATATTCTAATGAACTTTTAAAACAGCATGGGATAACCTGGGGATGTACATAAGAAAGGGGTGATCTATAAAACCCAGTAAGGGGATAATCAAAGAATAACATAAAGTAAAGTTGTAAATGTGAGTCAAGAGGCATATAAAGATGACATATAAATATGAGAATCATAATCATGAACATTAAAGCATGATATAAGATGAAAACACCAAGTCATCAAAGGAATGTGGAAAAAACATAAAACATAACATATTAAGAATAATTCAAGAATAATCATTAAGAAATCATAACATTGTGTGCATTGGATCATTTTTATTGAACCATACACAGTATCTCATAAGATAAAAACATTACCCAATGCATTGGAGAGCTATATAATTTTAATCCCACCCATCACATCCATTTCAAGTACATGCATTTGTGTGACATATATATAATACAACATAATAATGACTTTCATCAATTTCAATCCCATGTTTAACAAGTTTGGGTTATATTCCTAGAATTCCCTAATCATTGAATAATATTTTCATTTCTTTTAATACCCTTGAGTGTAAATGGGTATGGGTATTCATAACACAAAAGTCTGTCATAGAAAATCATAGGACAATTCTGGCAGCATAACAGGTGTACATAAAGGTTCGGGAAAGGGTTTAATGAGAGTGAGAGGTGGTATATCATTACTTTGGAATCATAACGACAATATATGTATGTATAAAAAAACATTACAACATAAATAATTGGAAATAAAAAAGTCTTAATAAAAATAAAGTACTCAAATAAAAAGGAAGATGAAGAGAATACCTAACCATGAGAGGGTGCATTTAAAAGAATAGGAGGAAATTATTAAGAGTCTAGGAACACATTGAAAGGAATTTAGATATAGAGATGGAGAGTAAATTCATGATAAATGGTTTTTGATTGAAGATAATATTGTGGTTTGGTGAGTATTTATAAGAAAAGAGAGGAGAATTGATTATTAATTCCTAAAATTTGGTTTTGGACTTTAAGCAATAAAATAATCAAAAAGAAAAATGTTACCACAGTTTATTGAAAAGAGAATTGGTTTCCCATATTTTATTATGTTAAGAATAATACTTACTAAAATAATATGATTCTTGATTTGGAAGTGAGTTATGTTCATAAAGAATTATTTTTAAAACCATAAAATATAATATAGGTTTTGGAGGATTCATTATAGATTTGTAAAATTAATCAAATAACCTAAAAACATTATTTTAAATGTTAAATATATTTTTTTCATGCATTAATTTTATATTATTTATGTTATCAATTTTGGGCTATCAGGATATCATAATACATAATGTGTTTAATGTTTCCCAAAAATTCAAATGTCTCAGAAAATTATGAAAAATTCACCATTGGATAATTTTGACCTGCTGATTTAAAAAATAATATTTATTTTACCAAAATAATTTTCTAAATATAGGAATTTACACCTTTAAAAAATCTTTATTTATTGAAAATTACTGGGTTTTATGACACGAACAACATTCTGACCCTTATAAAAATTATATGGGACTTCATTAAATTATATTATCATTTTTTTAAAATAAATATTATTTAATAAAACAATTTCATGAAAATAAAATTTATTTATAAATTCATGGATTTATTTAAAATAGTGTTTTAATTGAAACTATATATATATATATCCCAAAAAAACAATTTTGGTTTCTTCGTATCAAAAATATAATTTTATAAAACTTGTAATAGATAATCATGTATATATATAAAGTTATAATTAAAAGGGATATATATAATCATTATTTATTAAAATGAAATTAAAAATTATCATACTACTATGGTATAGATACATAATGTCATGACGCGGCCCAAGATGGGGTTCCAGTCGCAACTACCCCAAGCCCACCTCCAAAGGCTAGGGGATAGTCACTAGTGCCGAAGGAATATCTAACATGGGGAGGTATTTTCCAAAGTACCTATATATACACAAAAATCCATCTCAATGTAGAAGTGTAGAGGAAAGGAGTAAAATATGTAACATAAATAGAAAGTAAACCAAACATACATAACCTCTAGGGTGTACAAATTACAACAGTGTAAACTGAAAAGTAAAGGGTAAAAATACATGACCAACCAAAAATATGTTCCAACCTGAAAAAACTGGAAATGTAAACTACTGAGAGAGACTATATTCTTCTCTCTAAGTTGTGAACATTGTACGTGGTCAAAAGTATTAGGTATCCCTAGGCTCCTCTGAAGTCACCACCGACTTGTCCGTCATCTGCGTAAGACACGACACTTGAGGTAAAATCCCATGTAGGGGTGAGTATATACATAATCAATAAGATGCCATGAAATATGAAAGGGGAAGTAAGAGATATAGTAGGAATAGAAAGACAGTGGATGCAAGATACAGTTAAATAGAACAGCTCTACCCAAACCAAGATAGAGTAACCATTTCCAAGTACAAGGGGCTCAACATGGTGAGTATAGAAACTACACATCAAGTCTTCACCACCTATAATAGGAGAGTAAACTCATCCAGCCACGATAAGATAAACATGAAAAGCATGTGTCATACCTCATGCATATTCTCCTCTCATGGAAGAAGAGTAACCAAATCTAATGGTATGGATATAGAATAATATATATATGTGCTCAGTCAAAAGAATCCCAAATGAGAGAGTAAGGGGATATCCATGTCACAACCCGACCCAACGGGGCTCGAGCCGTGACTCCCCAAGCCCGCCTCCAATAGTCCAGGGGCTGGCGACCAGCGCCGAGTAGGCTATCACACACATGGGAGGCATTAGCCTAAGGTACCTGTACACACGCACCCACAAACACCTCCATGCAACAGTGCAGAGATAAAGAAACTCAAAAGTAAATGCATGCATACAATCTATCCCAAACCAGAGTGCAACAGCAAAAGTACAAGGGAAAAACTGTTCCCACCAAAAGAAAACTACAAAGCGCGTCCAACCTACTCTGAAGAAGGGGAACGCTGCCACAAACACCCGCCGGAAATCTCCCTCGGCACAGCTCCGGTAAACACCCCGATCAACTCGCTCACTAACCTCCGCCTACTCCGGGTCCTCCTGGGACTCCGTCAAAAGGCCTGTGGTCTGCACAAGACACAAACATGTGCGGGCAAAGCCCGTGCAGGGGTGAGTACAAACATACTCAGTAGGCACCCCAAAAACCCAAAACCCAAGGGAGCAACAGAAAGGCAATAGTCCGCTCAACCCAGCCAGAGGGAACCCAGACGAGAGAGAAACTCCATCTCGTGACCATCCTCGGCTAAACACAACAAGTCAGCTCAGCACAACTCAGGTGTATTCCCATACATACACCTTGAACAATCCAGATATACTCATCTCACGCCACAAAGCCACAAGAGGTACCGACCTCATCGCCAGCATCTACCCCCAACCAGGAGAGTACACCACACAAACACTGTCATACAAGATGACACTCATCCGAGAGATACACTCCATCAGGTCCCAAACAAACATCTCAGACGCTCGCCCGAGAGTCCATGCTCGTCGGATAACATCACTGAGGAAACCTCACTGAAACAACATAACCACCAAACTCCTTGGATAGGGGATCACCGCTAGGGTCCGCTAGGGGATACCAACACCCACTCCGGTATACGTAGCTCACAGATAGGGGATCACTCCCAGGGTCTGCTGGGGGATACCACGACCCGATCTGGCATACGTAGTTCTCACAGATAGGGGATCACACCCAGGATCCGCTGGGGGATACCACAACCCGATCTGGCACTCGACAGAAGCTTCACACTCAGATAGAGGATCATCGTCCGTATAAAGATGGTCACGACGATACCAGAACCCTATCTGGTATAACTCACGATGTAGGGGATCGAACCAATGATACCGCAACCCTACCGAAACCACGCGCTGAGTAGGGGATTGCATAACCAATGATACCATAAACCTACTATAAACCACATGATGAGTAGGGGATCGTATACCCGACGATGCCACAACCCTACTGAGCACGGCCCACCGCATAGGGGGTCATATTTCCGATGATGCCACAAACCCTACGGGGTTAACCTCCTAGATAGGGGATCGCCTCCCGTGAATAAGCGGTCACGGCGATACAGAGAACCCGATCTAGGGTAAACATGCTAGAGGATCCACTCCGGGCCCACCGGAGGGATACAACAACTCTAACAGTTTAAACATTCCATCAAGAGGATCACAAAACCATACGAAGGTTGTGATACCACATGAACCCTCGTAGGAACGAACCAAGGGAGAACCCTCAACCACTGCTGGTCCAAACGTCGCTAACCCGAGCGACCCGCCACAACACCACACTGCACACCTCCTAGGCCAAAACCGAGGCCACCATCGCGTTCCACGCGGAAAAACACGCAGGATAGGCTGTTTACTCGCCCGAAACAGAGCACCGGTGAAAAAGGAACTATTCAAAGTATCTAGCTCGTGCGGGGCCCATACAACGATCCCGAAACCCATCGAGCGGATCACACCACGGCGATCCCCTCGGAAAAACAAGCGGAATCGACTAATCGCTCGTCCAAAACGGACACCCGGTGAAAAAGGTACTATTCACTGAAGGCCAGCTCGGGTGGGGCCCACGCCTGGATTCCGAAACTCATCGAACGGATCGCACCATTGTGATCCCCTCAGAAAAACACACAGGATCGACTATTCATCTGCCAAAATCGGACTCCTGGTGCAAAAGCTGCGTTTCTCCGCAAACGCCAAAACCCGGCCTCGTGGTGCCCGCACCCCGTTCTCAGTCCCAACACCCGGAAACCATCTCAAAAAGTCTGTCGTACCATCAGGGTCTCAACGCCACTGACGGCACGTCAATCGGACGCTCCGGGTAGAAGTTACAACGGCCCGAAGTCGTAAAATAATAAAATAATATTATTTTATACGACGGTTCTAGCTCCTGGGCCACGATCCCGAACCTTTAATCCCTCGAACCCACACCGGAGGGTTTGCCTCATCGTCAGGGTCGCGTCGCCGCAAACGGCGCGTGAAACCGGCTCCCGATTTGCAAGATACGGGGATTTAAAGACCCCCGTATAGTAAAAGAGGTCGAACCGGCCCCGACCGGCCGGCCTGGACCGGCCGCCGCCGCCGGCCCGCCCCGGACGGCGGCCCTCCGCCGCGCGCCGCCGGTGCGCCCCCGCTGCGCTGGGCGGCCGGCCGCCGCGGCTCCGCCGGCGGACCTTCCGCGGACCGCCGGGGGCACCCCGGTGGCCCGTTTTGCGATCCGGAGGCGTCTACACGACCCTTGGAACCCGATCTACACTGCTACAGCTTCAATCTGCAGAAAAACGCAGCAAAAACGGGATCGGGGGTTAAAACTCAAATCCTCCTACCTCGCGGGCCAAACGCCGACGTTCTGCCTCAGATCCGCGCTCCAGAGCTTCCGCTGCGCGCTCCTGGAACATCCGCCGTCGAATTATGAGCTCGTGGGCGCTTCGTTTGCTCGATTCGGCGGAGTGGCGGTGAAGAACGACGAAGAACGATAAAGGGGGGGGCGCTGATATTTATATCAGCGGCCCGCCGGCGCCAAACCCGCCTCGGACCCGACGCCCGATGCGAACAAAAGTAAGGTCACCCCTAGGGTAAACGCGCCGTTCTGAACGCAACGGCGGACTCATATTTTCCATCCGAGACTCCATTCAGAAGTTATTCGAGCCGACGCTCACACACTAACTTCGCCACTTATTTACGAAAATGCCCCTGGTGGCGTTTCTCACCGCAGGCCCGCGCTCGCAAAGTTTACACCCCGCATTGGGTAAATGGCACATTCCGGACGCAACCGTGCCCTCAGATTCCCGTTCTGAGCTACCGTTTAGGAGATATCACACCCCCGCCACGTGCATAGTATAAAAATACTTAATATTTTTATAAAATTAATTCCGGGCACACCGGACCTCGGAATCGCACGCCGTCTTCGCGCCTAGATCTGTAATTATTCTTAGAAATATTCCAAAGTCTGATAGGGCCAAAAACCCGAGTCGCTAAATCTGCCCCTCCTTAGAACTTTTCCTCCCCAAAAAGCCCTAACTACAAGGAAAGTGATCAGACTCTCAACTGGGTCTCACACACCAGCGAGCTCACCAACAAACACCCACAGAGGGTCTTATCAATGCCCTGAACAAAACTCAAGCAAGCAACAAAAGGAAAGAGTACCGCTAAATAGTGTCTGACAAACTACTGCAGTAAGTAGAAAGGACACAAGGCGTACCTCTATCCATCCGCGGTGCCTCTGGGTCAACTGCCTCCAGGGCATGCATCTGTCCTCGCCCTCGACCACCAGCTCCCTGAGCTTGGCGTGGACCACCTGGGGTGGGGGTGGTGGCAACTGGTACTGCCTACCACCGCCTCCCGCTGCCCCAGCTCCGCCGCCACGTCTAACGCCCTGCGGACCTCCTTGCTCGAGATGTTGCCTCTGCCAAGGCGGTCCATCGACCGGCTCCCTCTCAGCAGCACGTCGGGTCGGACAATCTCTAGCAATATGTCCCCGACCATCGCAAGCGTAACACCGCCTCTCCTGCGGCTGACCAAAACTGGCCTGCGAGCCCTGTGAGCCCTGAGGCTCAGATCCTCCATCCTGGGGTCGCCTCCTGAAACGTCGGCCACGTCCAGACCCCTGAGTCTGAAGTCGGCTACCAGATGCCGATCCGACCGTCGAAGTCTCAGCTCTCGAGTGCCCAGCACTAACAGAGGGAATCTGCTCAGCCAGAAAACTCTCCACCACCAACGCTCGCTCCAGCACTCCAGCATAGGTGGGAAGACACAAGGAAACCACACCTGCTCAGATGTCCCTGCGTAAGCCCTGCTCGAAGGTCCGAGCCCTAAAGAATGGGTCTCGAACCATATCCAGGGAGTAGCACGACAGGTCTGTAAACCTCTCTGAGTACTCCAACACAGTCATGCTCTCCTGTCGAAGCTGCAGAAGCTCCTGGATCCGCACTGACCTCAGCATCACCGGATAGAACTCCTCCCTGAAGATCCGCTCAAACTCTGCCCACGTGAGCGTCTCCTCATCATGGGACTACGTCACCAAAATCCACCATCGCCCGGCAGAACCATGCAGAAGGCTCGCCACTAGGACCACCATCTGATCTGGAGGTGTCCTCACTAGGCAGAAAACTCTGGTGACTGCCTCAAGTCAGTCATCAGCTGCCTGGGGATCTGGATCGCCCCGGAACCTCAGAGGTCGCTGCCTCTGGAACTCGTGCAGCGCACTCAGCCTGCGCACAACCTCGTCCTGCACCACCGGCACAACCAGCTGCTCGACAGGTGGTGGCTCAACTGGCAGACCACCTGGAGGTGAAACCTCAGAACCTGTGCCCTGCTCCACAGCCACTACACGGGGCGGGTCATCAGCACAATCCTGCTGTGGAACCCTCACTAGCTGTCGTCGTGGAGGCATCCTGAAATACATTCAAGACGCACCATAGTTAAAGAGTATATCTGGAGAGATGACTCAAGAAGGACAAGGAAAAAAACAAAAACCCAGTCCTATATGATGCATGTACCATTATGTCCCCGGGACCAGTGTACGAATGTCCCGAGTCGAAAGGAAGGTTATCAGAGTCCTGGTGTATGGATATGTCGGCCGCCGCACCAACACTGGAGTCCCTGGCCTGAAAGCTGAACTCGAAACATCCTAACACGGCCACTATGCAACCCAAACCAAACTCACAGCTAGACTAGCTATGCACTGAGATCCCAAAGGTGGAACCTCCTCTGATACCACTCTGTCACGACCCGACCCAACGGGGCTCGAGCCGCGACTCCCCAAGCCCGCCTCCAATAGGCCAGGGGCTGGCGACTAGCGCCGAGTAGGATGTCACACACATGGGAGGCATTAGCCTAAGGTACCTGTACACACGCACCCAAAAACACCTCCATGCAACAGTGCAGAGATAAAGAAACTGAAAAGTAAATGCATGTATACAATCTATCCCTAACTAGAGTGCAACAGCAAAAGTACAAGGAAAAAATATGGCCCACCAAAAGAAAACTACAAAGCGCGTCCAACCTGCTCTGAAGAAGGGCAACGCTGCCACAAACACCCGCCAGAAAGCTCCCTCGGCACAGCTCCGGTAAACACCCAAGTCAACTCACTCACTAAGCTCCGCCTGCTCTGGGTCCTCCTGGGACTCCGTCAAAAGTCATGTGGTCTGCACAAGACACAAACATGTGCAGGCAAAGCCCGTGCAGGGGTGAGTACAAACATACTCAGTAGGCACCCCAAAAACTCAAAACCCAAGGGAGCAACTGAAAGGAAACAGTCCGCTCAACCCAGCCAGAGGGAACCCAGATGAGAGAGAAACTCCATCTCGTGACCATCCTCAGCTAAACACAACAATTCATCTCATCTCAACTCAAGTGTATGCCCATACATACACCTTGAACAATCCAGATATACTCATCTCACGCCACAAAGTCACAAGAGGTACCGACCTCATCACCAGCATCTTCCCCCAACCAGGAGAGTACACCACACGAACACTGTCATACCAGATGACACTCATTCGAGAGATACACTCCATTGGGTCCCAAACAAACATCTCAGATGCTCACCCGAGAGTCCACGCTCGTCGGATAACATCACTGAGGAAACCTCGCTGAAACAACATAACCACCAAACTCCTCGGATAGGGGATCACCGCTAGGGTCTGCTAGGGGATACCAAGACCAACTCCGGTATATGTAGCTCACAGATAGGGGATCACTCCCAGGGTCCGCTGGGGGATACCACGACCCGATCTGGCATACGTAGTTCTCACAGATAGGGGATCACACCCAGGATCCACTGGGGGATACCACAACTCGATCTGGCACTCGACAGAAGCTTCACACTCAGATAGAGGATCATCGTCCATATAAAGATGGTCACGACGATACCGGAACCCTATCTAGTATAACTCGCGATGTAGGGGATCGAACCAACGATGTCGCAACCCTACCGAAACCACACGCTGAGTAGGGGATCGCATAACCAACGATACTGTAACCCTACTATAAACCACATGTTGAGTAGGGGATCGTATACCCGACGATGCCACAACCCTACTGAGAACGGCCCACCGCGTAGGGGATAATATTTCTGATGATTCCACAAACCCTACGGGGTTAACCTGCTAGATAGGGGATTGCCGCCCGTGAATAAGCGGTCACAGCGATACCGAGAACCCGATCTAGGGTAAAGATGCTAGAGGATCCACTCCGGGCCCACCGGAGGGATACCACAACTCTAACAGTTTAAACATTCCATTGAGAGGATCACAAACCCATACGAAGGTTGTGATACCACACGAACCCTCGTAGGAACGAACCAAGGGAGAACCCTCAACCACTGCTGGTCCAAACGTCGCTAACCCGAGCAACCCATCACAACGCCACACTGCGCACCTCCTAGGCCAAAACCGAGGCCACCATCGCGTTCCACGTGGAAAAACACGCAGGATAGGCTGTTTACTCGCCAGAAGCGGAGCACCGGTGAAAAAGGAACTATTCACCGTAGCTAGCTTGTGCGGGGCCCACACAACGATCCTGAAACCCATCGAGCGGATCACACCACGGTGATCCCCTCGGAAAAACAAGTGGAATCGACTACTCGCTCGTCCAAAACGGACACCCGGTGAAAAAGGTTCTATTCACCGAAGGCCAGCTCTGGTGGGGCCCATGCATGGATTCCGAAACTCATCGAACGGATCGCACCATTGCGATCCCCTCGGAAAAACACACAGGATCGACTATTCATCCGCCAAAATCGGACTCCTGGTGCAAAAGTTGCGTTTCTCCGCAAACGCCAAAACCCGGCCTCATGGGGCCCGCACCCCGTTCTCAGTCCCAACACCCGGAATCTATCTCAGAAAGTCTGTCATACCATCAGGGTCTCAACTCCACTGACGGCACGTCAATCGGACGCTCCGGGTAGAAGTTACAACGGCCCGAAGTCGTAAAATAATAAAATATTATTATTTTATACGACGGTTCTAGCTCCCGGGCCACGATCCCGAACCTTTAATCCCTCGAACCCACAGCGGAGGGTTCGCCTCGTTGTCAGGGTCGTGTCTCCACAAACGGCGCGTGAAACCGGCTCCCGGTTTGCAAGATACGGGGATTTAAAGACCTCCGTATAGTAAAAGAGGTCGGACCGGCCCCGACCGGCCGGCGGCCCTCCGTCGCGCGCCGCCGCGCTGGGCGGCTGGCCGCCGCGGGCCACCGCGGGCCGCCGGGCTCCGCCGGCGCCGGCGGACCTTCCGCAAACCGCCGGGGGCACCCCGGTGGTCCGTTTTGCGATCCGGAGGCGTCTACACGACCCTCGGGACCCGATCTACACTGCTACGGCTTCAATTTGCAGAAAAACGCAGAAAAAACGGGATCGGGAGTTAAAACTCAAATCCGCCTACCTCGCGGGCCAAACGCCGACGTTCTGCCTCAGATCCGCGCTCCAGAGCTTCCGTTGTGCGCTCCTGGAACGTTCGCCGTCGAATTCTGAGCTCGTGGGCTCTTCGTTTGCTCGATTCGGCGGAGTGGCGGCGAAGAACAACGAAGAACGATAAAGGAGGGGGGGCGCTGATATTTATATCAGCGGCCCGCCGGCGCCAAACCCGCCTCGGACCCGACGCCTGATGCGAACAAAAGTAAGGTCACCCCTAGGGTAAACGTGCCATTCTGAACGCAACGACGAACTCAGATTTTCCATCCGAGACTCCGTTCAGAAGTTATTTCAGCCGACGCTCGCACACTAACTTCGCCACTTATTTACGAAAATGCCCCTGGTGGCGTTTCTCACCGCAGGCCCACGCCCGCAAAGTTTACACCCCGCCTAGGGTAAACGGCACATTCTGGATGCAACCGTGCCCTCAGATTCCCGTTCTGAGCTAACATTTAGGAGATATCACACCCCCTCCACGTGCATAGTATAAAAATACTTAATATTTTTATAAAATTAATTCCGGGCACACCGGACCTCGGAATCGCACGCCGTCTTCGCGCCTAGCTCTGGAATTATTCTTATAAATATTCCAATGTCTGAAAGGGCCAAAAACCTGAGTCACTACAATCCATCTCAAAAATCAACCCAAGAAGAAGAGTTACCAAGAGTTCCCAAAGTCCATCAATGATTCCCAGTATCTCACGTTTCTATCCAATATTAATTGTGCAAGTCAAATCGTGCCTCGTCACTATACAGCATAGTCGAGCGGGCACAAATTCTAAATAGAGGACTTTATCCCTAGAATGTCATGTGGGTTCCACTCTATAAGTATTCATAGAGGACCTACGCCTGTGCTGATGGGGGTTCCACTTTTGTTTCATGAGGACTCTCACCCTATGCGATATGGGTTTCACTCAATAGGTAGAGGACTCACACCCTAGTGTGATAGGGGGTTATACTCTAGTCATCAAGGACCCACACCCTATCTAGTAGAGAGTTATACTTGGAAGTCAGGGACCAATGCCCTAGAAACACAGGGGGGTTTCACTCTATTCATTGAGGACCCACACCTCGATACATCCAGGGAGTTCCACTCAAAATGTAGTTGTAGAGGAATCACTCCTATCTTGATAGATGGTTCCACTCTAGTCATAATGGACCCACACTCTAGTACATCATAGGGGTTCCACTCGAAAGGTAGCTATAGAGGACCAGTGCCCATACTGATTGGCGGGTTCACTCTAGTGGTCAAGGACCTTCTCCCTAGTGTGACAGGGGGATTCCACTCTAATCATCGAGGACATGTTCCCAAGTATGTCAGCTGGGTTTCACTCTGAATAAGCCTCTAATGATCATGTGTGATCTTTTCCATCGTTAGACATTGTCTCGAATAACTCAATTCCAAAAAACATTTCACATTGTACCTTGAAATCTACAACCAATGGAACCATTACATTCTACATGTAAAAACACTCAATATAGGCTACTCGTAGGCGAAAATCTGAGTTCAAACAAAGGAGAAACAGAACCTTTAAGTTTCCTTAAAAGGAACCAAGTAGTACATGGAATGTCGGAGGACCCACACAGTTTGTGGTCCCACTCCACTATCTGGACATGTCCCTATAGGTACATGTCTCCAAATCCATGTATGCCATGTATGTGGACTACAGGATGTTTCCAAGATAATCGAGACCAGGCTGTGTCTTTTTGGCTTTGTTTGTGTACATGACCATGTGTATGTGTAATATGGTTCACGACATGTTGCTCTACACAAGGTGTCACCCATTTGTTCTGGCCATGTCTTTGTACTTCAGTTCATGGTCAAGTTCCTCTTCGTGTACTCCCACGCGGAGTCCTGCCTATGTGATCCATCACATTGTCCATCCACCTGGGGATGAGGTATATAGTGTGTAGGAGGGCTACATGTCATGTAATCCTTCTGATTTTTCAAAAACCTATCAAATTCACTTAAGAGGCTATATGTTGTGTGTTCATCCTTGTAAATGGAATGTAGTATTGTTTTTTACAAAAACTTAGATCTGCTTCCCACACCTTGATCCAAACCATTTTTTCATAGATCATGCCTCATTTCTACCCAAAATCATCAGATCTGGGATAGATCTATCATTTATGACCATCATTCTCCGAAAATCAGATTTTGTTGTTCGTCGGGGGTTTCTTCATTTAACCCATATGCATTTCACCTTTATCCTTTGATTTATTGATCTTAAATCATATAATTGATCATTTTTATCTGGAAAAAAATCCATATCTAGCCTTATTTCATCGATCCAAGCCTTGATCATTATTTTTCCATGGTCCTGGGGGTTCTATTGGGCTCAGTACCACTCAGAAATGTCAAACTGGGACCACATAGTTTAACCGGTGAAAAACACATATAAAAATAGGGAGAAAAATACAAGAACAAATTTTTAAGGATCTATTCCAAACATTCTTGTCCAATTGATCAAGAATGGGGAAACAGGGGTTAGTAAACAATTGAAATAATCAAATTAATCAGAACTCAGATGCATATAAAGGATACAATTGGCACAGATCGATTGAAGGGATTAATATGCTCAATAAATTTAATCAAAGAGGTCATAAACAACAAATTAATGATTCCTACATGGATATTGGATTTTTTTTCATCAAATAATGTTCTCAATAATGATTTAACAAATTCGTTACATTAGATGCATCTCGATCTTCTCCGATCTAGAGTTTTTTCATCGTATGAGGTGATTCTCTAATGAAGGAGGAAGTAGAAGATCTAAAATTATCCTAGGTTTTATGTAAATAACCCTAGATAATTATCCATGGAAGTATATTTATAGAATTTTTTTTGAATTAAAATGTATTAATAAATTAATTAATTAATTAATTAATTAGTCCACTGAACATGCTACTAATGGGAAAGGTGTCTGAATACCTCGTGATAACCTATTTCGGGTCGTTATTAGGGTAAAAAATGTGTTTTGAACTCAAATGTGGTATATGATTTCTTAACTAAGCTTCCATTTAAGAGTTATATAAATTTACTTAAGAACTACATGTGCGTAATATAAAATATATTTAATGTTTTTATAAAATTAATTTCGGGAACATCGGGCCTTGGAATCACAAGTCGTCTCAACTCCTAGCTCTGGAAATGTATATAAAAATATTTTAAAGTCTTACAAGGAAAAATGGGTCTCTATATCATTCCCACCTTCAATATTTTTTCCCTGAATAGAAAAACTATACAAATTAATCGAGGTAATGATCCCACATCTATCTCTCATGCTCCCATCATCTCTCTTGTATAGTCATGTACAACCACAACACATGAACCAAGGGTATGGTATGTCCATGCAAGGTCACCTCTTATCGATCCACGATCACCATTGAGTGCTCTGAAAAGGTGGCTCCATCCTTGATGTCCATATCACCAAATTTTATGATGTGCATGGGGTCCTGCACACATCTCCTCAGATGAGACATGTGAAAGACATCGTGCACCCTCTCTAGCTATGGGGGTAAGGATAGGTGATAAGAAACCTCTACAACCCTTTGCATGATCTTGAACAACCCGATGAACATTAGGGATCGTTTTCCTCCCTTGCTAAACCGCCTCAATCCTCATCATGGTTAGACTCTTAGGAAAACATGGTCTCCCTTATGGAACTCCAATGGCCTATGAGGGTGATCTGCGTAAGATTTTTGTCTGCTCTAGGTAATCCTCATCCACTCATGGATGACCTGGACCTTCTCTGTCATCACATACACCATCTTTGGGCCCACAAAAGATATCTTGACAATATCTATCTAGCAAAAATGTGACCTTCAAGGTATCTGATACAGGGACTCAAAAGGTTTCATGCCTATTGTAGAGTGTTATTTTTGGTTTTCTGGAAACTCTAACAAGGGAAAATGATCCTCCCAGCTCTGATTGAAGTGTAACACATAATCCCTCAGCAAATCCTCCAACACCTGGATAGTGTGCTCGGTCATTCCATCAGTCTGGGAGTGAAAGGTTATAATCATCCATATTTGGGTCTTGAATTCCTCTTGCAGGCCTCTATAAAATCATGACATAATCCATGCATCACGATCGGAGATAATAATTGAGCTCACCTAATGGAGGTGAATAATATCACATACATAAAATTTCCCCAAACTCTATACAAAACTATACTCCCTAAGAGAAAGTAAGAGTAATGACTTCATGAGTCGGTAAACTATCACTCATATGGTTTCATGTACCTTCTTTTTTCATGAAATCCCTATCACAAATTCTATGGATATTTCATCCCATTTTCACTTTGGTATCTCATGGGTCTGTAACGAACTTGTAGGAACTTAGTGCTCAGCATTCACATGCTGACTGGTGAGGCACTAAGGGATGAAATCAGCTATGCTTCCTCTCATGTTTTACCACCAAAACTACCACTGAATGTCTTTATAAATCTTCCATGAATCAGTATTGACAACTAGGGTAGAATGGTGGAACTCTCGCATCACCTCCTCCCTCATCGTGACCAGGACCAATGTCCATCCCTAGAAAAGGATTTCATGATTACCTCCTTCAGAATATCTATCTAGTGACTCCCCCATGGATATCTGGTCATGTAAGGCCTCATAGTAGATGTCTCCTAGCTGGGACTCTCTCACACACTCGAGAAGCGAAGGAGTCAACTCCATCGACTGCAGAAAAGTTGTACCCTCCAGTTCCACCAAGGTCAGTTATAGGGAGGTCAACTGCTCTGAATCCTCTTGCACCAAGCGAGCCTAGTAATTCTTCATAAGAGAATATTTTACCATGTTTCCCATCCATATGGTATAGACTATCTCAAAGTCATAATCCTACAGGAACTCCAACCATCACCATCGTGTCAAGTTTAATTACCTTAGTTTGAAGACGTACCTGAGACTCTCATGGTATGAGTAACCCACAAAACACTCTCCTAGAAGGTATTATTTCCACATCCTCGGGGAGAAGACTATTTTTGCCTTCTCTAGGTCATGAGTCTCATATTTCTTTTCATGGGGTATCAACATCCTTGACAAGTATATGATAATTGTCTACAGTTGTATCAACACACAGTAGAGCCTAGCTCCTGAGGCATCACAATACACTACGTACTCCACACCCTACTCTGGTAGTCTCAACAAAGGATCACACATTAGCTAAATTCTCAACTTCTATAAGTCCTTCTCGCTCTACCTAAACTAGGTAAATAGATTCCCTTTCTACATTAAGGTGGCAAAAGGGGAAGCAATTTTTGTGAAGACTACTACAAACCTCATTTAGTATCCTTTTAAACCAAGAAAGCTTTACACCTCTAACATGCTCTTGGGTGGCTCCCAAGAAAGCACTGCATCGATATTTGTTGGGTCCATGGATAAACCATGCTCAGAAATGACATGCCCCCAAAATTGAACCTCAATAATCTAGAATTGGCACTATGAGATCTTTCTATAAAGATGGTGCTCTCGAAGAAAATATTAAACCATCCCCAAGTTCTCTATATGTTCCTCCTATGATGTAGAGTAGATGAGTATGTCATTGATGAAGAAGACCACAAACTTTTCCAAGTACGGCTGGAAAACCAGGTTTATAAAATCCATAAACATTTCAGGGGCACATGTCACACCAAAGTGAATCACTAGGAACTAACAGTGTCTGTAGCGATATCTAAATGCCAGCTTAGAAATATCAACCTCACAAACCCTCAACTGGTAGTATCCAAACCTAAGATCGTTCTTTAAGAACCATCTCTAACCTTACATCTAGTCAAATAGGTCTTCAATCCTCGAAAAGGGGTACTTTTTATTTATCATGGCCTGGTTTAGGCAACAATAATCCATGCAAAGCTACAAGCTCTCATCCGCCTTTTTCAAAAATAACACTGGAGCTGCCCAGGGGGGATACACTATGTGACAACTTAAAATTTTTTATCAATGGAAATTTCATTATTATAATTTTTTCACATATTATAATCAAATAAAATCACATAAAGGACATAATAAAAACTTTATAAATTAATAAATAATGATATTAGAAGTATTTATATAAGTTAAAGAACTTATAGTGACGAAATAGTAACTTGACCTTTGGAATAGTAATGTGACGCTTATGAATAGTAAATCAAAAAATGGAATAGTAACCTCACTTATGAAATTATAAATAAAATTTAAGCATCTTATAAATGTTAATATGATATAATTATATCATAGTATAAGTCAACAAATGTTTTAGAAATTATTAATTAAGTGTTGATGTTTTTATAAAACATAAGTATTTATTTTAAATTTTATAAATAATATAATTTTTAAAAGAAAATAAATTTCCATAAAAAGTACTCATAAATAAATATTTTTTATCTTATGACTATAGGATAATTTTTTGAGACCTTGGTTAAATTTTCAAAGTGTTATAAAATCAGCTATAATTTTAAAATCTCTATTTTTTGAGTAATTGATTATTTTACTTAAAAAATAAATTTACCATATTTAAAAATTTATTATTATAAAATGGAATTAATTTTTCAATTATGAACATCTAAAAATGGTTAGGGTGAATTTTTGAGATTTTTCTAAAATACTTAAATTTTGTGAATAGTAAAATATGATAATTTACGATAAATGCTAAATACATGAATTATGGAGTCATAGATGGTGTATGGATGGTGTAATCCCAAAATCTTGAACTATAATTAATTATTTTAATATTTTTTATGATAATTCTAAAAATATTCATAGTATTGAGGTAAAATTATAAACTAATGAATTAAATGATGACAAAACACCCCTCTCCTCCACTATAAATATGACCCCTCACCTCCTTTTCTCCTCACACCTTCCAAGATTTTATACTTGTAAAAATTATGCTCAATACTCTAACCCATTTCCATGAGCTATTTGTATCATAAAAATGCCAAAACCTTTGCCCTGAGGAGGTTCTCAAGGATGAGAAATTCAAGAGGTAAATTCCACTTTCTTTTCTTTTAATTTCTTCTCAAGTTCTTTTCTTTTAGTATTATATCCTCACCTCCCCACATCCAAAATGGAATGATAAATCCAATACCTTAAATATAATATAATTTTATTATTCAAATTGAATAATCCATCACCAAACCCATTCTCCCATCCCTTTTATTCTAAAAATGAAACTATCATCCGTGAGGTGTTGATTTATCGCCTTCGTGGACAACAAGTTTTAATTTTCCTTTATCTCCTTAAAATATAGTATAAAAACCATTATAATGGTTGAAAAATATTTTAAATTTTATTTTTTGACCCTTTTTATGTTTTATAACTAAAATATATACATAACACTAAAATATAAAACAAAAGAAGTGCGTTGTGGTTGAAAAACTGCTAAAATTAATCTAAACGATTATCATTAACATGTTATCTAATGATTCATCCTCATATATAGAAACAAAATAAAAAAAAAGACCTATTAAACTTATTTTTTTCATTAATAACATATAATTTCAATTCTGTAGAATTTTACCCATTCTACATGAACTTCCGTACTCATATGCAAGCGAACCGATCATGAAAACTAAGAAAATGGACACTCCCGAACTATGAAATTGAAGACTATAACTCATCAAAAAGGTCATAAATGAAATTAATAAATTTATAATAAATAAAATAAATATAGAACAGGTTTTTTAATTATTTATTAATTAATCTAATTAAATTATTCAAGACATTAAGATCAGGTGAAGAATCGTTTCAGACATAAGGTAAGGGATCCATTCTGAACCTCCATATTTCATTTGGGTTGTGTTTTCTCTATAGTTACCTGATTTAACACTTTACTTTTACATAATTATTATAAATTATCTGTATATGTTCCAAACTCATGTATCTGGGTCATATCATCCTTATTTTATGGGGTAATACATATTTTAATAAGGTTCCCTTCTCAAATATTCCCGAAAAGCAAACCAGATTCAAGGGAACTTCCCAATTTATTACCCACTTTCAAATAAACTCCATAATCAGTTTAAATCCACCATTATTTTTATAAAATCACTCATTTTATCATGAAAATATATCTTTTTTAATTTATTGTTTTATACAAACAATAATGTGTTTTCTATTTTAAATAATCTTTAATATTTTCCTTAAACCGCACTAAAATGTCTTATTAATAAAGTTTCTTAAACACTATTTTTACATGTATTCACTTCAGTTTGACATCACTTATCATGATACATACATATTTTACCTTATTAATTTCCATGTGTTTTTTAAATCCTTTCTTTCATTGACACCATTATGATATTCCCTTATGTTAGGCCTTTTGACATGATTATGATAACCAATTGTTACCATGGGTAACCCTTATGTTTATATTTGATTACTTATTTATGATTATTAATGTGGAACATATATTCATAAATTATTTATAATGGGTGATATCAATATATCACTCCAATGAATTGGGTAATGTTTAGTCTCATGAGGCTTCATGTGAAATGGTTTTGGTGGTTAGCCTTGACACGTGCTCCATGTGCAATAGTCTTGGTGGTTAGCCTTGACTCGTGCTACATGTTAAATGAGTCTTGACTCATTCTTAAGTCACATTATATATTTTTCCACATTTATAGGATACCATGTTTATATGATTCCATATTATAAATGTTATGCATCCTTATGTTTATTCAAGTTCCATGTTTTCTTTATGTCTTCATGTTATGCTTTCTAACCCATGTGCTATGTTTTATTCATATGTCTATTCCTTTACTGGGATTTTTATCTCATCCCTTTGTTCATGTATTCCCAAGGTTATCCTATATAGATATAAGGGATCAAATGAAGTTAAGTTCTCCTTATTAATATTAAATAAAAGATGTTTTATTTTGGTTTCATGTTTTTAAATTATGTATCTAATCTTCCAAAGGCATTGGAATTCACAATCCTTGCCTTCTGATTGTTTGTTAATTATGTAATATTATGTGAAAAAGGATGGGGATTCTATAGTTGGTATCAGATCATGGTTTAGTTATTTTTGGAGATTAGTAATATTGAACTTTAGTAAGAACCCTAGGGATAAGACTTAGTTTGATAAATCATACCCAGAATTTGGTTAGTATAGAGTAAGTTATTTATCAAGAAAAGACATCCATGTCTAGATACTACAAGTGGAAATGGTTCTAGAACAGATTTACCTAGGAGTAACAAATCTGACAAGGTGTTCTGGGCCTAACTTGGGGTAACATGTTACATGAAAATGGTCCTTACTACACACTGGGTTTGACACTCCCGGGGTATATGCTTTGGTAAATTCATAAGATCATTACAAAACATTTTTAAGAGAACAAAAAAAGGTTCATAAGAATATATGATAGGAAATAGATCATGAATATTTTAGATTGAAACCTAGGGAATCAAAATTTAGGATATAATTTTCCTTTACAAGTTTATCCTTTTATGTTCAAAGTTTACTTTTATTATGCTTATTAGTTAAGTATTAAAGCACCCATATTGTAATTTCTTTTTCATAGATAATGAATGTGAATAGAATAACTCATGCCAAAAGTAATTATGATAGGAAATGTGACAGTTTCCCAAATGATATTCCAAATATGATGGGAATGGGTGCTTAGAACTTTATGATAGTACTTCATTAACTGGATTAAGTTATAAATAATAACTTGAATTGCGTGGAAATCCTTCCTTCTCATAAGAGAGAGAAAGTTGTGGTTGAATAATTTATGTGTAAAAGGCCACCCATATTAATTTTATATCATGATCCCCACATAATGGAATAGTGGATTAACTCCATTTAAAAGAGATTGTATGTCCTCCAATTCTTAGAATAAGAAAAATTTGTGATGGCAGTCTATCATTTTGATGGGGAAGCTGATCAGTGGTGGAAACTGATCAAAAACATGAAGTCTAAGGAGGAAATTTATTCCATGGATTGGGAAAATTTCAATAAAATGTTTTTCTATAAATATTTTCCCTAAACCATCCATCTCAAGATAGAAATATAGTTCCACAAACTTAAGAATAAGGGAGATGATTGTATATAAGTGTATAAAGTAAACATTAAAAGGCTTGCGAGATATTCCTTTATCTTTTTCATGAACACCGAAAGAAATTTGGATTTTTTCTTTAGGAGACTAAACCTGATTCTATGAAAAGAGTTGGTGATTCAAGACTTTGATAGCTATGAAGATATTATATGTTGTGTGCTTAAGGTTGAAATGGAGATCAGATACTCTCAATGGTCTTGTGGGACTAGGGAAAAAAATTGAAAATGGATTTTAATATGGGTGATAAATCTCATGATGGAAAAGAAGACCTTATATCCCATGTGTCAAAATTGTGGGAAGAAGCAGCCTAGGAACTGTCTAAAGGGAACCATAAAATGCTTCAAATGTGGAAGAATGGGGCATCTAGCTAATAACTATCGAAGGGATATGAAGAGTTCCACTAATGTGGAAGAATAAGGGAAGGTTCAGATCAACACTCAGCTTGTAGTATTGTGTTTCAACTGCAAGTAAAATGGGAATTATGTGAATAATTTTCCTAATCTAAGGGTTGTTTGAGGAAATCAATGACAACAAAATCCAAGGCAGCAAGGAAGGGAATATGTTATCACTACTAATGAAGTGGATCCTGATAGTTATGTGGTGATAGGTATGTTGATTATTCATTCAAGAATATAGAACATACTATTTGATTCTACTTCTACACATTCTTTCATATCTTGAAAGTTTAGTGTAACTATTCAAACACCACCTCAAAATATGGAGATTGAATTATATGTGAGTATATCAAATGGGTAAATTATTGCATCCAAAGTATATAACTCATCTCTAGTTAATTTTTGTGGACTGAAACTTCCAACAAATCCCATCATACTCCCTTTGGTAGAGTTTGATGATATTTTTGGTATGGATTAGATATCTTTATATAATTCCAACATCAACTGTCGGGAAAGGGAGATCACTCTTCACATCCAAAATTATCCTACAATTCTATACAAGTGTAAGGAGGATGTTGAATCTCCTTCATGATCATATTATCAATTGTGGATATTTTTTCATTATGAGAAATCATATCTAGCTCAAATTATTGAGAAAAAGGAGAAAATCAAGCTCAAATACATGCCCATCAGGAGGGATTACACTGATGTATTCTCAAAAGAATTGTTTGGTCTTCTTCCTGAGTGATCAGTTGAGTTCTCAAATGAACTTATTCTTGGATATCTATCTATATCAAAGACACCTTATAGAATGGTCATCGTTGAAATAGAAGAACTAAAGAATCAATTATAGGAGAATCTGGAAAAGTGTTTTATATTCCTGAGTGATTCACCATTGGTTGAACCATTCCTATTTTTAAGGAATAATGATGGATCAATGCGCCTCTTCATTGATTATCATGAGCTCAATAAAATCAAAATAAAGAACAAGTATCCCCTTCCACAGATAGATGACTTGTTCGATCAGCTAAGTGGGGCTAGTTATTTCTCAAAGTTGGACCTTCATTCGAGATATCACTATTTAAAGGTGAGGAAGGAAGATATTACCAAGACTATCTTTCTAATGGGGTATGGACACTATGAGTTCATAGTGACGCCCTTCAGAATCACTAATTATCAAGTGATTTTCATGGATTTAATGAATAGAGTCTTTATAGATTACCTCATCAAATTTTTTGTAGTCTTTATTGATTATATTATAATATACTCTAAGAGAAAGGAGGATCATGATGAGTACTTTAATACTATGCATAAGACTTTTCAAAGGGAGAAAATTTATGAAAATTATAATAAATTTCAGTTATGGATGAAAAAAGTATCATTATTGGGGCATATTATCACTGTTAAAGTAATATTTATGGTTCTTTCTAAGACAAAGGCAATTGAAGAGTGGCCCAGTCCAATATCTATAATGGAGATTCGTAGTTTCATTGGTCTGGCTCAATATTATTAGTGACTTGTGAATAAATTATCATTTTTTTAACCCACTAACCAAGCTGGCCTCAAAGGGAGAAACTTTTTTCTAGACCAGTGAATGTGAATACTACTTTAAAGAGTTGAAAAATAGGCTAATCACTACACCAGTGCTCACACTACCAACAACTGGGGAACTCTTTGTGGTGTATAGTGATGCCTCAAAGAAGGGATTGGGATTTTTTATGATGAAAAAGGATAAAATGATGGCCTACACCTCAAGGTAGTTGAAAATACATGATAAAAATTATCCCATGCAAGATCTGGAGTTGTCAGTTGTGATCTTTACATTGAAAATCTATCAGCATTATCTCTATAGAGAGAATTGTGAGATATATATTGATAACAAGAGTATCAAAAATATATTCACACAGAAGGAGATTAATATGCACTAGAGAAGATGGTTAGAGCTCATCAAGGATTATGAATGCTCAATATACCGCTATCTTGGTAAGGAAAATAAAGTAGTGGATTCTCTAAGTCAAAAGGACTCTATATCTTTATCAATGATGAAAATTAATAAGAATCCAACATTCTTAGACCTTAGAAGGATAGAAATGGAAATTATTAAGAAAGGAACATCATCAATCCTTTCTCAAATGATTGATCAAGTATCCCTTATAGAGAAAATAAAGTATTCTTAAATAAATGATGTGAAAATTCATAACAAGGTGGAAGCCATGAGAAAAGGAAAATCACCAGTGTTAAAAATGGATGAGGAAGGATTCATGAGATTTAGGTCACAACTATGTGTACCATTCAATATAGAGATAAAGATTGATCTTCTGAAATATGCACATAGCTCAACCTTCTCTATTCAACTAGGGAGCACAAAGATATATCAAGATATTTGAGAGAACTATTGGTGGTAAATATGAAAAAGAAGATCGCTGAATATATATAAAAGTTTTTGGTATGTCAGTAACAGAAGAATTAAAGGAAAAAGTCTAAGGGGTGATGTAACCAATACCTATACTAATATGGAAGTGGAATAACATTACCATGAACTTTGTTACTAGACTTCTGGAGACATCCAGTGGAAATAATGCTATATGGGTGGTTGTGGATCATCTTACAAATACAGCTCACTTTATCACAATTTGAGAGGATTTATCACTAGATCGAATTATAATGATATATATTAGATAAGTGGTAAGTTTACATGGAGTACCACAATTGATTATATTTAATAGAGATCCAAGATTCACCTAAAAGTTCTAGAAAAGTATTCAACATGATCTAAGCATTGAGTTGGGCTTCAGTACGACCTATCATCCTAAAACTAATGGTCAATCTGATAGGACAATTCAGGCACTAGAAGACTTGTTGAGAGAATATTCTATGTACTTCAACGGAGGATGGGACCAACATCTGCCTCTGGTCAAGTTCTCTTACAATAATAATTTCCACTCGAGCATCCAAATGGATTCATATGAATCCCTTTATAGAAAAAAATGTAGAACACTATCATGCTAGGATGAAGTCGATGAACATAAGTAATTAGAACTTGAAATGGCCGAAGAAATTATGGAGAAGGTTAAAACCATTAAGCAACACATCAAGGAAGCCCAAAGTTGAAAAAAGAGATATGAAAATAATATTCGATAGCACCTAGAGTTTAAGGTATTCATTTACATATCTCTATGGAAGATGATAATGAGATTTGGGAAGAAAGGAAAGCTAAGTCCCAAGTACATTGGTCATTTCGAGATTCTTGATCATATCAGAGTTGTGGCCTATTGACTTGAACTTCCACAAACCATGCCTCAAGTACATGATGTATTCCACATATCACTATTGAGGAAGTACATACATGATCCTTCACATGTACTAAATTCAGAAGTGGTATAGTTGGATAATGATCTCTCTTATGAGGAGCAGCCGGTGAAGATCTTGGATCATAGAGATAAAGTTCTATGCAACCAGACTACTCACCTGGTCAAAGTACTATAGAGAAACCATAAGTATGAAGAGGCAACATGGGAACCTAAGGAAGAAATAAAGGATAATTACCCACACTTGTTTTTAATATATAATGTAAAATGAAATTTCAAGGGAGAAATTTCATAAGGGGGGAAGAATATAACGATCTAAAAACATTTATCAATGGAAATTATGTCCTCATAATTATTTAATATTGTATAATCACATTAAATCACATAAATAACAACATAAAACTTTATAAATCAATAAATAATTAAATAATAAGTATTTCTAGAAGTTAAGGAACCTATACTGATGAAATAGTAACTTGACCTTTGGAATAGTAATGTGACTCTTATTAATAGTAAACCAGGAAATGGAATAGTAACCTTACCTATGAAAGTATAAATAAAATTTAATCATCTTATAAATCGTAATATGATATAAATATATTTTAGTGTATGTAAATAAATGTTTTTGAAATCATTAATTAAGTGTTGAAATTTTTATAAAACATAAATATTTATTTTCAATTTTATAATTAATATAATGCTTCAAAAGAAAGCTTATTTACATAAAATGTACTCATAAATAAATATTTTGTTATCTTATGATTATAGGATAACATTATGAGACCTTAGTTAGTTCTTTGAAGTGTTATTAAATCATCTATAATTTTAAAATCTGTATTTTTCAATTAAAAGATGATTTTAATTAAAAATTAAATTTCTCATATTTATCTAATTATTTTCATAAAATTGATTTTATTTTTGGATTCTACACATTCAAAAATTATTTGGGTAAATTTTTTGTATTTTTCTAAAATACCAGAATTTTTTGTATTTTTCTAAAATACCTAAATTTTTTGTTAATAGTAAAATACGATAATTTATGATAAATGATAAATACATAAATTTTGGAGTCATAGATGGTGTTTGGATGATATAAGCCTAAAATCTAGAACTATCCTTAATTATTTTAATATTTTTTGTGATAATTATCAAAATGTTCATAGTCTTGAGGAAAAATAATAATCTAATGAATAAAATAATGAGAAAACACCCATCTCCTCCACTATAAATACCACCCCTCACCACCTCTTCTCCTAACACCGTCCAAGATTTTATACTTGTGAAAATTTTTCCCAAGAATCTTTTCAATCCCATACCCCATGTCTAGGAGCTCTTGGCCTCATCGAAAGACCAAAACCTTTCCCCTAAGGAGGTTCTAAAGGGGGAGAAATTCAAGAGGTAAATTCCTCTTTCTTTTCTTTTAATTTCTTTTAAAGTTATATTATTTTCCTATTCTCTCTTCACCTACCATCATCCAAATGGAATGATAACTCCAATAACTTACATATACTGTAATTTTATTATTCTAATATAATAATCAATCATCAAACCCCTTCTCCCCTCCCTTTTATTCTAAAAATAAAATTGTCATTCGTGAGGTGTTGATTTATCGCCTTCATGGATAAAAAGTTTTAATTTTACTTTATATCCTTAAAATATAGTCCTAAAACATTTATAATGGTTGAAATAGATTTTCAAATTTATTTTTTAACCCATTTTATGTTCTGGAACTAACATATATACATAATACGAAATGATAAAACAAGTTCGTTATGATCGAAAAACTGCTAAAATTAATCTAAATGATTATCAGTAACATGTTATCTAATGATTCATCCTAATATATATAAAAAAAATAATATATAAGACTAATTAAACTTATCATTGTTCATTAATAAAATTTAATTTGAATTCTGGATAATTATACCCATTCTACATGAAATTCCATACTCATATACAAGAGAACTTCTCATGAAAACTAGGAAAACGAACACTCCCAAACAATGGAATTGAACACTATAACTCATCAAAAATACCATAAATGAGCTTAATAAAATTATAATAAAAAAATATATTTATAAAATGTTTTTGAATTATTAATTAATTAATCTAATTTGACTATTCATGACATTAAGATCAAGTACAGAATCATTTCGGACGTAAAGTAAGGGATCCTTTCAGAACTTCCATATTTACTTCGGGTTACATTTTATCTCTATTTAACCAATTTTACTTTTATTTATTTTTATGGAATTATTATATATTATTTTTATATATTCCAAAATCATTTATCCAAATCATATCATCCTTCTTTGGTGGGTTAATATGTTTTTTAATAAGGTTCCCTTCTCAAATCTTCTAGAAAATCAAACTCAATTCAATGGAACTTCCCGATTTCTAACCCACATTCAAGTACACTCCATAATCTGTTTTAAGCCACCATTATTTTTATAAAATCACTAATTTTATAAAGAAAATATATATTGTTTCATTTCAGGTTTTATACAAACAATAATTCCTTTTCTGTTTTAAATCATATTCATTATTTTCCTTAAACCTCACTAAAATGTCTTATTTCTAAAGTTTCTTAAACACTATTTTTACATGTATTCACTTTATTTTGACATTATTTATCATGATATATGACTATTTACCCTTATTAATTTCCATTTATGGTTTAAATTGTTTCTTTCATGGACACTATTATGATATTCCCTTATATTATTTCTTTTGACATGATTATGATACCCAATTCTTACCATGGGTAACCCTTATGTTTATTTTTGATTCCTTATGTATGATTGTTCATATGGAACACATATTCATGAACATGTTATGATGGGTTCACCCAAGATAGTGGTCCAATTAACTAGGTGATATTTAGTCTCATGAGACGTCATGTGCAATAGTCTTGGTGGTTTTCCTTGACTCGTGCTCCATGTGCAACAGTCTTGGTGGTTAGCCATGACTCGTGATCCAAGTGCAATGAGTCTTGAATAATCATTAAGTCATGTTGTATGATTTTTTTCACATTTATATGATATCATGTTTATATGATTACAAGTTATACATGTTATGCATACTTGTTTTTATTCATGTTCTATGCTTTCTTTATGTCTTCATGTTATGCTTTCTAACCCATATGTTATGTTTTGTTCATGTGTTAAATCCCTTACTGTGTTTTTCGCTCATCCCTTTGTTCATGTATTCCCTAGGATATCCTATACAGATGTAAGGGCTAAAAGGAAGTTAGGATATCCTTATGAAGATTAAATAAAAGATATTTTATTATGGTTTCATGTTGTTTAATTAACTATCTAATCTTCCAAAAAGACACTAGACTTCACGATCATTGTCTTATAATTATTGGTTAATTATGTAATAATATGTGAAAAAGGATAAGGACTCTATACACTGGGACTGATAAAACCATTCACTCAAAGGTAATCCAATTGTAACCTTAGAACCCAGAGCTCGGTAGGGGTTGTCCTATATGCCGCAGAATATATCAAAGTGATCATGGGATGAAATTCAATGAAAAACTCCATCTCCCGCCTTGGAGGTAGTCTCAGAACATCCTATAGGAAGACATAATCCTCCAAAACTAAAGGAATCCAAATTCATCAAGAGTCTATTACACTAAGGTATATACTTTCCAACTAATGGGTAACAGGTTGCAGCCTCCGGCTTACTAAACCCACTCACCCTGCCATGAGATATCTCTCTCAAAAAAGGATAAAATCATCCTATCAGTGTGTAGGAATCTGACTCACATGTGGTGATAATAAATCTAGGCTCTAACCATGGAAAAAAAATCCATACCCAATATTTTTTTATAGGGTTCCATCATGAGGACCAAAAGGTCCCATTTGAACCTCACTCCACCAAATGATATCTCGCACTACTGAAAGATAAAAGACACGGAAGAAGTGTTCCCAGTAATAACCTCAAGACAAAGTTGTTGGGATATAGCCTCAACTGGGATCTCTATCTCTTGAACTATTAGTAATGATAAGAAGGAATGACTAGAACCTATGACTACTAATACTTAATAAATAGTACAAAACACAGAGATCATACCTCTGATCATATTATGCAATGTGTGGTCATAAGCCTCTAAAGCATCTGGTTATTTATGACCCTAGTTTCCAACTCTCTAAGACTGATGTGGTATTCCTAGTGGGGGAGGGTCTCATAGCATTTCTCACCTCCCTCCTCCTTCTTCTCTTCCAAATCCACCTCCCTGGAGGCCTCCCTACCCTCTCCTAGGAGATCCCTAATCATTGCATTGTTTCTATTATGTCGTTCCATCAGTTATATTCCTATTCTTCTCAGCACGTCTGGTTGGGAAGTCTCATGGTATGTGTCCTTGACCATCATAAGAAAAGCACCACCCCTCTCTGGACTACCTTGGTTCTCTACGCTTCCCCTGACCACATGCTTGAGTTTGATCTTGGTGTGGTCTCCTGCATCAAGATCTCATCATTTGGTACCTGCTAGATAATATAGGTGACTCAGCCCTGTGACTCCCACTACCATCTCCATCTTCTCAGCATCCCTCTAAAAAAATCTATCTGTCACTAGTGTATGATCCAACAACTCGACATAAGTGCGGATACATAAGGGAATCACCATGGAATGGATCTCTCTACAGATTCCCTGCTTAAAATTCTATTATTGGAAGTAGACTTCTCATATCATGTCATGGGAGTACTAGTTATGGTCTATGTACCTCACCACATACTTATCCACCATCATCCCTCCCTACTGTAGATCTAGAGGCTCCTAAATCTGAACTGAGAATAAGAAAGAAGGGTAGTACTCCTCAGTGAATAGATTCTATAAATCGGTCCATTAGAGTGTCAAATCATCATACATCTGAAAAACAAGGTTCCATCAGTGCCCATCTACACATTGGAAAAGGATAGCTTCCAGTGAAACCACATGTTTCACAGGGTCTTGAACAAGGATAAACATATGGACCACCCGACTCTAGTCAATCCTTTCATGCCTGAGAATATGTCTCTCTTTGGAACCTCAGTGGCCTCTGGCAATAGAAATTATAAAGCATGGTAAACTTGCTCGCTTCCTCACCCTACTCTGCTAGAATGATCTACTACTCGATAGGTGGATGTACTTTTACCTACCCACATAGTGGAATTGGGTCATGAGATGGACCCTGAACTGAGGCCTCGTCTCTCATCATACTATCTTCACGATCTATAGTTGGTATCCTATTTGGTTGGAATAGTGGAGGTATCCTGAGATTTATCAAGATGTACTGCACTCAGATGATCATATATATATATATATATATATAAATAATAGGGAGTTGACTCAAGAAGGATAGTAAAATACTCAATCCTATATTCTGCATGTACCATTAAACCATGCAATCAATGTCTGGGTATGCCGAGTCAACAAGAAGGTACTCAAGGTCCTGGTGAATGGATATGTTATTTTCCAGCACAATCACTGGATTCCATGGCCTAAGATCCGTACTCAAGACACTTCAACATTGATTCACTAAACCCAACCAAATCTTCATAAGGGGACTAGTCTAAAAAATTTCTTAATACATTAACTACCTTTGATGCCAATCTATCATGAAACGACCCAATTCGGGGCTCAAGACACAGCTAATCCAAACCCACCTCTATATTTCAATGGGTGGATACTAGCACTGATGTAATACCCCAAGATTTCATAGTACGTTATTTCTTCAAAGTAATCCAATAAATTATACTACACGCAACACCGAGTTCTAGTGCACCACGACTTACCAAACTAGCTATTCAAAAGCGGTTATGAATAATATTAACTGAATTTTTAACTTTATATAATTCTTATAATTTTGAGAATCCATATTATGAGTTTCTTAGACATAATGTAAGAAAAAATTCATTTTTTCAGATAAAAGAAATATTTTTAAAAAAATGCAATTTACCGCCTTTTAATGGAGAACCCTTTTTAAATCCAATATTTGAAACTTTTATATATTCAATTTGACAAAATAAACTTCTTCTTTATAATCTAGACATAAGAGTTTGGTTTCAATAAATTTTTGGTGTTTTTATGATAACTTTCATATTTGGGTGAATAGTGAAAATACTATATTTTAACTGAAAACAACTTTTTTAATCAAAATAATTTATAGTATTAAATTATACATTTTAATGGTTTTGAAGTATAAATAGAATATATTTTTACCATTTAATCCAATTTTATTCATTGGAAATAATTTCACTTTGAAATTGAACATACACAAGTATCAATCTTTTGTTAGTTATTATTTCTTAAAAACACGCTTTTTGGTTTTGACAACGGGAATTAATTTTAAATTAATAAATTCAACTTATATGTTTTGAATTTGGTAAAATAGACTTAATTTTTAAATTTATAATATCAAAAATATCTTAGGGTGAAATTTTGGTATTTTTATGAAAACTTTCAATTTTTGTTGAATAGTGAAAAACACTGAGTTATTGGTTAAAACCGACTTTTTATTTAAATAATTATTTATTTTATTTAAATTTAGTTTAGGTAAAAATATATAAATAATACCTATATAATTTCAATATAATTCATTGGAGTCATTTTATAATAATTTTAGATATATAAAAGTTTTATTGAACTTTTCACCGTCTTTTACCCACCTCCTGGGAGAATTTTCAAATTCAGATAAAACTTAATTTTACCACTTCTGTAAGTGGAATTTAAAAAATTAGAGACACACGGTTAACCTCATTAAGTAAAATTTGGTTAAATAATATGAAAATAATTTTTGGTGAATAGTAACTTTTGACTTTTAATTACTGCGGTTAAAAGTAAATAAGGTAATTAAGGGTAAAAATGATAATATTATTACCCTAACACATGTCCTAATTCTATTGGATAAGTCTAATTAGACAAAAAAACAACCTTAGAAATAAAATATGATCCTTTAGGTCCACTTGGATTAGATTAGAACATTTATTATTATTTAATTTAAAGAAGAGTTAAAAGTGTTAAATTCAGAGTTTAATAACTAAACCATTTTTAATATAGGGTTACACATAGGATAAATTAGACTATAAATATTCACTAGAAATATAAAAATATTTCGTAAATAATGGTATTTTATTTATAATTTGTATACCTTAAATAATTAAATTTATTTATGACACAATGATGATGCAGTAATTACCGTATTACTGAAAGATTAAAATAATTGACATTATAAATATACAAATAAATGTAATTTGAGACTTTTTATAAATTAAACTGATTTTATAGGTTAATATGACATGTTAGGGTTGGTTATATGAATTTTTTTATAAGTAATAAAGTTGTTATAAATTTAGAAAAAACAAGATACCAAATAGTATCAAATTTGACATAAAAGAGTTTTTAAAACAAATATTATATTATTAATTGATATAATAGTCCTAAAAATATAAGGTTCGTCTAAAATACTTATATAATAATATATATGACATTGATGAACCAATTGGTCTTTTATTGGAATTTAATAATAATTTTATTAACCATATAACATAAAAATACAAAGAGACATGGTAAATGTCAAACTATTTAACTAAGAGTTAAATCTAAACATTAAGGTTAATATGGTGAACTAAACCTATATAAAACCTTTTGGTTGAGCATTTTTTCACCCATACCAACAGAGATTTTAAATAATTAATTTTTTATCCCTTATAAACTAAAAATTAATTTATTATAAAATAATATTTTAAGTTTTTCCAAAGGTGCCACTCACCCATCTTATAAAAGGGAACTTCCCCTTCTCTCAAATTCACACCTCCAATGCCATTTGGCTCAGCCAAAACTGGCTCAAATATCCACCCAACTATCCTAAATTCATCCTAGAGGCCTTCATTTGGTCATAAATCCAATCTAAGGAGCCCTTTTGATCAAATCAAAAGGAAGAACCCGAAGAATAGGTAATGATTTCACCACCCTCTTTCAAGATCTTTTATTCTTCCACTTCCTCTTTCTTTGTTGTTTCCATTCTAAAATAATAACTTCAGTATCTTCTATATACTGTTATGTTATTATAAAAGTGGTACAACCAAATTCATTATTCTATCCATCCTATAAATGAAAAATTCACCATATGTGCGTACGTACGGATTACCGTCTCCACGTCGTGGTGTAGTTTGTTATTCAAACACTTCATTATTTGCGTGGATATAATAATCATTATAACTGATGTAAATAATAAATATAACATGTTAATTATTCTTTATATATGATATACCATCCAATTACATATGATTTCACCATCAATATAATGATATTGTCGCACATGCGTACGTACGGATTACCGTCTCCATGACGCGATGAGATTCATTTCCACATTCACCATTCAACGATGATTATAAAATATATATCATTAATAAGTATGTAATATATGACATAATAATTCTACTATAGTTATAAATATATATATATATATACTTACATATATCTTATTCACTTAGTTCTGTGCAATACGATATGAAAACGGAAACAGCGTTTATGCCTACGTACGGTCTACCGTCTCCATAAACGGTGTTTTCCATTTCATATATATGTCTATTATGCATATTTATATTCTAAATATATATAATTTTTTATATTCTATAAGTATTTAAATCATGATCTAAGTGATACAATCAAGAAAAACAAGTTAAAACACGTACTGTAAAGAAAGTGATTATTACCCGAAATGTTAATTTTACATTTAAATTAATATTAGTTGGGTAGTATAAAGTCATAAATGAATCATGTATGATATAATAAATATTTATATCATTCTGGAATAATTTAATAACATACTACGTGTCACGACCCGTCCTCGGGGCCCGTGTCGTGACTACCCCAAGCCCGCCTTCCATAGGCCAGGGGCTGGCGACTAGCACCAAAGGCGTAAATCCCGATAAATGTGAAGGCATTGCCTTTATAAAAGTAACAAAACACCACAGAGTACAAGCGGAAGTAAAACACTAAGTACAAAAAGAAGTGCTGAAAAGTAAATGGGTCAGAATACAAACCCAAAAGAAAGTACAACTACAACTGAACAAAGTACAACAGAAAAAGACAACAACTGGAGGGACGGAAGCGGATCCTGGGTCGTCCTCCTCAGATCCTACCTGAAGGGTAGGTACAGATGGCGCAGCTCCTGGATTGTCCACCACGAATCCTACCTGAAGGGTAGGTATAGATAGCCTACACAGTGCTCTCGTCCGTCAACCTCCTCCGAGTGTCGTCTCGCCGTGAAGTCCACCTCCGGACACTGACTTGTCGTGTAGTCCACCTCCGGGTACCGTCCAGTCCTCGAACACTCGGCCTCCGTCAGCACTGCCTGTCGTCTGCAACCAAAACAATGAGGTGCGGGCATAGCCCGTGCAGGGGTGAGTATAACGATACTTAGTAGGGACCCTGAGACCCTCAAGGTCTCACTAAATCCAACAAGGATAACCACAAGAAGATCTCAACAGATAAACTCTACTTAGGTATATGCCCATACATATACCTAAGTTATCAAGTAACCCATCTCAATCATGAGGAAACACAAGGATCATGAGATCAACGGATAACCACTACCCAGGTATATGCCCATACATATACCTAAGTTATCAAGTAACCCATCTCAATCATGAGGAAACACAAAGGTCAAAAGTCTCAACTCAAACCAGGATTTTCATTATCGAAACTGTAACTGCTGAAGAGCTCCGTCTCTAGAGTGTACAGTGGTCCTGTCACGACTCCGAGGTACTGCTCACTAACCTAAGACTGCTGAGGTACTCCTCCTGTCGAGTACCGCGGGCTAGCCACCCAAACACAGTAGTGCTTCCCGCCGAGGTATGTCACCCAAACACAGTAGTGCACACCCCCTAGTAGCCTGCAGAGGTACTCTCCGGACGAGTACCGCGGGTCTGCACTATCACACAGGTAGTGCTCCGTCCGCCATGGGTCTGCACCCAAACAAAGTAGTGCTCCGTCCACTGGGCTAGTCGACTCACTCCAAGTCGAGTCGGTCAAGCAGTCGTCAGGTCTCAGTCGGCTACACGGTCTCCGTACTTCGCACGCTCATCTCTGGGAGGGTCCGCTCCACGAGATGCAAGTCGATACTCCAAGTATCTCAAGGTCCCACGAAGAAGTATTTCAAAGGACCACCTCGTCACATGGGTCTCAACGCAACAGACGGCGCGTCGATCGGACGCCCGGTCTGTGAGTTATTAGCCTTTTCGTCCCAGGGGCCCGGTTGGTTTTGTGAGCGAACCAAACCCAGCCGTATCTCAACTGTACCCCGATCTCTCATAGGGTATACTCATAGGGACCGTTTCTCAATGTGATCTTCAACGCCACTAACAGTTCGTCAAACGGACGTCCTGTCTGAAAGTTATCAGCTTTTCCGTTCTAGGGGCCCGGTTGGATTTCAGGTGCGATCCAACCCGGCCACTACCAACTGTATCCAAAACTCAGGCGAAGGATGCCAAAAGTACCGTATCGTCAACAGGAACTCAACGCAACAGACGGCGCGTCAATCGGACGCCCGGTCTGAGAGTTATTGGCTTTTTCGTCCCAGGGGCCCGGTTGGTTTTTAAGGCAAAACCAACCCGACCGTACTCCACCTGCGCCCAAACCCCGGGCGGAGTGAGCCAAAAGATCCATCTCACTAAGAGGATACTAACAAAGCTGACGGTACGTCAATCGGACATCCGTAGCTCAAGATATGAGCGTTTCCGCTCCGAGGGCCCGGTTGGTTTCGTGTACGAACCAACCCGGCCGAACCCAAAGTATTCCGAAACTTTGAGTGCGATAAACCGAAACGACCGACTCGCTCCAAGGATTGTGTTGCCGCTGACGGCGAGTTGTTTGGAGGCCCGTAGCTCAAGTTACGGGCGTTTGAACGAAAGTCGTCCGAAGACGGGGGGTCCGGGCCCGGGCCGACCCGGCCCGACCCCCCCTGGTTGGCCCGAACCGGGTCGGGTCCGACCCGGTTGGCCCGGCCCGGCCCGGCCAGGGCCGGTCCGGCTCGGCTCGGCCGAGCGGCCGACGCGGGGGAAAGCCGCCGCCATGCGTGACACCCCCGCGGCACCCGCGGGGTGTCGGCCAGACAGCCGAACGTGTCGCGTGACAACCCCGCGACACCCGCGGGGTACCGCCCTGGACACCCGCGTGGTGCCGCGTGACAACCCCGCGGCACCCGCGGGGTGTCACCCTGGACACCTGCGGGGTGCCGCGTGACAACCCCGCGGCACCCGCGGGGTGTCGCGTTGGACACCCGCGGGGTGCCGCCGCCTCCGGCCGCCGGTACCGCCGCGCCGGCGACCTGCGCCACCACCGGCTTCCGCGGGCCGCCGGAGTCACTCCGGTGGTCCGTTTTCCTTCTCGTCTACGCCGTTGTTCCTCCCGGGTTCCGTTCTTTACTGCGGGATCATCAAACATCCGTTGTGGCACGTTCTGTCGTTGCCCGTCAAATCTGCACAAGAACGAAGAACGGCGGAGGGTTGTCGGTCCGTGTTCGTTTGGCCCGCACCCTCCGCTTTAGATATAAACAACGGGAGAAATTAAAGTTCAACACATGAACGCATATCCGAAACAATTTTTAATGAAATAAAATTGTTTCATAAAAACGGGTTCCTTATTTGAATGGAAACAACAATTTTAATAATTTTAAAATTGTTCACAAATCTAGTTCTTTAACTTTTTAAAGAAACAATTGCGGGAATATAAAAAGAAAAGGGGGGTAATTCCCAAAAATAAATCCCTACCTCGCCGTCGCTGTCGGATGCGAGGTCATCACGGAATTGACCGTCGCGGAAGGAGGTGATCGTCACACCGCCGAAGGGCGTCGCGTCGATGATCTTGGTTGTTGTCGATCGAAGGCTGTCGCGGGGTTGGATCGTCGCGGAAGAAGCGTCGCGAAGGGAGATCTGTTGGCGTCGTGGTACAAGGCTCCGCGTCGTCGATCTCCGCAGGTTTGGCGTTCTTCGCGTTCTTCGCGTTCTTCACGTTCTACGCCGAAGAATAACGCTTTCCTCCAAATCCTCTCCACGCCACAAGTTTCAACCCAAAAATAAAATAAGCTTAAGCCTTATTTTATTTACACAACTAAACATTTGAATTTCAAAAGATAAGAACGAACCACTAATTCGTAGAATTAATTCAACGAAATAAACAGCTCATTTAATTTACGAAATAAACCGCCCAATTAAATGGTCTGCTAAGAATTTAAGAAAACGCGTCAGTTGACTTTCATAAAGACGGGTTTTCACGGGTGCGTTACTTAGCGGAAAGAAACCGCGGGGCTTGTGCGGGAACCACCTCACAAATATCCTACCAAGAGGGTAAGATATTTCTGGATAGTACCCTATCCGGTTCAACTCAGTTTAAGCCGCTTTTAAGTGGCTTCAAGTGGCTTCCAAATGGATTAAGTGAAATAAAATAAAGTTGTCGTAAAATTATTTTATTTCTTAACTTTAAGCCCGAAAATTAAAAACCACACCCGAGCAAACGCAACTCTGGAAGAGGTGTTTCTAAGAAAATACCGGTGCTGCGATTCCATCGGTGCCCTCAGAATTTGATTCCGAGCACCGGTTCAAAAGTTAGAAAAATCCGCTCGTCCGTTCACTGAACGTACCCGAGCCAAACTTCAGAAATTGATTCCGGGCACACCGGGCCTCGGAATCAGGCGCCGTCAGAAACTGCGTTCTTGTAAAATTCCAAAGAAAATTAAGAAAAAAAATTTCCTTGGAATTTACGGGTCTTTACATTACTTCCACCACAGGGCTTTACGTCCCCGTAAAGCTTCACCACAAACTTAGGGAAACAAAGCGGTACTGAGCACGCATCTGAGCCTTCCGCACCCATGTGCTCACCTGGAGGTTCCTGTGCTGCCAAAGAAAGTGTACAAGAGGAATCAACCATCCTCCTAGGATCCGCTCCTGTCGATCCTCGATCCCCACAGGAACCTCCGTATAAGACACTCATCGCCACCGTCTATCTCCTCATGGTTGATGATATGCGAAGGGGTCGAGCACGTATCTCCTCAGTTGGGATACGTGGAAAACGTCGTGCACCTAGTGCAACTGAAGTGGATGGGCCAAGCGGTAAACCACCTCGCCTACCCAGCTGAGGACCTAGAAAGGTCCGTTGAACCTCAGAGATAACTTGCCTCCCAGGCCACATCTCCGTAAACCTCATCAAGGTGAGACCCGTAAGAAGAAGTGGTCGTCATCCTCGAACTCTAGAGGTCTCCATTTGTGTTAGAACTGAAACTCTAAACGACTGCTGCTATGAGGGTAAGGTTGACCGACTCAAGAGTGATCGGTCGCACCCTCCTGTGCAAGAGTTACCCTGCACTGCCTGGGGTTTCCTTTTCCGCCGACCAAGGAAAACCCATCCCAAGGTTTGCCTAAAACCGTTAATTTCAGTATGAACAGTTATTTCCCATTCCATACTCAAACTAATGTCGTAAGGCCTCGACGCTTCCACCAAGAGATTCCAACCAGAACTCTCGCCTCGAGGGTCTGACCACACTGTCGGCGTAAGTGTGATTATCAAGTCTCCTCCCAAGGTATCTCCAGACGTGAGGGTCAAGTCCAGGGCTTACTAGAAACTCAAGGTCTGAAACAAGATTTGTGGAAGCGAGAAATGATTCATATCGACGTCTGTTACTACAGCAGCTAGTAGTGGACATAGACTGTCCTTTGAATCATTTCTAGAGCCATTGGGTCACACTCCTTGACCGCATGCAGCCGCACTCTTCCTCCGCCCTCCAGCTCCCTGAGCCTGGCGGGAATAACTAAGGCGGGTGGTTGTATCATGTTAAGATGTACACCACCTTATGCTGCTCTCCTAGCTTTGCCTCCATGTCTGCCGCTTCGCAGACTCATCTCTATTTAAAGCTACCTCTTCTTGAAACATTTATCACGCCCGAGTCTCTAAGACTGGCACTGGTTCCTTGTTTCTTACTGCACTGTGCAGTCTTCATCCGCTCCTGGATGAACTGCACCTCCTTTAGCCTCACAAGAGCTGCTATGATTTCTTCTTTGCCGATAAGAGAAATCTGGTTTCATCCCCTGGATGAACCACATTCGTTGCCTAATACAGTCAATCCTGACATAAATGATGCATTCATGCCATGGATGACGTCGTAAGGTCTCGACGCAACTACTAATAGATCCAACCTCCCTCTGATACCAATTTGTCACGACCCATCCTCGGGGCCCGTGTCGTGACTACCCTAAGCCCGCCTTCCATAGGCCAGGGGCTGGCGACTAGCACCAAAGGCGTAAATCCGGATAACTGGGAAGGCATTTCCTTTATAAAAGTAACAAAACACCACAGAGTACAAGCGGAAGTAAAACACTAAGTACAAAAAGAAGTGCTGAAAAGTAAATGGGCCAGAATACAAACCCAAAAGAAAGTACAACTACAACTGAACAAAGTACAACAGAAAAAGACAACAGCTGGAGGGATGGAAGCGGCTCCTGGGTCGTCCTCCTCGGATCCTACCTGAAGGGTAGGTACAGATGGCGTAGCTCCTGGATCGTCCACCACGAATCCTACCTGAAGGGTAGGTACAGATAGCCTACACAGTGCTCTCGTCCGTCAACCTCCTCCGAGTGTCGTCTCGCCGTGAAGTCCACCTCCGGACACTGACTTGTCGTGTAGTCCACCTCCGGGTACCGTCCAGTCCTCGAACACTCGGCCTCCGTCAGCACTGCCTATCGTCTGCAACCAACACAACGAGGTGTGGGCATAGCCCGTGCAGGGGTGAGTATAACGATACTCAGTAGGGACCCCGAGACCCTCAAGGTCTCACTAAATCCAACAAGGATAACCACAAGAAGATCTCAACAGATAAACTCTACTTCGGTATATGCCCATACATATACTTAAGTTATCAAGTAACCCATCTCAATCATGAGGAAACACAAGGATCATGAGATCAACGGATAACCACTACCCAGGTATATGCCCATACATATACCTAAGTTATCAAGTAACCCATCTCAATCATGAGGAAACACAAAGGTCAAAAGTCTCAGCTCAAACCAGGATTTTCATTATCGAAACCGTAACTGCTGAAGAGCTCCGTCTCTAGAGTGTACAGTGGTCCTGTCATGACTCCGAGGTACTGCTCACTAACCTAAGACTGCTGAGGTACTCCTCCTGTCGAGTACCGCGGGCTAGCCACCCAAACACAGTAGTGCTTCCCGCCGAGGTATGTCACCCAAACACAGTAGTGCACACCCCCTAGTAGCCTGCAGAGGTACTCTCCAGACGAGTACCGCGGGTCTGCACTATCACACAGGTAGTGCTCTATCCGCCATGGGTCTGAACCCAAACAAAGTAGTGCTCTGTCCACTGGGCTAGTCGACTCACTCCAAGTCGAGTCGGTCAAGCAGTCGTCAGGTCTCAGTCGGCTACACGGTCTCCGTACTCCGCACGCTCGTCTCTAGGAGGGTCCGCTCCACGAGCTGCAAGTTGATACTCCAAGTATCTCAAGGTCCCACGAAGAAGTATCTCAAAGGACCACCTCGTCACAGGGGTCTCAACGCAACAGACGGCGCGTCGATCGGACGCCCGGTCTGTGAGTTATTAGCCTTTTCGTCCCAAGGGCCCGGTTGGTTTCGTGAGTGAACCAAACCAAGCCGTATCTCAACTATAACCCGATCTCTCATAGGGTATACTCATAGGGACCGTTTCTCAACGTGATCTTCAACGCCACTGACGGTTCGTCAAACGGACGTCCTGTCTGAAAGTTATCAGCTTTTCCGTTCTAGGTTCCCGGTTGGATTTCGGGTGCGATCCAACCCGGCCACTACCAACTGTATCCAAAACTCGGGCGAAAGATGTCAAAAGTTCTGTATCGTCAACAGGAACTCAACGTAACAGACGGCGCTTCAATCGGACGCCCGGTCTGAGAGTTATTGGCTTTTTCGTCCCAGGGGCCCGGTTGGTTTTTAAGGAAAAACCAACCCGACCGTACTCCACCTGTGCCCAAACCCCGGGCGGAGTGAGCCAAAAGATCCGTCTCACTAAGAGGATACTAACAAAGCTGACGGTACGTCAATCGGACATCCGTAGCTCAAGATATGAGTGTTTCCGCTCCGAGGGCCCGGTTGGTTTCGTGTACGAACCAACCCGGCCGAACCCAAAGTATTCCGAAACTTTGAGTGCGATAAACCGAAACGACCGACTCGCTCCAAGGATTGCGTTGCCGCTGACGGCGAGTCGTTTGGAGGCCCGTAGCTCAAGTTACGGGCGTTTGAACGAAAGTCGTCCGAAGACGGGGGGTCCGGGCCCGGGCCGACCCGGGCCGACCCCCCCTGGTTGGCCCGAACCGGGTCGGGTCCGACCCGGTTGGCCCGGCCCGGCCCGGCCAGGGCCGGTCCGGCTCGGCTCGGCCGAGCGGACGAGCGGCCGACGCGGGGGAAAGCCGCCGCCACGCGTGACACCCCCGCGGCACCCGCGGGGTGTCGGCCAGACAGCCGAACGTGCCGCGTGACAACCCCGCGACACCCGCGGGGTGCCACCCTGGACACCCGCGTGGTGCCGCGTGACAACCTCGCGGCACCCACGGGGTGTCGCCCTGGACACCCGCGGGGTGGCGCCCTGGACACCCGCGACACCCAAGGGGTGCCGCGCTGGACACCCGCGGGGTGCCGAGTGACAACCCCGCGGCACCCGCGGGGTGTCGCGCTGGACACCTGCGGGGTGCCGCGTGACAACCCCGCGGCACCCGCGGGGTGGCGCGCTGGACACCCGCGGCACCCGCGGGGTGTCGCGCTGGACACCCGCGGGGTGCCGCCGCCTCCGGCCGCCGGCGCCGCCACCGGCTTCCGCGGGCCGCCGGAGTCTCTCCGGTGGCCCGTTTTCCTTCCCGTCTGCGCCGTTGTTCCTCCCGGGTTCCGTTCTTTACTGCGGGATCATCAAACATCCGTTGCGGCACGTTCCGTCGTTGCCCGTCAAATCCGCACAAGAACGAAGAACGGTGGAGGGTTTTCGGGCCGTGTTTGTTTGGCCCGCACCCTCCGCGTTAGATATAAACAACGGGAGAAATTAAATTTCAACACATGAACGCATATCCGAAACAATTTTTAATGAAATAAAATTGTTTCATAAAAACGGGTTCCTTATTTGAACGGAAACAACAATTTTAATAATTTTAAAATTGTTCACAAATCTAGTTCTTTAACTTTTTAAAGAAACAATTGCGGGAATATAAAAAGAAAAGGGGGGTAATTCCCAAAAATAAATCCCTACCTCGCCGTCGCTGTCGGATGCGAGGTCGTCACGGAATTGACCGTCGTGGAAGGAGGTGATCGTCACACCGCGGAAGGGAGTCACGTCGACGATCTTGGTTGTTGTCGATCGAAGGCTGTCGCGGGGTTGGATCGTCGCGGAAGAATCGTCGTGAAGGGAGATCCGTTGGCGTCGCGGTACAAGGCTCCGCGTCGTCGATCTCCGCAGGTTTGGCGTTCTTCGCGTTCTTCGCGTTCTTCGCCGAAGAAGAACGCTTTCCTCCAAATCCTCTCCACGCCACAAGTTTCAACCCAAAAATAAAATAAGCTTAAGCCTTATTTTATTTACACAACTAAACATTTGAATTTCAAAAGATAAGAACGAACCACTAATTCGTAGAATTAATTCAACGAAAGAAACAGATCATTTAATTTACGAAATAAACCGCCCAATTAAATGGTCTGTTAAGAATTTAAGAAAACGCGTCAGTTGACTTTCATAAAGACGGGTTTTCACGGGTGCGTTACTTAGCGGAAAGAAACAGCGGGGCTCGTGCGGGCACCACCTCACAAATATCCTACCAAGAGGGTAAGATATTTCTGGATAGTACCCTATCCGGTTCAACTCAGTTTAAGCCGCTTTTAAGTGGCTTCAAGTGGCTTCCAAGTGGCTTAAGTGAAATAAAATAAAGTTGTCGTAAAATTATTTTATTTCTTAACTTTAAGCCCGAAAATTAAAAACCACATCCGAGCAAACGCAACTCTGGAAGAGGCGTTTCTAAGAAAATACCGGCGCTGCGATTCCATCGGTGCCCTCAGAATTCGATTCCGAGCACCGGTTCAAAAGTTAGAAAAACCCGCTTGTCCGTTCACTGAACGTACCCGAGCCAAACTTCGGAAATTGATTCCGGGCACACCGGGCCTCGGAATCAGGCGCCGTCAGAAACTGCGTTCTTGTAAAATTCCAAAGAAAATTAAGAAAAAAAAATTTCCTTGGAATTTATGGGTCTTTACACTACGGTCTTTATACAGGAGGTTAAACGTACCCTCGACTAAAGAAAAGTACAAAGTAAGGTGTTTCTTATCTCACTTTTAATTCTGTGATATTTCCATTGTTCACCACTTATTTATTGCATGTGGTGTATTGTGTACTCCCATTTGATATATATATTATCATTATTATCTTTATATTCATGATATTATGTTATTAATTTTGTGGTTATTGACTATTTTTCATACGACACGATTGATTACAATGGGGTAAGGGTTAATTTCAGAATATCTTTATTATCTGAGGTTGTTTTTACGTAAGTATCTTCTGGGACATATTTATTATCCATGTCCATGATTCATAAAAGAGTTTTAAAATGGATTATTTTAAGGGAACTTTTAATAAAACATAATTTTAAATGTTTTAAATCTTTATTCTTATAAATCATTCTCATTAATGTCCATGTTTACAAAATGGTTTTTAAGGATTTATTTATATGTACATGAATGTTTTTAAAATGTTAATTCCTTTTAAAAGTTTCAAAGTGTTATGGGACACTTTGATTCAAAAATCTCTCTAAATGTCTTCCTTTATAAATTGTGTTACTTTTAAATATTTTTATGAAAAAGGGATATTTCTCTCAAAGAGTTTTACAAACCATTTTCATCTATATCAACATCCTTTGATGGATTTTAAACTTATTTGAAGTTGATTTGTTATGATAAAAAACTTCCATATTGTATTTAAGTTTTTGTGATATGGTTGACTATAGATGTGTTATTTTTATACCATTAATAGTTTATGGATAAAGTATTAACATTTGGTATGCTAGTTTTAATATGAATGATTATTTTATGTTTAAACCTTTTCATATGAGGAATGAATTGGACTTAGTAAGTGATGGGTGGAGCCCAATATAGCTCCTCGATGCATCATAAGGTCTCATGAGACAAACTAGTGTCTTGGAACAAGGCCTTAACAAAATATTATTTTTAGTCTGGGAACAAGGCCTTGACTATGTGGTTATGAAAGTCTGGCATTATGAATTCCATCATTATAAAAGTGGCTATTGATATTGTATGTGATTATTTGACTAGTAGAATATCCATGTGACTAAGTAAATGGAATTATTTGATTTTATCTTGGCCATATTATACTTAATTTCAATTATAAAAGGCTTTTGTTTTAGTCTTATACATTTCCTTAAATGTTTATGCTTATTTATGAAAGTTTCCTCTATATTTTTATCCTTACTGGGCATCTGAGCTCACCCCTTTCTTATGTTTTATTTTCCCAGGATCCCAAGAAGTGTTTTATGTTTGAGATGTAGGGTTAAGCTAAGGGAACAACGGTATTATGAAAGGATTATTTTTTGTGTGTTGTATGTTTGAAAGTGTAATGTAATGTTCATGTATGTAATCTATTTTCCAAGACTGCTAAACTGATCGGTCTTTCGAGACTTGATTCCTTGTAATCATGCCAATGTATTAAAATAATGCACCGAATCTGGGAATCTAGGGTCGGTGTGTTAGAGTTGGTATCAGAGGAAGTTTAGCACAAACCTTTGAACTAGATTTAGATAAACTCTGATTAGAGCACATTATCCTAATATAGACATTGAGAATTAGTATAGAAGAACTTCTTAGAATTTTGGTACTGTAGAGATTTTGTGAGTTTTCCAAGCAATACATCTCTATCTGGATACAAGTAGGTAGAGGCGGCTCTAACATAGATGTACCTATGGGTAAAACCCAAATACACCGCTTTGAGCTAGACTCGAACAGGAACTGGTGCACGATAACGGGCCGTGTTTCACTCTTGGTTATGACACTCCCGGGGGATATGCTTAGGATAATTTACATGATCATTACAAGCCATTATGAAGGATTTAGCAGTAAATACTTATTCAAAGAATAAATTTTTATGATTATGGATTATATCCATAAACTGTTCAATTTACGTTAGGTATTTTACAAGTTGGAAATTATTCATTGTGATTCATAAATTGACTTAGTGTATACCATTTTTTAGAAATAGCGCCCAGTAGAAAGAATGAGAAATCAAGCAATATGTATGATCCAAATAGTAAGAAGGATCAAATATTTCATGGTATTAAGAAAACATTTAGAATGTAAATATTCTCCCACATGTTCTTAAAATATGAAGAAATAGTATCATGTGTTAATAAGACAAGTAAACAATTTTCTGAGTCCTTTGGCTTTGAAGGGAAGCAAGAGATGAAAAGGACGGTAGAGAGAAATATGGATAAATGGAATAAGGGAAAGAAGGATTTTCTCATATGTGATAACTGTGTAAATAATCACCTTTATAAATTCTTAAAGGTAATGGGAGTTTGTTATAAGTGTGGAGAAAAAGGATACCAAGTACATGATTGTAAGGGTGAGAAAAAGGTTTCAAATGTACAATGCTTCATATGCAAGGAGTTGGGACACTACGCGAATCAATGTCCAAATCATCAGAGTATACCCCAAATGATGCTATTAGATAAGAATCATGTTATTATACTACCTAAGATAAAGAGGAATGATTAAGATTTCTTATGTTGTTATTAAAGTATTGTGTCATTTGAGTGTTGTATCAACGATGTACTGGTTATATGAATTATGGAAATAAATAAGGATTGTATTGTTGTACTATTTCATTGGGAATTTGAGATTATATGGTCTGGATACTAAGGTAGTAATTTTGGAATAAGAGATAGTTCATTTGGATAAATTATATTGGATATTCTTGACTACCTTGGAACTGATTATTGGTTTGTATATTCCATCATTGTTGGAGTTTACAACATTTTTGGATATAAGTAGTATATCCAGTATTCTATATGAATAAGGGAGAATGAAAGTAATCAATATGGTTTTACAGTAATTCAGGGTGTTACCATGTTTTAAAATAATACATGATGAAGGTGTTCACATATTATTATGTTGCAAAAAGGATCTTCATTGTGTTTAACTTCCTTATAAATTTTGGACTATGAGTTTGGATAGAATTATTTTGGATAATTCTAAAGTTTGGAATGCATTAAGTTTGAAATTTTATCGTATTGTTATGTTTATTTTTGGATTTTTATAAAAAGGACAACATGCAGATCGTGTGACAGCATGTTGCGTCGAACAAAGCTGCCGGAATCGAATCCACAACCATAGTGCGATTGGGATTTATCATCTACCACTGGACTAGGTGAAGTCCCTGGATTTTATAATGTAGTTTCTTTTCTTAAAAGGGTCTGATAGGTTAATTATAAATTTTTTTTGGAACCCTATACGAATATGATAAATAGAATATATTTTTTAAGTTCTATTATCTTTTAGAGTGAAAGATGAGTTTGTGGTAGAAATTATTAAAGGATGGAACTCTACTTGTCAAGTATATTTTTTTTCTTCTCTTATTCTATGAAGAAATTAATTCTTAAACTTTAGGTAAGGGATCTTAAAACTAAAATTGTGTTATCCTAATACCTTATGTTTTGTTGAACCGATGATATTTTAAATCATCATAGATTGATGGCTTTAAGGGCCTCAATTATACAATTGTTTGTGACTGATGACCTCAATCACTCCCTATAAATATTTTTGTTTTCCCCACAGTTATGTGTCTCTAATTTCCACCAATGTTCTTCTAATCAAGATCATAATTTGGTGGTGACTTTTTCATTCCCCTTTTCCTCTTATTAAGACTAAATTTTTTTAACCCAATTTCCGATGTGGGTTTTCCCACAAAGGTATTTTCTATTTTCAACCTTTTATTTTTGAAAAACAATTTCAAATTGCGAGGACTCAATTTATTGAAGGAGTTAAGAATTTAACACCCCAAGATTTCATAGTATGTTATTTATTCAAAGTAATCCAATAACTTGCACTACACACAACACTGAGTTCTAGTGCACCACGACTTACCAAACTAGCTGTTCAAAAGCGTTTATGAATAGTATTAAATTAATTTTGAACTTTATATAATCCTTATAATTTTAGAATCCAAATTATGATTTTCTTAGACATAATGTAAGATCAAATTAATTTTTTTCAGATAAAAGTATTTTTTTTAAATGCAATTTTACCGCCTATTTATGGAAAACCCTTTTTAAATCCAATATTTGAAACTTTTATATATTCAATTTGAAAAAATAAACTTCTTATTTAGAATCTGGACATAATATTTTAGTTTCAATAAATTTCTGGTGTTTTTCTGATAACTTTCATATTTGGTTGAATAGTAAAAAATACTATATTTTTACTGAAAACAACTTTTTGAATCAAAATAATTTGTAGTGTTAAATTATACATTTTAATGGTTTGTAAGTATAAATAGATTATATTTTTACCATTTAATCCAATTTTATTCATTGTAAATAATTTCACTTTGAAATTGAATATAAACAAGTATCAATCTTTTGTTAGTTATTATTTCTTAAAAACATGCTTTTTGGTTTTGACAACGGGAATTAATTTTAAATTAATAAATTCAACATTATATGTTTAGAATTTGGTAAAATAGACTTAATTTTTAAATTTATAATATCAAAATTATCTTAGGGTGAAATTTTGTTATTCTTCTGAAAACTTTCAGTTTTTGATGAATAGTTAAAAACACTAAGTTATTGGTTAAAACTAACTTTTTATTTAAATAATTATTTATTTTTATTTAAATTTAGTTTATAGAAAAATAGATACTTAATAGCTATATAAGTTCAATATAATTATTTGGAGTAATTTTAAAATAAGTTTATATATATAAAAGTTTTATTGAACTTTTCACCGTCTTTTACGCACCTCCTATGAGAATATGCAAATTCAGATAAAACTTAATTTTACCGCTTCTATGAGTGGAATTTAAAAAATATAAGAGACACATTTAACCTCATTAAGTAAAATGTGGTTCAATAAGATGAAAATATTTTTTGGTGAATAGTAACTTTTGACTTTTACTTACCGTAGTTAAAAGTAAATAAGGTAATTAAAGGTAAAAATGATATTATTATTACCCTAACACATGTCCCAATTCTATTGGATAAGTCTAGTTCGACCAAAAACAACCTTAAGAATAAAATATTATCCTTTATATCCACTTTGATTAGATTAGGACATTTATTATTATTTAATTTAAAGAAGAGTTAAAACTGTTAAATTCAATGTTTAATAACTAAAATATTTTTAAAATAGGGTTACACATAGGATAAATTCGACTTTAAATATTCATTATAAAGCTAAAAAGGTTTTGTAGATAATGGTATTTTATTTATAATTTTTAGAAATTAAATAATTAAATTTATTTATGACACAATGATGATGCAGTAATTACCGTATTAATGAAATATTAAATAAATTGACATTATAAATATCCAAATAAATGTAATATAAGACTTTTTATAAATTACACTCATTTTATAGGTTAATATGACATTTTAGGGTTGGTTATATGAATTGTTTTCGAAGTAATAATGTTGTTATGAATTTAGAAAAAACAAAATACCAAATAGTGTCAAAATTGACATAAAATAGTTTTTAAAAAAAAGTTATATTATTAATTGATATAATAGTCCTAAAAATATAAGTTTCATCCAAAAGACTTATATAATAATATATATGACATTAATGAACCAATTTCGGTTCGATTGGCATTTTATAGTAAGTTTATTAACCATATAATATAAAAATACAAAGAGACATGGTAAATGTCAAACTATTTAACTAAGAGTTAAATCTAAAGGTTAAGGTTAGTATGGTGACCTAAACCTGTCTAAAACCTATTGTTTGAGATTTTTTTGACCCATCCAAACCTTAGTCTTTAAATAATTCATTTTTGAGCCATCAAAAACATAAAATGAATTTATTATAAAATAATATTTTAAGTTTTTCCAAAGGTTCCCCTCACCCCTCTTATAAAAGGTAACATCCCCTTCTCTCAAATTCACACATCCAAAGCCATTTGTCTCAACCAACCCCTGATAAAATATCCTCCCAACTATCCTAACTTCATCCTAGAGTCCTTTATTTGGTCATAAATCCAACCTAAGGAGCCCTTTTGATCAAATCAAAAGGAAGAACCCGAAGAAGAGGTAATGATTTCACCACCCTCTTTCAAGTTCTTTTATTCTTCCACTTCCTCTTTCTTTGTAGCTTCTATTCTAAAATAATAACTCCAGTATCTTATATATACTATGATGTTATTATAAAAATGGTACAACCATATTCATTATTCCATCCATCCTATAAATGACAAAGTCATGATACGTGCGTACGTACGGATTACCGTCTCCACGTCATGGTGTAGTTTGTTATTCAAACACTTCATTATTTGGGTGGATATAATAATGAGTATAAATGATGTAAATAATAAATATAACATGTTAATTATTTTTTATATATCATATAACATCCAATTACATATGATTTATCCATCAATATAATGATATTGTCGCACGTGCGTACGTATGGATTACCGTCTCCATGATGCGATGAGATTCATTTCCACGTTCACCATTAAATGATGATTATAAAATATATATAATTAATAAGTATGTAATATATGAAATAATAATGCTACTATAGATATAAATATATATGTGTGTGTGTGTGTTTGTGTACTTACATATATCTTATTCACTTAGTTCTGTGCAATACGATATGAAAACGGAAACATCACTTATGCATACGTACGGTCTACCGTCTCCATAAATGGTGTTTTCCATTTCATATATATGTATATTATACATATTTATATTCTAAATATATATGATGCTTTATATTCTAGAATTATTTAAATCGTGATCTAAGTGATACAATCAAGAAAAACAAGTTAAAACACGTACGATAAAGAAATTGATTATTACCAGAAATGTTAATTTAACATAGAAATTATTATTAATTGGGAAGTATAAAGTCATAAATGAGTCATGTATGATATCATAAATATTGATATGGTTATGGAATAGTTTAATAACATGCTAAAGTCTTTATACAGGAGGTTAAACGTACCCTTGACTAAAGGAAAATACAAAGTAAGGGGTTTCTTATCTCACTTTTAATTCCGTGAGATTTCCATTGTTCACCACTTATTTATTGCATGTGGTGTATTGTGTACTGCCATTTGATATATATATTATCATGATTCTCTTTATATTCATGATATTTTGTGATTTATTTTGTGTTTATTGACTATTTTTCATACGACACGGTTGATTACAATGGGGTAAGGGTTAATTTCATAATCTCTTTATTATCTGAGGTTGTTTTTACGTAAGTATATACTGGGAAATATTTATTATCCATGTCCATGATTCATAAAAAAGCTTTCAAAGGGATTATTTTAATGTAATTTTTACTAAAACATCATTTTAAATGTTTTAAAAATTTATTCTTCTAAATCATTCTCATTAATTTCCATGTTTTCAAAATGGTTTTTAAGGATTTATTTATATGGACATGAATGTTTTTAAAATGTTAATTCCATTCAAAAGTATCAAAGTGGTATGGGAAACTTTTATTCAAAAATGTCTTTAAATGTATTCCTTTATAAATTGTGTGACTTTTAAATGTTTTTATGAAAAAAGTATATTTCTCTCAAAGAGTTTTACAAATCATTTTCATCTATATCAACAACCTTTGATTGATTTTAAACTTATTTGAAGTTGATTTGTAATTATACAAAACATCCATATTTTATTGAAGGTTTTGTGATATGTTTGACTTTGGATGCGTTATTTTTATACCATTCATGGTTTGTGGATAAAGTATTAACATTTGGTATGCTAGTTTTAATACAAATGTTTATGTTATGTTTAAACCTTTTCATATGAGGAATGAATTGGACTTAGTAAGTGACTGGTGGAGCCCACTATAGCTCCTTGATGCATTAGTAGGTATCATGAGACAAACTGGTGTCTTGGCACAAGGCCTTGACAAAATATTATTTGTAGTCTTGGCACAAGGCCTTGACTATGTCATTATGAAAGTCTGGAATTATGCATTCCATCATTATGAAAGTGGCTATTGATATTGCATGTGATTATTCTACTAATAGAATATCCATGTGAATAAGTAGATGGAATTATTTGATTTTATCTTTTCCGTATTATGCTGAAGTTCAAGTTTAAAATGCTTTTGTTTTAGTATTATACATTGCCTTAAGTTTTTATGCTTATTTATGAAAGTTTCCGCTATATTGTTATCCTTACTGAGCATCTGAGCTCACCCATTTCTTATGTTTTATTTTCCCAGGATCTCAAGAAGTGTTTTATATTTGAGATGCAGGGTTGAGCTAAGGGGAAAATGGAATTCTCAAAGGATTATTTTTTTGTGTTGTATGTTAGAAAGTGTAATGTAATGTTCATGTATGTAATCTATTTTCCAAGACTGCTAAACTGGTCGGTCTTTCAGGACTTGATTCCATGTAATCATGCCAATGTATTAAAATAATGCACCGAATCTTGGAATCTAGGGTCGGATCATTACAACTAAAGGCATATTTAATAAGTGGATTCCTTTTCCTAAGTACTTGTATGCACACACACAGTCATCTCGATACAAAAGTATAGAGGGGAAGAGTAAAATATGAAACACAACTAGAAAGTAAATCAAGCATGCATAACCTCTAGGGTTTAAAAGAGTATGATAGTGAAAATTGAAAATTAAAGGAGAAAAATAAAATCCCATCCATAAATATATCCTAGCCTAAAAAACTATAAAACTAAACGGATGAGAGATCTCGTTTCATTCTCTCCATGTTATGACCACGGTATGTGGTTAAAAGTTCCAAGTATCCCTAAGCACATTTAAAGTCACCATCGACCTTTCCATTATCTATATAAGACATGACGCATGAAGGAAAATCCCATATAGGGGTGAGTATATACATACCCGGTAAGATGCATTGAAAGCAAATGGGGGAGAAGTGAGAGATACAATAGAAATAGAAAGATAGTAGATGTAAGATACAGTAAAAGAGAATACCTCAACCTAAAACCAAAGAGGGTAACCTCATACCAACATAAGGGGATCGACATGGTGAGTGGATGAACTACATTTCAATAATTTTAAACCTATAGAAGGATATTAGACTCATGCGACCATGAGAATCTAAACACATGAATCATGTGGAAAACCCCACGCATCTTCACCTCTCATGGAAAGAGAATAACCAAATCTAAGTGTATTGAGAGAGAATAATATATATATTCTCAATAAAAATAATCCCAAATGAGAGACTAAGGGGACCTCTCTTGCACATCTTATCCCAAGAAGAAGAGTTTTCAATAGTTCCAATAGTCTAGTAATGATTCCCAACATCTCACGTGCCTAACCAGAAGTATTTATGCAAGTCAAACCATGCCTCATCACTATGTCTCATAGTCAAGTGGGCACAAACCCAAAGCAGAGGACCTAATCCCTAGTATGTTAGTTGGGTTCCACTCTATAAGTATCCATATATCACCCACACCCATGTTGATGGGGGGTTCTACTCTGGTATCATGAGAAACCAAGACCTATGTGATAGGGGGTTCCACTCTATAGATAGAGGATCTGTGCCCTGGAGTGACAGGGGGTTCCACTCAAACCATCAAGAACCCGTACCCTATCCAATTGAGGGTTCCACTTGGAAGTCAAGGACCTACGGCCTGGTAACACAAGGGGGTTCCACTCTAGTCATTGAGGACCTATGACCTAGTATGTCAGGGGGTTTCCACTTGGAAGTTTTTTGTTAAGGACCCACACCCATACCGATAGGGGGTTCCACTATAGTAATCAAGAACCCGCACCCTAGTACGTCAGGGGGATTCCACTCTGAAGGTAATTGTAGAGGACCTACACCCATGATGACGGGGGGTTCCACTCTAGTGGTCAAGGACCTATGCCCTGGTGTGATAGGGGGTTCCACTCTAGTCATCGAGGACCCATGCCCAATTATGTTAGGGGGTTGCACTTTTAAGAATCCTCTGGTGATATTATCTGATCTTTATCATCATCAGGAATCACCTCAATAATCTTCATGCCTAGAAAAAATTCACAACGTATCACTAAAGCCACAATTGAAAGAACCATCACTTTCTGCATGGAAAAACACTCATGATAGGCTACCTGCGAGACAAAATCTAAGTTCTAATGAAGGAGATATAAAACCTTGAAGGTTTATTAAAATTAAAAAAGTAGTACATGGCATGTGAGGGGATCCACATGGCATGTGGTCCTACTCTACCACCGGGACGTGTCCCTAGTGGTACATGGATCCCAATCCATGCAGTAGTACATGCCATATAGGCAGACTAGATGACATGTCCATGATAATCGGGACTCAATTGTGTCTTTTTGGTCATGTCCATGTACATGTCCCGACGTCTGTGTACTAGGTTACATGGTGTGTTGCGCCACACAAGGTGCCTCTCATGTGTTCTAGTTGTGTACTCCCATGCAGAGTCCTACCCGTGTGATCCATCACATGGATCGTCCACTCAAGGATGAGGTACATAGAGTGTAGTAGGGCCTCATGTCATGTCATCCTTATAATTTTCCAAAACCCTAGCCACCGCACTTATAGGGATACATTCCATGTGTTCATCCTTGTACATGGTTTGTAGTCGTGTTATTCAAAGAAACTCAGATCGACCTCCCATGCCTTGATCAAAGTCATTTCGATATAGATACCACCTCATTTCTGCTTGAAATCACTGGATCTAGGCTGCATATGTCTTTTCCATCCATCATTCGCCATAAATTAGATTATGTTGTTCGTCCGGGGTTTCATCACTCGTCATGTATGCACTGCACCTTTAACCTTTGATTTCTTGATCTTAAATCATCAAAACAATCATCTGTTCCTTGCAAAGATTCTATATTTAGCCATATTTTTCCTATCCAAGCCTCAATCATCATTTCTCCATGGTTTTGGGGGTCTGATCAGGCTCTGTACCACCCGATAACATTGAACCGTGACTATGGCGTCCAACCGGTGAAGAGAATGAAGAAAATGAGGGAGAAAGGCGCAATAATACTGATGCCAAACATTCTTGTCCAATCGATCAAGAACAAGGAAACTAGGGTTAGGAAACAATTGAAATAATCAAATTAATTGGTACCCAGGCACATGCAAAGGTCGTAATTGGTGCAGATCAATATAAGGTATCAATCTGCTCAATCAATTTAATCAAAGAGGGCATAAGCTGAAAATTGAATAGTACTACTTGAAGATTGTATCGTTCATCATAGAATAATGCAATTTCCAATGATTGAAGAAATTCATTGCATTCGCTTCATCTCAATCTACTTCGATCTAGATTTCTGTCATCATCCTAGGTGATTCACCAACAAAGGAGGAAGGAAAAGCTCTGGAATTCTCCTAAGGCTTATGTGAATAACCATGAATAATTCACCATGGTATTATAGTTATAGATATTTTTTTCCATTAAAATTAATGAATTAATTAATTAATTAATTAATCCTCTAAACGCACCTCCAATAAGCAAGGTGTCTGAACGTCATGTGCTGACCTATTTTAGGTCACGCCTAGGGTAAAAAACATGTTCTGAACTCAACTATGGTCTCAGATTTCTGATGTGAGCTTAGATTTAATAGTTATCTAGTTTTCATTAAAAATTATGTCTGCATAATATAAAATATTTTTAAAATTTTTATTCAATTAATTTTAGGCACACTGGGCCTTGTAATCGCATGTCGTCTCAGTTATTAACTCTAGAAATATATATATATATATCTGTGTGTGTGTGTGTGTCGAAGTCTTATAAGGAAAAAACCATGCCTCTACATATGACCCCATATTACACGAGTGTAAACCCTAAGCATAAGTTGTGTGATGGCAGTACTTTCTTAGGGTTGGTTGGTGAAGATGGTTTGGGTGGTTATCTTTATGATCTTGAAATTATACCATAAATATTTAATCTCGTGCTTCAGTTGTTGGATATTAGTTTGATCTTGGTCAATGGAAAATCCTAGTGATTCTATCCCCCTCAGAAGCTTCGATAAATGTGATTTATAGGGTATGATTCTACTGATCGAGTATATCACTTCTTCCTTCTCTATCAATTAGATTTTATTATAACCCTTAATATATATTAATCTTAACTATCGCTGTAGAGTAGTTATATTAACAATTTTTATAATTCTTAATGGTATTTTAATCCTAATAGAAAAATTATGGATATATAATGAAATATAGTACATGTGGTTTCTATAAATTCTTTACTTAATAAGAAATTTATTCATTTTGAAGGTAATTTCATTTATAAAAGTTTGGGTCATTACATTCTTCCCCCTTCATAAATTTTTTCCATTGAAATATCATTTTTTACACTAAATTAAATAAGGGTACTTCTATTTAATCACCTCTTCTGGTTCTCATGTTTCCTCCTCAAACTTTTGGTCCCACCATAATACTTTGACTAAGTGAGTTGTCTTATTTCATAAAATTGTGGCTTTATGAATAAGATCTTCACCACCTATTATTCATTTAAAATATAATTTTCGGATGGTACCACCTATGGATTCAGTACATGTGAAGGGTTTAGTATGTACTTTATTAAGAGGAATATATGGAGCACATCATGTACTTGGAATAGTTTATGTGGGAGTGCTATTCGATAGGCCAAAGCTCTAATGCGATCAAGGATATCAAAGGGAATGATGTATCTAGAATTAAGATTTCCCTTTTTCTCATACATTGTGACTTTATTCCATTGTGATATATGATGGAATACTTTATCTCTGGCCAAAAACTCTAGGTCACATTGACAATTATTCTACATAGCTTTTCTGTCAACTTTTCATGGGTTTCATATGGTGATGAATGGTTTTAAATTTCTTTGTCATCTCTGGGATAAGTTCAATATTCATCAGTTTCTACTCTATAGCTTCATCTCATCATGTTGGGGTCTAACACATCTTACCATATAGAGCCTCATAAGGTTCCATTTTAATTCTATAATAAAAACTATTGTTATATGATAACTCCACTAGGGGAATGTGTTTATCCCAACATCCTTTGAAATCTATTGAACATGATCTAAAAATATCCTCTATATTTTGAATGGTTCTTTCATAAAGAACATCCATCTGAGGGTGACAAGAAATACTAAAACTCAACTCTATATCCAATGATTGAAAAAGGATTGTCTAGAACCTTGATGTAAACCTCAAATTTTAATAAGATATAATAGAGAGTTGTACTCCATAAATTCTTACAACTTCTCTTACATATATCTTAGTGAGTTATTCAAGAGATAAATCTTACTTGATAGAAATGAAATTCACTAACTTTGTAAAGAGAAAAACTACCACCCAAATTTTTTTATTTCCATTAGATGTCCTGGGGAGTCCTATGATGAAATACATGATTATGTTTTCCCACTTCCATACTGGTATTAGAAATTTTTTCATCATACCATTAGATTATTATCATTCACTCTTAACTTTTTGGTAGACTAAGCATCAAGATGAAAATTATACAATATATCTCTTCATGTTATCCCACCATAAGTTTTGCTTAAAATATTTATACATCTGAATTAATCCTTGATGAACAGAAAAGGATGGGATATGCACATCATGAAAAAGTTTCCTCTTCAGTTCTAGTTTTTATGGGAAGAATATTATGGTTTCAAACATTATAAATTCATATTTAACAAAGATTAATTCTAGAAAATTTTCTATCTTTTTTTGTAGCTCATTATTGTTTTTTGGGACTCCTTGATCTTCTCAAGAATTGATGGTTAAGCAGTTTTTTGAGAAAATTAGGATGAATTTCCTTTTATAATCCTCATTTCCATCTATTTCATGTCCAAAAAATATTTGATACCATTAAATCCTAATTATGGATAGGTTTTTTGGATCCTTTATACTCAGATTATCTACTAATTTATTTGCCATCCCAGAATGCTAATAGATTGAATAGTCATAATCCTTGATAAGATCTAACCACCTTAATTGGAACATATTGATTTTCTTTTGTGTAAATATATACTAGATGCTTTTATGATCTGTATATATGTCACACTTCTCCCCATATAGGTAATATCACTAAATAAAAAATGAGAAGATCACTAAATCCATTTATATATCATGTGTTGGGTGGTTATTCTCCTGTATCATAATTAGAGGGTAGAATAAGTAATAACTTTTTCATTTTTCATCAACACACAACCCAAGACTTTTTTTAATGCATCGTTTTAGATCACAAATCCTTCCCCACTAGTGGGTAATGTGACCACAGGTGCAGTTATTAACCTCTTATTTTCATATTTAAATATCTCCTCATATTCATCGATCTAAAAAAAATTCACTCCCTTTCAAGTTATCAGGGTTAGTGGGTTTGAAAATCATGATAAGTTTCTCACATATCGGTGATATTACCTAGATAATAAAAGGAAGCCATGGATCTATGTCATTAATATTTCTTTGGGTCATCCTTCAATTGCCTCTATCTTTGAAGGATCCACATATATTCCTTTTCTAGTGATATTATGCCCCAAGAATGTTACTTTCTCCATCTAAAACTCATATTTATTATAATTCATATATAAAATTTCCTTAGTAAAGGTCTTCAGTACAGCATCCAAACTATCCTCATGTTCCTCCTTACTGTTGGAGTATATAAGAATGTCATCTATAAATACTACCATAAATTTGTTGAGGTGATCCATGAATAATTTATTCATTAAGTATATGAAGATAGTTGGAGCATTAGTGAGTCTAAATGGAATCACTATGAACTCATATTTCCCATACCTTATATGAAAAGAAGATTTGGGGATAACCTCTGTCTTCTCCATTACTTCATAATATCAAGATGGAAGATCTATCTTAAATAAGTAATGAGGTCTGTGTATTTGATAAAAAAAGTAATATTTCTATGGTAGAGGATACTTTTTATTTATTGTGACCATGTTGAGATCACAATAATCAATGTAGAGGAATATTGATCCATCCTTCTTCTTGAAGAAAGGGACCATATCACTCCATGATGAAGTAATTGGGTGTATAAACCCTTTATCTAAATTGTCTTATAGTTTATTCACCAATTCTTCAAGTTCAACAATGTCCATTCTCGATAAAGTCTTATATATTAACAAATATCTAGGTATAAGTTTTATTAAATAATAAACCTCTCGATAAGTAGGAAGACTATGAAATTATTTGGGGAACACATTAGCATATTCTATTATAATGGGCATGTCACCAAGTACGATATTTTCCTTAGTCTCAATCATTAGAGCCGGATATGTTTTCTCATAAGGCAATAATACCCATGATTGATTATGATTCCAAAGGGGGTCTATCCTCCTCCTTAAACTTTTATATAATTGTAGGGTGATTTGTGATATGGAGAGTGATTTCCTTCTCCTAGAAATTTATATTGGCTTTATACAAGGAAATTCAATCCATACCCAGAATATAATTAAATTATACTAAAGGAAGTATCACAAGGTTAATTGGGAAATTCATCCCATGAATATTAGAAAGAGAGAATTTATATTCTTAGGATGAAATAATTGTCTCATTTATAATTTTCACTAATACCTTAACTTCCATGTTTTTAGGTTGGTTTTGAATAGTTCTACTAAACTTTTGTAATATTAAGGAATGTGTAGAACTAGAATCAAATTCTGTTTTTAGTATCCTTGGATTGAATAACTAGTGTACTTATCACTATTTCATTGTCAGGATCAACCTTAGCAGTTATGATAGCATATGTTCGCCCTTTCTCTCTCATCTATAGAGGTTTTTATCACCAGTTATCTTGGACAACCATTTGCTTAGTGAATTGGTTTTCATGGTGCCTTATTCCTTCCAGTTGAAACATTGGAAAATCGAATGAGGGTTGACTGGGAATCTCCTTTATCCAAAACATAAGTGGGTATATCCCATAAAAATTCTCTAACTAGGTTCCCCTCATTCCCATACCTAAATAATTTCCTTATCCCCTTTTGGAAATTTTCCAAATACTTCTTCCCACACTCTTGAAAAGTGGTATGATGTGATTTCTTACCACTATGATATTTCTCCATCGCTCTACCATAATTAAACTCCATTATACTATTATAATCTCTAGACCCATGAGACCCTTGAGATACAATAATCTCCATTTCAACTTTAAGAGAACATTGGAAAATTTATTTATATATTTCAAAGTCTTGAATCACCAAATATTTTCATAGATTTGGATTTATCCTACTAAAGAAATGGGGAAATTTACTTTCTAGGTTAAGGAAAAAGAGGGAGGTATGCTATAAAAGTCTTGGGAAGTTTTCCTTTTAAACCCTGATGGATTTATCTTTCTTTTTCTTGAGGTCAAAAAAATCCTTCTCTATTTTAAGTCATAGAGTGAGAGGAAATATTTATCAAGACACATTTTTTTGAATTCTTTTCATTCCATTTCTTTGATATCTTCCATAGGATTCATATTCTTGATCAATGTACACCATTGATTAGTTTCTCCCTCTATGTGATAAACAACCATCATGAACTTCTCTTACTTAAAGTATTAAAGTACATAAAATAACTTTTAAATGGATTTGATCTAATATTATACAATTAACGGATCAAAATATCCACAAAAAATCATAGGCCACTGTCATTTCAAGGTATCAATTGAAACTTTCTATTTCTTAGGGGTATGTGGTTTGCTCCTTATGATTAAATTTTCTATTTAAAAATTGAGTTAAATGAGTAAGTATTATCATGAAATTATAAAAACACGCTCCTATCAGGTTGGGAATATCATTTGGGAATTCATCGCATTACCCCTCACATTGGTTGTTGACATGATTCCATATATTTCCAACTATAGAATAAAATAAAGAAAAATTTAAGGTTGATAATTTTAAAACTATTAAACACCTAAAATGGAAACAATGAAAATTTTAGGGATAACTCATAAATTACATATATTATTTAACCTATAAATTTCTAGGTTTAAATATAATTTATCCATGGTATATTTCTTATCATTAAATTTCATAGGCATTTTTTGTTCCCTTTATAATGGTTCATAAAGTTCTTATGAATTTACCAAACCATATTCCTTCATAGTGTCAGACTAGGTTTGTATCGAGGTATATGTTTTGTACACCAGGTATAGGTCTAGTTAATACCCAAAAATCCCTTTCAAATTATAACCCCTATGTACATATATGCTAAATCCACATCCATTTTTAATGTCCAAACATGGAGTTTTTACAAAGAAACCTCTTGATCTATACTTTATAAAAATTTAGGCATATTTCCCTATGTTTAGCCTTATCCTTATGGTTTTTACTAAAATTTTATAATTTTAATCCCTAAGAATAACTAAACCTTAATATGATACCAAAAATAATAGCCAATATCTTTTATACACTTTATTTCAGGATTTATTATATAAATATACACATAACACAGTCCCAAAAGATTGATAGGGCTAGTGTCTTTGGGTAATTATATACATAGCATAATAACATGAAACTAGGATACAACAATATTATTTAAAACTCCATAACATGACCTTATATTACACTAATCTTATAAAAGTTCATGGGATAACCTGGGGACATATATAAGAAATGGGTGAGCTATAAAGCCCAGTAAGTGGATAATAAAACCATAATATAAGTTAAATTAGTACATCTGAGTCAAGAGGTATATCGTGATGAAATAGAAAGGTGAGAATAATAATCAAAAACTTAAAAGCATGACTTAATATGATAATAGCAAGGCATAATAGGAATGTGGAATCAACATAAAACATGACATCATAAGCATAATTCAAGTATAACCATTGAGACATCATAACATAATATGCTTAAGCTAACCGTTTGCACACTATACATGGTATCTTATGAGATAAAAAAATTACTCAATGCATTGAAGGGATATAGAATTATAAGACTACCCATCACATTCATATCATATACATGAATTTTTGTGCCACATAAATCATACAAAATAAGAACATATTTTATCAATTTTAATCCCCCAATTAAGGAGTATGGTTTTAATAGATGGAAGTCCACAATCAATAAAGGATGGTGATATATACATTTCATGAAAAAAATTTATTACTAAAATACATTAATTTTATGATTTAAATTATTAATTCTTGAATATATATTTAATTGAATATTTTATATTGGTTAGGATACAACAATTTATGTAAAATAAAAAAAAAGTATCTAAATAACAGTGATTTCCATCAAAAGTGATGAATATAGGATGCTGAAGATAGTTCATGCTAGGGAACAAAGTTTCACATATCGTCACCATATGTTTGAAGCTAGGTTAAAGATATTGTTCAGAAGTAAAGAAGCTAGAAAAAGCTGAAAAGATGGAATTTTTAATTTATATATCATTTATGATGTAGTTTGTGTGAGGAAGAAGGATTTATGTCATAAAACATCCATTTATGTTGTGGGTTTATCGGTAGGAGTGGATTTGAACCATTCATATCATAAAACCATATATTACAGGGTAGATTTACTGGGAAATATGATTTTAGAAGCCAAAGTTTCAATATTCATGTTGCAAAATCATAATTTATGGCATGAATCGGTATTCAACATCAAAATTAAAGATATGATCTTTCAGAAATTTTGGGGAATTTTCAAAGTTTTAATCATGGAATTATAAGTGCAAACCTGGACCACCATTCAAGACTAGGTATTAAACCAGAACTCATTAAAGTCCATATTTATGAAAAATTAAACTCAACCCAATCACCAAAATTCCTATAAATAGATATTTTTTGTTCTTCTTATAGGGATCGATCCAGAGGCCAAAGTTAGGGGTGCGGATTTACGCTTTGGTGGGGTCCTCTCTATTATTTTATCCGCTTTATTTCATGTCTTATTTATATTTTCTCCTTCCATATTACAACCTCATTATTAGAATGAGGGGTTAATTCACACTCTGTGATAGGGTAATATAGACAAAGGATAATGTGTTTTTGGATTATATTTTATTTATATTATTTTTATTGGGTTATCACAATTTATTAATCTTAATTCTAATTTATTTATTTATTATTTTCCCATGACCATTGGGTAATCTTAGTCAATTAGGTATAAATACAATATTAGGATAAACATAGTGAATTAAAACCCTAAATTACTAGACCAAGTAAAATAGATTATTTTTGTACTAATGAGGGGATATTCTAAACTTTGAGTCCTCCTTATCTCGACTTAGATGCTTATCATAAATTAATAAAATTAATTTCTAAATCCATTTGCACCTAAACCCTAAAATCTAAAAAGACATGGCATAATTTTTCCGATTTATTTTCAAAACACAATATTCTTCATTCACTCTCTTAATTTCAAATCAATAAACTTTTTTTACTTCCACTTTCTTCAAAAAAAATTAATTTTATTCTTTCAGAAACTTGATAAACTAATTGTGTTGTCTCATGGGTTTGAACATGAATCACTGTATACTAAATTTTAATTAATTAATTTTACTTGTCTGAATTGTATAAATATTTTATTTTCATAGGATATTAATGATTACTTGAGGTAAATCAGGTGGTTATATATAGGTGAATACCCTTGAGTGTAAATGTTTGTCATGAAAAATCATGGTATAATTTTGATATCATAACTAGTGTACATAATGGTTCATGAAAGGGTTTAATGAGAGTGAAATTCGGTCTCTCGTTACATTGGAATCATAATGACAGAAAAGGTATTTTTAAAAACACATTACAACCTAAAAAATAGGAAAAAAAAGGCTTAATACAAATAAAGTACGTGAATAAAAAGGAATTGGAACATAATCCCTTACCTTGAGAGGGTGATTCTAAAAGATTGTGAGGATCTTCTTAAGAACATGAGAATACCTTAGAATGGTTTTAGATATAGATATGGAGAGGAATGTTTTAGTCAAAGGTTTTTGAGTGAAGAGGAATGGGTGGTTGGGTGGGTGTTTAATGGAAAATATAAGGGAATTTTTTATTAATTTCTAAACTTTGGTTTTGGACACTAAGTAAGAAAATTACCAAAACTACAAAAATTTAGATGGTTTTATCCTATATTTTCTACCAAAGAGGATAATTTTCAAATATTTTATTAGGTTAAGAACCTAACTCATTAAAATAATATCATTCATGATGTAGAAGTGAGTCATGTCCATAATGAATTTTTAAAAAAAAATTAAAATATAATATAGGTTTTGTATGATTCATTATATGTTTGTAAATTTAATTAAATAACTTTAAAACATATTATTTTAAAGGGGAAATATATTTTTGGTTTTAGATGCCATTTATTGTATTTATTTCATCACTTTTGGGCTATTATGATTCTATAATACAAACCATATATTTGTAATGTATATAACTTTTACCCAAAAATTATGTTATCTTAGAAAATTATAAAAAAAATCACCATTAACTAATTTTTTTGTCATTATTTAAAAAATGATATTTATTTTACCAAAATAATTTTCTAAATATAATAATTTCCACTTAAATAAAATATTTATTTATTTGAAAATACTAGTCTTCACAGCACAGAAAATATTTTTACCCTTATAAAAATTACATGGGACTTCATTAAATTATATTATCAGTTTTTTTAAATAAATTTTATTTAATAAAACTCTTTCATGAAAAAAAATTTATTTCAAAACTCTTGTATTTATTGGTAAGAGTTTTTTAATTAATACTATATATATATATATATATCCCAAAAATACAATTTTGGTATCTTCATATCAAAATCTAATTTTATCAAAATCATTATATAAACATGTATATATATAAATTAATAATGAAAAAAATATAATAATTATTTTATTAAAAATAAAATATAAAAATATATACTACTGGGGTCTAGATACATAAACTCTTATTATACTAGTATACGCCATAAGGGTAAGGCGTTTGGTGGTGGTACTTTCTTTGGGTGGTTTGGTGAACATATTTTGGAAAGTGATCTCTATGAGATTTAACTACTCCCATAAATGGTTTCCCTGATGTTTCAGTTGTTGAATCTTGACTTGGTCTTGGGAAATGGAAAAATAGGCAATTACATCTCCCTTAGAAACTCTGATAAATGGGTTTCATAGGGTATGATCCTACTGGTCGAGGTCATCACTTCTTCCTTCCATGTCAATTTTATTTTATTATAACCCATAATATAAACCAATATTAATTATTACTATAGTAAAAATATATTAACAATGGTTATGATTTTTAATGGTCTTTTAAGACCAATAGGAAAATTATGGATATATGATGAATTACAGTGTATGTGTTTTCTATAAATACATTACTTAATAAGGAATTTATTCCTTCATAAAGTATTTTAAAAGAGAAATATATAGAAGAAATGGTTTGGGACTCGATAATACTCATGTAGATGACTTGAATCTTCCCTTGAATGACTTCTTACAAATAGAGTAACTGAAACACTTTTTTATAGCTAAGGGATTCCAAATGTGGAAGTGGGACATAAGGGAGGTAAAATTGTATGAGGTTCAAGAGACTTATTAAGTAAATGTGTGGCTTGAATTGGTTGTAAGTGAGCTCCTTTTATTCTTGAAAAAGAGGGACATTTCCTTAGAAACTAAAGTTAGATGAGGGGTAAAGATGGAATGACATGGGTGTTATTTGTGTTAGGTAAGTAAAGGTTAGTGAGACATTTAGGTATGACTTTACAACCTAAAAATTCTTTTAAAATTATAAGTTTAAATTTAATTTACAAAATTTGAGCCACATTAAGTTTTCTCTTTATCCCTTATTAACCTTGAATAAATTTTTACAATGGTAATTAATATTTTACTAAAAATATAAGATGCCCTTTATTACAAATTTAGAAATGGTGATTTTAAATTTAGACCACATTTAATCTAATTTAATTTCTAAATATGGTTAAATTAACTTTTAAAATAAAACATAAGATATTGAAAAATATATGTTTGTAGATAAATGTATTTTTATACATTAAGGGTTTTCATTATTATTTAAAATCAATTAAAAATTAAATTATTGTTAATATTTTTTATATGTTTAAAAATCATATTATATCCATAAAAAAGAGTTTAAATTAATTTATTTAAAAAAATATATTTTTTATAAAAACAATTCATTGAAAATAACTCATACCATTACCGTAGTAATTAATTATAACCTCAATAACATATTTTTATACTAAAAAATTAAATTATACTTATTAATTAATTTCAAAATTATTATTATAGATATAAAAACCATATTATTAGATTAAAATTCTATATGTGTTTAAAAAATAATTTTTAATATAGACATTCATAACACAAAAAAAAATTCAAAAAATATATTTTTAAGTATAAAATGAATTTATTCTGGTTACTTTTATAATAATAAATATTGGATGAATGTTAATTTATTTTTCTCATATATATTATCAATACATTTCATTTAAAATCATTCTTTATTTGTTATAAATTTTTTTAGGATAAGGATACTCAAAACTTAAAAACCAGTTCTTTGAAAATATCACTTTTAAATAATCTTTAATAAATACCATGAAAATTAATTATTTATATCATAAAATTTTAAATTTATAAATCCATTGATATTAAAATATTTCTTTGGTCTCTATGGTTTTGATAGGGGGTACCTATGGTTTCCTATGGTCTGGTGATTCCTTGGTTTTATTAGGGTTTTGTTTTATTCGCTGGTGTCTTTCTATTGGGAATTATCTTTTCTATGAATCCTTCCTTCATGGTGGAAAACATTGATGATGATGTGCTTAAAATTTGGATAATGTTTTATTTATTGAATAAAGATAATTAATTAGTGGATTTTAACACTAAATGGGATGATATCCTTCATAAATGCCTATCACTTTTGTTGGTGGGTGAATTCTTTAAAAATCGGTTATTGAATATAAACGCGCTGAGAAACTTGATTCAATTGGTTTATAGTCTAAAGGATAGTATTACTATTGGAGAATCTGAATTAGTTTTTCTTATTTTCAATTTATTTAACTTGGTGGATAAATGAAGGGTTTTTAATGGGAGACCATGCCCATTTTAAAATAATATGATTGTTATTAATGACGCAGTGAAGGATGACTCTATTGAAAGTATGTATCCTTACATATCTCTATTAAATATTTGAGTGAAGTGAATCCCATTTTCAAGTAGTAATTAATGATTTATGTGGAGTATTGGTTATCTAATCGGTGAGTTTATTACATGGGATGTTTCAAAACTAATTAAATGGGGGTTGTTGGTCTGTATCATAGTCTTAGTGGATATTTTTGAACCACTGATGCGAGGAATGTTTTTAACATGTAATATAAATAACTTCTAGATCTATTTTGAATATGAAAATTTTCCAAGATTTTATTTTAATTTATTCTATTAGGACATACTATTACATATTTTGATTCCAAAACAACGACATGGTGAAATGATTCTTCAATATGGCCCATAGCTACGAGAAAAGAATTTGGGAGGCATATTTATTTGAGGGGGGAGAAAAAATATATAGGGACAGGCTATATAATACATTGGAGACTAAATTTTATACTATAAATGCTTTATTCCTTGGGTTGGTTCCTCATATTCCTCTAAAGATGGACATTTTTCAGCTACTATGAGGTCTAAGAGTTCCCTCTAAGTTAATGTGTTGGTAAACTAAGATCATAGGAATAGAATTATGGCCAATGTTTCATCGAAGGACTTGAGTCGAGATTAGTAAGAAGGGTAGGATATAGTGGTCAAGGATGATCCATGTAAATGTAAAATTATTATTATTTAATTAGAAGGTTATGTGTTTAGGGGAGTTATCATCATAGTAAACTTCTGTTGGAGGGGTATTATGTTGTATCAACTTTTGAGAAAGATGAATTTGAAATTACATCACAAATAAAGGATTATTGGGATGTTGGGTAGGATGATTCTTCTCCTAGTTTCTCCCAGTATCAATCTACAAAAATAAACTTTGAAAATTGTAATTTCATGGTTTTTGAATGGGCCAGAAATTCTAGGAAAATTTGAACTTTTAAAATGGTGGACAAGAAACCTTTTATTTTGAGATTTGATAGCTAATTACAAGAGTTAAAACACATTAATGTATTGTTTTTTGATGGTTTTTAATGATTTTTAAGTGTATTGGGGGTTCAGTTTAGTTCTTGGTGCATCGGGTGTCAAAAACCAAAAACCTGGGGACACAACACTAGGCACATAATTGGTGCATAGTTAGTTTTAACCATGCGGCTGAAACCATGAAAACCATTTGAACTAGAGAATGGTTAGTAAAAACACTATAAGGGATTCACTTGACTATGAAACTTAGTATAGAGGGGTGGAGAGACCTTCATGTCTAGGCACATGGTATGTCTAACCATGCATTGTAACCATGCGAGGTGGGGTGCCCTTTGGACAGTGGCACCACACGATTGGCACATAGATAGCCAAATCGTGTGGCTCATTTAATGGGATGAAATTACCAAACTAACCATCCCTCATTTAAAACCTTTGAGACTATTTTTACTCCATATTCTCAAGTTTAATATTGGGAGATCCTCCATTCTTCTGCTAAGATATGCTTTGAGGTTTCTTCTTTAGTTGAGCTTAGATTCGAGCTCCATCAGTTGTGTTGGATAAATAGCAGTAAGGCTTCAAGTCTGCTCTCTTATTTTATAATTTTATCTTTAGATTTAAAATTTTATTTCCATCTGAGCTCATATTCCCTATTTCTAGAGTGTTTTTTAGGTTATCCTTTTTATCCCATTCCATATCAATTTGGAGTCTGATCTTTGACAATTAAACACCTATGAGTATACAGTAAGTGGTGCCAAGATTTATCCTATTTTATATGTGATTTTATGTGATGTAATAAATATTCATGAGTGGGTTTGTATAGTTATGACCATTTATGTATTTTCTTTATTTTTTTTATTTATTGGAAGAGGTTGATGGGAAATCCCATGCTTGTTTAGAGATTTTGAACTTTGAATGGCTTGGTTTGTGTGGAATGGGTTTCCAAATTTGTTGGGAAGGTTGTACTGATTTTTTAAGGTATATAATAATATGTTATGGCTATGTGAGTTTCATGGGAACATGTTAGGATTAATACAAGATACTTGGGGTGATGTTGATCACTGAGATTGAGGTGGCAATGTTCATCAAGTTGAGGCATATGGTGATAACCCATGCCACATTTGGGTGATGGGATTCTCATGTGGAAACAAAGTTTCATTAGATGGTGTGTCTTAGGATGGTTAGTGATTTTCACTCACTGTTATTGGACAATAGTTTCTTTGGAGTCATTTTCACATAGGATAAGGAATCAGCGAGGTGGTGTTGACCACTCTATGTGGGTGGAGGCCTCCGTAGTGTTAGCGGCTTAGGGATGGTGATGACCATTAGTTATGGAGGAGGTGATCACTATAGAAATCTTGGGTTGATCGTGTGTAAGGCCATTAGATTGGGGATAAATCACACCATGATATTAGGGATGATGGAAGGATGTATTTTTATTGCCTTAGGATATTGGGATGATGATCCTATAATGGTTGTTCAACCAGAAGTCTGAGGGACTGGTGATATAAACATGAGGTGTGCCGCTGGGACACTGCTTTTATACAACATGTTGTACAAGTGGTATTGATTGGAATGAGGTGTCGAGTGACATGTATATGTATGGGAGAAAAAGGGTTCTATATTTTGGGTGATAGAAGATACATCATTCCATTTTAGTATTGACCGAAGTGGGTAAGTACTTCTTTGTGGTTGTTGGCACAAGTGAATCAGGTTAATTCATCTGTAAGTTGATACTATTTATTTATGTTTTCATACACTAGTATAAATATAGATTTAAGATAGAAACATGTTGGTGGTGTCCTATTAAGTTCATACTCACACCCTGCATGGGACCCTTAGTATGTGTGTAGATGTTATGGATTTTAGATCATGTAAGGGATTAAACTCGTGGGCTATACCTTTTTGAGGAGGGATACACCTTGGGTGTAGGGGATATATGGAAGTGGACCAAGTGGTTCATCTATGTCGAGGTGGAGTTTATTTTTCGTCTTTTTCATATGTACTTATATGATCGACCATGGGTGATATTTCATGTCTATTTTGTATGACTATCATGACATTTTTATACATTATCTATATGGTTTAGTTATTTATTTTCTGTTTTTTACTGCCATTGTTTCATATATGCTTATGCTAAGTCTTGTTTAGAGATTATGTAATAATGTTTTTATATAAACCCTTTTTATTTTTATTTTTATTATTATTATTATTATTATTATTATCAGTGGGCATTTTCTCCCCAACATCACCAAATTAGACTCTCACTGCTAGTTGGAAACCTTTGGTGTATGGGAAGGTGTACATAAAGCCTAATGGCCTTCCAGCCTAGAGCACAGGATACGTAGTTCCCAGTATGGGGTTCTACAAGTGGTATCAGATCCTACAAGTTGAATAAAAGTAATAATAGAGTTTAGTTGGTTTCTAAGTGGTATTAAAGATTGGTTTAAAATATGGTACGGTATTTGGGCTGTCATGGATCAGAGATTAGGATCGAGTCAGAATTGGGTAAAGAGTTGTGTTTGGGTGATAATAAAAAAAATATTTTCAATTATTTTAATTTTAATTTTGATATTTTTAATCCCACAAAACTTTTATTTTAAGGCTAATTGTTACATTTTATGGTTTTAGAATCATTTTGAGCTTAATTACAAAAAATGGCCAAATTTTGGATTTTAACTATTTTAATTTATTTGTGTATTTTGGCCAAAAAAATTATACACTGGTTTAATTTATGAAATTAATTCTTATAGGATTAAATACATCATGGGTTTCAATACATTCTTATATACCAAGATATGAATCCAACATTTGGAGGCCCAAAATATGCTCATAATCAAGCCTCAAAATATGTGCATAGATCTGGATATTTTTTAATTTGGGCTTATAACTCATAAGTGGATAACACAATGAAGATGAAGTTAGACAATGATAATGATAAAATTCTGAGTAAAAACTTTCATAACTAAGGAATCACTTGATTCTGCCTATATCAAGGCCATAAATTCATGGTAAATCAGAATATATAAATTCAATGATTCTACCTGGCTAGAATAAATGTTTGGAGTAAATGGGAAATAACTTCTTCTAAATATAGTGTATGAAGTTGAAATGTGGTTTTAAAACACGAAAAATATTTTTTAACAACTTTCTATTGGACTACAGTTTCTAATTTTTTCAATAAATTGGTATACCATGAAAACTTTTAGAGTAAACTTATGGAGCCAAAATGTCACCCCTTTTGTCTATAAAAATCTATCTCATATCCTTTTTAATACATTGGAAACTCTATGTGGAAATTTTCTATAGTTTGGTATTTTATTTTATATATAATGGTATTATGGATTATTAATATATTTTACTCTTCTTTTTCCTCTCATTCTCATATTTCTATATTTTTTTCTAGTCTATACTTTTCTACTGTGATCTATAATACTCATGATCATGAGTAACTAACCTGAGCAGGTTCCTAGGGGATAAATCTAGTTTTGAACCAAAGTCATTGAAAATTAATTTTTATTGTTTCTTATTTTATTAGATTTAGGTCAACAGGGATATTAAGGGGTAAGTTGTCTTTGTCTCTCCACTTGAAACCTAAGACATAACTTTCTCTTTTATAATATTTTCCCTCGATCTAGGAGGTGGATGTGTGGTATCTTAGTGATTGTTGAGTACACAATATATTTAAAACCATATTTAAAAGAGGATATTCATGAATATTATGGATCATGTTAGTTAAGTAAATTTGAAACTAATAAAGATACAATGAATGTTCACTATGGGTGTTCTTCTAGAATGATCTCTATTTCATTTAACAACATTATGTTATCATTCATCCTGATTTCATTATATATATATATCAATATTTCAAGAATATTTTAAGCTTTTCCACTTTATATTATTTAGTTTTATATTAGTTATAATATAAATAGTGATAATATAAATTCAGTGTTTTGTGAGTTTCCTCCTCAAGACCGACCCTAGGTGTGCACTATATTTCATGATTTGGTAAAATAAATATTAATTGAAGATTTATGAAAAATACACACATATCAATTTGGAACCATTTTTAGTGAGGGAAAATACTTTCACGCATCATTTTTATAAAAAATACCAAAAAAATCCACGATGTTTTCAAATGATTATGTCTTTAATTCATGGAATGATTACCCACCGGTGCAAGAACCAATTATTGACTCACCTTTATCCATGGAGGACAGTGCTTCTATTTTTTTAAAATATGTGAGGTTATTTTGTAAATCAAATAATGGGGGGTAGGAATTCAAAGAATTCATAGCTGGATGGAGGGGGACATGAAAAAAAAATTTGAAGAAATGTCCCTTCAGCTAACTTATTTTGACCACTTTTTTATAGTATTTTATCAAGTTTCCAATGTCCAAGAAGAGTGCCCCTCAATCTTCCCTGATTATTCGAAGTAAATCCAAGAGATTGAGGGAACACTTGAAGACTATACACATCCCAACCATTTGAGGATACAAATAAAAGATAGCCATGATGAGCTAGAGTGGAATCATGATGATAAATACTTAATTAATGAGATACATTTGGGAGATCAACAAGACCTGGAAAACTTCTAGAATGAGTCTGAGGTACAACTTGATCTCCCCATTCCTTATATAGTAGAAGATCATGGATCACTCTACTTATCTCTATCCATGGAAGAGAAGGAAATCACATGTGTTGTGGTATTTTAAGAAAGTATAGAGGATCACAAGTACCTACCTCCATCCACTGAGATCAAAATTCAAGTAGCACTTAACACTGAAGAATTGATTGAACCAGAACCAAATCAAGGATATGATCCTTTCTTAAACTCTTTCTTTTCTAATTTCATTCAATCTGATTTGATTATCAATCATTATGGTTTTAAATTTTCATATTTGGTTAATCCTTACTTTTTCTTAGAGAAAAAGGAATAAACTAAACATGAACCTATTGAGGAACACATGGAGATCCTTAATTTTCATTAAAATACATGTTAGGAGTCTCATCAAGAACTATAAGTAGTTGAGCCTAAAGAAATTGAGACAGAGGATGATCACACTGAATGGGGGAATTGTGATTCTTTATATTTAAATTATATAAAATTAAGAATATATTCTAACCCTAATTTTGATATTTCAACTAATATATCCCCTGAGGAGCCAATACTGGAAGACAATCCATAGGATGTTGCACAAGTAGTATCCAATGAAGAGGATGTTCCATAATTCATCCTACCCCCTCCATGCAAGATATAACTAATTATGAAGTGGTGGATTTGGTATACTCTATACATGGATAATTTCTCACCAACAAGGAAGAATCATAGGCTATGAAAATCCACATGTGGTGGTTCATGTCAAAGAATATCCACCAACCATCATACTATGGATAATAGTTGGTACTTCCCTTTAGAATTAGTAAAAATTCTGGGTCCACTCGGGGGGTCATACCAATATTTATCCTCTTATTTTATTTTGAGTAAATTATATTTCAATTTCATGATTTAATAATTATTTTAGCAAGCATTCCACGCCCTATTATCTTTTTTATCTTAAATGGCATAATCCTTAGGCTTAATTGACCTTTTTTATAGGTTTATGATGGAATAAGGGAGCCCCCAAATAGTGGAATAAAAAGAACTAATATTAATTTCAAAAGGGATTTCACTTTTATGATTATATTTTAAAGTCTCTACATTTTGGTATTAACAACATGTTTTGAACTTTAAACTCAAATTGCAAGACCATAATTTAATTCTTACTTTACTTGATGTATCTAAGAGACATGAGTTTTGTAATAATCCTATGATACCATGTTTTAGATTTCAATGTTATTGAAATTGAATGAGTAAAATTGAGAATTTTATTATTAAAGTGAAACATGGATGTTAAAATGAGGACTCATGATTTTAGGGAATTAATTGATTCATGTGAATGAAATTTCCCAAACTTTTTTCATTCTTTGAATTTCTGAAATTAATGTGAATTGATTTTTTATTATTTTTCATGCCTTGAGTGATTTTACAGCATCAAATGTCCCATTCCCAAGATTATTTCTAGACCAAGTACTTCCTATTTTATTCTTAAGCATATTTATTGAGTAATATTGTGATATACCACCTTCTAGAACATGAATTTGAACTTGTCAAAGTAATGACTATGTAAAAACACATTTAAAATGATTGAGGAATATTTTGAAAATGCCTTGTCCACAGAGACCACCTTTACATCAAACCTTTTTAACCCATAGATACCATGAATTTACTTGTTAGAAATTATCCAATTTTCAATCCATCTTTATCCATTCCAACCCTCCTTTTAGTATTTTCTTGATATTTTAAATTTGAAGTGTTAGGGTGAAGGGATTCATGGTGGAAGGGATGAAATAAATTGTAAAAAAGAGGTGTGGGGTGTATATTTGGGAAATTTGAAAGGTTATTTGATTCATTAATTTTACTCTTTATTACTTTTCACCTATTTAATTAAAAAAAGATAAAATGGTAAAAAGAACCAAAAAAATAAAAAATGGATTATGAATTAGAAAAATCAAAAATCACAATTACTAGACCTATTATTTTTATCATATGTGGTTAGGTGGTGTAAGTGAGGTTTATTCTAATCATAAATTTTAAAAATATTCTTTGAAAAATAAAAAAAATAGCATGAAATTAGTGATAAATTCGAGAGGGTATATAAATATTTCATTATTCTTTACTTTTATCATGAACTTACTTTGAGTTTTGGGGGAAATGGGAGTTTCTACTTTGATGGGAATAATTCCATCGAACATTAATTTTTTATATCATGAATTGTAATTAAGAGTTAAACCTCCTCCTTAAGTAATAATTTTTAAACATCAATTCCTACCAACCTTAAGACTCGGAGTAATTTGAACCTTGATTAAAAATCTCTCATGATTTTATGTGTATTTTGTCTTTATAAAGTGTATAAACTAGTTCATTTTCAATCCTATCGATAAGAATCATGTTTATATGATATTATCATAACTATAATTGAATTATTATAATGATTAATGAGTGAAATGATTCAAAATATAGGTAGATCATGATTTTTCATGTTTAATAATAATTAATTAAGGAGCTTGAATGAATGAATGAATAAGTTACACCACTTTCAAAAATAAGAAATTAAAATACATGAATTTATTTTTTCTTTGGAAAATGAGAAATAGAATTGATATTTTATGTGACATTTGTAAATTTTATTTTACATTTATGATTGTTTGATTTTATTTCCTTGAAATTTGAATAATAATAAAATTGGTTCCCTCTAATTTTTAATGTTGAGATTTTGTACTTGATGATAAGCATGGTTTAAGTGTAGTGGTATTGAAAAATAAATTATTTTAAATTATTTATACTTTTAATTTAAATATTTTTAATCCCACAAAAGTGTTTTTTTAAGGTCAATTGTCACATTTTATGGTTTTAGAAGCATTTTGAGCTCAATTGCAAAAATTGCCTAATTTTAGATTTCAACTTTTTAATTTATTTATGAATTGTAGTCATAACTTTTTATAGCCTGTTTTAATTTATGAAATTTATTTTTGTAGGCTTAAATACATCTTGGTATTCATTTCATTCTTCTTTACCAAGATATGAATCCAATATTTGGTGGCCTAGAATATGCTCACAAGTCAAGCCTCAAAATTTGTGCATAGATCTAGATGTTTTGAAGTTAGGACTATAACTCATTAATAGATTGAAAAATAGAGCTGAAATTTGACAAAAATAAATATAAAATCGTGAGGATAAAATTTCATAACTATGGGCCCACTATATTCTATCGATATCAAGGCTGTAAATGCATAAGAAATCGGATTATGGAAATTTAATGATTTTTCCTAACTAGAATAAATTTTTAGAGTAAATTGGATATAACTTCTTCTAAACGTGGAAGATGAAGATTAAATTTTGTAGTAAAATGAAAAAACCATTTTTAAACAACTTTTAAGAATACTATATTCACCAATTTGGTTATTAAATGGGTCTACCGCATTAAAATGTTAGGAGGAAAATTCTGAAACCAAAATTTCACACCTTTTGCCTATAAAAATATATCTCATCTCCTTTTTAATGCATTTGAAATTATTTGTGGACATTTTATATAGTTTTTTATTTTATTTTATATGTAATATTATTATTAATTTTTAATATATTTTACTCTTCTTATTCCTCTCATTATCATATTTTATCTTTTTTGTTTCTACCCCATTCCTCTCTATAGTGATCTCTAATACTCATGATCATGAGTAACCAACCAAAGGAAGTTATTAGGAAAGAAATATAGTTTTGAACAAAATTCATTACACATTTAATTTTATTCTTTCTTATTTCCTTAGAGTTAGGTCAAGGTGGATCTTAGTTAGTAAGGCACCTTTTTGTCTCCATTTTCCACCCAAGTCTTAATTTCTCTTCTGCAATATTTTCCCTCGATCAAGGAGGTGGATGTGTAGTCTCTTAGCGATCATTGAGTACACTATATATTCACAACCATAGGTGTAAGAATATATTCATGCATACTTTGGAGCATGTTCATTAAGTAAATTTGAAAGTAATAATGAGATGATGAAGGTTCACTCTCAGTGTTCTCCTAGGATGATCTCTTTTTTGTTTAACATCATTTTATCAGCATTAATTCAGCTTGCATTATATATGTATATATATATATATTCCATTCATCCTTAAAACTTGTCCACATTATATTATTTAGTTATATATTAGTTATAATATAAATAGTGATAATATAAATTTGGTGTTGTTTGAGTTGCCCCATTGAGACCGACCCTAGGTGTGCACTATATTTCATGCTTAGAAAAAAAATATATTAATTAGGGATTTTGGAAAAATACTCATGTATCAGGTGACTATAGTCCCATGAAAATGGGATATAATAAGTTTCTAGTGGTGGGAAATGGATGTTTTTTTTTTTTACTTTTGTTATTGATTGATTTTTCCACCTCAAGTGGTGCACTTAGATGTGATGTTATTGTTTTATGAGGTTTTGAATCTTAACCCAGCATGGAATGGGTGAGAATTCATGTAGCATGATAGGAACTTAAATTAACAAGAAATGTGTATGTGCTAGTGATTATCTCTTGGAACCTAGAATATGAGAAAAGGGGTTGGGCTATTTAAATAGTCAAAAATAATATAAACATAATTTTTTCATAGATTCTTGAAGGAATTATACTAATCCAGCTCCAGTATGTGGTTCCTAAAGATATTGGTATGTTATCCTATGTTTTTGTGATTCATGTGGGCCTAAATATGATAAGGGTAGGTAGGAATAAAATATGGGGGTTAGATTTTTAAGGTTTCAATGATAATCTAAAGAGTTTTTTCCTGCATAGATTCTTGGTGTCATTCTACTAAGTCACCCTAGGATGGTAATTTTTTTTGTGTTTTGTGTGTGAATCCTGAATTTGATGTGGTTAGGTAGGGGGAATGAGGTTTTTTGATATATTATATGGGTGTGGTAGGAAAGTGTAAGGGTGTTGAGATGTGATCTCAATTACATCTTTCCCAACATGTGATGTATAAAGTGTTATTGTTGTTGTCGACCATGACTTTTGGACTTTAGTGTGATGACACCTAGACGGGCTCTAGTGGAGCGTCAAGAGGGTGGATGTGTGGTATTGCCAGTGTGTTCACAGAATGATGCCCCTAAGGTTAAGGATGAGAATGATCCATAGGTATAGGATTTGATGCAGGTGGGTTGGTTTTAGTAGGTTTCAGATTTTGGGTCATGGCTAGATGAGCAACTCAGGGAGATCTTGGTTCAGGTCCTGTAGAGTTTTGACATGGGATATTGGGAATATGATTTTTCCATGGAATATCTAACATGAAAGTTTTTATTATATCACCCACCTTTATTTATGGGTGAGGGTGGACCATAGTTATTAGAAAACTGGATCGAGTCTGTGTAGACCATATTTGATCAGATCGAGACCCCCCAAGTGCGGAGGGTGAAGTAAGAAAAATATTTGCTCAGAGGATTGGAAAAACACCAATGTGACATATAGGTAAATGAAAGTAGGAATGAGGGGTCATGTGGAAGGATTTTGAGTCTAGTTTTTCAATCACTTATTCCTAGAGACTTTGAGGGAATACTAATCCCATGACTTCATGAACTTGCAATAGAGGGATACATCCATCATGGATTATACTAGGAGGTTTATAGGTTTGTATCATTTTTATTCTTATATGGTAGGAGATGAAATTTACACAGTGAGGAAATTCAAGGATCAGTTGCGGCATGTCATCAGGGTGCAGGTAAATAACTTCAGTTTGACCTCATTCTTGGATCTAGTGAATCAAGTGTTGATAGTCGATGGGAATCTGATAGAAAGTGTAACAACCCATATTTTACCAATGGAATTTACTTTCTTATAATTATAAAAAACATAATAAAAACATTATTCTCATAAATGAAGAATGATACATTAGTCAACAAATAATCCAATAAGAATTCCAAATATTATATAAGGACAATAAATAGAAAATAAGACAATGAGAATAGGAAATTTTGGATCTGCACAATCCACTAGAATGACCACACTCATGAACAAAGTTTTAGAAATAAAACAAAATGGTAATAATACAATATTCATTTTAAATATTAAATTATATATAACCTTGAGAAAAATATAAGTGAATGTAGAATGAATGAAATAAGTGGTATTTATAAAAATAAAGAAACCTATACCGTTAGAATAGTAACCTGACCGTTGGAATAGTAATCTGACCTTTAGGAATAGTAATCCAGTTGTTCGAATAGTAACATCACCAATGAAAGTATAAATAAAATTTAGGCACCATATAAATTAAAATATGATATATTTATGTTATGGTATAAGTAAATAAATGTTTTTAAAATGATAAATTAAGTGTTGGTAATTTTATAAAATGTAAATATTTATTTATAATTATATAATTAATATAATGATATAAAAGAAAATTAATTTTCATAAAATAAGATTCATAAATTAATATTATGTTTTGTTATAATTATAAGATAATTTTATGAGACCTTAATCAATTGTTCAAATGGTTATAAAATTGATCATAATAATAAAATTAGTATTTTTTGAATAAATAATGATTTTATTTAAAAATAAAATTTCTAATATCTAGAAAACTATTTTCATAAAATGGATTTCATTTTTTAAATCTAAATATCAAAAAATGGTTTGGGTGAATTTTTGGGATTTTTCTAAAATAGTTGAATTTTTTTGTGAATAGTGAAATAGTATAATTTATAGTATTTAACATTATAAGATCAATACATAAATTTTTGAGTCATGTATAATGTAAAAAACCATTGGTTCAAACTCTCCTAAACAATTTTTTTTATTTAATTATTTGATTCAACACTATGGATAGTCCTAATCTAAAATCATAAAATAATGAATATAATAATCAAAAATACCCCTCTCCTCCCCCTATAAATACCACCCCTTATCCTCACACCATCTAAGCCTTTTATCTTATCATTATTCTGACCAATTACCTTCCCAATACTCTCCCCCATTTCCAATATCTTCTTGTCTCAACAAAATACTAATTCTAACTTCCTTAATGGGTCCTTCAAGGAGGTGATATTCAAGAGGTGACTTTCTCAAACCATCTCTTTTAATTTCTTTTCTTTTCTCTACCTTATCCTCACATCCTTCATCCATAAAATCATAACAACTCCAAAAAAATTTATATACTTTAATTTTATATTTATAATGTAATATCTTATGTCCATCTCTTTTCTCATCTCCTCTTATTCAAAAAATAAAATTGTGGTCTAAATTATGGCGGTTTACCGTCTCTATGGATAATGAGTTTTCATTTTCCATTAGTGTATTTAAAGATGGTCATAAAACCATTATTATGGTTAAAAAATATTTTAATATTTATATAATAACTTATTTAATGTCATGGAACAAATATAGAGACATGATGTTAAATAGAATAAAACTAGTTTGTCATGATCAAAAAATGCCAAAATAAACTAATCTCTTGTTGTCATTAATGTTTTATCAAATGAATATTCCTCATAAAAGAAAACAAAATGATATATGATACCATTTATAATTATTTAATTTAATTAATACTATATAATTTCACTTTTATATAATTATTACAATTAAAAAAGAACTTTCATAATTATACACAAGTAAACCGATCATGAAACCATGAAACGAATACTCCCAAAAAGATGAAATTGAACTTTATAACACATTAAAATAACCATAAATGAACTTAACAAAATTATAATAAGTCAAATATATTTTTAATAGGTTCTGAATCAAATTATTAATTAATCTAATTTTATTATCTAGGACGTTAGGTGCAGCTGCAGAACACATTCAGACATAAGGTAAGGGATATCTCCGAACCTCCATTTTTCCTTTGGGTTATCCTTTCTCTCTCTTTACCCCAATGTATTTCTTCATAATTTTATATAATTATTATAAATTTTGTGTATATGTTCCAAATTTATGTATCCAGATCAATTCATCCAACTTTTATGGGGAAATACATGTTTTAAAATGTTCCCTTCTCAATGCCTTTCGATAAGCAAACCCGATTAAATGGATCTTCTATGTTTCTTACCCATTTTCATATACACTCACTAAATAATTTTAAGGCAGAAATATTTTTCTAAAATCAATAATTTTATCGTGAAATTTAATTCTATTTAAATTCTTTTTTATGAAAACAATTATTCCTTTATCCTCTTTGATGATTCTTTATTAATTTCCCAAAAACCTTGTCAAAGTCGCACGTTTCCAAAGTTACCTAACCAATCTTTTTACATGTTTTCACTTTATTTAGAAAATATTTCTCATGAACTATACTTATTTTACATTATTAATTTCTAGTTATTTTTTAAATCCATTCTTTCATGGATACCATTATGATACTCTTTTTGGTTATGCCTTGTGGCATGATTACGAAACCCATTTATTTCCATGGGTAACCCTTATGGTTAATCCATGTAACGACCCATAATTTTTAAATGGTATATATTTTATGAATAAATTTTTATTATCTATTATATAATATTATATACAAACAAAATAAAATTAAACCAATCAAAATCTCAACAAATGAAAAAATAACCTTAGGGATAATTTTTTGGTTAATTTTGAGTGAAAGAATGAAGTGATTTTTATAAGGTATAAATAGAAATGTGACTGTTGGGATTCAACCATTTTATAACCATTAGTTAATATGAATTTTGGAAACTATAACCATGGTTTATAATTTTACCTTTATAATTATTGTTTAAAAGTAGTAATGATAAAGGATAATTGATATATAAAGGAGAATCAATGGCCTTAACTAGTAAAGTTTTATCGTTTGAATCCCATTTTTCAGAACTTGGGAGGGAGGTATCATCACTAGATTTCTCCCTTGACCAAGCCCAATACATGCTTTAAAAAGTGAATCTTTAATGAAATCACCTACAAGATAATTTCAAATTAGTGGAGATTACCACTTGGTCGATGTTAGCTGAGCCACCCCATGAAACTACCACCATCGCACACCTTACCCTTAGACTGTATGTGAGTGTAATAAGGGGTTACATGTACATATGTTAGTTAAATAAAGTTTAAATTCCTTCATATAAATAAAAAATTAATTCCATCAATTCCTCTTAATAATTTTTTTTCTTAATAAAATATATGTTTAATTGTGATGAATTTGATCATTTCATTTTTGGACACAAATAAAAGGCAATTATATTTTTATTGAAAATATATAAAATTTTATAACAAACTCGGTTTTTCATATTAATATTTTTTAAAATAAAAAATTATTTTAAAACATAATTATCAAAAATAAATGATAAAATAATTTTATAAAGGACTAGGAAATTTGTATAAGTGTCAGAAATTTGACAATGGATTAAAAACTACTATTTTTAAATAAATAAGGTTTTTTATGTTTTAAAGTTAAAATATTCTTATTTATATAATTTTTATGATAAAATAAACATTATATTTGAAATTATCATGTAAAAATAAGGTTAGGGAAAATTTATGAGAATTTTCAAAAATACATAAATTTTTATGTGAATAGTAAAAATATAGTTTTGGGTTTTCGGTATGTTTAATGACTAAATATTTATTTCATAATGATATAATAATTAATTTAAAATAATACATAACCTAAAATATGTTATTTTATTAATATTAAGTAGTTTAACATATCTTAATCAATTTCCAAAACCTATAAGTGACTTACCAAAGTCTAAAATGGAAACATTGACTTAAAAACATTACTTTGTGAAAACATTATTTTCTTCATGCCAAAATAAGTAATAAAAATGATGCACAATTCTGGTGGGTTAAAATAACTTAAAATTATACCCAAATTTCTAAAATGGTTAGGAAAACCCATGGGTAAGCCAATGGTTTTTCATTTTTCACAACCTAATCTTCCAAGACCTATATTTAGAAATTATTAATCAATTCCTCCATTTTTTCTAAAAATACCCACCCATTTATCCATTTAATTTCACTCCCAACCCATCCACCATTATTTTATGGTGTTTTTACCTCCCAAGGAGTCCCACCAAGGTGTCCTTAAGTACCCAATGTTTCAATCTTCGAGATCTAGGAGTAACTCTTCAATATAAGAGAATTATCCTTCCTTTCTCTTTAATTCAAGAACTTCTTCTTTTATATTCCTTATAAATGTTATGGTTATACTCTTTTATTAACCTTTTGATCATTCCATTACTTCCGAGTTATGTTTTATCAATTGGATACCCTTGTCCACTCTCATTTTACACTTTTCTAGAATCATGTTTTATACCCGTCGTGTTGTCGAATTTATTTCTCAAATTTCTCTCTTTTACATAAGAAATTCTATTTTTCATTTTATTTGAATACCTAAACATATATTTTTTTCATTTTTTTTAAAAAATATTTAAATATTAATTTTTTATTTGGGTATTTACATATATTAAACACACATTTCCTTTCATAGGTTAAAAATGATGTAGTGATGATGTCTTTAAGCTATTTTGTTTGATAAGATTTTGATAAGAAACTCATTATTTATTCTCTATGAGTTATTAATGAAATGAATTATTGTGATATATGTGGATAACATAAATTTAATACATATGAAGGGTACACCCCGATAGTGCTTCAATGCATTGGGTAAATAATTTAATCTCCAGAGATTACATGTTTTACGATACCTTGGAAAATAACCTTGGTAATTTTCATTTATGACACCTTGGTGATAAAACTTGCTAATATGATTTTGAATGTCTTATTTAAATGTTGTAGACACATTTCCATGTTATTATTCATGTTCTTATTATTATGATGTTCTTCTTTTTCATACCTTATTGTTATTCCTCATGTTATTTTTTATATGTCCCATGACCACATGTTATTTGTCTCTCTTTCTTATTCACTTATTGGGCTTCATGCTTATCCCTTTCCATTGATTTATGTCCCTAGGATATGAGATATTGTAAAATTAACTTATGGTGAACCCATGATGGTGTATTCAAGTTTAATTAGAAGAATTTTTTAAGTTTTCATGTATTATGTACCTTATTTCCAAGAAAATAAACTTGGAAAAACCTCTGTTTTGTACCATGTAATGAAAAGTTATATAATAAAAAGTCAGGATTCCATAATTGGTATCAAAGGATGATTTATTTATTTGTGTAAATTAGGAATTGAAAACATTATTATGAACCCTAGGTATAATTCTAGATATAGGAAAACATCTTGGTATTTCGGTAAGTATTAAGTAAGTGGTTTCCAAATAAATATACCTCTGTTTGGATACTATAAGTGGATATGGATCTAGAAGAGATGTACCTAGGGGTAACACCATAAAACAAATCTTTGATTTATACTCAAATGGGAACCATTGAATGATCACGAGACTTGGTTCACACCTGGTTTGACACTCCTGGGGGATATGTTGGTTAATCACAAGCTTTTTATGAACTTTTATGAAGGATATATAGAAAATGTAATTGTTATCAGAAGAGATTAATAACATAATTAATCATGATTTTTTAAGACATAAATTCTATTTAGAATTATAATATTCTTAAAAGTAACACGTTTCTCACTAAGGTATTCTTATTTCAGAAAAATAGAAAGAAATGGGAGGAACTACGTAAAAGATGAGTGCAACAGACGATGAACTGACGACATTATGATTGAAGTTGTAAAGGAAAATTTTATGAGGATGATTAATCTACTAACTTGAGTTATGAAGAATAACATGAATCAAGTCGAGATACCAAATTCACCTCGAAGGGAATAACTTTCAGTTGAGTCCTTCATGCGTTAATAACCACCTTCTTTCAGTGGAACTATCGACCCATTGATTTTTAAATAATGGATAATCTCTATTGAAAAGATATTGTCTATAATCTATTGTTCAAAACTAGAGAAAGTCACCCTTGTATTATAACACTTATAAGTAGAAGCTGATCAACGGTGGACACTAATTAAAAACACAAATACAATAAGGGAGATTGATGTTATGGAGTGGGAAGTGTTCAGGGGAATATTTTTAATTATATATTTTCCCAGTTCTATGTGAATAAAAAGGGAGAAGGTATTCATATATCTAAAGCAAAATGAAAATGAATTCATGGTAATATATGAGATAAAATTTTCAGTACTTTCTCGATACACCTCTGGCTTTATTATGGATCCTAAGGGAAAGGTTGGTATATTCTTTGGTGGAATGAGACCCCATCTACAGAGGAATATATAAAATCAAGACTGTGAAATCTATGAGGAGTTAGTGAAAAGTTCTATGAATGTTGAATTAGAGTTTGGAGATACACATTGGTCACATAGATCAAATGAAAAGATGATAGAAATAGATCCAAAATCAGGGAAGAATTTTGATCATGGAAGAGGATGAAAGAAATTTCAACTTCCCACATGCAACAAATGTGGGAAAAATCATTCAGGAACTGCTTACATGGGAATAGAAAGTGCTACAAGTGTGTAATATATGGTCATATATCTCGAAACTATCATGGTGAGGTGAAGCCTCAACTTCTCAACACTAATGACAAAGGAAATATGGTGCAGGCCTAGCTGTAAGTTCAATGCTTCATGTGTGGAAAGCTTGGGAACTTTGTTGATCAATGTCCAAATCAGAAGATAATGGAGGGAAACCACCATCATCCTCAACATAGGCCAAGAGAGAAGGGTTAACCATTTTCTATCTTGGTGGATAAAGTAAAGTCTCTGAATGATGTGGTGGTAGGTACACTCGTTGTGCTCTCAAATCTAGCAAGTACTTTGTTTGATTCTAGTTCTACACATTCCTTTATTTCATCCATGTTTCCAAATAATATAGAATCAATCCATGAACTTATAGAAGTAGAGTTATCATTCAAGTCTCCTAGAGGAATTATACTAGCATAAAACTGTATAGAAACTCTAGTATTAAATTTGTTGAGTAAAATATCATTTCAAATCTAATAGTCATTCCCATGGTGGAATCCCACACTATACTAGGGATGGACTGGATCTCAAAGTATAATGCTAATATAAACTAAAGAAGCAAGGAAATTTCAGTAGTCTTGAAAGAACAACCTACAATTGTTTTCAAAGGATAGATATCACGACCTGAGATTTTTTTAGAATCACCTCCCATAGCCTCCTTTATGGATATAATTGATGAAGAGGGAGAAGGAAATGAAATTATAAAGATAGATAATTTCCCCATAATTTGGTAATATATTGATGTTTTTTTTTGAATAGTTACCTGGACCTCCCCCAGAAGAAGAGGTATAGTTCTCTATTGAAGTTATACCTAGATCCAAGTCAATATCAAGGACCCCATATATAATGGAAAATGTGGAATAAGAGGAATTATATAAAAAATTTAAAGATATTTTGGAGAAGGGATTTATTCGACTAAATGTTTCTCCTTGTAGAGAACATGTTCTCTTTGTAAATAAGAAGGATGGATCAATGCATTTATGCATTGATTATAGAGAACTTAACGGGATCATAGAGAAGAACAAGTACCCTATCCCAAGGATTTATGATTTATCTGATCAGCTCTATGGGGATCAATTCTTATCTAAGATTGACCCCTGATCTGGGTATCATCAATTGAGGATGAGGAAAGAATATATTCTAAAGACTGCCTTTCAAAAAAGATATGGTCATTATGAGTTTTTTGTTATACCCTTTAGCTTAACCAATGACCCTGCTATATTTATAGATCTTATGAATAGAGTCTTTAAGGAATACCTTGATAAATTCATGGTAGTTTTTATTAATGATGTTCTAATATAATCTAAAAGTTTTGAGGAGCATGAGGATCATCTAAGGGTTATATTGGGAACTTTTATGAAAGAGAATCTATTTAAAAAAATTAGAAAATGTGAATTATGGTTAAAAAAATGCATTATTGGGGAACATTGTAACCAATGAAGGAATATCAGTTGACCTTGTGAAGATAAAGGATTTAGAAGAGTGGCCTCATCCTACAACGGTAACTAATATTTTTTATTTTCTTGTTTTATCAGGATATTATAGGAGGTTTTTGAAAAAAAATCACAACTTTATAATCCACTAACCAAGTTAACCCTAAAATGGGATAAGTTTATCTAAAAAGAGGAATGTAAAGAAAGTTTCCAAGAACTGAATAAGAGATTGGTTACTGCACCTATGTTAACTCTACCCTCTATCGAAGAAGGATTTATTATTTATAGAAATGCATATCTAAAAGGTATTGGGTGTGTCCTCATACAAAATGATAAGGTGATTGCTTATATATCTCAACAGTTAAATACTCATGGGAAGAATTATCTTATGCATGACCTGGAGCTAGATGCGGTTATTTTTCTCTAAAAATATGGAGTCACTGTCTTTATGGGGAGAAATGTGATATATACACAGACCACCAAATATTGAAGTATGTATTCACACAAAAGAGATTTAACATGATTAAATGGATATGGTTGGAAATTCTTAAATACTATGATTTTTCAATTAATTATCACCCTAGAAGAGAAAATAAAGTCGTTGATGCATTAAGTAGGAATGACCCTTTTGTGTTGTCAATAATGAGGATTCAAGAAGATCCTTTGATCAAGGACCTATTAAAATTGGACATGGGAACTGTAAGGGAAGGGACATCATCAACCCTATCCTAAATAATTTCTTAACCATTATTGCTAGAGAACATCTAGAAATCTCAAAGGGAAGATCATTTGTTACAAAATAAGATAGTGGCTATGAAGAATGAGAAGTTACCTAACTTCAATATTGATCAAGAAGGCATACTGAAATTTCATATAAGGTTATGTGTCACATCTATGCTAGACATAAATAAGGAACTGATGGATGAATGTAATAGTTCTACATTCTCTATACATGCTATAAGCACTAAAATATATAAGGACCTTCATGATCATTATTGGTTGGATAATATGAAAAGGGAGATTTTCGACTACACTGTAAGATGCTTGGTGTGTCAGTAAGTGAAGGCGGAGAGAAAAATTCCTAAAGGGGTATTGCAACCACTACCCATACCAATATGGAAGTGGGACAATATCACTATGGACTTCATCACTAGTCTCCTATTAATATCAAAATAAAACAATGCAATATGGGTTATAGTGGATCAAATCACCACGATTTTCCATTTTATCACTATTAGAGAAGATATCTTTCTTGAAAAACTTTCTAATATTTATGTAAAGGAAGTGTTGAGGTTTCATTGGGTAAAAATTTATATAATTTATGATTGTGATCCTAAGTTCACTTATAAATTCTGTAAAATTCTTCAACGTACTATGAATATAGAATTGAATTTCAGTATGGCCTATCACCCCCAAACTGATTTCCAATCTGAAAGGACTATTCAGACACTCAAGGACATGTTGAGAACATGCTCAATAAAATTTCAATGTGTATGGGATCAACACCTCCCATTATTTTATTTATTATAAAACAAAATCTTCAACTCAAGTATTCAAATGGAAGCATATGAAGCTCTATATTGTAAGGGATGTAGAAATCCTACTTTTTGGGATGAAGTTGGTGACAGTAAATTTCTTGGGCCCGATCTTAGGCAAGAGATGACAAATAATGTTTATACCATCCAACAATATATAAAGGATTCTCATAGTTTGCAGAATATTTCTGCTGAAAATTATCTAAGGGACTTGAAGTTTGATGTAGGGGATAAATTTTTTCTTCTTATATCTCCATAGAAGAGATCCATGCAATCCATAAAGAGAGGTAAGATTATCCCTAGGTACATTTCCCCCTTTGAGATCATTGATCACATAGGAGTAATGTTCTATTGGATATCACTTTCACCAAAAAATTTCCATGTTCATGATGTATTCCATGTATCACTCTGGAGTAAGTACATACATAATCCCTCACATGTATTGAACCCATAGGTGGTACAACTAGAACGTGGCTTCTCTTATGAGTATCATCTGTTGGAGATCTTAGACTATAGAGACAAAGTTTTATGAAAAAATACTACCCACCTCATAAAAGTGTTGTGGAGGAACCATGAATATGAAGAAGCAATGTGGGAACCATAGGAGACAATGAGACAGAATTAACTTCACCTTTTCTCAACCTAGAGAATGATTTGAAATTTCGGGGATAAAATTTCTTAAGGGGGGAAGAATGTAATGAACCGGATTTTTTAAATGATATTATTTTCCTGAATAAATTTTTGTTACATATTATAGAATATTATACGTTTAAAAAATAAAATTAAACCAATAAACATCTTAATAAATTGAAATATAACCTTAGGGATAATTGTCTAGTGAATTTCTAGTGAAAGAATAAAGAGGTTTTTATAGGGTATAAAGGGGAATGTGATAGTTGGGATCTGACCGTTAGATGACTATTGTTCAATATGACTATTGGAAACTATAACCTTGTTTTATAATTTTACTATTATAATTAGTGCTTAAAATTAGTAATTACAAAGGGTAATTGATACAAAAAGGAGAATCAATGGCCTCAACTAGTAGAGTTATTCCTTTTGAAGTCCATTTGTCAGAACTTGGGAGGGAGGTATCATCATTGGGGTTATCTATTAACTAATCCCAAGATGAGCATTATCAATTGAATCTTTAATGAAATATTCTATAGTATAAGTTCAAATTATTTGAGATTACCACTCGGTCAATGTTAGTCAATCCATCCCAAAAAAACTATCACCATCACACACCTTAAACTTAGGGCGTATGCGGGTGTAATAAGGGGTTACAAGTCTAGACCTCGGTTCCATAAAGTGTAAATTTATTCATATAAATAAAAAGTTTATTCAATAAATACCTCTTAAGAATTTTTTTTCTTAATAAAATTTATGTTTAATTGAGATGAATTTGAAAATTTTATTTTTGGACGCAAATTAAAAATAATTTTATTTTTCTAGAAAATATATACACTTTTATAATAAACATAGGTATTCTAAATAATATTTATTTTAATCAAATATTATTTTAAAACACACTTTTCAAAATATAAATGATAAAATAATTTTATAATGGCCTAGTAAATTTTTATAAGTTTCAGAAATTTGATTATGCCTTCAAAACTATTATTTTTAAATAAATAAGGACTTTTATATTTAAAAGTTAAAATTATAATATTTAGATGATTTTTATGAAAAAATAAACATAATATTTTAAATTATAATATCTAAATTAAGCTAGGTTGAATTTATAAGAATTTTCTAAAATACTTTAATTTTTTGTGAAAAGTAAAAATACAGTTTTGGGTTTTCGGTATGTTTAATGACTTCATATTTATGCCATAATGATTTAATAATTAATTAACCACAATAAAAAACCTAAAATATGTTATTTTATTAATAATAAGTGTTTTAATATATTTTAATCAATTTCCAAAACCTATAATTGACTTTCCAAAGTCTAAAATGGAAACTTTGAATTTAAACACATTACTTTGTGAAAACTTTACTTTTACATGCAAAAATAAGTAATAAAAATTATTTTTGGTTCTATTGGGTTAAATTAACTTAAAATGTGACCCAAATATTAAAAACCATGAGCAAAAACTATGGTTAATCCAGTGGTTTAGCATTTTCCATGACCAAGTTTTCTAATACCTATATTTAGAAATTAGTAAACAATTCCTCCGATTTTTATATAAATACACACCCATTTCTCCATTTCATTTCCCTACAAATAAATCCTCCATAAATATATTGTTTTTTTACCTTCCAATGATTCCCCCTAGGGTTTCCTCAATCCCCCAAGGTTCTACTCCTCAAGATCTAGGAGTAACTCTTCAAGGTAAGGGAATTACCCTTCCTTTCTCTTCAATTCAAGAACCCCTTTTTGTATATGTCTTATAAATATTGTTGTTAAAATATTTTATTACCCTTTTAATCATACCCTTGATTCTAAATTATGTTTATACATGGGATACCCTCTTCCCCACTTATTTTACCCTTTTCTAAAACTATTTTCCATACCCATCATGCTACTGAATTTACTTCTCAAATTTATCTCTTTTACATGAGAAATTTTCTTTTCCATTTTATTTGAATATCCAAACCTATTATTTTCAATGTTTATTAAAGAATATGTAAAGATGAATTTTTTATTTGGGTATTTACATATATGAAACTCACATTTCCTTTCGTGGGTTAAAAATGATATAATGATTATATCTTTAAGATCTTTTGTATGCCAATATTTTAATAAGAAACCTATTCTTTATTCTCCATGGGCTATTAATGAAATGATTTATTATGATATGTATGGATCACATGAAATTAAGACATATAAATGGAACACCCTGATATTGCTCTAATGAATTATGTACTGAATTTAATCTCTAGAGAAGACATGTTTTATGATACCACAGTCAATAACCTTGGTAGTTTTCATTTATAATGCCTTGGTGATAAACCTTGGTGAAATTTTTATGAACATATAATTTAAATTTTTTATCCACATTTCCATGTTATGAATCATGTTCATATTATTATTATATACCTTTTTTTCTTGACTTATTGTTATACCTCATGTTCTTTTTGATATGTCCCATGATCACATGTTATATGTCTCTCTGGATTATTCCCTTGATAGGCTTCATGCTCACCCTTTTCCTTTGATATATGTCCTGAGGATATGAAATTCATTAAAAGTAACTTAGGTTGAACCCATGAAGGTTTATTCAAGTGTACTTAGAATAATGTTTTATGTTTTTAGGTATTATGTACCTTATTTACAAGAAACTAAACTTGAAAAGATACTCTGTTTTATACCATGTAATGAAAACCTATGTAATAAAAATTTGGGATTCCATAATCCATATGTTTTATTCTTTATGTGGCACATATATGAATGAACATGTTATGATGGGTGCACCCATGTAGCACTCTAATTCTTGGGTAATTTTTTTTCTCTTGAGATGTTATGCATGGTATTAGGGAGTAATCCTAATCCATTATAGGACTTTGTCCACCATGTGATATAGTCTTTCTAGTTAGCATCAACTCATATTTATGACATATTATATATTTTGTTTGCATTCCTATGTTTCTATGATCACATGATCCCATGTTCTATATGTTATTCTTCTATATATTTATTCATGTTTCATGCCTTTATATGTCATTATGTTATTTATTTTAACTCATGTGTTGTGCTTTATTCCTATATTTATTTCCTTACCAGGATTTTTAGCTCATCACTTTTGTCTGTGTATTCCCCAGGTTATCATATTCAGTTATATTATATCAAATGGAGTTAGGATCCCATTATGTAAAATATGTAATATTCTAGTTTTATGTTTTCAAATTATGTACCTAGTCTTCCAAAGACACTAGACTTTTTTATCCTTGGTTTTTATTTAAATGATATTTTTGATTCAAATCATGTAATAATATGTGTAAAATTCTAGGGTCCCTTGGGACTAGAGACAAGAAATTTAAGATGGAATTATCTTCAGGAGGGCCAAAAAATATTATATAAGAAAGAAAAACCAGCATCCCACTTTTCAAAATTTTGGGAAGAAGCATTCTAGAAATTTCCTAAGGGGATCCAAAAGGCGCTTCATGTTTGGAAAATAGCGGCACCAATTTAATAAATTCCAAATTGAAATGAAGAAACACACTAATGAGGAAGTGTAAAAAATAAGGTTTAGATGAACACGAATCATGTTGTGTAGTGCTTTAACTACAAATAACATGGGAACTATTCGAGCCAATTCCCTAAGCTAGGGGTTATCAGGGACAATCTATGATAGCAACCTCCAAGAAAATAAGGAAGGGAATATTCTATCACTACTATTTTGGTTGAGCCTAACAACGATGTGGTGATAGGTATGTTGGTTACTCATTCAATAATAGAGAACATACTATTTGATTCTAGTTCTATGCATTCTTTCATACCTTTCAAGTTTAGTAAAACTATTCAAAAACAACCACAAAATGTAAAGTTTGGGTTATTTGTGAGAACAGAGAATGGAGAAATTAATGCATTTAAATTAAATAACTCCTCATTGGTTAATGTTTGTGGACTTAACCTCCCATAAAATTTCATCTTACTTCCTTTGGTGGATTTGGATGCTATATTTGGCATGGATTGGCTATCTTTATACAAAGAAAACATCAATTTTTGGTAAAGGGGTATCACTCTTCACATCCTAAGGCATCCTCTATTTTTTTACAATTTTAAGGAGGAGGATGAACCTTATTCATAATTATCATCCCAATTTTGGATATTATTGCATTATAAGAAAGCATATCTAGCTCAAATTATTGATACAAAGGAGAGAATAATTCTTGAAGACATGATCATTTTGAGGGACTACACTGATGTGTTCCCAAAAGAATTGTATGGTATTCCTCCTAAAAAATTGGTTGAGTTATTAATTGATCTTATACCTAGATCTCTAACCATATAAAATACTCCTTATAGGATTGTCACTATTGAGTTGGAAGAACTAAAGAAGCAATTACAAAAGAATATAGACAAGGGTTTTATATGCCTGAGTGCTTCACCATAGAGTGCTCCAATCCTATTCATCAAGAAAAAGGATGGATCAATGAGTCTATGAACTGATTATCATTAAATTAACAAAATCATGATAAATAACAAGTATCTCATGCCATGGATATTTTACTTGTTCGATCAACTACTTGGGGCCAAGTACTTCTCTAAGGTGGACCTTCAATCAGGATATCACCAAGTAAAGGTGAAAAAGGAAGATATTCTCGAGACTACATTTTCTTAAATGTATGTATATTATGATTTCATATAAATTCCCTTTGTACTCACTAATTCTCCATAAATTTCCATGGAATTAATGAATATATTCTTTAGAGATTACCTTAAAAACATTTGTAGTCTTTATAGATGATATTCTGATATAATTCATGAGCAAAGAGGAATAAGTGGAGAATTTGAATACTATTCTAAAGACATTGTGAAGGGAGAAACTATATGAAAAGTTCAGTATCTATGATTTTTGGATAGAGGAAGTATCATTTCTATGGAATTTTATCACCAACAAAGGGATATGTGTGGACCCTTCTAAAATAGAGGTAATTGAGGAGTGTCCCAGGCCAACATTTGTAATGGATATATATAATTTTATTGGTCTATCTGGGTATTACAAATTATTTTGGAGGAACTTTTAATGATTTTAAAACCCACTAACCAAGCTTACAAAAAATGTAGTAATGTTTTTATGGACCAGCGAATGTGAACACTACTTCAAATAGTTGAAAAAGAGGCTTATCACCACACCAGTACTTACACTTTTCACAAGTGTGAAACTCTTTGTGATGTATAGTGATGCTTTAAATAAGGTCTTAGGATGTGTACTGATGAAAAATGATAAATTTATAGCTTATGCATTAAGGTAGATGAAAGTACATGAGAAAAACTATCCCACGCATGATCTGGAGTTGGCGGTTGTGATCTTCGCATTGAAAATTTTGCATCATTATCTCTATAGGGAGAAGTGTGGGATATATAATGATCATAAGTGCATAAAATATATATTCACATATAAGGATATTAATATGCACCAGTTAATATGGTTAGAACTCATCAAGTATTATGAATACTAAGTCCACTATCATCTTAGTAAAGCAAATAAAGTGGCAGATTCTCTAAGTAGAAATGATCATGTAACTTTATCAATTTTGATAATTGAGAAGGATATAATCATATTAGACATCCAAACGATAGATATTGGAATTATAAATGAAGTAACATAATCATTCCTTTGTCAAATTATTTATTAATAATACCTTATAGAGAAGATACAATATTCTCAAAGAGATGATGTGAAAATTCAGAAAAAAGTGGAAGCTATCAAAAAACAGAAATCCTCATCATTTAAAATTGATGAGAAAGGATTCATAAGATTTTGATCATGACTATGTGTACCATAAAATATTGATATAAATAAAGAGATTTTAAATGATTCACATAGCTCAACCTTCTCTATTTACTTAGGGAGCACAAAGAAGTATCAAGATCTCTGAGAGCACTATTGGTGGGAGAATATGAAGAAGGTGATCGCTAAATATACATTAAATTGTCTAGTATGTCATAAAGTTAAGGCTGAAAAGAAAATGTCTAAGGGGGTGATGAAACCATTACCCATACCTACATTAAAATGGTAAAATATCACTATGGACTTTTCATTATACTTATGAAGAAATCCATATCAAATGATGCTATATGGGTCATTGTGGATTATCTTACAAATACATTCATTTTATTACGATTTGAGAGGACTTATCACTCAACTAACTTACATAGATATACATTAGAGAAGTGGTGAGGCTTCATAAAATTAGATTATAGATTATATCAGATCATGATCTAAGATTTTCCTCCATGTTCTAGAAGAGTATCCAATATGCTTTAAATACTGAGTTGAAATTTAGTATGGCTTATCTCCCCCAAACTGATTGTCACGACCCGTCCTCGGGGCCCGTGCCGTGACTACCCCAAGCCCGCCTTCCATAGGCCAGGGGCTGGCGACTGCACCAAAGGCGTAAAATCCCGATAACTGGGAAGGCATTTCCTTTATAAAGAAAACAAGCACCACAGAGTACATGCGGAAGTAAAACACTAAGTACAAAAAGAAGAGCTGAAAAGTAAAAAGGGGGCCGGAAATACAAGCCCAACTGTAAAGTACAACTCGAAAGGGAAAACAGCGACTGAAAAGTAAAGCTGCTACGCTGAGATGTCCACTGGAAATCCCACCTGAAGGGTGGGTACAGATAGCTCCTCTGCTCCTCGGGTCCCGCCATCCGCTCCGAGTATGTCCCGCCCAGTGGTCCACCTCCGGGTACCGCCTCGTCGTATAGTCCACCTCCAGGTACCGTCCAGTCCTCGAACCTTCGGCTTCTGTCAGCACTGTCCGTCGTCTGCAACCAACACAACGAGGTGCGGGCATAGCCCGTGCAGGGGTGAGTATAACGATACTCAGTAGGGACCCCGAGACCCTCAAGGTCTCACTAAAACCAACAAGGATAAACACAAGAAGATCTCAACAGATAAACTCTACTTAGGTATATGCCCATACATATACCTAAGTTATCAAGTAACCCATCTCAATCATGAGGAAACACAAGGATTGTGAAAACGACGGATAACCACTACCCGGGTATATGCCCATACATATACCAAAGTTAGCAAGTGACCCATCTCAATCATGAGGTAAACACAAGGTCAAAAGTCTCAGCTCAAACCAGGATTTTCATTATCGAAACTGTAACTGCTGAAGAGCTCCGTCTCTGGAGTGTACAGTGGTCCTGTCACGACTCCGAGGTACTGCTCACTAACCTAAGACTGCTGAAGTACTCCTCCTGTCGAGTACTGCGGGCCAGCCACCCAAACACAGTACTGCTTCCCGCCGAGGTATGTCACCCAAACTCCGTAGTGCACACCCCCTAGTAGCCTGCTGAGGTACTCTTCGGACGAGCACCGCGGGTCTGCACTGTCACACAGGTAGTGCTCCGTCCGCCATGGGTCTGCACCTCAGAAAGTAGTGCTCCGTCCACTGGGCTAGTCGACTCACTCCAAGTCGAGTCGGTCAAGCAGTCGTCAGGTCTCAGCCAGCTACACGGTCTCCGTACATCGCATGCTCGTCACTGGGAGGGTCCGCTCCACGAGCTACAGGTCGATACTCCAAGTATCTCAAAGTCCCGCAAAGAAGTATCACAAAAGTCCGTCTCGTCACAAGGGTCTCAACGCAACAGACGGCGCGTCGATCGGACGCCCGGTCTGTGAGTTATTAGCCTTTTCGTCCCAGGGGCCCAGTTGGTTTCGAGTGCGAACCAATCCCGGCCGTATCTCAACTGTACTCCGAACTCCCATAGGGTATACTCAAAGGGACCGTTACTCAACGTAACTACCAACGCCGCTGACGGCTCGTCAAGCGGACGTCCTGTCTGAAAGATATCAGCTTTCCCGTTCCAGGGGCCCGATTGGATTTCGGGTGCGGTCCAACCCGGCCATACTCCGACTGCATCCAAAACTCGGGCGGAGTATGTCAAAAGTTCCGTCTCATCATGAGGAAGTCAACGAAACAGACGGCGCGTCAATCGGACGCCCGGTCTGTGAGTTATTGGCTTTTTCGTCTCCGGGGCCCGGTTGGTTTTTAAGGCAAAACCAACCCGACAGTACTCCACCTGCGTCCAAACCTCGGGCGGAGTATGCCAAAAGATCTGTCTCATTAAGAGAAACGCAACGCGACTGACGGCGCGTCAATCGGACGTTCGTGGCTCAAGATATGAGTGTTTCCGCTCCGAAGGCCCGGTTGGTTTCGTGAACGAACCAACCCGGCCGTACTCAAAGTAATCCGAAACCTTGAGTGCGATATACCGAAACGACCGTCTCGATCCAAGGATCGTGTTGCCGCAGACGGTTCGTCATTCGGAGGTCCGAGGCTCAAGTTATGAGCCAAAAACCAAATCTGGTTCGAAACGGGGGGGTCCGGGTCCGGGCCGACCCGGCCCGACCCCCCCCCCCCTGGGCGGCGCGGCGGCGCGGCGGCGGCGGGCGGCGGCGGCGGGCGGCGGCGCGGCGGCGCGGCGGCGCGGCGGCGGCCAGGCGCCGCGAGGGGGCTGCGCACGCGGGGGGCTAAGCCCCCGTTTTCTTCTGGCGGCGCGGCTTAGCCGCGCCGATTTTAAGTAAACCTCCCCCTCACATGAGGGGGCCTGCTTGTGCGGATCCGAGGGGGCCGGTTGCCCCCCCCCCCCCTCCTTCAAAGAACCGCCCCCTCTCTTAAAGAGGGGGTTTTAATAATACGGCCGGGGAATTTATTTCCCCGATTTTAAAGACTTCTGGCCGGCCAGCTGGCCGGCCGGTTTTCTCCAACGGGACCGGAAATTTCCGGTCCCCTCTTCGGCTTCCGACGCCGGCGGCCCGGCCGCCGGTCTCCTCTTCCGCCGCGGCCCGGAACCGGCCGCGGTCTCTTCATCCCGCCGCGGCCCGGAACCGGCCGCGGCGTTCGTCGTCCGGCGCAGTGCGACGGCACCGCGCCCCTTTGCCGTGCTTTGATTTCTTTCAACGCGGCGCGACGGCGGCGGCGTTCTTGATTTTTCTTCCATGGTGTGCGCGCGACGGCGTTGCGTAAAATAAATGCACGATCAACCGCGTGGTGCGACGGCACCACGCCACTTGCTTCCACCCGCAAGAACAAACAAGAACGTTGGAGGGGGTTCGGCCGTGTTCGTACGGTCCGGCCCCCCTCACGTTAAATTAATAACGCAACTTTAAATAAACAACATCCTCACGTTAGTCATACGAACCACGAGCAAGAATGAGATAATTAAATATTAAAAATCAACATCCCCTACCTCGGGTATAAGTTCGAGGATTTGACTATGTCTGCGGAAGACGACGTCGCGGAGGTCGGGCGACGCGGTCGTCGTTCGTCAAATTCAACGACGAAGAGGCGCGTCCGAAGAGGCACGTCGTTGGTGAATCCTTGTACGCCGACGAAGGTTGTCCGAGGAAGGTGCGGTGTTCTCTCTCGTTGACACCGAAGACGAAGAAGAGCGGAGCGGCGTTCTTCGTCGGAACTTGAGCGTTCTACGTCAAGTCTCGAGGAAAGTCAAATAAAAAGGAAACAACGAACTCAAGAACCCCTACCTTGATAGTCGCACGTTGACGGAGTCGTGGAATATCGGTGTCGATTCCTTTGACGTCGGAGGAAGAGTCGTTGTCGAAGGCGTTCGTCGCGAAAAACCGTCGCGGAAGAGATGACGCGGAAGAAGTACGTCGCGTCGCGGATACGGCGTCGCGGATGGATCGTGTTCTTCGGCGGAGAAGTTCTTCGTTGAAGAACGTCGTTCTTCGCGTTCTTCGTTGAGTTGAAGAAGAAGAAGAAGAACTTCCAAAGCTCTCAAGATATCCTCCCAAGGTGTTAAAAGAATCCCCTAGAATAATATAAGCTTTAACTTATATTATTACATAACTTAACCACAAGAATTTCAAAGGTTTGAAATTCAAAAAGGGTTTAACTCCCTGAATTAATTAAGTAACTCAAGTTGACAACATTTAATGAAATGAGTTAAAGGGGAGGTTTTGAGAGAATTTGAGGAGTTGGGGTTCGTGTGGACCCCACCTCACTTAATCCTCCCAAGGGAGGTTAAGTGGAAGTGGGTCCCACTCCCAACTCCCTTTGGTAGGACTTAACTAGATAAAAATAAAATTTGTTCCTCACAAATTTTATTTAACTTAAACTTAAAAACCCAAAAACTAACTTTCAACCCACAACAAACGCAACTCCCGAAAAGGACTCTTTAAGCGAATATCGGCGCTGCGAGTTCATCGGTGCCCTCGGATTTAAATTCCGAGCACCGGGTCAAAAGTTAGGAATTCCCGCTCGTTCGTTCACTGAACGTACCCGAGCCAAACTTCGGAAATTAATTCCGGGCACTCCGGGCCTCGGAATCAGGTGTCGTCTGAAACCGCGTTCTTGTAAAATTCTAAAGAAAATTAAGAAAAAATTTCCCTTGAATTTTACGGGTCTTTACATTACTCCCACCTCAGGGCTTTACGTCCCCGTAAGGATACAACAAAAACTAGGGAAACAAATGAGGGTACTGAGCACGCATCTGAGCCTCCCGCTCCCATGTGCTCTCTTGGAGATTCCCGTGCCGCCATCTGTTGCGCACAAGAGGAATCGATCGCCCAAGTAGGACCCGCTCCTATCGATCCTCTATCTCCACCGGGACCTCCGTAAAAGTCGCCCCAACGTCAACGTCAAGCTCCCCATGATCAATGATGTGCGTCGGGTCGTGCACGTATCTCCTCAGCTGGGATACGTGGAAGACGTCGTGCACCCAGTGCAACTGAGGTGGTAGAGCCAGGCGATAAGCCACCTCACCATCCCTGCTGAGGACCTGGAAGGGTCCGATGAAGCGCGGAGATAACTTGTCGCCTCGGCCAAATCTCCGAATACCACGTTGAGGTGAGACCCGCAAGAAGACGTGGTCGCCATCCTCGAACTCCAGTGGCCTTCGCCTCCTGTCAGCATATGACTTCTGCCGGCTCTATGTTGTCCTCATCCGCTCCTGGATGACATGGACCTCCTCCGACGTGGCCTGGACCATCTCTGGTCCCACAAGAGCTGCAATATTTCTTCTTTGCCGATAAGAGAAACCTGGTCTCATCCCCTGGATGAACCACATTCTTTGCCTAAAACAGTCAATCCTAACATGGATGATACTAATCCATACCAAAGATGACGTCGTAAGGCCTCGACGCTACTACTAAGAGATCCAACCGTTACTCTCGCCTCCAAGGGTTGAGTCACACTGTCGGCATCAGTGTGTGGTAACTGGTCTCCTCCAGTAGATGTCTCACAAGTGAGGGTCAAGTCAACAGTCAACTGGAACCTCTTAGTATCATCACAAAGAGGACAGGAATGAAAACATCACAAAGGATGCGTCTTTTATTATTGCAGCTCATATTACAAGACGCTACACAAAAGCAACATCAACATGGAACTAGAAGTACAAAAGACGTATCCACTAGTTCCTCCCCTGTCCACCTGCTCCCAGAGCTCCAGCATTTGTCGCTGCCTCAACCTCGGTGGCTCCCTCCAAGCCTGTGGATCGAGGAGTCGGACAGTCACGTGCCAGGTGACCCTTTCCGCCACAGGAGTAACATTGTCCGTTTCTGGCACGCCTGGCTCTGACCCCACCTCGGGTGCCCCGCACCACCGGTCCTAAAACCCGAGATCGCCCAACTGCTGGTCTGGTCCTCCTGGACCTCTGCATCATCTGTCTACTGCCCACAGATGACTCGGCTTCTGATCGAAAAACACGCGGCAAAGGCAGAATCTCCTGTACACGCTCGGGGTGTAGAGATACTGGCACAAACTCCACCCTGAAGAAGGTCTCGAAGTCTTCCCATGCGAAGTTCATCTCATCGCAAAACTGAAACAAGTGGCTCCACCACCTACCTGCTGCTGCCTGAAGGAGGCTGGTAGCAAAGATCACCATGAAGTCTGCCGGCGTCCCCACTAGCCTGAAGACTCTCACCACAGCCTCCAGCCAAACCTCAGCCGCCTGCGGGTCCGTCTCTCCCCGGAACCTGGGTGGCCTCTGGCGCTGGAACTCGTGCAGCGCGCTCAAGTGTCGTGCATCGCCTACTGCTGGGGCTGGTGGCATCGGTGGCCCAACGTATGGTAGTACCGCTGGTGCCTCCGCTGGTGCCTCAACTGCAAGAGGGCCCTGTACCGAAGCCTCGTCGCTCGACAGACTGTCAGCACGCTCATCCCTCCGGGCTCTAGCTGGTCGTCTGAGAAAAGACATCCTGAAAGAAACAACGTAACACGATCAAACGATTATACCTGGTGAGCTGACCTGGTTTGAGCTGTTTTAAGGGGGAAAACCTTTGAAAACACACACGCAATCAGTGTTTTCGTGCACAAAGTCGGAAATCAGTTGTCAGGGTCCTGGTGTATGGATACGTCGGCCGCCCGCACCAACACTGGACTCCCTGAACTGAAATCCACACTCGGTACTCTCAACACTATTGCTTCACAGAAAGAAACATCAGAGTTATAAGTTCTGCGGTAGAACCGAACTCCTCTGATACCAATTTGTCACGACCCGTCCTCGGGGCCCGTGCCGTGACTACCCCAAGCCCGCCTTCCATAGGCCAGGGGCTGGCGACTAGCACCAAAGGCGTAAAATCCTGATAACTGGGAAGGCATTGCCTTTATAAAGAAAACAAGCACCACAGAGTACATGCGGAAGTAAAACACTAAGTACAAAAAGAAGAGCTGAAAAGTAAAAAGGGGGCCGGAAATACAAGCCCAACTGTAAAGTACAACTCGAAAGGGAAAACAGCGACTGAAAAGTAAAGCTGCTACGCTGAGATGTCCACTGGAAATCCCACCTGAAGGGTGGGTACAGATAGCTCCTCTGCTACTCGGGTCCCGCCATCCGCTCCGAGTATGTCCCGCCCAGTGGTCCACCTCCGGGTACCGCCTCGTCGTATAGTCCACCTCCAGGTACCGTCCAGTCCTCGAACCTTCGGCTTCTGTCAGCACTGTCCGTCGTCTGCAACCAACACAACGAGGTGCGGGCATAGCCCGTGCAGCGGTGAGTATAACGATACTCAGTAGGGACCCCGAGACCCTCAAGGTCTCACTAAAACCAACAAGGATAAACACAAGAAGATCTCAACAGATAAACTCTACTTAGGTATATGCCCATACATATACCTAAGTTATCAAGTAACCCATCTCAATCATGAGGAAACACAAGGATTGTGAAAACGACGGATAACCACTACCCGGGTATATGCCCATACATATACCAAAGTTAGCAAGTGACCCATCTCAATCATGAGGTAAACACAAGGTCAAAAGTCTCAGCTCAAACCAGGATTTTCCTTATCGAAACCGTAACTGCTGAAGAGCTCCGTCTCTGGAGTGTACAGTGGTCCTGTCACGACTCCGAGGTACTGCTCACTAACCTAAGACTGCTGAAGTACTCCTCCTGTCGAGTACTGCGGGCCAGCCACCCAAACACAGTAGTGCTTCCCGCCGAGGTATGTCACCCAAACTCCGTAGTGCACACCCCCTAGTAGCCTGCTGAGGTACTCTCCGGACGAGCACCGCGGGTCTGCACTGTCACACAGGTAGTGCTCCGTCCGCCATGGGTCTGCACCTCAGAAAGTAGTGCTCCGTCCACTGGGCTAGTCGACTCACTCCAAGTCGAGTCGGTCAAGCAGTCGTCAGGTCTCAGCCAGCTACACGGTCTCCGTACATCGCATGCTCGTCACTGGGAGGGTCCGCTCCACGAGCTACAGGTCGATACTCCAAGTATCTCAAAGTCCCGCAAAGAAGTATCACAAAAGTCCGTCTCGTCACAAGGGTCTCAACGCAACAGACGGCGCGTCGATCGGACGCCCGGTCTGTGAGTTATTAGCCTTTTCGTCCCAGGGGCCCGGTTGGTTTCGAGTGCGAACCAATCTCGGCCGTATCTCAACTGTACTCCGAACTCCCATAGGGTATACTCAAAGGGACCGTTACTCAACGTAACTACCAACGCCGCTGACGGCTCGTCAAGCGGACGTCCTGTCTGAAAGATATCAGCTTTCCCGTTCCAGGGGCCCGATTGGATTTCGGGTGCGGTCCAACCTGGCCATACTCCGACTGCATCCAAAACTCGGGCGGAGTATGTCAAAAGTTCCGTCTAATCATGAGGAAGTCAACGAAACAGACGGCGCGTCAATCGGACACCCGGTCTGTGAGTTATTGGCTTTTTCGTCTCCGGGGCCCGGTTGGTTTTTAAGGCAAAACCAACCCGACCGTACTCCACCTGCATCCAAACCTCGGGCGGAGTATGCCAAAAGATCCGTCTCATTAAGAGAAACGCAACGCGACTGACGGCGCGTCAATCGGACGTTCGTGGCTCAAGATATGAGCGTTTCCGCTCCGAAGGCCCGGTTGGTTTCGTGAACGAACCAACCCGGCCGTACTCAAAGTAATCCGAAACCTTGAGTGCGATATACCGAAACGACCGTCTCGATCCAAGGATCGCGTTGCCGCAGACGGTTCGTCATTCGGAGGTCCGAGGCTCAAGTTATGAGCCAAAAACCAAATCTGGTTCGAAACGGGGGGGTCCGGGTCCGGGCCGACCCGGCCCGACCCCCCCCCCCCCCCCTGGGCGGCGCGGCGGCGCGGCGGCGGCGGGCGGCGGCGGCGGGCGGCGGCGGCGGACGGCGGCGGCGGACGGCGGCGGCGGCCGGCGGCGGCGGGCGGCGGCGCGGCGGCGCGGCGGCGCGGCGGCGCGGCGGGCCGCGGCGGCCAGGCGCCGCGAGGGGGCTGCGCACGCGGGGGGCTAAGCCCCCGTTTTCTTCTGGCAGCGCGGCTTAGCCGCGCCGATTTTAAGTAAACCGCCACCTCACATGAGGGGGCCTGCTTGTGCGGATCCGAGGGGGCCGGTTGCCCCCCCCCCCCCTCCTTCAAAGAACCGCCCCCTCTCTTAAAGAGGGGGTTTTAATAATACGGCCGGGGAATTTATTTCCCCGGTTTTAAAGACTTCCGGCCGGCCAGCTGGCCGGCCGGTTTTCTCCAACGGGACCGGAAATTTCCGGTCCCCTCTTCGGCTTCCGACGCCGGCGGCCCGGCCGCCGGTCTCCTCTTCCGCCGCGGCCCGGAACCGGCCGCGGTCTCTTCGTCCCGCCGCGGCCCGGAACCGGCCGCGGCGTTCGTCGTCCGGCGCGGTGCGACGGCACCGCGCCCCTTTGCCGTGCTTTGATTTCTTTCAACGCGGCGCGACGGCGGCGGCGTTCTTGATTTTTCTTCCATGGTGTGCGCGCGACGGCGTTGCGTAAAATAAATGCACGATCAACCGCGTGGTGCGACGGCACCACGCCACTTGCTTCCACCCGCAAGAACAAACAAGAACGTTGGAGGGGGTTCGGCCGTGTTCGTATGGTCCGGCCCCCCTCACGTTAAATTAATAACGCAACTTTAAATAAACAACATCCTCACGTTAGTCATACGAACCACGAGCAAGAATGAGATAATTAAATATTAAAAATCAACATCCCCTACCTCGGGTATAAGTTCGAGGATTTGACTATGTCCGCGGAAGACGACGTCGCGGAGGTCGGGCGACGCGGTCGTCGTTCGTCAAATTCAACGACGAAGAGGCGCGTCCGAAGAGGCACGTCGTTGGGGAATCCTTGTACGCCGACGAAGGTTGTCCGAGGAAGGTGCGGTGTTCTCTCTCGTTGACACCGAAGACGAAGAAGAGCGGAGCGGCGTTCTTCGTCGGAACTTGAGCGTTCTACGTCAAGTCTCGAGGAAAGTCAAATAAAAAGGAAACAACGAACTCAAGAACCCCTACCTTGATAGTCGCACGTTGACGGAGTCGTGGAATATCGGTGTCGATTCCTTTGACGTCGGAGGAAGAGTCGTTGTCGAAGGCGTTCGTCGCGAAAAACCGTCGCGGAAGAGATGACGCGGAAGAAGTACGTCGCGTCGCGGATACGGCGTCGCGGATGGATCGTGTTCTTCGGCGGAGAAGTTCTTCGTTGAAGAACGTCGTTCTTCGCGTTCTTCGTTGAGTTGAAGAAGAAGAAGAAGAACTTCCAAAGCTCTCAAGATATCCTCCCAAGGTGTTAAAAGAATCCCCTAGAATAATATAAGCTTTAACTTATATTATTACATAACTTAACCACAAGAATTTCAAAGGTTTGAAATTCAAAAAGGGTTTAACTCCCTTAATTAATTAAGTAACTCAAGTTGACAACATTTAATGAAATGAGTTAAAGGGGAGGTTTTGAGAGAATTTGAGGAGTTGGGGTTCGTGTGGACCCCACCTCACTTAATCCTCCCAAGGGAGGTTAAGTGGATGTGGGTCCCACTCCCAACTCCCTTTGGTAGGACTTAACTAGATAAAAATAAAATTTGTTCCTCACAAATTTTATTTAACTTAAACTTAAAAACCCAAAAACTAACTTTCAACCCACAACAAACGCAACTCCCGAAAAGGACTCTTTAAGCGAATATCGGCGCTGCGAGTTCATCGGTGCCCTCGGATTTCAATTCCGAGCACCGGGTCAAAAGTTAGGAATTCCCGCTCGTTCGTTCACTGAACGTACCCGAGCCAAACTTCGGAAATTAATTCCGGGCACTCCGGGCCTCGGAATCAGGTGCCGTCTGAAACCGCGTTCTTGTAAAATTCTAAAGAAAATTAAGAAAAAATTTCCCTTGAATTTTACGGGTCTTTACACTTATGGCCAATATAAGCAGACTATTCAAACATTGGAAGACATGTTGAGAGAATTCTTAATAAAATTCAAATGAGGATGGGATCAATATCTTCCACTGGTCAAGTTCTCTTATAATAATATTTCCCACTCAAGCATCCAAATGGATCCATATGAATCCCTTAATGGGAAAAGATGAAAAATACCTACATGTTAGGATAAAGTTGGTGAACGTAATATTTTTAGGACCTAAAATGGTATTAGAAATTGTAGAAAATCTAAAGACCATTCAGAAATATATATGGGCTACCCAAAGTCGACAGAAGAGATATGCAGATAATCATTGATGGGACTAAGATTTTGAGGTTGGTGACAAGGTATTCCTCTACATATCTCTATAGAAGACACTAATGAGATTTGGAAAGAAAGGAAATCTAAATCCTAGGTATGTCATCCCATTCAAGATTCTTGACTAGCTAAGAGTTTTGGCCTACTGACTAGCACTTACATCAACCATGTGTTGAGTACATAATGTATTCCATGTATCCCTCTTGAGAAAGTACATACCATATCCCTCACATGTACAAAACTCAGAGGTGGCACATCTAGAAAATGATCTCTCTTATGAGGAGTGGTATATGAAGATTTTATATCATAGAGATAAGGTTTTATGCAAAAAAACCACTCACCTGGTCAAGGTACTATGGAGAAACCATAAGTATGAAGAGACGAAATGGGAACCTGAGGAAGTGATTAATGAGAAATACCCTCACTTGTTTTCACCTTAGTATGTAAAAATAAATTTTGAGGGAGAAATTTCATAATGGGGGAAGAATGTAACGACACAAAATTTTATCAATGGAATTTCCCTTCTTATAATTATAAAACATATAATAAAAATATTATTATCATAAATTAAGAATGATACAATATTCAAAAAATAATCTAATAAGAATTTCAAATATTATATAAGGATAATAAATAGAAAATAAGAGAATTAGAACAAGAAAATTTGGATCTACTCGATCCACTAGAATGATAGCACTCACGAACAAAGATGCAGAAATAAAACATAATTTTGATAATATAATATTAATTTTAAATGTTAAATTATATATAACCTTGACAGAAAATATAATTTAATGAAGAATGAATGAAATAAGTGGTATATATAGAAATTAAGGAACCTATATTGTTGGAATAATAACCCTCCCATTGGAATAGTAATATGACTATTAAGAATAGAAATCTGGTCATTAGAATAGTAACCACACCTATGAAATTATAAATAAAATTTAGAAAACTTATAAATGAAAATATGATATATTTATATCATGGTATAAGTAAATAAATGTTTTTAAAATGATAAATTAAGTGTTTCTATTTTTATAAAATGTAAATATTTATTAACAATTTTATAATTAATATAATAATTTAAAATAAAATTAATTTTTCATAAAAATATTATTCATAAATTAATATTATTTTTTATTATAATTATAATATAATTTTATGATACCTTAATTAATAGTTCAAAGGGTTATAAAATCGATCATAATATTAAAAGCGGTATTTTTCTAATAAATGATGATTTTATTTAAAAATAAAATTTCTCATATTTAGAAAATTATTTTCATAAAATGGATTTTATTTTTTAAATATAAACATTGAAAAATGAATAGGGTGAATTTTTTGGATTTTTCTAAAATGATTTAATTTTTTGTGAATAGTGAAATACGATAATTTACGGTATTTAACATTATAAGATAAATATATGAATTTTTGAGTCATGGATAATGTAATCACCCATTGGTTTGAAATTTCATGAAAAATTACTATATTTATTGACAATAATCCACACTATTTATACTCTTGAACCAAAATAATAAACTAATGAATATAATAATCAAAAATACCCCTCTCCTCCCCCTATAAATATCACCCCTTACCACCCCTTCTCCTCACACCTTATAAGTCTTGTAGATTGTTATTATTCTGCCCAATTTCCTTCCCAATCCTATTCCCCATTTCCAAGATCTATTGGTCTCAACAAAAGACCAATTCCAAGTTCCTTGAGGGGTCTTTCAAGGGGGTGATATTCAACTGGTAGCTTTCTTAAACCATCTCTTTAAATTTCATTTATTTTTCCCACCTTCTCCTAAAATACTTAATCCATAAAATCATAATAAATAGAATATCATGTATATATTAAAATTTTATATTTCTAATTTAATATCTTCTATCCACCCCCTTTCTCATCTCCTCTTATTCAAAGAAACGAAAACATTTCCTAGAATATGGTGGTTTACCATCTCCATGGATAATAATTTTTCTTTTTCCATTACTTCTTTCATGGTTGGTCATAAAACCATTATTATGGCTAAACCAAGTTTTAATATTTATATTATAACTTATTTAATGTTTTATAACTATTATATATAAAAAATATTAAATAAAACTAAACTAATTCATAATGATTGAAAAAACTGCCAAAAATAAACTAATCAATTATCAACATTTTATCAAATGAACCGTCATAATACATGAAAAAAATATTGTTCCATTTAAACTTTTATAATTTTATTAATAAAATATAATTTCACTTCTATAGAATTATTAAAATTTGAAAAGAACTTCCATAATTATACACAAGTGCATCGATCATGAAACCATCAAACGAGAACTCCCGAAACGATGAAATTGAAGTTTATAACTCATTAAAATGGTTGTAAATGAACTTAATAAAATTATAATAAATCAAATATATGTGGAATAGGTTCTTAATTAAATTATTAATGAAGTTAATTTTATTATCTAGGACAATAATTGTAAGTTCAGAACACATTCGAACATAAGGTAAGGGATCTCTCTAAACCACTATTATTTCTTTTACGCTTTCTTTATCTTTAAACCAATTTATTTCTTTATAATTATTATATAATTCTTCATAATTCTATGTACATTTTCTACACTTATGTATCCAGAAATGTTCATCCTTGTTTTATGTGGAAATACATGTTGTAAAAGGTTCCCTTCTCAAAACCTTTTGATAAGCAAACCCGATTAAAGGGACCTTCTCTATTTCTTACCCATTTTCATATACACTCTATAAACTATTTTAAGGAACAAATATTTTTCTAAAATCACTCATTTTATCATAAAATGAAATTTTATTTCAATTTTGGTTTTATGAAAACAATTATTTCTTTATCCTTTTTAAATATTATTTATTATTTTCCTTAAAATCATGTTAAAGAGGGACATTTCTAAAGTTACCTAACCACTTTTTTTACATGTTTTCACTTCATTTTTATATCATTCATCATGATATATTATTTTTTTCCATTATGAATTATCAAGTATTTTTTAAATCCATTATTTCATGGATACCATTATGATACATCTTTTGGTTATGCCTTATGACATGATTATGAAACCCATTTCTTTCCATAGGTAAACCTTATGTTTAATCCATATGTTTTATTATTTATGTGTCACACATATGCATGAAAATATTATGATGGGTGCACTCGGATATCACTCCAATGAATTGGGTAATTTTTAGTCTCTTGAGACTTCATGTATGGGATTAGGGAGTAAACCTAATCTATTATGGGACTTTGTCCACCATGTGATATAGTCTTGGTAGCTACCCTCAACTCATGTTTATTTCATGTTATATATTGTTTCCACATTCCTATGTTTCCATAATCACATTATCACATGTTCTATATGTTATGATTATATATGTTTATTCATGTTTCATGAATTTCTATTTCATCATATTATACCTTCTAACTCATGTGTTATGATTTATTCCTATGTTTATTCTCTTATTGGGATTTTTAGATGATCCCATTTATCTATACATTCCCCATGTTATCCTATGTAGTTGTAGGATCTCAAATGGACTTAGGAACTTATTATGGAAAAGATTTTATATTCTGGTTTCATGTTTTCTATTTATGTACCTAGTCTTCCAAAGACACAATATTTTTCTATCCTTGCTTTGTATTTAAATGATATTTATGCTGAAAATGATGTAATAATATGTGTAAGAGGATAGGGTAAGTATAGAAAAGACTTATTCGAGTCAAGAAATAGAGTCAGGTGAGTTTGTAAATGGTGCTTTGGGTATCTAGAAGTGAGGCTATGAGGAGCCTCAACGGGGTAGTTAGGTCATAGATTCAGGTAGTTCACCGAGGATTGGGTTTTTGATGGTGTGCTTCAAGTATGGGAATATGGTTCATGTTCAGACTCAGTGTGAGCGAACTCTAAGGAGTGTAGGGATTGCATAGATATGGGATAGCTGGGGAGGAGCTTCTGGAAGACTTCTTGGATAGTTGGGAGTCAGGGACCAAGTCAATCTTAGGGGTGTAAGATATGATTGGGAATAGTAACAAGAGCTGGTAGTCTAGATACAGCTGCATGAAAATTCATGGCAGAGAGAGGGGCCCAACAGTGGGGTTGGTGGCTGGAGTGTTGGATTTGGTTCCCTAGTACCAACTTTTGTATACTTTAGGATAAAATTTATTCACATTTTTTAATATTAATAAACTCTTTATCACATCATGATTATTCTTCTATGTAACATATTATATGATAATGTCCTAAGAGTGGTTGTTTCACTAAAAGGTCATATCAGTTCCCCACTATGATGAGAACCCAGAAGTACTAAGACACTATTCTTAAATATATTTTTTATAGCCAGATGATATAATTTGAGAGAAAAAATGATGCAGACTATCATGGGTGGAGACTCATTGGACTTTGAGGAACATTCTCATAGTGTATTCTCTTGGTAATATCTAGTGTAGGATATTATGAGAATGATACCCTCCAGTAGGAAATCAACATTCATATATGTCATTGGATGTTCCTATCTACAGACATGTGTATTGATCCTTAGACTTTAAGATTATTATTAATGAGTATTATAGGTCATGTACTTTGATGTATTGATAAAAACTGCGATAACATATGTTAATAGAGAGGTGGGATACATTGGGTGTGTCACAAGTAATATTTCATTAATCAATAATGTGAGAAAGGATTTTTCACTTCTATTTTATAATGTAATTTGATATCTCAAGCTATTTTATGGAAATAACATATCTTAAATAAATCCATGTCCATGATGTTATATAGAAAATTTTGATTTTCAGAAATTAAAATAATGAGACATCAAGCACATAGGTTGATGGCACCAGTATACAACTTTCTTAATTTGATATATTGTTATAAAAGGATTATATTACATAGTGATCATTTGTATTGGGTATTCTTTCATTTCAATATTAACTTCTTTCTTTATGGGTGCCTTGGCGTGTTTGTAGACACTAACCTTGGACTTTAGGATGGTTTACCTAATGTTGCTGATAAAGAGGCCTAGAGGGTCACACGCTGAGTGTATCCAAAATCTCAATTAAAAAATATATTATTATGTATTATTTAACAAGTTTAATAAATATTATTCCTACATGTGGTTTAATAATTATTATGATTTATTGATCACATATATTTTGTCACTAATTATTTGATAGAATATAATGTGGGAGAAATATTTAATAAATATTTATTTTCTATTTATTGAATATAATATTTATTTATTTATTAGTGAATAATGTAGGGATATTTATTTAATAAATAAATATACATTATTCGAGGACTAATAAATATTATGGAGGAATGGCAGACCGAGTTTAATGGTTCGGTGAGAAATAATATTGATTAAATATTATTTGAATAAATAATATTTTATTTTAATTCTCAATTTAAGTGAATATTGAAAAATAATAATATTATTATTATTATATACATAGGGTTCCTCAAGGGATTAAATAAATAATAAAGGTAACTTTTTCAATTATTTATTTCTAACCCTAGTGATATATAAACTCAATTATATTATTTTCAAAAGGATTCAGTTCATTTTGTGTTGTGAACAATGACAGTTGAAGAGGATTCTCTCAAGACCTAGAGAGCTCCCTCTCCAAGAATGATCCCAAGAAGAGAGGGAGATCTCCCTCTACCTCTCACTCTCAAGTCTAGAGAGATTAAGGAGAAGGATTTGGAAGAAATTCTCATGGCGATCAAAAAAGAACGACACAATCCTTAGGATCTACCACGCTAACACCCAGGGATTTGTGGAACATTTGTGGATCACCATTAGATGGAATATGATATTGATTCCAACAATGAAATGATGTTAAAAAATAGATCTATTTTCATATCCATAAATGAAGAAATAATTCACGCAAGGTAATTCCTTAATTGATTAAATTAATTATAAATAATATGTGATGATCCTGCACTTGGTTCTAGCATTCTATCCCTTATCGGTTTTATTTGATTCAATACTATTGATTACGGAGTTCATCATCATGTAAATCTCATATTGATCATTGATCATGACAAAGAAAATATGGGTAATACCCATCGCATGCTTCCTCTACACCCAAAACCTTTAAGTGGTATGAGAGTGGTCACATAATTATTTATAATTATTTAAATATCATTGATTGATTTATGCATTTTTTATTTTGTTTCAATACAATTTTAATCGTTATTTAAACTCAATTGTGAGATCTCCTATTTCATTTCTCATAGATATAATCAAATTGATTAATTTTATGAATGAAATAAAATCAAATATCTCATCAGGAGGTTCCATGGATTCTGGTCGGATAACACAAGAGTACACATCGTGTACCTAGAGGTACACGTTGTGTACTAGTGTTCAACAAACCAATAATTAATTCAGAATTAATTCAAATCATTTGAATTAAATACACATGGTGTATTTAATTATAAACTACATTTTGACTAGTCCATATTAGCACATGATCAGTTATAGTACATGTCGTGCAGCCCACGTACATGGCATGTAGTCCTAAAATCCCATATGAGCCTTGTATCTTCTTACATAGCCTACCTGAATGGTCATAGTGTAATGTGGAGACCATGCACCATGTATCCCTTTTACACATCGTGTACTCTAAATTTTATGAGGTGTGGTTTACATACCGAGTCCCTATGCGTGTGCCTCAGATAGATGGTGAGAAACATACACACCATGTAGTTTGTTTTTACATGTCATGTACTTATAAAAAATTACAAAAAATTAAAATTAATTTATTGAACTGTGTAAATCTTGTCGAAATGTGCTTGTGTGTGGTCATTAAGTTGGTAGGACATTCCATGTGATGGGTTTTAATATATATATATATATATAAATGTTTAATTTATTTCGGCATAATGTTCAAATATATATATCATGTGTGAGTCATATTATTGTTATTACTCTACGTTCAATGAATCATAACATGTGACAGAATAATCATATAATTTTTTCAATCATTAAGTTAATAATACACATCATTAAAGTATGTGATGAGTAGGTTAATCCATATATCACAAGAGTAAACAATATATGATTATAATACATGTTGGGTATATTTAGACAGGTATTCACTGTGTTTCCTCCAAGGTACATTTATGTACACAGTTAATTTTAAATAAATTTAATTAATTTGTTTAAAATTATTATTGATGAAAATATCAAAGAAATTTGTGTAAGAATTAATATAAAAGAATTGATTAATTAAATTATATAATTAATTTATTTGAGCGTGATTTATCTTAAATAAGAATGATTAAAATTGAATGATAATTTTATTAAATGCATGATTTGTTGCATGCTTGTGGATGATTGTGAGTGTAGACCAGACCTTTGTATGTGATTGGTTTCATTTAATTTATTATTAAATTAAATTGGTGTCATGCATGTCATCTCTCATCTCATTATGTATAGGCTTTCATACCCATGGTTTCTTTTTATGTAAACTCTTTTCCCCTCACATATGTGTGAGTAAAAGCATATGTAATGGATGGAGCTCTCAAGCTAGTGGAGGCATTTCAAGTTTATAGATTAGGAGAAACCAATCCAAGAGAGATACATAGGTGGAAAGGTGGAAAGATGAAACACAATCCTTAATTGGTTTAAGTTGTTTTTCCCCTAGGTTGACGGTTAGTTTATCATCTACTAGAAAAACTAACCATTATTAAATTCCCATAATCATACCACTTTATTATTTTATTTCTACCAAGTTTCATGGTTATTTCATTATGGATGTTTTTTCATGATCACATGAATTAATGAATTAACAAACATGCAATATATAACTAAAATAAACATTCTTATGTGTAAATTTTATCTAAGACATGGTTAATCACTTAAGTAAATCCACTTAATATTAACAAGAATTTAATAAATATAATAATTGTAAATTTATGAATAAAAGGATAAAATTAATTAATAATATATATTAAGTTGGTATAAACTTCCACTACTTCAGTTAAAATCTAACCATAGTTCAAAGTGCTTGACCATCCAAAGTTGGGGTGCTTTCAATTATTGGGTAATTCTAACAAGAATTTTTAGATTGAATTAACTTAGTTCACATCAAAGGTTTACTGCCAAAGCAGGGCTTAGTGTAGCTAAGAGTCAAGGGTTGAGGAAATCCAATTTTAGGATTTTAGGATTGGGGAGTCCACTCAGAAAATCAAGGAAATGTAAGTTAATATAGTTGGAATTTGGAATTCCTACCTAAATCCATTCAAGTTTCTTGAACAACCAAAGTTAGGGTAATAATAAGGGGAATATAGATCATTTACATTATAATTTCCAATAAATAGGATATGTTGAAGGTAAGGTGAGGGCTATTAGGTTTCAATAAAATTGTGAGAGATCAATAAATATAATATTTATTTATCTGTCAAAATTTTATCAGATAAAGTACTAAAATTATGCTCATCTTATTTATAGAATCAACAATAAAAATGACTTCAAACATATCACTATGATCTATACTTGATAAGTATAACCTTATCGCCATCACAAATTTATAAGAGCGGAAAAGGTGATTACATGTTATCCTTCTCCATGAATGGAAATTGTATATAGTGGAAGAACCAATTCCTAGAGCACCTAGAAATGAGGCTAGTGATGAAGAGTTGTCTCTCTATGAGAAACATTTAAAAGATGATATAGATTTTTACTGTTTCATTCTATCATCTATGACAAATTATCTTTTAAAGAAACATGTGGACATGGATATATATATCATGATGTATTGCTATTGGGATCTCTATCAAGATAAGGCAAGATAAGAGAGGTATGAGATCTCTAATGATTTTTTTACAAATAAATTTTGAGAGTCTACGTTAGTTGGGTGTCATGTAGTCAAGATTATTGGCTATATTGAACACTTATAAATCTTAGGGATTAAATTTATGGATGAGTTGTGCATAGATCTCATACTTTTATCACTGCCTAATACCTTCTCTAGTTTTATTGTTAATTACTATTAGAAACAATTATAAGAGTCATTTGGAACTTCTTACTTTGATTATCATGGGGCATGACAAACTTGTGGTCCTTATGGTGAACAATGAAATGAAAAATAAAGAAAAGGGGCCCAAGACTCACAATAATTCTAAATCTCTCAAGAACCATCTTTATAAGAAGAGTAACATCCATATGCAAGGTAAGAAAAAGGAGGTAGTCTGTTTTACATGTGGTAAACAAGGACACTGGAATAAGAACTGAACTCAAATGTAAGGGGAATCTAAAGGTGAATTTGTTATTAATTATAATCTTTCAATATCTACAAATTGGATATTAGATACTGATTTTGGTTCTTACATTTTTATCCAAATGCAGGAACCAAGTAAATTTTGAAAGATTTCTAGAGAATGGGTGGATCTATGAGCTGCCAATGGTGTGATGCTGAATTTTCTAATTTTAGAAATAAATGTTTTTTCTTTTATAAAGACAATATGTGTTTTGGTATGGAACATTTAAATAGTGGTAATTATATATTAAATTACCAAAACCAAGTATTGGAAATTGATAACAAATCATGTTCACATGACTCATATGACACCCATCTATGGCATCACTATCTTGGTCATGTAAAGGAAAAGTGTTTGAAAAAGATCTATTAACATGGCTATTTAGACTCATCTAAACTATAACCACTTGAATGGTGTCATGCTTGTTTACAAGGAAAAATTACCAAACCACCATTCGGTGGATAGGGTGAAAGGTCCACATAGCTTCTAGGATTAGTACACACAGATGTGTGTAGACTATTTATAGTAGAAGCTATAGGTGGGTATTCTTACTTCATAACTTTTATTGATGACTTGATTAGATATGGTTATTTCTACTTGATGATGTATAAGTCTGATTCCTTTGAGAAATTAAAGGAATTCAAGAATAAATTAGAGAATCATCTTGGAAATAATATAAAGAAGCTTCGATCAGATAGAGGTGGTGAATATCTTAACCAAGAGTTTATCAAATTTATAAGGGAGTTTGGGATTATATCACAACTCACTCCACTATACATGCCACATTGGAATGGTGTTAGTGAAAGGAGGAATTGTACCTTATTAGACACGGTAAGGTTGATAATGAGTTATGTAGATCTTCGATTATCCTTTTGGCAATATCACTACCACAAAACTGGGTTTCTGAAGTGCCACCCTTTATCAGCACTAAAAAATGTGCTGATAAATGGGGTGTCTTTATCACTGCTAAAAAAAGTGCTGATAAAGGGTCACTTTTAACATCACTAAAAAAAGCGCCGTTAAAAGTGACCCTTTAATAGCACTTTCTTTAGTAGTGCTGATAAAGGGGGGGCTTTATCAGCACTTTTTCCTAGCGATTAAAAAGTGTATATTTCAAAAAAACTTCATAAAAATAATATATTGATTAATAAGTATATTTATAATGATATAAATATAATATCTATTTTTTAAATATGTTTTATATAAGTATAAATAGACTATTACATTTAATATAAAATAAATTTAGTGAAAATGGATTTAAAATATTTTAAAAAATATTATTAATTAATAATTTGATAATTATAATTGAATAATAATCATTTAATAACAATTTGAAGACACAAAAAATAAAAAAAATAAAAGATCTAAAATAAGTTGAAAATGTAACTCAAACTTCAAACAATAATAACTTTTGATCCGGGTGTCCGTTTGAGCTCTACAGGATATCAAATTGAATCCTGTGATGAGATCTATGTGTTGTGACCCAAGGTAACCTTTTGTAACATTTTTCGAGGCCAAAAAGGCCTAGAAGGCCTCCAAAACTGAGTTTTTAGTCTGCACACCCAAATATTTTAACATTCGATGGAATTTCAGCCTCATTTGAGGGTGTCTTTTTGACCTTTTTTACTGAGGAATGAATTTATTCTGAGGGGTTACATTTATATTGATATTATAGATTTAAAATTTTATCATTTTTTATAATGTAATGTTACTTATATTCAATTATATAACAATATATACATATTTTTTATATATTCACCCATAAAAATTTAATTTTATAAATAAATAATTAATCATATTTACATATAAAGTATATTTATCAATATATAAGGATTATATAAATAAAAAACTAATATAAATTTAATTTAAAATAAAAATATATTAATATTTATATACCTATATGATGTGTCTGTGTGTGTGTGTATTTGTGTGCGTCTGTATTGTCAAACTGATATATATTATCTATATATTCTAAACATATGTATATACATATTAATATTTTTTTTTAAATGACATGAACTGGAAAACCAGTTCATGTTGAGGGAATTTATTTAATCAAAAGGTTACAAAGGAAATTCGAGGTGTAATATGCTTACACCATCACAAAGTTAAGGTTACAATTCAGGATTAACAATGAAGAATATAAAAGTGAAAGTGGAGTTTCCATACCTGCTCTTTACTTCATGAGAAAACCCTTCTTTTCCAGGAGAGATTGTATAAAATCCAGAGCTCATAGAGAAGGAATCCAACCTTCCTGTTTAATGTTAAAATTAAATCAGTAGCAAGGTGACATAGCAGATCTCCTTTTCAAGTTTTTAAGAAGTCCAGATGATGTCAGAAGAGGTCTTCATGCCAAACAGAGGTGCAAGAAAACTTCTGACAAAAGTCAAAATTTCTATCCCAATCTCTAACACAAGAGATTTGCAGCATCATGCAACTGGCCAACAAGCATACCACATAGAAACACTTAAAAGGAACCATAAAGCATCCAAAATGTCATGCTGTAGAAGATCAAGAGAAAGCTGACCAAGCATCATCTAAAGAACTGCTTTAAGCTGAAAAGTTGTAGTCTAGGAAGATAAATCAGAACCAGAAATCCAATCAGCATCCAAATATACTCATCATACGTCATCCATAAGAACATGTGTTGTTCAATTCAGGAAGAGGGAAACTCGGTTCCATGTCATAGCATGTGCAATCAAGAAAACAATAAATCCAAGAAACAACAGATTAACAACAACCAGAAATAAGGGAACTCCAGAAAACAGTCAGATCAAAACACTATGACCAAGGAGATGAAAGAACCAGCTCAATGCAGAATAAGACCAGAACAACATATATATATATAAATATATATATTAATAAATTAAGATCAAAGAAATATGGTGGAGTGATAAAGGCTTAGGCACGTATACAGTAGGTCCTGAATTTGAATCCTGGGGGAGGCAGGCCGTGCATGTGGGTGGGAATAATTCCTAGTGTTGTTAAAGGGGGTTGGGGGCTCTGTTAAAGGGGGTTGAGGTGGTTGGGGTGTGCGAGATTGGGTGGGGGTGGGGTGCTGTTAAAGGGGGCTTCAAGCATTGTTGAAGCCCCTCCCCAAATTGCAAAAATATTTTTTTATTTTTTTTAATGTTTTTTTAACTTTTATCAGCACTAAAATAAGTGTTGATAAAGTACCATTTTATCAGTGATTTATTTTAGTGCTGATAAAAGACCCCTTTTATCAGCGCTTTTTTTTAGCACTGATAAAAGGGGCCTTTATCATCTCTTTTCTAAGCGCTGATAAAAGGGACCCCCCCCCATCTTCACCTAGATTATCAGCACTTTTATAGCGTTCTTAATTCCCTTTTCTAGTGTTTATAAAGGACATATTTTCAGTAGTGTATGAATTAAAAATTATGGAATACACGTTAAACCAAGTACCAACTAAAGATGAAAATGGAATTCCCTTCGAGTTATGGAGTGGAAAGAAACTCATTTTTTCACATACATGTGTATGGGGTTGTGAGGCATTTGTTAAGGTCCTATTAGGAAAAAAAATAACACCCTAGGTCACAAAGTGTATCTTTATAGGGTATTCTAAGGAAACAAATAGATACTACCTATACAACCCCTCGGACAAGAAAGTGATTGTCTCCAAACAATCCATCTTTCTTGAGAGGGGAAACAACCTAAAAAAGGATAGTGGGAGAAATATTGACTTCAATGAAGTTAATACTAAAGATAGACAATAGTTGGTAGAGGAACATATTCCATGGGTCCCCATGGAAGAAGTAGTTCCTGAAACAAAATTATTGCATAGGAGCACAAGAGAGGGAAGAGAACTAGAGAGATGTGGTTTTCTAGTCACCAAAGATTGTGGATCATTATTGGTTGATAATGATGAACCTCTCTCCTACAAAGAGAAAGTATATATCTTAGAAGCTACAAGATGGAAAGAAGCCATGAATTATGAAATAGATTTCATGTATCATAACCAAGTTTGGGTTCGGGTTGATGCGCCAGTTGATTTAAAGTCCATAAGTTGAAAATGGGTATTTAAGAGAAAAATAGACATGGAAGGTAAATTAAATACCTATAAAGAAAGGCTAGTGGATAATGGGTTTAAATAGCATCAAGGAATTGACTAATATAAAACCTTTTCACCAGTTTCCATGTTTAGATCCATCAGAATTCTACTTGATATAGAATCTTACCGTGATTATGAAATTTAGAATATGGATGTCAAAAATAGAATTCCTTAATGGGAACCTTCAGAAATATTTCTATATGACACAACTATAATATTTTGTGACTCCATGTGATGCCAAAAATATTTTCAAGTTGTAGAGATCCATTTATGGATTTAAGTAATCATCTAGGTCATGTAAAATTTGATTTGATAAAGCAATAAAAGAATTTGGTTTCATTAATAAATAATATGATCCATGTGTTTACAAGTGGTTTGGTTGAAATGCAGTCATTATCCTAGTAGTATATGTTGATGACATATTACTTACTGAAAATTACATACCAGTCTTACAGTTTGTTAAGGACTAGTTAAATAAGTATTTATCCATAGAGGATTTAGGTGAAGTAGCCTATATTTTAGGGATCAAGATCATTCATGATAGGTCCAAGAGGCTAATTAGAGTAAGTAAAAGTATATACATTGACCATATACTAAATAGATTTAGTATGGAACAATCCAAGAGGGGATTGGTTCCAGTGTCACATGGTTTACATCTTTCTAAGAAAATGTATCCTTAGAAACAACATTATAAAGAGAGAATGAGTAAGATATCATATGCTTCAGTGATAGGATCAATCATGTATTTCATGTTGTTTCCTAGACTTTATATTGACTATGCATTGATCATGGTAGGAAGATATCAATCAGATTCAGGAGAACATTATTGGTTTGTTGTTAAGGCTATCTTCAAGTATTTTAAAAGAACTAAGGATATTTTATAGTATATGGAGGAGATGAGAAGTTGGTCATTAAGGGTTTTATTGATGCTAGTTTTAAAACATAACATAATGATCTAAAGTCACAGTTAGGATGTGTTTTCTATCTCAATGGAGGAGATATGAGCTGGAAGAGTTCAAAGCATCTAGTTTTTGCTGATTCTATAGTATAGTATGAGTATATAGTGGCTTCTAATGCAGCCAAGGAAGCTGTTTAGATACAAAACTTTATCCAAGCGATTGATGTGGGGCCTATTAGTAAAGACCTCGTCGCATTGTATTGTGATAAAACTGTTGCGGTGGCTCTTACAAGAGATCCAAGGTTACAACAACAGACAAAGAATATATCCAGAAGCATCACCTCTTGAGGTATTTTTATCAAAGGGGTAAATTTGTATTAAGCAGAGTATCCACAAAAGAGAACATGGCAGACCCCTTTACTAAATTCATATCTCAATAAAAGCATGAGTATCATGTGAGAGATATCGGGATGAAGGTTGTTAGCAGTTGACTCTAGTGAAAGTGGGATTCTATTGGAGTAGTTTCCCTAGAACCAACTTCACTGTACTTTATGATAACCTGTATTCATATTTTTTAATATTAAAAAAATTCTTATCATATCATGATTGTTCTTATATATAACATAGTATGTGATGATTTCCTAAGAGTAGTTGTCTCACTAAAAGGTTATAGTAGTTCCCCACTATGATGATAACCTAGAAGTGTTACTATACTATTCTTAAATATATGTTCTATATCCAGATGATATCATTTTAGGGAAACAAATAATATAGGCTATCAAGGGTAGAGACTCATAGGACTTTGAGGCACCTTCTCATGGTGTATTTCATTGGTAATATCTAGTGTAGGATATTATGAAAATGAGACCCTCCAGTAGGAAATACACATTCATATGTGTCATTGAATGTTCCTATCTATGAATTTTTGTATTGATACTTATACTTTTATATTATTATTAATGAGTATTATGAGTTATGTAATTGATGTATTGATGAAAACTATGATGAAATATGTTCACGATGAGGTGGGATACATTGGGTGCATCATGAGTAATATTGCATTATTGAATAATGGGAGAAATGATTTGTTCCTTGTGATCTTTAATGGGATTTGATATCTTAGGCCCTTTGATGGGAATGATATAGCCTAAATAAATCCATGTCCATGATGTTCTATAGGCAAGTTTGATTTATGAAAATTCAAAGAAAGAGACATCGAGCACATAGGTTGATGGAACCAGCATACAACCTTCTAATTAGAGATATCATGATAAAAGTATTATATTACACAGTGAGAATCCATATTAGGTATTATTTCATTGCAACATTAACTTATTTCCCTATGGGTGCCTTGGCATGTTGCTAGATGATAACCTTATACTTTAGTTTGCTTCACCTAATTCCATTGAGAAATAGGACTAGAGGTTCACACACTAAGTGTATTTAGAATCTCAGTTAAATAATATATTATTATTTATCATTTAATAATTTGAATAATTATTATTCATACATGTTAATAATTATCCATGTTTACTTGATCGTATATATTCTATCACCGGTTATTCAATAGAATATTATGTGAGTGAAATATTTAATAAATATTTATTTGATATTTAGTGAATATAATATTTAATTATTTATTCTAGAATAATGTAGTGATATTAATTTAATAAATAAATAGACATTATTCAAGGTATGATATATATTTTGGAAGAATACAGGACTGAGTTTAATGGTTCAGTGAGAAATTATATACATTGAGTATTATTTGAATAAATAATATTTAATTTTAATTTTCAAGTTAGGCATGTGTCGAGAAATAATAATAATATTATTATTATTATAGATACGGGGTTCCATAAGAGAATAAACAAATAATAAATCAAATTTGTGCAATTATATATTTCTAACCCTAGTGGTATATAAACTCAATTATATAATTTTCAAATTTAGTCAATTCATTTTGTGTTGTGCACAACGACAGCCGAAGAGAATCCTCTTAAGCCCTAGAGAGCTCCCTCCCCAAGAAATCTCTCAAGAACAGAGGTTGGTCTTCCTCCACCTCTCACTATCGAGTTTAAAAAGGTCAAGGATAACACTTTGGAAGTGATTATCTTGGTGATCAAAAGTGAACGATGCAAGCATTAGGATCTGTCATGCTAGCACTCGAAGATTCCTATAGTGACATTTAGAGATTTTTGGAACTTGTTTGGATCACTGCTAGAGGGGATATTCTCTTGATTCCTATAATGTAACAATAGTACAATGTTGATCAATTTTCAGATCCATCAATGAAGAAAGAATTCACACAAGGTAATTATTTAATTGATTAAATTAATTATAAATAATATGTGGTTATATTGTGCTTAATTTCAATATTATATCCATTTTCTATTTTATTTGATTCAATTATATTGATTATGGAATTAATATTCATGTAAATCTTGGATTGATCATCGAACATGACAAAAATAAAATTTGGGCATGACCCATAGCATGCTTCTGATGTGCCCAGACGCTTCAAGTAGCTGGTAAATATTTGTGAGGAGGACAAGATTTGGGTAGTTGGTCTTTGATCTAAGTGTATACAGTTGATCTAGAAAGGTCAAAGCAGTCCTAGGATCTGATGGTGTTTAGAGGTATGTTGTGATCTTGGGTGTGTTCTCTTTGTTTTTGATATGACTAAATTTGGTGCATGAGGGAAACATGTGGTGGCTGAATTGATGTCACGAACCAACCAGGGTCGACCCTGAACCGGTCACCCGAGCCGGCTCGCGACATGGCCCGAAGGGCGTTCCCGATCCCCACGGGCTGGAAACTAGTGTTGGGCATCAAAAGTAAACAGGTGGGAACGATTTGGCCCAAAAGAAAAATAAATTGAGTAGTAGAAATAAATGGAACAAAAGAAAATAAATAAAGAACAAAAAACAATGCTACTAACCTGACCAAGACCCAAAACTCCATGTGACCCCGTGGGTCACTCTCCAACACCACAACCAACGTTGCTCAAGGCGAACAATTGAAGCTGGAACCTGCCACAGAACTAAAAACAAGAAAACACTATAGGCATGAGTATTAAAACTCAGTAGGTAGGCCCGACTAATTCTATTCCCAATGCACATACCAATAAATAATGAATTTATCAGTTCTAGGTTTGAACTAAATTATATAAAATATGGTTTCCACACACACACTTTCATTTTTAAAACAAGTAACAGTCCATTGACCTTTTTAATTTAGAACAAGTTATATGTTGAATGAAACAGGTGCATTGCATTTTAAGACATTTTGTGAACAATTTATAAATCCAAACTTTAGTTGTTAGTCAAAAGGAAAAATCACACACAACACACAACAAAAACCAAGGGCAATGGAAAAAGTGTCACACATGGGTCAGCAATCAAACTAGACCTCTCAACCGTCCACCACATACAAATAAACACAAAAAGAAACATGGGTCGAACCTAAGAGATCGTGAACAATCCAGAACATACTATACATCTGACTCATCCTGAAGGCATGCCCTAACTCGATGACGTCATAACGCCCTAACGCCCGACATAGCCCTGCATGGCCTAACCGAGGGTCCCAATCCCCACAGCAGCAAAAACTCAGTATTCCCCTTCCATGGGGCTACTAGCCAATGCGTAATCTAAACTAGTGCAGAAATCGTTCTCAGAAGATTCAGTCACTATTCTAGGTTCCCATGTCAACACATACAATAAAAAGGGGTGCCTCCACAATTTAAATCAATCAGTCACGATGCACAAACATCACATACAACTCACGCAATCAACGGACACCAATGATCACCCCTGAATGGGTTTTCCAAAATAATTTATTTTATTAAAGTGCCAAACGGGCCTTCACAAATTTTAAAGCAAAAATTCATTTCTAGAGAAAACCCAAAACACTTGTTCAGAAGAAATCACTAATCTTTAAAACTAGAAGTCTGTTTGAAATTCCGTGAATTATGTTTAAAGGACAAACAGGAATTCTTTCAAAAATGGGTGTCTTCCCATCAAGAAAATGTTCCAAGTGTTCGGAATAAAATAAACGGCTCTTTTCACACTAATTAATAATTTAAAATTTTATTATCTAATATTATTTATCATTCATTAAAATTAACAAAGAATCAAGCAATTAATAAATTCTAAATTTAAAGGTGAGTGCAATGGGGGACCTACCTCAGCTCGTTGTCCAAACATAACGGCACATCACGCCTCGCACAGACGCACAAACACGCGCAAGCCGACGACTGAAGTACCATGGGTCTTTCTCGCCGACACGCTGCAACAACCGCACAACTAAAATGAATAAACACGGGCTCAAAAACATTCAAACGAACAAACGACACAAACACCAACTTGACATGATTCTAAACCACAACTCGCACTGTCGATACTACTTAATAAAGCACTTCAAAAAAAATGTAAAACAATTCTAAAGAGAAACCCACAACCTACACACCCAAAACTCATCCAAAGAACACATTTCTTAACAGACGCACAACCCCAACATACTAAAATGAAAAATGCATGACATGCATAGGCAAAAACTAAATACAAAATCCATGAAAAGATGTTAAACATCACAAGAATAACACACCCTATTTCGCATATACATGATACAAAATATCAAATACAAACTCAGATATATTTTTTTAGAAACTAAAGACGCACCAAACTAGTTAAAAAAAATAAATTATAAAAAAAACTAAATCTACACCAAGCTAATCAACCAAAAAACTCTTCAACTATATTAAATGGGTGAAAAAATTATCCAAACAGTGGAGAACCAACAATTTCAACATAATATAATTAATTTAACAACAAAAACGCATAACCAGTAACCTAAGAGAAGTGAACATCATGTAAACAAGGAAAACTTAATTTAAAGAGGCATAAGCAATGAAATCCAACCTCAAGGATAAAGATGATTTCAAAATTCAAGTGCGAATGGGACTAACCCCTGGCAGAAGGAAGAATACGCCTCAAAGGATATTATGCACAACCTAGACAAGTAAACACATAACACATCTTCAAGAATTAGGTTCTGGAAAAAGAAGAGCACCCCCATACATTGATATAAGAACGCACTGGTGAAGAAGTTCGTGGCTAGAAGGTGCTACTGGTGAGGGGAATGGGAGACCACCAGGGAATCGCGTGCCAATTCGGGTGCACTGTTGGTCGGCTGGTTGGCTGGGTTGCAGGTTCGTGCAGGGGCGAGGTGACACAAGGCTGGCCGGCGGGATGCTGGCTAGGATGGGAGACACCAAAAATAGATGCGGGGAGAGGATGAGGGCATGGAGCAACCATGGAAGGCCGTTGGGGTTTGAGGGTGTTGGCACAGCGCCGAGGAGGCCGGAGCATGGAGGGATCAGGGAAAGGGGGTGCGGGTCGTCGCTGCCGGAGGGCGGAAGGTCGCCTGGTGGGGAAGAGGAGGGTGACAGGATCTACGGCTAGGAGTGGAGTTGTGGGACGGGCTGGAAATGAGATGAGGGTGGAAAGCAGGGCGGTTGTAGGAGGGGCGAGCGGAGAGACGGTCGGAGGGAAGGATGTTGACGAGGTTGGCAGTCGACTGTGCGGAGCGAGGCTGGGTGCGGGAGCCGGCTGCACGAGCTTGAGGGCGGAGCAGCAGGTCCAGGAGGTGGTGGGAGGAGGATGTTGGGTGTGGGAACTGGAGGTCGCACAGAGGCCAGGGCGAGCGGTGCTGGCGAGGTAGGAGGTCGGCGGTAGGCTTGCGGGGAGGCGGACGCGGGAGGTGCCGGAGGGCAAGGGAGGAGACGGGCTTAGGGACTACGGGAAGGAAAGTAGGGAAGGGAATGGGGGTTGCGGCGCAAGCGAGAGGGGGGGAAAACGGGGGTGCTAGGGTTAGAATAGGGTTCTGTTTTTTTTTTTCATTATTCTCATAATAATAATAATAATAATAATAAAAAGAACAACAATAGTAATAATAATAATAATAACATAAAAAATAACCATAATAATAATAAAAATATAAATAGTAATAATAATATAACAATAATAAAAGTTAATAAAAATAACCATTTAATAATAACGCGAGCCAAGACAAATTAAAAAAAATTAAAAAAATTATAAAAAAAAGGAGGGCACTTGCCCGACAATAGGGCCAACTGCGGGGTGACGGCCAACCGCGCGGCGGCCGCGCACGGGTCCGAAACCCAGAAAAAGCATCAAATGACAAATATTTTAATCTGGGGCCCATCCCGGACCATGGCGCGGACACTTGGAACCAAGAAAAGAAAGAGATAATAATAATAATAATAATAATAATAAATAAATAAATAAAAAAAGCAGTTGTGACAATTCTCCCCACCACAGACACTTTCTGCCCCCAGATAGTCACTCATCTTAACGACGGACAAGGCAAGAATCAATGCCCGACTGAAACTGAAGGGAACCACAGTACAAGAGAATGGGAGAACACGAAAGGGTTCTCCCCACCACAAGATCTCAACTAGTGTGGAAATTTAACACTCAAACACACCACCCTGGAAGGGGGGGCGACGCATGAACTCCAAATCTAACCTTTATAGCCTGAGCGAAACAAAGCATCCACTAAAACATGGAATTATGGACCTACACCAAAACCCCGAACACTAGAAAAAAAAAGAAAAATCTAAGAAGACTTAACCCACGATGTAAACCCAAGAATTCTCACAACATCATTTCTCCCAATGACACTTACATCTCCAGATGAAAACTGTCAAACCGAGATCAACTCACGCAAGATTCAAACACAACTTTAAGAAAAATGCACGATCCAGAACACCATAATCAGACAAACGAGACTGCTTGGCCTAAAAATGAACATACTCATCCCAATTTCATGACGACACAATGAACCTACGACAACGCCCAAAACTTTAGCAGTGGAAGAATGAGAACAGAAGAAACTTTAATGCTTTGTTGCCAACACCGAACACAAAACCCGAACTGAGGCTTCACACCCTCGTGAACTCCTGACTGTGTGCGAGCTTCACCCCAAGACCAATGGTTGGGACTCTAATGGTTGAAGCATATCCTGCCTCACAGTCAGGCACTGGAATCTTCTGGTCACAGTGTCTTCCTCAGGCAACGCTTCCTGCAAAGCTTCTCTAGATGATCCAGAAACCTAAAATGATGGCACGTCTTCTGGGGGTGTGACATAGCAGCTCGTATTCCCTAACTGTCCATACTGACGGTACACCATTAGATGGTCCGACGAACTGGGGGTTAGAGCCACTACAAAGAAATATTTAGAAGCAAATTTACCTGACACACTCTGCTCATCAGATGGGGGACCTTCACGAGCAACTGGATACGGTGGATTGTCAACCATTTGCGCTCTAGAAACCAACTCAGATAAGAACACCTCATGCACCAACTTCTCCAAAGTGATGCTCCCAAAAAGGGAGGACTCACTCCTTGATCTCTGGACGAAGACCCCTGATGAAGGGGGAAGTCTTCATCCAGTCCTGCGACACTACCCCCGGAAAAAGAGATGCAAGATCCTTGAAAGGGTCAACATACGCTTTCACCATCTGCTAGCCATGTTGAACACGCATGAGCTCTTCCATTTTATTCGTCTTTGCCTCCACAACTATAAACCATTGAACGAAGACGGCTTTGAAGACATACCACATCATCCCAACTTACAGTAATGGTGGGGTGAACAACTCTTACTCGTCCAAAGCTGGACCTTTGAACAAACCCCGGACAGCATGCACTGGAACAGTTTTGAGAGTTCCCAATACCCTGAAGACGCGCTCGACCTCTTCAAGTCACTCCATTGTCTCTAATAGACTCTGATCACCATAAAGGACAGACAACGTCCAAGAAGGACAAAAACTGGGCATGACTCATCAAAACTCTGGGGACCTTTCTGGGCGGCGTTTCTGAACAACAACATATATAACGCCAAGCCGAAACCGATATAAATCAAAGCAACATCCATGAAGCACCCTAATCCAAAAACAATCAGCTCAAGAAAAACCAAACAACCACAAACACAACCCAAAATTTCCTGTCCAAAATTCTCGTTCCATTTTAAATTCCAAAACCACCCCTTTTTTCAAAACTTCTTTCTTTCAAGACCACTCTCCAAATACCAAATCTACTTTTCAAACCAAAATCACTTCTCAAACCCATTTTTCCTCTTTAAAATCCAGTTTAGAAAACAAGGTCAAGCCTTTAATTTCAAACACACCCAGGTAATCTCATGAACCGTTGCACATGTCCTCATCCACTTTCATCCATACGCACCAACACACACTTTCCACACATCCTCTCACATGTGAAACCGTTCATAAGGAGTACCTGAGGTTTCACCCCAAACCATTCTTGACAAATTTCAAAGCAAACATCGGCTTTAAAGACCAAAGGCTTTCAATTTTTAAAACCCATTTCATAAATTTAAAGTCATTTAAAAGAAATATGTCCCATTTTTAAAAACCATTTTTCATTTCCAACAACGCACTTACACCAACCAGAACAAAAACAACACTCAAATTACATCAAACACCGGAGAGAGGGACTAGTAGTCACGCCTAACCTGGCGACATGGTAGTGGGCCATGTCCTAAGTAAGCGTCAACCACTAGGAGCAATTCAAACCGTGTACCCGGACTCTAAATGGGTCACTACTCCATGTGAAATCATGATATAACATCGGCTTGTCTCCGTTGTCATCCCTCGATCCAAAACAGACCAGAAAAAGGCAAAGACATAATTCCCGGACTACCCCTGGCTATTCGAGGTGCGGAATGGGTGAGGGTTCATGACGTTCTTCCCGTGCCTACCTCTCGAGTCCCGACAGTCCTAATCTCTACCTACCAGACAACCCAAATAACAAGGGCCTCCTATGATACCATTTTGTCATGAACCAACCCGGGTCGACCCTGAACCGGTCACCCGAGCAGGCTCACGACATGGCCCGAAGGGCGTTCCCGATCCCCACAGGCTGGCAACTAGTGTCGGGCATCAAAAGTAAACAGGTGGGATCGATTTGGCCCAAAAGAAAAATAAATTGAGTAGCATAAATAAATGGAACAAAAGAAAATAAATAAAGAACAACCAACAACGCTACTAACCTGACCATGACCCAAAACTCCATGTGACCCCGTGGGTCACTCTCCAACACCACAACCAACGTTGCTCAAGGTGAACAACTGAAGCTGGAACCTACCACAGAACTAAAAACAAGAAAACACTATAGGCGTGAGTATTAAAACTCAATAGGTAGGCCTGACTAATTCTATTCCCAATGCACATACCAATAAATAATGAATTTATCAGTTCCAGGTTTGAACTAAATTATATAAAATATGGTTTCCACACACACACTTTCATTTTTAAAACAAGTAACAGTCCATTGACCTTTTTAATTTAGAACAAGTTATATATTGAATGAAATAGGTGCATTTCATTTTAAGACATTTTGTGAACAATTTAGAAATCCAAACTTTAGTTGTTAGTCAAAAGGAAAAATCACACACAACACACAACAAACACCAAGGGAAATGGAAAAAGTGGCACACATGGGTCAGCAACCGAACTAGACCTCTCAACCGTCCACCACATACAAATAAACACAAAAAGAAACATGGGTTAAACCTAGGAGATCGTGAACAATCCAGAACATACTATACATCTGACTCATCCTGAAGGCATGCCCTAACTCAATGACGTCATAACGCCCTAACGCCCGGCATAGCCCTGCATGGCATAACTGAGGGGCCCAATCCCCATAGCAGCAATAACTCAGTATCCCCCTGTCATGGGGCCACTAGACAGTGCGTAATCTAAACTAGTGCAGCAATCGTTCTCAGAAGATTCACTCACTATGCCAGGTTCTCATGTCAACACATACAATAAAAAGGGGTGCGTCCACAATTTAAATCAATCAGTCACGATGCACAAACATCACATACAACTCACACAATCAACGGACACCAATGATCACCCCTGAATGGGTTTTCCAAAATAATTTATTTTATTAAAGTGCCAAACGGGCCTTCAAAAATTTTAAAGAAAAACTCCATTTCTCAAGAAAACCCAAAACACTTGTTCAGAAGAAATCACTTATCTTTAAAACTAGAAGTCTGTTTGAAATTCCGTGAATTATGTTTAAAGGCCAAACGGGCATTCTTTCAAAACTGGGTGTCCTTCCATCAAGAAAATGTTCCAAGTGTTCAGTATAAAATAAACGGATCTTTTCACACTAATTAATAATTTAAAATTTTATTATCTAATATTATTTATCATTCATTAAAATTAACAAATAATCAAGAAATTAATAAATTCTAAATTTAAAGGTGATTGCAATGGGGGACCTACCTCGGCTCGCTGTCCAAACATAACGGCACATCACGCCTCGCAAAGACGCACAAACACGCACAAACTGACGACCGAAGTACCGTGGGTCTTTCTCGCCGACACGCTGCAAAAACCGCACAACTAAAATGCATAAACACGGACTCAAAAACATTCAAAAGAACAAACGACACAAACACCAACTTGACATGATTCTAAACCACAACTCGCACCGTCGATACTACTTAATAAAGCACTTAAAAAATGTAAAACAATTCTAAAGAGAAACCCACAACCTACACACCCAAAACTCATCCAAAGAACACATTTCTTAACAGACGCACAACCCCAACATACTAAAATGAAAAACGCATGACATGCATGGACAAAAACTAAATACAAAATCCATGAAAAGATGTTAAACATCACAAGAATAACACACCCTATTTCACATATACATGATACACAATATCAAATACAAACTCAAATATATTTTTTTAGAAACTAAAGACACACCAAACTAGTTAAACAAAATAAATTATAAAAAAAAACTAAATCTGCACCAAGCTAATCAACCACAAAACTCGTCAACTATATTAAACGGGTGCAAAAATTATCCAAACAGTGGAGAACCAACAATTTCAACATAATATAATTAATTTAACAACAAAAATGCATAACCAGAAACCTAAGAGAAGTGAACATCATATAAACAAGGCAAACTTAATTTAAAGAGTCATAATGAATGAAATCCAACCTCAAGGATAAATATGCTTTCAAAATTCAAGTGCGAATGTGACTAACCCCCGGTGGAAGGAAGAATACGCCTCAAAGGATATTATGCACAACCTAGACAAGTAAACACATAACATATCTTCAAGAATTAGGTTCTCGAAAAAGAAGAGCACCCCCAGACATTGATATAAGAACACACCGGTGAAGAAGTTCGCATCTGGAAGGTGCTACTGGTGAGGGGAATGGGAGACCACCAGGGAATCGCATGCCAATTAGGGTGCACTGTTGGCCGGCTGGTTGGCTGGGCTGCAGGTTCGTGCAGGGGATAGGTGACACAAGGTTGGCCGGCGGGATGCTGGCTAGGATGGGAGAGACCAAAAATAGATGTGGGGAGAGGCTGAGGGCCTAGAGCAACCACGGAAGGCCATTGGGGTTTTAGGGTGTCGGCACAGCGCCGAGGAGGCTGGAGCACGGAGGGAGTAGGGAAAGGGGGTGCGGGTTGTCACTGCCGGAGGGGGGAAGGTCGCCTGGCGGGGAAGAGGAGGGTGACAGGATCTGCAGCCAGGAATGGATTTGTGGGACGGTCTGGAAACGAGCTGAGGGTGGAAAGCAGGGCGGCTGTAGGAGGGGCGAGCGGAGAGGCGGCCGGAGGGAAGGATGTTGATGAGGTCGGCGGTCGGCTGTGCAGAGAGAGGCTGGGTGCGGGAGCCAGCTGCACAAGCTTGAGGGCGAAGCAGCGGGTCCAGGAGGTGGAAGGAGGAGGATGTTGGGTGTGGGAACTGGGGGTCGTACAGAGGCCAGGGCGAGCGGTGCCGGCGAGGTAGGAGGTCGGCGCTAGGCTTGCGGGTAGGCGGACGTGGGAGGCACCGGAGGGCAAGGGAGGAGACGGGCTTAGGGACTGTGGGAAGGGAAGTAGGGAAGGGAAGGGGGGTTGCGGAATAAGCGAGAGGGGGGGGGAAATGGGGGTGATAGGGTTAGAATAGGGTTCCGTTTTTTTTTTTCATTGTTCTCATAATAATAATAATAATAATAATAATAATAAAAGAACAACAATAGTAATAATAATAATAATGCCATAAATAATAACCATAATAATAATAAAAATATAAATAGTAATAATAATATAACAATAATAAAAGTTAATAAAAATAACCATTTAATAATAACGCGATCCAAAACAAATTAAAAAAAATTAAAAAAAATTATAACAAAAAAAAGAAAGGAGGGCACTTGCCCAACAACAGGGACAACTGCGGGGCGACGGCCAACCACGCGGCGGCCGCGCACGGGTCTGAAACCCAGAAAAAGCATCAAACGACAAATATTTTAATCTGGGTCCAGCCCGGACCATGGTGCGGACACTCAGAACGAAGAAAAGAAAGAGATAATAATAATAATAATAATAATAATAATAATAATAAAATAAAAAAAGGCAGTTGTGACAATTGATTAGGTGCTAATTAATATGTGGGAATCGAGTATGATGCATGGTTTGTATGAGATACATTGGAATCAGAAAATCCTATGGGAGTTATATATGTATGTATATATATTATGCGAAATCTCATTTGGGCATCATGTGTGATATGAGAACTTTTGGTAATCAGTTGTGATGCAGGATCGTGTATGTTTTATGTGTTATGTGAGTATGAATTGAGCATCTGATGAGGTGCAGGAATGATGGTATGTCATATGGGGATGTTGATGTCCAGAGGATAGTGTGTGGAACCATCATAATACTTGAAGTTTAGGTTAGGAAACACACATGTAGGTGATTCCTAAGGTGGGGAACACCACAAGAGGAATTAGTTTGAATAAGTGACAATGGTAGTTTAGGGTGAGGTTATGAGATGGGTATGTTTGGAATCATCTCAATAAGTGACCACACAACTTGGGGATGAGCTATCATAAGTTGGAGAGGTTGAAATTTCCTAAGTTTTGAATGGTTCAAAAATTTTAGGGGAATTTGAACTTTTAAACTCGTGGATGGGCCAACTTTGATTTTTAACATAAATAGTTAATCCCGATAGTTACAACACTTTAATGTGTTTTTTATAGATGGAGTTTAATTTTGGGTAAGTGTCTTAAGGGTTTAGTTTGGTTTTGGGTGGATCAGGCATCAAAAACCAAAATCCAAGGAACACGTCACTGGGCGCACGGTTGGAGCATGGTTAGTGTTAACCATGCATCCCAAACCATTCGGCCCATTTAAACTAGAGCATGGTTAGTAAAAACCATAAGAGGGAGGAATATGGTCATGTGGATTGGTATTGAGGGGTAGAGAAACCCTCATGGTTAGGTGCATGATTTGTCTAACTATTCACTATAATCATGTGAGGTGGGGTGCCCTTTGGATAGTGGCACTGAATGGCTAGTGCACAGTTATCCAAACTGTGAATCCAAACCATGCGGATCATTTAATGGGATGAAATTACCAAATTACCCCTCTATTATTTTAACCCTTTGAGTCTCTTTTTACTCTTCATTCTCATGCATAGCAGTGGGATCTCATCCATTCTTCCCTTAAGCTAGGATTTTAGGTTTCTTCTTCATTTGAGATCGGATTTGAGCTCTATTAGTTGTGTTGTATAGCTAGTGGTAAGGATTCTAGTCTATTTTCTTCCTTTATTATTTTTTGTTCCATTTGGAATTATATTTCCATTCGAACTCATATGCCCTATTTATAGGGTGTTTATCAAATTGTATGTTTTCTCCCATCTTGGATCAAATCATAGGTTAGTCTTTGATGAGTGAAATCCTATGATTATAAGGTAGGTAGTTCCTAGATTTGTATTATTTTATATGTGTTTTTATGTGACATAATAAATATTCATTAATGGGGTGGTTCAGGTATGTCCATTTATGTACTATCCTTGGTTTATTTTTTTATTGGAAGATGTTGATGGGAAATTATATGCTTTTTTAGATACATTGATCCTTGGATGGATTGGGTTTTTTGGGATGGGTTTGAAAATTGGTTGAGTAGGTTTTACCTGTTGTTTAATGAATACAATAATGTGTTGTGGCTATGTGAGTTCCATAGGAACTTTTTTGTCTTGTCCTGTGATACTTGGGCTGATGTTGATCACCAGGATTTATGTGATGAGATTCTATGGGTCAAGTTGGATAGTGATGACCCATGTCGCATTTGGGTGATGTGGTTTTCATGTGGTGGCAGAGTTTCTACGGATGGTGTTTCTTCGGATGGTTGGTGATTTCCACTCATCGTTGTTGGACAATAGCAATGTTGGATCCGTGTGCACATAGGATAAGGACTCAATGAGGTGGTGTGGACCACTTGATGTGGGTGTATGACTCTGTAGTGTAAGCAGATTAGGGGTGGTGATTCCCATCAGTTATGGAGTAGATGATCACCGTAGAAAGCCACAGGTGGTGGTATGTGAGACCATTCGATGGGGTTTGAGGCTCATTGTGATATTGGGGCCGATGGTCAAGGATTATGGAAGGAAGGATTTTTATGTGTCTTGGGATGTTTTGATTATTAGCATATGGTGGTTGTTCAAGTGGAAGTCCAAGGGACCAGTGATATGATCATGGGGAGTGTTGTTGGGACGCTGGTTTTACTCAACGTGTTATAAAGGTGGTATTTATTGGCATGATGTGTTAGGTGACATGTATATAGATGGGAGATAGAGGGTTCTCCGTTTTTTGTGACATCATATAAATCATTCCATTTCAGAATTGGTTGAAGCAGGTAAATTCGCCCTTGTGGTTGTTAAGCATAAGTGAAGCAGGTTAATTTATCTATGAGTTGATGTTATTTATTTACATTTTTATACACTGGTATAAATATGGATGTAAGATATTCACGTATTGGTGGTGGCCTACTAAGTTCATACTCACACCCTATATGGGCCCCTTGAGACGCATGCAGACTTAAAGGATTTGAGATTAGATAAGGGATTAGACTCATGGGATGGACCATTGCGAGTAAGGATGCATCATGGGTGTAGGGGATGGATGGTAGTGGACCCAGTGGTTCGTCTGTGTCAACCTAGAGTTTCTTTTTGGTCTTTTTCATATGTACTTATATGATTAGAAACATGTTGTCTCATATCTCTCTTTTGTATGACTTTCATGACATGTTTATACATTATCTATTTTGTAGCAGTTTCTTTTGGGATTATTACTATCATTTGTTTCATATATTCTTTTACAAATACATGTTTAGAGATTTTGTAGTGTTGTTTTTATGTAAACCCCTTTTATTATTATTGTTATTGAGAAAAGTATTGTTTTCAACAATGCATATTAATGTTATTTAATGGGGTAGATTATTGAAAATAATACTCTGTCTCTTTATGATAATTTTGATGCTCACAAATACCCTTAGTTATTTTCTAATGATTTCACTTAGTATTTTGCAGGAGGTTATTAATTTATTTTACTCTTGAAATAACGATAATTTATTACTTAGCGCGGAATCTATTTTAGCGCGTTCTGGAAACACTGTTCATATCTTACGTAGATGAATATAGCGCGGAATCTGTTTTAGCACATTTTGGAATCACTGTTCATACCCTAAGTGGATAAACACAGCGTAAGGATGAAAATCATGTATAATTTTTGTGATAATAGAAAAGTATGGTTAAACAACCATACGTTTTCAGCAAAGTATGGAAGAAGAACCTTACGTTAGGAAGGAACCCTGCGTTTTGGTTATCAGCAAAGTATGGAAGGAGAACCATACGTAATTTCTAAAGGTTACGTTTATTTCTCAAAATTATGGTTCATCAACCTTACTTTTGTAAACAACCATACGTTCTTGGAAAATTATGGATCAAGTAAAAGTATGGATCTTTTACCGTACGTTTGAATGTTGAAGAAAAAGTATGAATGGTCAACCCTATGTCTGTTATCAACCTTACGTTATCAACCCTACATTTGAAGACTATGTTATTAACCCTACGTTTGGAGGCCACGTCATCAACCTTACGTTTGGCGTCGGAATTTTTCAGCAGACGGTTTTTATGTACAATGATCAGTAAACTGATTTCTGGGCGGATTTCAAGCCGAATTTAAAGTCGTTTTTAAATTACGACTTTGACTGATTCAAAGCCGATTTATTAATGTATTTAAGATCGAATTAAAAGGATCTTTTTATGCTGAGTCTTAAGGGAAGTTACTACTTCTCTGTAAATTCAAATTTTTGAATATCGCGAATCAGAAGGTGACTTTTATGGATCTAAATGTGCAGGAGATATGATTTATTATATATGCTCTCTGTAATGAACCAATATTTTGAGTAGTATATTAACCTACTCTTAATGATTTAATAGATATGTTAATGGTTAATGCAGAAAGAGGAGTCGATGGCTTCATCCAGTAGACTCGAACCTCATGAAGCCCACTTATCAGAGCTTGGGAAGGAGGTGGCATCTTTGGGCTTCGCTTTGGACCAAGCCCAAGCCGAACTCCAGCGTGTCAAGCTTGAACAGAAACGCCTACGGGAGAAGTTCAAGTTAGTAGAGATTACTACTAGGTCAACGTTATGTGAGCCTCCCTCAGATTCTCTCACCATAGCACACCTTACACTTAGGTCATATGCCGGTGTTATAAGGGGCTATGTGATGAGACCCAAGCTTCTTTGTGTAATCCTTTGGGATGAATGAATTGAGATTTGTTCCTTTAGCGATGTTTGTGAAATTTCAAATGTCCGGATAATTTTAGGATGTATTTTATTGATGAATTTTGAAAAAAAGGATATTTTAAAATATTTATTTAAACCCTAAATAATTAATGATGTGTAATGATTTTCAAAAAATGGTCTTCTGTAAAAGTGTTCAGTAAGGAATTTGGAGTCTAATAAGATCAACTTAATTTTTGATGAATAGTAAATTATGAATAGTGATTTTACGCTTAGGATTAGTAATGTGACCAAATGGATTATTAATTTCACTCAAAGAAAGTTTTAATATAATTTAGACACCTTGATTAAGTAATGAGATTCAATAAAATGGATAAATAAGGGTTTCATAAATTATTAATCAAGTATTAGTTTTTTTGGGTGAATAGTGTTTTTTAATTAAAAATTTAATTAAAAATAATTAGAAAATTATTTTTATAAAATGGAATTTATTTTTGAACTCAGAGCATCGATATTATGTTATGGTAACTTTTGGGGATTTTTCTGAAAAAAATGAATTCTCGATAAATAGTGATTTTATTTAAAAATAAAATTAAAAATATTTAGAAAATTATTTTTATAAAATGGAGTTCATAAATGTAATTAGAGCATCGATATTTGGTTAAGGTGAAATTTTGGGATTTTTCTGAGAAAGATGAATTTTTCAGTGAATAGTAAAAATGCAGTTTTAGGGTTTCAGTATGTTTAATGACATAATAACTGTGTCATGGTGATGTCATGAGATATTTTAAGGGTTGGACGGACAAAGGTGATGAATTATTGTATTGGGGGCCCCACGTGGCCTAACTCCATGGTAAATGCCATGGGAGAGCACATGGTTTTGAGAAAAGCACTTGTGAGGTGTCCCTTGGCCATTAATGCCTTGTCCCTCACTTTCCCTATAAATACCCACCCATTCCTAATTTAGTTTTCACTCCCAACTCTCCCCCAACGAAGTTATGGTCTTCTTACCTTCCAAGGAGTCCTCCCAAGGTGCCCCCAAGCCCTCAAGGTTCAAACCTTGGAGTTTTAAGAGTTACGTTTTAAGGTAAGGGATCTGACCTCTATCTTTCTTTTCATGTAATCTCTTTTATGTCATTACCTTTATGCTCCATGTTCTTATGTGAGAGGATGTTATTTTATATTCCTCTTACTTCCCTTTTCATGTTTATATGATGAGAGATCCCCTCTTACTCTCATCATTTTGTTTTATGAAAGTTTAAGTGACGTCGTTCGGCTGCCGAATTTTTAAGGGATTCTTTCACCCTTCTCATTTTTCAAGTTCTATTTTCATGTCAGGTCTTTCAAGTTATTTTTTTATTATGTTGGGGTATGATCTCTATATCAATCATACTGATCTCTTATGATCATATAATTAGATACCCTATTTGATCTTGTCAAATCATTTTTATTGAATTTTAAGTGACGACGTTAGGCTGCCGAATTTTTATAAGAGAAATCTTATTTTTGTCTTACTTCCATGTTTTCATTTCAAATGGTATGTCCTTAAAATTTCATTACCATGATTCATATCCTTTATATTCTGTCCCTATAATATTTTTATAGATCTTTTATGAGTGGGTGACCCATTTCCCCTCTCTTTTCAACGTTTTCTAAAACCCTGTAACGTAGCCGTTATGCTGCAGAATTTTCGTCTCAAAATGCCTCTCTCTTTTTCTCAAAATTATTTTATCTTATTAAGTGAATACTAAAAGATCTTATTTCTATAAGGGTATTCACATATATATCAAAATGTTCTATTTTAAATTCTGGTATTTACATACATGAAACCCGCTTTCCCTTTTCGTGGGTTTAAAGTGTCATAAAGATCATGTCTTTAAAGCAGCTTTTAAAATGTTATGATTATGAAATGAAACCCATTTCTTTTATGCTATATGGGTTGTTTATGAAATGATTGATGATGATACATGTGGATCACATGATAATAAATACATGTCAATGGTGTGCCCAGATAGCGCTCCAATGCATTGGGTAAAGACTTAATCTCTAGAGATGACTTTTTAGACTGATACCTTGGTGAATAACCTTGGTAATTTTTAATGACACCTTGGGGATGGACCTTGGTGAAATGAAATGATTGTAAATATTAAATGTTGCAGCCACATCTTTAAGTTATGAAAAATTTAATTTTTATTATGATGTATCTCATGATTTCTTTCTCATGCCTTAAAGATCTTTTCATGTCCTTATTGAAGTATCTCAAGTTCACATGTAAAATGTTTCTCTTGTTTCCCTTACTGGGCCTTCTACTCACCCTTTCTTTTGATGTATGTCCCCAGGTTATGAGATGCAGTAATGAACCTAAGATTAACTTAAGGATAAGCCTTTCAAGTGTTTAAGAAGAATGTTTTATGTTGTTTTCGTGTATTATGTTCCTTGTTTCCAAGACACTAAACCTTAAAGATCCTCAGTTTCGTGTAATGAAATGAAAGTTTATGTTATAAAAAGACAGGATGCTATAGTTGGTATCAAAGGATGGTTTAGTTTTTTGTGGAAATTAGGATATAAAAACTTTAGGAAGAACCCTATAGAAAAGTTTAAATATAGGAAAACTTCCTGGTATTTTGGTAAGTATTGAGTAGGTGGTTTATCAAACAAATACATCCCTGTCTGGATACGAGCAGGTAGAGGTGGCTCTAGCACAGATGTACATAGGGGTAAAACCCGAAAACACCGTTTTGAGATAGACTCAAATGGGAACTAGTGCATGATAACGGGCCTTGCTGCACTCTTGGTTACGACACTCCCGGGGGATATGTTTGGTTAATCACAAGCTCTTTATGAATCATTATGAAGGAATTATAGAGAAATGTAATTGTCTAAGAATGAAGTCTTAGTTAAAAGATTCATAAATGAAATAAGTTTCTCACTAAAGTTTTATTCTTTTAGAAAATGGAGGGAAATAGGAGGAACTGTGTAGATGGTGACCGCAATGCACCATGTCCTGACGATCCTCTGATAGAATCCGGAATGGAAACATTCATGCGAATGATAAACCAACTGACTCAAGTTATGAGTAATAACTTGAATCAAGCTGAGAGGTCGATCTCACCACGAAGGGAACAACATTCTTTTGAGTCCTTCATGCGTCAACGACCACCATCATTCAGTGGATCTACAAACCCTTTGGTTGCAGAACAATAGATAAGCTCCATTGAAAGGATCTTTTCTATACTCCTTTGTTAGGAACAAGAAAAATTCACCCTTGTTGTTTATCGCCTAGAGGGAGAAGCTGATCAGTGGTGGTCACTGGTCAAAAACACGAAGCCTAGAGGAGAGATGGAAGCTATGGAGTGGGAAGAGTTCTGGGGAATATTCTTTAACAATTATTTCCCTCAATCCATGAGAATGAGAATGGAGAAAGAGTTTCTCGAGCTGAAGCAAAAGGAGAACGAATCTGTCAGAAGTTATGAGATGAACTTCACCCGACTTTCATGATATACCTCTAGCTTTGTCATGGATCCAAGTGGGAAGGTTGATAGATTTTTCGATGGACTAAGACCTCATCTGTGGAAGAATTTAGCCAACCGGGACTACGATAGCTACGAGGAGATCATGCGGAGTGCAATGAAAGTTGAGCTAGAGTTTGGTGAGACACAGTGGTTTCATAAATCAAATGACAAGAAGAGATCGTTGGAGCCCAGTTTAGGGAAGACTTTTGATCAGGGAAGAGGTGGAAAGAAAATGAAACTTACCACATGCAATAAATGTGGGAAGAATCATCCAGGGAACTGCTTGGTCGGAAGTGGAAAGTGCTACAAGTGTGGAAGAGGAGGCCATATTGCTCGGAATTGTCATAGTGAGGTGAAGCCTCAACTCCCCAACACTAATGACAGAGGAAAGATGTCTCTAGCCTTACCTGAAGTCCATTTCTTCAAGTGTGGACAGCTTGGGCACTATGCTAATCTATGTCCAAATCCAAGGGCAGTGGAGGGGAATCACCATCAACCTCAGCAAAGGCCAGGGGAGCAAGGTCGTGCTTTTTCTATCACAACAACTGAAGTTGAAGCTCTGAATGACGTGGTAGTAGGTACTCTTGTTTTCCTCTCAAAACTAGCAACTACTTTGTTTGATTCTGGTTCTACGCATTCCTTTATTTCTTCCAAGTTTGCAAAGAATATAGAATCAATCCCCAAATTTCTTGAGGTAGAGTTGTCAGTCAAGACTCCAAGTGGGATTATCCATGCATCAACAGTGTTTAGAGACTCTATTGTTTAATTTAGTGAGCACAATCTTATCGCAAATCTAGTAGTCATTCCCATGTTGGAATTCGACGTTATACTAGGGATGGACTGGCTCTCAAAGTATAATGCTAAGATCAAATGCAGAAGTAATGAAATCTCAGAAGTCTTGAATAAACGACCTACAGTTATCTTCTAAGGAGAGATATCCCGAACTGATCCCTATCTAGAAGCACCTCCTATAGCTTTCTTTATGGAGTTAATTAGTGATGATGAAGAAGTAAAAGGGAGCATACAAATAGAAGATGTTCCAATTTTTCAGGAATACATGGATGTATTTCCTGAGGAGTTACTTGGACCTCCCCCAGAAAGAGAGGTAGAGTTCTCCATTGAAATCGTACCTGGATCTCAACTGATATCAAAGACCCCATATAGAATGGAAAATGTGGAGCTAGAAGAGTTAAAGAAACAACTCCAAGACTTGTTGGAGAAGGGGTTTATCCGACCGAGTGTGTCTCCTTGAGGGGCACCAGTTCTCTTTGTGAAGAAGAATGATGGATCAATGCGGCTATGCATTGATTATAGAGAACTGAACGGGATCACAGTGAAGAATAGATATCCTATTCCAAGAATTGATGATTTATTTGACCAACTTCGTGGGGCTCAATTCTTCTCTAAGATTGACCTTCGATCTGGTTATCATCAACTGAGGGTGAAGAAGGAAGATATTCCAAAGACTGCCTTCCGATCAAGATATGGGCATTATGAGTTCACTGTTATACCCTTCGGCTTGACTAATGATCCTACTATTTTCATGGATTTGATGAATAGAGTCTTTAAGGACTACCTTGATAACTTTGTGGTAGTTTTTATTGATGATATTTTGATATATTCAAAAAGTCGTGAGGAGCATGAAGATCATCTGAGGGTTATTTTGAAAACTCTACGGAAGGAGAGGCTCTTTGGAAAGTTCAGCAAGTGTGAGTTTTGGTTACAACAAGTGGCTTTCTTGGGGCACATCGTAACCAATGAAGGAATCTCGGTTGACCCTGCAAAGAAAATGGTTGTGGAGGAGTGGCCTCAACCCACAACAGTAACTGAGATTCGTAGTTTCCTTGGTTTAGTGGGATATTATAGGAGGTTTGTGAAAAAAAATTCATGGCTTTCTAATCCACTAACCAAGTTGACTCAAAAAGGGTTAAGTTCATCTGGACAAAGGAATGCGAGGAAAGTTTCCAAGAGCTGAAGAAGAGATTGGTTAATGCACCTGTGTTAACACTACCCTCTATCGGAGAAGGATTCGTTATTTTTAGGGATGCATCTCTGAAAGGTCTTGGGTGTGTCCTCATGTAAAATGACAAGGTAATTGCTTATTCATCTCGACAGTTGAAGATTCATGAGCAGAATTATCCTACGCATGATCTAGAACTGGAGGCAGTTGTTTTTTCTCTAAAGATATGGAGGCACTATCTTTATGTGGAGAAATGTGATATATACACTGACCACCAAAGTCTAAAGTATATTTTCACACAGAAAGAATTGAACATGAGACAAAGGAGATGGTTGGAGCTTATTAAAGACTATGATTGTTCAATTCATTATCACCCTGGAAGATCAAATAAAGTCGCAGATGTGTTAAGCAGGAAAGATCCTGTTGTTCTAGCAACAATGAGGATCCTAGGAGATCCCTTGATTAAAGATCTAGTAAAACTGGACATGGGAATTATAAGGAATGGGACATCATCAACCCTATCCCAAATGATTTCTCAACCTTCATTACTAGAGAAGATCAAGAAGGCTCAAAAAGAATATCCTTTGCTGTAGGAGAAGTTGGAGGCTGTAAAAGATGGGAAGTTCCCTGATTTCAATATTGATCAAGAAGGTGTATTGAAATTTCATACAAGACTATGTGTTCCATCTATTCCGGAGATAAAGAAAGAACTGATGGATGAAGCTCATAGCTCTACTTTCTCTATACATCCAGGAATCACTAAAATGTATAGAGACCTTCATGATCATTATTGGTGGGATAACATGAAGAGGGAGATTGTTGATTACACTACAAGGTGCTTGGTGTGTCAACAAGTAAAGGCAGAACGACAACTTACTAAGGGGGTATTACAACCGCTACCCATACCAGTATGGAAGTGGGATAATATCACTATGGACTTTGTAACTGGTCTCCCGAAAACATCCAAAGGAAACAATGTGATATGGGTTATTGTGGACCGTCTCACCAAGACCGCCCATTTTATCTCTATTCGGGAAGATTTCTCTCTGGATCAACTAGCCAAGATATACGTGAAGGAAGTGGTAAGGCTGCATGGGGTACCAATATCCATCGTGTCTGATCATGATCCAAGATTCACATCAAAATTCTGGAGAAGTCTTCAACATGCTCTGAATACTGAATTGAATTTTAGTACGGCCTATCATCCTCAAACTGATGGCCAATCTGAAAGTACTATTCAGACACTCGAAGACATGCTGAGATTGTGCTCAATGGAATTTAAAGGTGGATGGGATCAACACCTCCCATTAGTTGAGTTCTCCTATAACAACAGCTTCCATTCGAGTATTCAGATGGCACCCTATGAAGCTCTGTATGGAAAGCGATGTAGAACTCCTACTTGTTGGGATGAAACTGGTGAGAGAAAGCTTCTTAGGCCTGATCTCGTGCAAGAAATGACAGAACAAGTTCATGTCATCCAACAACACATAAAGGCTGCTCAGAGTCGGCAGAAGAGCTATGCTGACAATCGTCGAAGGGACTTGGAGTTTGGTGTTGGAGACAAAGTCTTCCTTCGAATTTCTCCATGGAAGAGAGTCATGCGGTTTGGGAAGAAAGGGAAGCTCATCCCTAGGTACATTGGCCCCTATGAAATCCTTGATCGCGTAGGAACAGTGGCTTATTGTCTAGCACTTCCACCGAACCTAGCTCAAGTTCACAATGTCTTCCATGTATCTCTCTTGAGGAAGTACATACCCGACCCTTCGCATGTACTGAACCCAGAGGTGGTACAACTGGAACATGACCTCTCTTATGAGGAGCGGCCAGTGGAGATCTTAGACCGTATAGACAAGGTTCTACGAAAAAAGACTACCCACCTTGTGAAAGTGTTATGGAGGAATCATAAATATGAAGAAGCGACTTGGGAGCCTGAGGAAACGATGAAGCAAAAGTACCTTCACCTTTTCGACTAGGCCTCAAGTACAAATTTCGGGGACGAAATTTCTTAAGGGGGGAAGAATGTAATGACCCAATCTTTTGAGTAGTATATTAACTTACTCTTAATGATTTAATAGAGATGTTAATGGTTAATGCAGAAAGAGGAGTCGATGGCTTCATCCAGTAAACTCGAACCTTATGAATCCCACTTATCAGAGCTTGGGAAGGAGGTGGCATCTTTGGGATTCGCTTTGGACCAAGCCCAAGTCGAACTCCAACGTGTCAAGCTTGAACGAAAACGCCTACGGGAGAAGTTCAAGTTAGTAGAGATTACTACTAGGGCAATGTTATCTGATCCTCCCTCAGATTCTCTCACCATATCACACCTTACACTTAGGTCATATGCCGGTGTTATAAGAGGCTATGTGACGACACCCTAGCTTCTTTGTGTAATCCTTTGGGATGAATGCATTGAGATTTCTTCCTTTAGCGATGTTTGTGAAATTTCAAATGTCCGGATAATTTTAGGATGTATTTTATTGATGAATTTTGAAAAAAAAAAGGATATTTTAAAATATTTATGTAAACCCTAAATAATTAATGATGTGTAATGATTTTCAAAAAATGGTCTTCTGCAAAAGTGTTCAGTAAGGAATTTGGAGTCTAATAAGTTCAACTTAATTTTTGATGAATAGTAAATTATGAATAGTGATTTTACGCTTAGGATTATTAATGTGACCAAATGGATTAGTAATTTCACTCAAAGAAAGTTTTAATATAATTTAGACACCTTGATTAAATAATGAGATTCAATAAAATGGGTAAATAACGGTTTCATAAATTATTAGTCAAGTATTAGTTTTTTCGGGTGAATAGTGTTTTTTAATTAAAAATTTAATAAAAAATAATTAGAAAATTATTTTTATAAAATGGACTTTATTTTTGAACTCAGAGCATCGATATTATGTTATGGTGATTTTTGGGGATTTTTCTGAAAAAAATGAATTCTCGATGAATAGTGATTTTATTTAAAAATTAAATTAAAAATATTTAGAAAATTATTTTTATAAAATGAAGTTCATAAATGTAATTAGAGCATTGATATTTGGTTAAGGTGAAATTTTGGGATTTTTCTTAGAAAGATGAATTTTTTAGGGAATATTAAAAATGTAGTTTTAGGGTTTCGGTATGTTTAATGACATCATAACTGTGTCATGATGATTTCATGAGATATTTTAAGGGTTGGACGGCCAAAGGTAATAAATTATTGTATTGGGGGCCCCATGTGGCCTAACTCCATGGTAAATGCCATGGGAGAGCACATGGTTTTGAGAAAAGTACTTGTGAGGTGTCCCTTGGCCATTAATGTCTTGTCCCCTCACTTTCCCTATAAATACCCACCCATTCCTCCTTTAGTTTTCACTCACAACTCTCCCCCAAAGAATTTCTGGTCTCCTTAACTTCCAAGTAGTCCTCCCAAGGTTCCCCCAATCCCTCAAGGTCCAAACCTTGGAGTTTTAAGAGTTACGTTTTAAGGTAAGGGATCTGACCTCTCTCTTTCTTTTCATGTAATCTCTTTTATGTCATTCCCTTTATTCTCCATGTTCTTATGTGATAGGATGTTATTTTATATTCCTCTTACTTCCCTTTTCATTTTTATATGATGATAGATCCCCTCTTACTCTCATCATTTCGTTTTATGAAAGTTTAAGTGACGCCGTTAGGCTGCCGAATTTTTAAGGGATTCTTTCACCCTTCTCATTTTTCAAGTTCTATTTTCATGTCAGGTCTTTCAAGTTATTTTTTTTATTATGTTGGGGTATGATCTCTATATCTATCATACTGATATCTTATGATCATATTATGAGAGACCCTATTTGATCTTGTCAAATCATTTTTATTAAAGTTTAAGTGACGTCATTAGGCTGCCGAATTTTTATAAGAGAAATCTTATTTTTGTCTTACTTCCATGTTTTCATTTCAAATAGTATGTACTTAAAATTTAATTACCATGATTCATATCCTTTATATTCTGTCCCTATACTATTTTTATAGATCGTTTATGAGTGGGTGACCCATTTCCCCTCTCTTTTCAACGTTTTCTAAAACCCTGTAACGTACCCGTTATGCTGCAGAATTTTCTTCTCAAAATGCCTCTCTCTTTTTCTCAAAATTATTTTATGTTATTAAGTGAATACTCAAAGCTCTTATTTCTATAAGGGTATTCACATATATATAAAAATGTTCTATTTTAAATTCTGGGATTTACATACATGAAACCCGCTTTCCCTTTTCGTGGGTTTAAAGTGTCATAAAGATCATGTCTTTAAAGCAGTTTTTAAAACGTTATGATTATGAAATGAAACCCATTTCTTTTATGATATATGGGTTGTTTATGAAATGATTGATGATGATATATTTGGCTCACATGATAATAAATAAATGTCAAGGGTGCGCCCAGATAGCGCTCCAATGCATTGGTTAAAGACTTAATCTCTAGAGATGACTTTTTAGACTGATACCTTGGTGAATAACCTTGGTAATTTTTAATGACACCTTGGGGATGGACCTTGGAGAAACGAAATGATTGTAAATATTAAATTTTTCAACCACATCTTCAAGTTATGAAAAAATTTATTTTTATTATGATGTATCTCATTATTTCTTTCTCATTCCTTAAAGTTCTTTTCATGTCCTTATTGAAGTATCTCAAGTTCACTTGTAAAATGTTTCTCTTGTTTCCCTTACTGGGCCTTCTGCTCACCCTTTCTTTTGATGTATGTCCCCAGGTTATGAGATACAATAATGAACCTAGGATGAACTTAAGGAGAAGCCTTTCAAGTGTTTAAGAAGAATGTTTTATGTTTTTTTCATGTATTATGTTCCTTGTTTCCAAGACACTAAACCTTAAAGATCCTCAGTTCCGTGTAATGAAATGAAAGTTTATGTTATAAAAAGACGGGATGCTATACTCTCTCTGAAACACAAAAAGAGAGAATGGTGTGATCTATCTATTATTGAAAAAGGTGGAAAACAGATATTGAAACTATTCACGATTGATCTCCTGATTCAACAGGAGCGTAAAAGCTCTGTTTGTTCAAGAAGAAGGAACTCGATAGAAGATTCACCTGTTCTACATCGAATATCTACTGTGGATCTACTACTGCTGAGGTTGTGAACTATATCTCTATATCTACTACAACTAGATCAACTCAGAACTTCTTCGTCTTGAAGATCAATATTTCTAGAGACTTTGATCCCTCTGCTGTCAATTGCATTCTGTTGTAATTGTGAAGATCAACCGGAAATTTCTTTCTGAAATTTTGTTTTTATTCTTGAGTAACTAGCTTCTCGTTCTAAGATGTGTAGGTTTGTGTTTGAACCAGAAGGTTTTTCCTTGGATTGTAAAGGTGTCAACTGCCTGTACTTTGTTGTGAATTGGTCTGTGGAAAAGAGGACCAGATAGTGAAAATCACCAAGCTCGTGGAGTAGAGCATTGGTGGAGTAGACTAGGGGCTTTCTGTTCCCCGAACCACTATACATCTTTGTGTTCTTGTTTTTACTTTTTCCACTGCATGATCAAATATGATAAAGTATAAAGGACAGAACTCATTCAAAAGAAGAGTTATTGAAAAAATTGCAAAAGACACAATTCACCCCCCTCTTGTGTATAATCTATAGATTCAAATCCAACAATTATCACTAGAGGATATAGTCTCCCAAAAATCACCTAATTAGACCCTCCATTCTATTTGACAGCCTTTGGTGTATGGGGAGGTGCGCCTAAGTCACAATTTCCCTATGGCCCAAAGGATGGGATTAATGGATCCTAGGCTGGGTCGGTATAAAAATATTCCCCCAAGTGTTTCAAAGTATCAAACTATATGGAAAGAAGATAGAAATATTATAATGATTTAGATATATCCAATTTGTTGGGGGAAATAATAAATACTTCCAATACATCGGAATAGAGGATGGGGTTCTAGGAAACCATAAAAACTAAAGGTGATGGAGGGGTTTTAATAATCTTAATTTTTAGAGGTGGAATATGGGAAAGAACAGACCCACCTGATGTAATAAATCTCTTATGATGGAATTTTCATGGGCTTGGAAACCCACAAATAGTTTGTGTGTTCATATTATAAAGTGAAAAGTATTACCTTGATGCAGTCTTTATGTCTATGACCATGTTGGAATGAAAGGGTGTGTGTGATTTAATTTCAAAGATGGGGTTTTAGGGAATTTTTCCTATGGTTAGAGTTGTTCATTAGAGGATTATTTTTATTTTTTGGCATGACGGAATTGATGCTAAGGAAGACTGGTTGTCCCAGCATAAAATTTCCTTGTCTATAGTCTAGTAAAATACTTCTTCTTGGACTGTTATTGGTTTTTATAGATGGAATGGATTGGGGGTAAATATAGAACTTTGAATATGATCAGTTCTATAAGGAATAATATCATGTGTGGATTTACTTTTTAGTGGTGATTTTAATGAGAGTTTTTATATGTTTGGAAGAAAAGGAGGCCAAGTGAGGAACTCTGTGTCAATAGATCAATTCGAGGAATGTTTATCGCAGAATAATTTGAGTGATATGGGGTATATAGGTAATACCTTCACTTGGTTCAGGGGTTAGAATAGTGCATCTAGGATTTCCAAAAGGATTGATAGGTTTATTGCTTCAAATTAATGGTGTATTTTGTTTCATTGTTTTATATTTTTTCATCTACCTCCTTTGGATTCAGATCACTATCCTATATTATTTGACATGTAGTTTGTTCGGAAACAGTAGCATCAGTAGTAATTTTTCAGATTTTAGAGATTCTTACTTAATCATCCAGGTTGTGAGGATATAGTTGTTTGTTATTGGAGACCTAAGTGCAGACAATTTTGGGATTAGATTTATACTATTGAAATAGATTTATAGCGGTGGATTAATAATAAGTTTAGGTGTTTAGATAAGATTATATCTTGGATTTAGGGAGAAATGAATGATTATTATGCTAATATTGGTATGAAGGATAGGTTTTTGAATATATAAATTTGGGGAGGGAGCTAGATTAGGCTCTCCAAGATAAAGATTCATTTGGTTTTATGAGATTGAGATAAATTTTCATTGAGCATGGAGACTAGAATTCTAATTATTTTCACCAAAAGATGTCTTTAAGGTGGAGGAAAACTTGATTATAATACTTTTCGATAGATATAGATCACGATGCACTAGCAGGGAAGAGATTCATAACCATATTCAATTTTTTTTTAATATTCACTTTAGAAGGTTCTTTTCTACCTAAAGAGTTTGAGGACTGCAGTCATCCTTCTATTTCAGATAATAAGAATAGGATGTTGGAATAGAATATATATGAGGAATAATTTTAGTGGGGAACTTAATTTTATCCACTCTACTAAGTCTCCTGGCCTGGATGGGTTCCATTCTCTCTTTTTTAAGATATTTTGGAATATTATTAGAGATAACATTATCAACCTCATGTGGGATCCGTTGATGGGTTCTTCGGCATTAGAAAAAAATAATGAGACTCTTATTATTTTGATTCCTAAGGTTTCATCTCCTCATAATGTTTCTATTTTAAACCTATTGGTTTATGTAATGTGTTTTATAATATCTTTTCAAAAATTCTAGTTAATTGGTTGTGGGGGATTCTTCATTTCATTATTATAGAGCATCAAAGTGTGTTTGTTCCTAAGAGGGTTATCACAAATATTGTTATTATCACGCATGATATCTTCACTCAATGAGAATGAATTTTATGTCTAAGAGGGAATGATGTATCTTAAGATTAATATGACAAATTCTTAAAATATATTTCAGTTTTCATTTATGGAATGTGTTATTTCATGATTGGGGTTTGGTGAAAATAGATTAGAGCCATTATGAACTATTTTTCTTCTTTATATTTCAAATCTACAATGAATGGAGATGTAACAGAAAGTTTCTCTCCTTCTAGGGGTTGAGTCAGGGTGACCTTATTTCACCCTACTTATTCATTCTGATTTCTGATGTTTTCTCATGGATCTTGATACATACTGTTGATATTGGGTCTCTTTATGGTGACAAGGATTTTCATCATTTTGTACCTGTTTCTCACTTGTTTTTCAATAATTCTTTTCTCTTACTCCCTAGATATACCTCCCATAAGTGTTCTTATATTTTACACATTATTGATTCATATAAAAAGGATTATGGGAAATGAGTTTATTTATCAAAATCTGAAGAAAACAAATTCAGTCATGGTGTGCCAAATGATAAGAAATATAAATTTTATAGTATTTGTGGTATGAAGGTAGTTGATAAAAATCATAAATATTCGGTCTTATCCACCATTATAAAGAGATAAAAAAAATACATTTTTTCATCTATTCAGGATAAAGTAGATAAGCATATCCAAGGTTGGTCTGGTAAGAGTATTTCAAAAGTTGGGAATGAAGTGCTTCTCAAATCAGTTTCTCAAGCAATACCTTCCTATGTGATGTATCTTTTTAAAATTCTTGATTTACTTATTCATCATCTATGCTCAGTATTTTCTATGTTCTAGAGGGGTCATAAGGATGGGACAAATAGAAATAATTGGATAACATATGAAAAATTATGTGTTCCCAAGTATTTTATGGGTATAGGTTTTATAAATTTAAAGCTTTTTAATGAGGCTCTTCTTTCCAATAATGGGTGGACTATTTTACAAAAACCAAAATCTTTTCATGAAAATATTTTAAAAGCTAAGTATTTTCCATGTTCTTCTTTCATTCATTCTTGTTTGGGTACTAGACCCAGTTTTTGTGGAGAATTATATGGATTTAAAATCATGTTTTTGATCTTGGTACGTACTGGAGGATTGATAATATTGATAAGGTGAATGTTTGGAAGGATCCATGGATTATTGAGGGAATTAATTTGAGTTCTTCATCTAGTCCTTTTCTAGATATTGATAATGCTATTATATATGGTCTTTTTTATGGTCGTTATGGATGGAATAGCGAATTATTGTCTTCCTGGTTCAACCCTACTAATCAGTCATCCATTATAGTTATACTAGTGATTCCAGATTACAACATTAATTAGTTTTTTTGGTTTAATTATCAGTCATGATCATACACAATATTATTTGTATATAATTGTTTGTTTGGAATTTTAGTTTGGATGGAAGATTCCTATACAACTTTTTATAGAAGTTTTATGTCCCATTGAAAGTGAGAGTCTTTTACAAGCATACCTGTAGGGATATTCTTCCAATGTGTAACCTACTGCTGAAGCATCATATGTCTGAAATGGATTCATGACCACTGTGTAATGGGGAAAATGAGACACCATATCATGTTTTTTTTGGGTTTCCACTTTTTGGAAGTATTTGGTAGTGTAATTTTGATATGAAATCCATGAAGTGAAAGCATTTTTGGGATGTTAAGTAGATTTTTTAGGTATGGTTTTTTGAGTTACTAGTGGATTTAGTTTAAAAATTATGTATTTGGGTGTGGATAGTGTTGTTTAGGTGGAATGATTTCTCTTTTAATTACAAATTTTTTTAGGATAGTTTATAGATTAATAAAACTCAATCATGGCTATCAGCTTGGAGAACAGATCATCCCAGTATTTCTTGGGGGATGCTTGAGGCCATGTACTTGGTTGGTCTCAACCTTAGTTAGGTGTGGTGAAGATAAATATTGATGAAACTACAAAAAAGAGTTCTTATTAGTGTTTTATTAATGTTAGTTTTGGAAACCACCACAAAACAAAGCGTGTTAATTACTATTTAAAATATAGCGGTTGTTTGGTATAACTGCTTGTGTATTTTTTATATTTTTTGATTTAGTGGAAGTTTTATTAAAAACACCATGAAATATTATAAAACCCCTAATCAAACCCTCCCCCACCCTTAATACTTGTGGCCCCAACCCCCCATGCTCCCATTGTCACTGACCGCAGCGACCCCCCTGACGGACCTTCTCCCAATGACAGTGGACCCTATTATCCTTTTCCCAATGAATACGACCCTTGATGGTGGAACTAGACCTAAACTCCTTCTACCCATAACCTCATCTTCCTCGTCCCTATTCCTCAACCTGATTTCCCCTACCCCTGTTCATCCACGATTCAGACTTCATCAGCCTTGTCTCCTCAACCCCAACATTGTTCGTTACCCTCTCGTCACCTCAGTGACCTTCTTCCATGACACTCGGGCCTATTATTTTGAGGCACAATATTTATTCATTTATGTTATTTATGTCTTTCATGTTAGATTGAATCATTTTTATTTTGAATTTGTGTTATGTAAAATCAATACCCAACCCTGGTCAATAATGAATTTGGGTGATGTTAAAAATTGATTGTACTTTTTTTATTAAATATTAATATCATTATATTAGAATGTATAAGGAGAAGAGTGGAAATCCAATTCTTATGGATAAAAGTTGGATTAATTTACCTCAAAAAACACCTCGGTATGGAAAGGGTTTGAAATAATTTTTTAGATTATGAAACTACAAACAGATTAGTGGATGGTAGAATAAAATATTCATGTCCTGATTATAAATTCAAGTGATGGTTGAATAGAAATTAAGTATATGAGAACTTGATATTGAAATAATTTCCTTATCAATATGTATGTTGGATTTTTCATTGTAATGACCCTGAACTCGGTATCCCAGAGTTGGTGTCTACTTTATTACATTAGTATAAGATACAAGAAATCACATCCCAAAGGACCGAATAGTTTAGTAGTCTTGATAAACTAGATAACATACATGATTTTCATATTATATTTTAATACACAAATTACAACATAATTTTTTGGGAATATAATTATTCTACTAGCATATATTTTTATATCATTCATAGTACACTTCTTGGATTCTTAGTTAAAGAAAAAAAATTAGGGTGAGCTCTAATTCTCAGTAAGAGTTATGTAAAGTAGAATCTATCATGAGTAAAATAAGAATAATCAATAAGGTATAATCAATATAGAAAGGTAAATATCTGAACACACATTCCATTTAATCAATAACTTTACTATCATGATTGTATAAGGAATAATCAATATGGAAAGGTAAATATCTGAAGACTTGTTACATTTAATCAATAACTTGACTATCATAATTAGATAATGAATAATCAATATGGAAGTTAAATAACTAAAAACACATGTCATTTAACTAATAGACTAATAATGAAATTCATCCAAAGATAATATCATTGTAAAAATATAATGGATAATAATAACTAAATTATTAATGAAGTAAATTCTTAATTATTAGATTCCATGATCTCAGGTATCATGATACCTCTATAATCAAGATCTTTCACAAGATAGTTTAAAACTAATGGGTAAGTGTACACCACAAACCCATTTTACCAAGGCTAGACAACTGATTCGTCTCATGAGACTATTGATGTATTGAGGTGCTATCTATAATAGGGCTCCACCTGTATCTTCATGTCCAAAGCATTCCTCATATATTGAATAATTTATTTAATTCATGAATCAATATGCCTTATCAACAAATTTATATACCGAGTAAGGAATATAAATTAATAATAATTTATCCAGTCAATTATATAACTTTTAGTATAAAATACCATATATAGAAATGATATATAGTTTAATTAATAAATATATCCATGATAAATAACATAGATATTTAAGGGAAATGAAATGTCCAATGATGACGAGGAAGTGAATATTTCAAGGAAAAGTTAATGATTACAAAAATTAATCAAGATAGACAATTTCAATACTTCCCCTAGTCAAACTAATCTTAAACCATCGACATAAATAATAACGATGGTATCAATGTAACATAGCCCTAGTGTATCATATGTATAATAAAGGGTTGATGTTGTTGATGAATACAAATACAATAAAAATTTCATTAAAACATTCTTGAAGAAAATTACATTTTTACTATATTTTTAAAATACTTTTCTTTGAAAATAACCTTTGAAACATATAATGTGAGCTTTAAAACATTTAGTGATCATGAGGTCATGAAATTTTGTATACTTTTTACACTCTAAAATAAATATTATTTTCATATTTTTAATAAAATCCAAAAAACCCTTGTTTAGAAAATTAAATGAAGATTCCTTTAAAATTTTAAAAAGAAAAAAATGGGTAAAAATTTATTTAATAAATCATTTTTAGAATCTAAAAAAATTATAAAACTTGGTTTTGGAAGAAAATAGATTTTCGACCAAAGAAAGAAATGAAGTCAGATTTACTTAAAAATATTTTCTCAACAATTTTAAGTACCAAAGATTGGGAAAATAGTAATATTACTTTAAAACTTCATGAATAACTATAGGAGAATAAAATTATAGGGTTTTATTATCCAATTATCAAATAATTTCATTCCATTTAAATTCAAGAATAAACAATCCGGATTAAAATGAGATTGTAAAATAAAACCTAAAAAATATCGTAACATTGATGTGAGAATTAATCAATGAATCGATTATATATATCAAATTTAAATCCATATAAAACAATTTTAAATGAAACATAATACAAAAAAAATTCATTACACATATTATCTTAGAATATCAAAGACAGCAAAGAAGTAATATAACCCAATGAAAAGAAATTAAGTTATGAAATACTTTACTACTTGGTAATTTTCAAGTCAAATACCCTAGGATGAAATAATTTGTATTGAAACTTAAAATAACATGAATTATTAATTAATATAAAAATAAAAATTTCCTTCTATACACCATAAAAAATAAATTAGGTTCATAACATTACAATATGACTCAATGAAGAGAAATTGAGACAGAATCCCTTACCCCGCGCTTCCTTTTGGTTGAACATGATTTAACCTAGTATATAATGGTTTTAAGAATGTTATTAATTTATACAAAAATCATATTAATATTTATAATATCATATATAATCCTCTTATAACATTTTACCACCTGATTGTTAATAATATTTCATTATTTTCATTGTTTTGGGTGTTAATTTCCGTGTTTTCTCATGCGTGTTTTGTCATGAAATTTAAAGTTCTTGAGCATATTATATAGTTACATCATCTCAAAAATGATATTAGTATTATAAATATCATAATTACTCATTATATATATTTTTATAATCATTATTGAACTTTGAACATGGAGAATGGATCACATCGCTTAATGGAGATGGTATGTTGTATGTACGCATGAGCGACATTATCATTTCCTAAATGGGTTAAAGGGTAAGGAAGTGTGTGATATATTAATTTTCTATAATCAATATAATTTAATATATATATTTAATATATTTACTAAATTATGCTTATTACCTTCCATGCAAATCGTAAGTGAAAAATGAATCACATCGTTTCGTGAGGCAATAATTCACTGTACACACGAGCGATGTTATCTTATTTTAAACAGAATGAAATGTAAGAAGGTATATGTGATATTGAAATTAAATAATTATAATAATATCATAAATATAATATAAATTTTTTAAATCCATCATTATATTCATCCTTGAAAGGTGGTAATCAAAAACGAATCACATGAGTTCGCGAGGCGGTAGTCTGTCGTACACACGATCGACGGTTTTATTTCTCATTTGATGGAAGATAATATGGATATAGGTCATGAAATTAACATAATAATATCTAATTATATTTAATATACTTTGGTTATTATATAATATTGTTTTAATAATATTTTAAGGATGTGGAAGAAGAAACAAAATAAAAATGCTCGTTTAAGAACTTTACCTCTTCTTCGGACAACTTCTTTAGGTTTGCATCAAAATACTTCCTAGGTTAGATTTATGATCTAAAAATGGATCTAGGATGTTTTATGGGGTTAATTAAGTGATTAATTATGGTATTGGATGAACCAAATATATTTAGAAGTGTGAAGAGGGGATGAGATGGGGTGGCCTTTTATAAATGGGGGAGGGGACACACATGGAATTTTTTAAAAGATTCAATTAAACCCATGTCTTTATCATGCCACAATCACCCAAAATATATAATTATCGATTCTTATAGGTTATAAGGTCCAAATATGGCCATAAAATGGGTTTTTGGGAAAGTTTTAACCCTTATCTTCTTAACTTAACACCCTAGTAAGCATGTTTTCCCTTAACTGTGGTAATTAATTTTCACGGGTTTTACTATTCATAATGGTAAAAAATTAAGTTTAGATTATTATAAAATATAAATTATACTAATAAAAAATATTTAATAAATTTTTTCAAACTCAATTCACATAAGTGGCTGAATCCATTTTAAAATAATACCCACAGACGCAATGAGAAAGCGGGTTTCCAAAGAGAAAATTCTCATAGGAATCGAAGGTTTTAATATAAAAATTCAATACGAAATTGTTTAAAAATACCTTAATTACTTAAAATGTAATATAATTGAACTAATTTTACTTTAAAACCAATTTAAATTATAATTTAACCTTTTGAATTATTTAAATGAAAAGGCAGTTTTCAATAAAAAACAGTATTTTTCACTATTCATCGAAAAATGAAACTCTTTCCGAAAAATCCCAAAAAAATAATCCTAAGATAATTTTGATATTATGATTTGAAAAATTAAGTTTGTTTTTCAAATAACTTTTTAAAAGGTGGTAAAAATTAATTTTAAATTATGTATGCAAAGCACGACTGAACCATTTTTTAGAGAAATACAGTTTGTTAGACAACATTTCTTTTTATTTTAAATTATTCTTATTTTATTTCTAAAAACTAGATAACCATAAATTTAATAATTTATTTATTTCTATTAAAACCCACCAATTTAATTATTTTATTATGATGGTATACTATATTACTCTTTATTTAGACTTGGGGTTGCGTCTTCTGTAAGCTATTGAAGATATCGAATTTATTTAAAAAGAAATATATAATAAAGTATTTGGGTGTTACATTCTCATATAATATTGGTGTTGCATCTCATATATGATATCAAATGCAACTTTAGTTTTTTAAAATATCAGGGTGTTACAAACATGGTGAATCGAATGTTATGGAAATTCAAAACAATGATTATTCTGTCAATTAAACATGAAGTGACCTTCCAGAGGAGAATTCAGTTTAAAACTTGATAAATGATGCATTTATATTTATAGGATACAATTTCTAAGATTTTAATAGATCAATGGAACCTTTAATTTATCTTGATCAGGTTATTTTTTCTCAGTTTTTAGTGACCAAAAAGTTAGTTTAATGTATTAGTTTAAGACGGAAAACATGAATTGTATGAAGGGTGTGCCAATTATTTGAAGTTATCTTTTCTAATTAAGTTGTATAATATCAGGTGTATTTGTGGAATTAATGTAAAATTAGTTTCCATTATTTTATATTTTCTTCATGATGCATTTAGTGAAGCTAATATCCCTACATCATTCTATGAGATGGAGAAAATCATCAACAAAAATAGAATTGACTATAAAAATATACATGCATGCTCTAATGATTGCATGTTTTATTTGGAAGAAGAGTCTGATAAATAAGAATGCATAATATGTCATATAAGTAGATGGAATTCATTAAACAAGAATGAGAGTACAAATCATTGCAACACCAGGAAGAAGCAAGAGAAGAAAACTCTCACAAAGCTATTGTGTTGCTTTCCTTTGAGATCATGCTTGAAAATATTATTCATGTTGTCTAAGACTGCATACAACATAAAGTGTCATTCTCGGGATAGTAACAATGATATCTTAATGATAGATCCAAAATATTCAACATTATGGAATGTGTTGGATTCATTATATCCAGATTTTTCTTCAAAGTCTTGTAATGTATGTTTGGGACTGTCTTCTAATGGTTTTAAAAATTTTAGTACTTTAAGTACTAATTATAGCATATGGACAGTTGTTTTGATCCCCTATAATCTACCTAAATGTATTTGTATGAAGAATACTTATTTCATTATTTAGGTGATTATTCCTAGAAAGAGAATGCATGGAAATGACATTGATGTATACCTTTAACCTCTTATCAAATAATTACAAGAATTATGGAATAATGGCATGGAAACATATGATGCTTCAATGAGAAAACTATTAAAAAATCATGTTTCTTTAATGTGGACAATTAATGGCATTCTTGGAAGATTAAACTTATCCATTTGTAACAGTCATACTAGTTTGTCTTATCTAGTTTGTAATGCTAATTTTAAACCTCAATGATTACCTCATAGTATAAAGTCATTTTTTATGTTTCATCATCAATTTCTTGATTCTTATCATAAATTTAGGTTTAAAAAGACACAATTTTATAGAGATATTTAATTGATAAAGTCACTGAAGGTGTTATATGGTTCAGAAATCTTGGGACAGTGAATTTCACTGTAGAATTTTTAAAATGTAATCAATTTAAAGAAGAGGGGAAAAGGGTACGAGGTATAATATCTGAATTTGTTGGAACAAAACAGTGGAAGAAAATGAGTATATTTTTAAAACTTCCTTATTGGGAGTTTAATTTGATACGTCATAATCTTGAAATAATTAATATTGAGAAAAACATATGTGACAATGTAAATTTTACATTTCTTAATGAGCAAGGTAAATTGAAATATCACCTTAATGCTTATAATGATTTGGAATAAATGGATATAAAGTGTGTCTTGTGGAAAAATGAGAATGGAAAGTATCCACCAGGTAGTTTTACAATGAAAAATCATGATAAATATGTATTCCTTCAAAATTTAAAGAATGTAAAAGTGATAGATGTAAATTAAAGTAACATTTCATGGGTGATGACTTAAAATATCAAAAGTTACATGGATTGAAAAATCATAACACGCATATTATGATAGAGAAGTTGTTATCGTTGGCATTTCCTAATATGTTACCCAAAAAAGTAACTAAAGTTCTAGTTCAGTTATGTGCCTTCATCAGAGAGTTGTGTGGAAAAACTCTAAATCCAACTGAGCTTGATAAACTTCAAGAAAAAAATTGGCACTTTTTCATTTGGAGATGTTATTTCCCCCTTCATTTTTCATAATCATGATTCATTTGACTATTCATTTGGTTGAAGAAGCTGAACTTGGTGGACCGGTATACTATCGATGGATGTATCCAATTGAGAGGTATATTGATATTATTTTTATTTTAATCGATAAATTAAATTTTATCAAATCACTGTATAAAAAAATTAATATGTTTCTTATTTTTTTCATCAGGTACTTAGATCGTTTGAAATCATATGTGAGGAATAAATCTCAACCAAAATGATCTATTGCTAAAGGTTATATATCTGAAGAGTGATTGACCTTCTATTCTATGTATTTTTATGGTATTGATACTAGATTCAATTGTTTTGGATGTGTTAATGAATATATACTAATTCTCATTCTAAAAACCATCCATCTGTATTTCCAAATATTGACGTCTAGTTGGAAAGGGGTCAAATATTACACTAACTAGATTAGAGTTACTACAAGCACATAGATGTGTTCTACTTAATGGTCTTATTTTAGATCCATTTATTGAAGAATTGAGATTTCAAACAAATAGATGAATAAGGGTTTGATCTTGAAATGATATGGAATTAACAAAATTTGTTAATAAGGATATTTTCAAATAGTTCACCCATCGTGTAAGTATATAATCATATTCATGTTATTGACATGTACTTATTTTGTTTATGTTAAAAGTAAAACCATATATATTCTTTCCTAGATAATGAATGTTGATAATTGAGCTGAAATATCAAATGATTTGAAGTTTTTTTATCGATTTACTCTAAGAAAGGCTAAGAGGTTTGATGCCTAAAATATTCATGGATTCAAATTTCATACAATTTATCATGAAAAAGGATTGAAAACTCATAATAGTGGTGTATTTTCACTTTCAAAGGATGGATACTATGGAAAGATGATTGCTATAATAAAATTAAACTATCATGGTTAATTTTTAGTTGTCTTATTCAAATGAAAGTGGTTCAATGTTGAGAGGGTTATAATTAAATATTTGGTATGGGTGATGAATGGCAATCGGTACTTTGTGATAGTGTACCTCATCAATCAAAAAAATTCAACAGTTTTTACCTGACAATATTTAAATAATATATCTTGTGAGAGAGGGTGAAAATTATGAACGCATCACAGTGGAGGTTCATAACAATTAAGACAATTAATATGAAGATATTTGAATGTATAAATTTGTAATGAAACTATATTACAATTTTTCATTTATAAATGTTTTGTACATATATATATTTGTCTATTTTTTCCTTTTTTGTAAAAAACTTTTTACTTCTGCTTTTTTTATACATTAAACATATTCTAAACCATTTGAATTATAAAAATATAAATAAAAAAATATAGATCTTAATCGATCAACATCTCATAGCACACCACCACTACTATCAGCTTCAGTGGATCTGAGTGATTATGTTGTACTAAATACTTCTAGTGAGCCAGTAGCTTCCCCATATGATGTTGGTATCCTATTGTCTTATTCACCTCTGGTGATGGAGTAATTTCTCACTCCTCCATCTAGGGTATATTGGCAAGTTATCATTACTTTTATGTATGTAATTGTACACAAAACTATATATTTTATTAATTGTTTAATGCATTTATCAAATAAATAAAGATAACAACATAAGAGATATAAATATGAACACAGCAGATGTATGGGACCTAAAAGAATTAAAAATTTTCATTCCATTTGATGACTTTGGGATGCCTACTGGTGATGTTTATGGAATCTATGGACGAATTCATGGGTAGTTTGATTGAGATACAATGATATTTCCCATTAATTATAAATTTTGGAGGCATATTCTCACAGCTTGTAAAAATGAGGTGTTTGGTAACCAAGTAAATATAATATTAATCTAATATTCATTGATAACTAATTTAAAAGGCATGATTAAAATTATTACTATAATTATAAAGTTTTATGTTCTTTATTAATGGATGTTTTTCCATTTTTATGTATGTGACTCTATTTCATGCCTATGGAATATAATTAAAGATTTTATTACAAGCGTAGCAGAAGAGTGGTTGGGTCGGTGCCCAACTTTAATTTTTATCACGATTAATTATTATTCAAGGATCAATACGACGATGAACCCCAGTCTCCACAAAATAGAATCAAGGATTTAGATAGAGAAGGAAGAGGCCCGAAACCTTTATAGAGGATCTTGCACATCATGTTTATAATTAATTTAATTAATTTCATAAAAAAAGAATACCTGGATCTTCGTTATTTTCTTCATTGATGATGTTGATCGTCCGGAATGACCCTTCCAAATTATCTCATTTCACTTGCATGGATCCAAACTAGAATCTCTCTAGCGGTGATCCACACGTGCTCTGATTGCCTCTAATCGACACCACTCATTCTTCGGGTCCTAACACGGCGAAGCGAGTGTCTTGTGTCGGTCGTTCTTGATCTCTTGTTCTTCATCCTTCAAAAATGTCTCTCATTCTTGAGAGGGGCAAGAAGAGGATTCGAGATAGAAATTGTTTAGCTCAACAATTCTCAATTCACTGGGTGTGCGGTTCGGTACATGGAACAATAGACGTATGTGTCTATTTATTGACAAGGGGCTTAAATTACAATATTTAATTGCATCAGAGTAATTAAATACATTCATAACCTTAGAGAAAACTCATTCTATTAATAGTAATACAGCATCATTATTTATGCTGCGTCAACTAGCACAAAACAGAATTATAAATAAAATTCTACGTCACAAAATAATAGCAGTGTTATTTTAATTTGTTCCAACTATTTAAATAATTATTTATCATCTTGCAAATAATTATTTTACTACCAGACCATCCTTGGTCTGCTCAAACTCCACTTCCATTTATTGAATACCCGAATAAATAAATAAATAATTTATTCTCTTAAATAAATATTTTATTTACAAACTAGTAAATAAATATTTATTAAATGTTCACTAAAATAAATAAATATATTTTACCCATAATCCGGGGACTAAATATTTATTTAATTTATGCAATCATTTTAAATTGAATGAAATTATTCCACTGTCTTGAGAATAATATTTATTAATTAAATTCAAATAGAATTTAACTGAGACCGCCAGAAACACTTAGTGTGTGACCATCTAGGATTCTTTCTTATTGGCATTAGGCAGGCTTGCCTAAAGTTCAAGAGTACTGTCTAAGAACGGGTCAAGGAACCCAATATAAAGAACTTAAAGTTTCAACAATGACATCCACATACGAACGCTCACTGTGTAATATAATCCCTTTATTGCAATATCTCATCAAGCAGGTTTCATGATAGTGTCATCAACTTTTATGCTTGATACGTCATTCTTTGACTACCTGAAATAAACTCATCGTTACACCATGGCCATGAAATTTCACACGAAGGTTCTATTTTAATCAAAGGGATGAGATATCAAATTCCATAAATGGAAGGTACAAATCCTTCCTAGACTTATCCATTAATAACATGCCACTTGTGACACACTCAATAACCCTACTTCTCGCCAACTGTCTGCGTGATGATTTTTGTCATTAAATCAAAGTGAATGAGTCATGACACATATTAATGATAATATTAAAGTATAAGGATAATTACACATGCTCGTAGATATAAATATTTGATGACACCAAAACTTGCGGAATTCCTACTGGCAGGTCTATTCTCATAATATTCTATCTTGGAGATTACCAAGTGCAAACTTCATGAGAGGAAGTCTTGTCTGCTTACAAGTACTCTCACCTGATGGTATGCAGCTATATGTATCATCATAGTATTTCATCCAACTGTAGAACTATATTTAAGAATATTGTTATATAATTTCAAGGTTCTAATCATAGTGGGGAACTGCCATGACCTTATCAATGCAAAAAATACTCTAGGACATTATTAGATCATAGTCATGAAACAAAATAAACAATATGTAATAATATGTTTAATATTTAAATACATTAAATATCCATGTAATCAAAATACAACAAGTTGGTTCTAGGACACCAACTCTAACAAACTCCCACTTGGACTATAGACAACTTCCTACAACTTTCAGTCCGCTAGACCTCACGTGATGATCATGTTTCTGCTGAGTCAAGGCTTTAGTCAAGGGGTTCACCACGTTGTCTTCTATGGAAATATTGCTCATTGAAACTTCACCACTCTGAGAAAAATATGTCAAGAGATGATACTTCCTAAGTATGTACTTATTCCGCTGATGTGGCCTTGGCTCTTTTTTGAGAGTCACCGCTGTAATATTATCACAGTACAGTGTGATGGGATATTTACTACTAGGTATTAAATCCAGCTCCTAGATAAAGCTTCACATCCAAACTGCTTCTTTATCTTCCTCAGAAGCTGCGATATATTCAGACTCCACTATAGAATATGCAACCACACTCTTCTTTGATTTCTTCCATCTCACTGCACCTCCATTCAAAGTGAATATGTATCATGTTTGCGACTTCATGTCATCTTTATCAGTCTAGAAACTAGCATCTGCATATCCTCTGATGACTAGTTCATCATCTCCTATATAAACCAGGAACATATCCTTAGTACGCCTCAGATACTTTAGGATGGTCTAGACTACCATCCAATGGTGGTCACCTAGTTCATATTGATATCTACCTACCGCACTTAATGCATAGGCGATATCCAGCCTAGTAAATAGTATGGCATACATGATTGACCCAATTGATGATGAATATGGAGTCCTTGCTATTATATTTCTTTCATAATGTGTCTGAGGATGCATTTTCTTGGAAATATGAATTCCATCTGATGCTGGAAACAATCTCCTCTTGGATTGTTCCATACTGAATCTCTTCTGTATCTTATCAATGTAAGTACTTTGACTTAGGCCCAGCAATCTCTTGGATCTATCACAGTGGATCTTGATCCTGAGAATATATGATACCTCTCCCAATTCCTTCATGGATAAGCATTGATTCAACCATGCCTTAACAGACTATAAGACTGGTATCCCATTTCCAGTAAGTAATATGTCATCAACATATACTATTAGGAAAACGACTGCACTCCCACTAAACCATTTCTAGATACAAGAATCACATTCATTCTTGATAAAACCAAATTTCATTATGGATTCATTAAAATGAATGTTCCGTGACCTGGATTCTTACTTTAATCCATAAATGGATTTCTACAACTTACATACCTTATTAGTATCCTTTGGAGTCATAAACCCTTCAAGTTGTGTCATGTAGACATCTTCCTGAAGGTTCCTGTTAAGTAAGGTTGTTTTGACATCCATTTTCTAAATCTCATAGTCATGGTAAGAGGCAATGGGAAATAGAATTCGGATGGATTTCAGCATTGAAATTGGTGAAAAGGTTTCATCATGCTCAATGCCTTAACGTTATTTGAACCCTTTTGCAACCAGTCGCGCCTTATAAGTGCTGACTTGTCCTTCTATTTCTAGTTTCTTCTTGAATACCCATTTGCAACCAACGGGATTTACATCAACTGGAGGATCTACCAAAATCTAGACTTGGTTTTAGTATATGGAATCCATTTCAGAATTCATGGATTCTTGCAACTTGGAAACATCTATTCCACTTACTAATTCCTTGTAGGTTAGAGGATCATTATTATCAACTAATAATGAGTCACCATCCTCAGTAACTAAAAAATTGTATCGTTTTGGTTCTCTAACCTCACTTGTACTCCTACATAGTTCTTGTGTCTGTGGAATAGTTCTTTCTTCAATGGGGCTTTTAGGAATCTTCTCTTGTACCAACTCTTATGTACCTTGAGCCTCAACTTTATCTAAGTCTTTCTCACCAACACTATATATTCTGGATATGTTCTCCCTCTCAAGGAATATGGTGTGTCTAGCCACTATAACCTTTTTTTATGAGGTTGTATAGGTAATATCTTCTTGTTTCCTTGGGTTATCCTATAAAGTTTCACTTTGTGCCTTTGAGTTCAAGTCTGTTACTTGAAGTGGCCTTAACAAACGCATCGCTTCCCCATACATGTAAATTTGATAACATGGCTTTCTTTCCACTCTAGAACTAGTATGGAATACCATTTTTCAATTTAGTTGGTACTTGGTTTAGTATGTGCACTGATGTTTATATCGCATATCCCCAAAATGATAATGTAAGACTCACATGACTCATCATTGATCTCACCATGTCCAATAGGGTGTGGTTCCTCCTTTCTCTCACTCCATTCCACTGGTGCATGTAAGGAGTAGTGAGTTGGGATAGGATCCTAAACTCTCATAAGTAATTAATAAAGTCTTGATTAAGATATTCTCCACCTCAGTCTGAGTGGAGTTTCTTAATCTTCTTACCATGATGGTTCTCAACTTCATTCTTGTATTCTTTGAACTTATCAAAAGAATCTGAATTATACCTCATTAAGTAGATATATCCATATCTACTAAAATCATTAGTAAAAGTAATAAAGTATGAGTAACCTCCCCTTGTTTCAACTAGAAATGGTCCACATACATTGGTATAAACCAATTCAAGAAGTTCTTTAGCCCTTTCACCTTTCCCACTAAATGGGTCTTTGGTCATTTTCCTTGTAAACATGCATAACATATTCCAAGTGGTTTTAGTTAAAAGAATCTAAATATCCATCTTAATGTAACTTATTCAAGTGTTTCTTGTTTACATGACCAAGTCGATGATGCCAAATTTGGGTGTGGTATGAGTCATGTGAAGTATCTTTGTTATCGATTTCCATTACTTGGTTTGTGTAATCCAACATGTAAAGACCGTTGTATAAATGTGCCTTACCGAAACAAATTCTATCTTTGTAAAAGAAGAAACATTCATTTCTAAACTTGGAAACAAATCCATAGGTATATAATCTAGATATGGAAATGATGTTTTTAGTAATAGATGGAACATAATAACAACCCTTTAACACCAAGATCATCCCAATTGGAAACATGAGGTGGTAGTCCCCAATAGCTACAGCAACAAGTTTGGCTCTGTTGGCTACTCGTAGATCGACCTCCCCTCGGTCAATATTCATAAATCTACTTGGTTCCTGTATTTGGATACATATGTGAGAACCAAAAGCTATATCTAATACCCAATTGTTAGAAACATATATATTACATTCGATAACAAATGCACTTGAATCGTCCCCTTGCTTCTTAGGCTGGTTGTAGTTCTTCTTCCAGTGGCCTTTCTTACCACATGTGAAAAAAACAGCCTCTTTTTCCCTTGCCTCCCCTTTGATCTTCCTTTTCTTGGGAGGATGTGAAGAAGTTTTGGGATTAAATATCTTCACCTTCCCTTTCCTCTTATTCACTATAAGGATAGAAGGCTTTTTTCACTTCATATATTTGTCCACTTGGAAAATGGGGATAAGAAGATTATATAGAGACTTCTCAGTGTTGTTTATGTTAAAATTGACAACAAAGCTGGGGAAGGTCTAAGGGAGTGATGTGAGAATGAGATCGGTGAGTAGTTCTTCCAGGAGTTTAAACCCTAGAACCTCCAGGCGCTCAATGTAGCCAATGAGCTGGACTATATGAGGCCCAGCTGGGGTACCCTCTCTAAGTTTACTCTGAAAGAGTACCTTGGAGATCTCAAATATTTCTTGTCTTGATCTATCTTGGTAAAGACCATGGAGGTGCTTGAGTATGCTATAAGCATCCATGTTTTAATGAGGCTTCATGAGCTCACTAGACATTGATGATAGCATCAAACATTGAACATCGACCACGTCGTTCATATGTTTCTCATAGACCAGGAAATTCTCATCACTCGCCTCTTTGGCAGGCGGATCAGGTAATACTGACTCCAACACATAAGACATTTGTTCATGGTGTAGGATAACCCAGAGGCATCTAAAACATTCCTAGAAGTTATTGCTGGTGAGGATGTTTTCTTTATCTAGAATTATTCACAGGGATAGTGTGGTTGATGATCTTGTCATTTTTATTTTACAATTAAAAGAGCATATCATTAGTACTTTCTTTGATTACATTTTATGATAAATAATAAATTAATTTTATTAAGTCTCCCACTATTTTATCAAGTCCTAATGGACCTCACCATTGAACACAGAATGTCCAGTTACCATGAAATTATAGTAGAAATGATACATATTCCCCTTCACATAACCCCAATAAGGGATGGTCAAGCTATTTGAAGGTATTTAGGTAGGCAGGTCTTTGTCAACTACAAGCTTGCAATTCCTTGATCTGTTGAGTGGAATCCCCAATCCTGAAATCCTGACTTTGGATTTCCTCAAGTCTTGCCTCCAATGTTACACCAAATCTATCAAGGGATACTCCTCTTTATGTAATATGGTTAAGTCAACCCTAAACCTTTCATAAGGGGTTCCTGTATAAAAGTATGTGTCCCAATAAGGGTTGGCCAAACACATAGTTTTATTGAGTTTTTCCCTTAATCAAGTAACATAAGGCTTTTTTGACTTAATATTTTATTTAAGGGATTTTTATCTCTTATGCGTGAATTGTTTATTATAATTATCACATGATTGTTAATATTATGTGAAACTTACTTAAGTGATTAACCATTTCTTAATAATATTTATGCATAAGTCCTGTTTATTTAAGTTCCATCTTGCATACTTGTTTAATTCATTAATTATGTGATCACGACAACACATCCATAATTATAAACCATGAAACTAAAAAAATAAATAAAATGGCATGATCATGAGCTTTTATAATAGTAAGTTTATTTAGAATTTGATAAACTAACCCTAACCTAGGGGAGAAACACCTTGAACCTTTTAGGTTCATGTTTACAGCTTTCCACCTGTCCACCTCTATATCTCCTGGGATTGGTTTTGTCTCGGCTCCATCTTGAACCACCTCCAATAGCTTGGGAGTTCCATCCATTGCATATGATTTTAAACTCACACATAGTTGAGGGGTAAAATGGGGTTTTTCATAAAAGAACCCTTGGGAACGAAGACCCTACATATTAATTAAGAGAAGGATCACAGGCTGACAAATTTAATTTAAATAAATTAATTAAAAGAAACCATACACATACAAAGTTCCTAGTCTAGCTCATGATCATCCATACATGCAAGGATATTTACACATAAATAAAACTAGTATTAAATTATTTAATCATTCTTCTTTAAGATAAATCACACTCGAATCAATTAATTATCGTCTTTAATTAATCAATCCATTTATCTTAAACACTTTTCTGAATTTCTTTGAGATTCTCATCCATCATAATTTTAAACAAATAAATTCATTTAAAATTATCTTTGTACATAACTTGTACCTTGGAGGCAACCTAGTGAATTCTTATTCATAATTACCCAATGAGTAGAAATGAACATTACGTAGATGTTAAATTAAACACATATATATAAAACACCTATCACGTATTGTGCCTCATCTTTATGCATGCACCATGGTACATGTCTCAAGGGTTTGTATGATATAATAATAAATTTTAATAAATCTGCGTAATTTGGATGAGTAAACTACGTGTAGTTCCAACTACACGGTGTGTACTATTGTTCACCATCCATCCAAAGTACATGCCTGGGGATACGGCATGTGAGTGTACTTTAGAAATCTTCGGAGTACAAGGGGTGTCCAGTGGGGCACATGTCGTGTAGTATCCGTGTTACACGGTCTCCAGCCGGGAAAGCCGTGTATGGGGTACATGGTCCAACCTTAACTCGAAGGGACTACTCGCTGTGTCCAGTGGGCCACATGGAGTGTAATCTGGAAACCACGTGCCACCTGTTTCTTGTCAACACACAGAGTCATTAAGACTTAGACAAACTCCAATGGAACGGCTTGGCTTGGTGGACTAGACCTGATGCATTGAACCTTGACTACACGGTGTGTACTTCCGAATACACGCCATGTGTTCTAGTGTTGTATGGTCAAGAACCTTTGGAACCTCTGGATGATATCCTCTATTTTATTTTAATCAAAATTAAAAGAAAATATTGTTTCTGTAAGGTGAACGAGAAATGAAAGAGGAGGAAAAAATTTCGAGACTCAAATTTTAAAAAAGATTAACATGAATTGAAACAACTAAACTATTAAATGCGTAAATCATCAACAAAATATTTAAATAATTATAAACTATGATGTAACCCCTCTGATACCACTTCTAGGTTCCAGGCGCAGCGGAAGCGCATTTGGGCCGGTGCCAAACTTTAATTTTTACCACGATCAATGATTATTCCATGATCAATACAACGATGAACGCCAGTCTCCACGGAATAGAATCAAAGATTTAGAAAAAAAGGAAGAGGCTCAAAACCTTTAGAGAGGATCTTTCACATCATGTTTATAACTAATTTAATTAATTTTATAAAAAAAAGAATAGTTGGATCTTCGGTATTTTCTTCGTTGATGATGTTGATCATCCAGAATGACCCTTCCGAATTATCTCGTTTCACTTATGCAGATCCAAACTAGAATCCCTCTAGCGGTGATCCAAACGTGCTTTGATGGCCTCTGATCGACACCACTCATTTTCTGGTTTCTATCACGGTGAATCGAGTGTCTTGTGTCTATCGTTCTTGATCACTTTTTCTTTGGCCTTGAAGAACGTCTCTCATTCTTGAGAGGGGTGGGAACAGGATTCAAGAGAGAAATTTTTTATCTCAATAATTCTCAATTCACCGGGTGTGTAGTTTGGTACATGGAACAATAGACGTATGTGTCTATTTATTGACATGTAGCTTCAGTTACAATATTTAATTGTGTAACAGTAATTAAATACATTCATAACCTTAGAGAAAAAACATGCTATTAATAATAATACTGCATCATTATTTATGGTGCACCAACTTGCGCAAAACAAAATTATAAATAAAATTCCGCATCACAAAATAATATCAGCATTATTTTAATTTGTGCCAACTAATTAAATAATTATTATTGTCTTGAAAATAATTATTTTACTACCAGACTGGCCTTGGTCTGCTCGAACTCCACTTCCATTTATTGAACACCTGAATAAATAAATAAATAAATTATTCTCTTAAATAAATATTTTATTTACAAACTAGTAAATAAATATTTATTAAATGTTCAATAAAATAAATATATATATTTTACCCATAATCCAGTGAATAAATATTTATTTAATTTATGCAATCATTTTAACTTGAATAAAATTATTTAACTATCTTGAGACTAATATTTATTAGTTAAATTCAAATAGAATTTAACCGAGTCCACCAAAAACACTTAGTGTGTGACCCTATAGGATTATTTCTTGCTAGCATTAGGTGGTCTTTCCTAAAGTCCAAGATTACTGTCTAGCAACGGTTCAAGACACCCAAGAGAAAGAACTTAAAGTCGCAACAACGATATCCATATACGAACTCTCACTATGTAATATAATCTCTTTGTCATAATATCTCATCAAGCAGGTTTCATGATAGTATCATCAACTTTTATACTTGATACGTCGTTCTTTGACTACCTGAAATAAACTCATCGTTACACCATGGCCATAGAATTTCGCGTGACGGTTATATTTCAATCAAAGGGATGAGATATCAACTTCCATAAATGGAATGGGACAAATCCTTCCTCGACTTATCCATTAATAACATGCCACTCGTGATGCACCTAACGTACCCTGCATCCCACCAACTGTTTGCATGATGGTTTTCATCAATAAATCAAAGTGCGCGAGTCATGACATGTATTAATGATAATATTAAAGTCTAAGGATCATTACACATGCTCACAAATAGAAATATCTAATGACACCTAAACATGTGGAATTCCTACTAGCGAGTCTGTTCTCATAATCTCCTATCTTGGATATTACCAAGTGTGAGCTTCATGAGAGGAAGTCTCATCTTCTTATGATTACTCACACCTGAAAGTCTACATGCTATGTGTCCCATCATAGTATGTCATCCAACCGTAGAACTATATTTAAGAATATTGCTATATCATTTCAAGTTTCTCATCATAGTGGGGAACTTTCATGACCTTATCAATGCAAAAAATACTCTAGAACATCATTACATCATAGTCATGCAGAACAATGAACAAAATGTAATAAGATGTTTAATATTTAAATACATTAACTATCCATGTAATCAAAGTACAACCAGTTGGTTCTTGGACACCAACACTAACACCATAAAAAAATTGGAAAATACATGGATATACATTAAATAGATATTATGACATGAGTTTAATGACACGTCTCTAAGCTCTCGGTAAATGTATGAGAAAGTTTCTAAAGGCATGTCTCGTGAGTAGTGGAAGATGTTTTTCGATATTAATAGAGATATATCTCATGAGGTAATTTCATATTTTGCAGTATAACCCAATAAAATTATAATTTTTATTAATGTTTCTATTTTTTATTGGAATTATCTAAAAAATACAGTTAATCATGAAAAACAAGTTATTCCTCATATCACTGGGTTGTAGAGTTTTTCTAAAAAAAACAATCTTGGTTGTATTTTATCCACTATTATTTATATTATTTTATTATAACTATAGGTTTTTTTCTAAATTGTATATACATTTTTGTAGAGGCTAGTGAATTATGTCACTATTTGGTCAAACAGAGATGTTGTTTAAAGTTCACAAGAAACCTAACGACGGTTTTGTAAATGAACCTACCAAAGACATTGGAGAAAGTACTTTTCATTAACATTTAACGTTATTTCATTACTATAAGAACATAATAATAAAAAATAAATTACAACAATAAAAAAATCTTAAACCCAATTAAATGGGGTTAGATACATGGATCAAATGATGCTAATTAGCTCTATCGATGTTGTTTGATCCATATAGTCGGAGCTAATTAATTGGATTTAAAGCTTATTTGTTATTATAATTTATTCTTCATCGTTATTTTTTCATAGTAATTAAATAACATTAAATAGTAATGAAAAATTTATTAATTAGATAGTATTATGAAGTTTAGATAATTTAAAAAAATCATTGTTAATATTGTTGTATTAACATGTTAAAATTCATGAAGCTTGGGATGTGAACCCTTCACAATCATCATCGGTTTCCCAGAAAGATACAGTTGCAATCATTTTAGGGAAGGGGAATCCTAAGCATGTATGGGATATGGGTTCTGGGCCTAATCCATCAGTTATATTTGGTAGGGTGTTATCATCATTTAGTTCTTCACCTAGTGGGGTTCGAGTAATTCCATTGATTTGGAAGTGCAGAGAGATATTTCAAGGTTAAAAGAAAAAATGAAAGAACATGACTCTTATTGGAAAACACCGGATCAATGGTGGTTGACAATGGAAAATTCCTTAGTTTTTGCATTTCATAGGATGATAGGAACAATCATTGAGGAAATTTTCGGTCTTATAGATCATCCTTCCAATGTAAATTCTAAACTCATTTCATGACTCAATGAACAGTTTTAAAAGATGTCAAAGTTTTTAAAAACATGCGTCAAGGGTTCAAAAACAAAAAAAATGAAATCATATGGCCATTAAATCATAGGAAAATGACTATAGGTTTTTTTTGAAATATAGGAACTAATTCCACAACAATACAAGTTACGGTTTTCCAAGGATGCCTGTAAACGTGTTATTAGTGTTTTAAAACACTAAAATGTGTGTGTAATGGTCAAAAACATAGGAAACAGCCTTGGATTGATGTGTAATAATGGGAAAACCACTGTTAAATTATTTTTTATGTGTATTAGTAGGAAACACATCCATTCGACGTGCAGTGTGCTCAGAATGTCTCAATAAGCAGTTTTAAATGATATCAAAGTCTTTAAAAATGTGTATCTATGGGTCAAAAACAAGAAAATGGTGGAAGATGGTCATGAAATCATAATAAAATTACTATTGATTTATTTTTTAAATTTAGGAGATGAAACCATGTTAATCTGAGTTACGGTTTGTATGGGATGCTCGTAAACGTGTTTTTAGTGTTTTAAAGCACTAAAACATGCATGTAATAGTCAAAGATATAGGAAATGACCTTGGATTGATATGGAATCATGAGAAAACTGGTGTTCAATTATTTTTTATGTGTACAAGTATAAAATAGTTTTATCTGATGTGCGGTGTTCTCAGAATGACTCAATAAGAAGTTTTAAAATATATCAAAGTTTTTAAGAACATGCATCTGGGGGGTCAAACATAAGAAAACGACATTGTATGGATATGAAATCATAGAAAATGACTATAGATTGATTTGTAAAATATAGGGATCTATTTCACGTCAATACGAGTTATGGTTTTCTTGGGATACCTGTAAACACATTTTTAGGGTTTAAAACACTGAAATGTGTGTGTAATAGTCAAGCCCAAAGGAAACGACCACGGATTGATGTGGAATCATGGTATAAACACTATTGAATTATTTTTGATATGTACAGGAAAACGAAACATCTATCTGACATGTAGTGTGCTCAGAATGACTCAATATGAAGTTTTAAAATATATCATTGTCTTTCAAAATGTGTTTCAGAGGGTCAAAACCAAAAAAAAATGGCATTATATGTCCATGAAATCATAGGATAATGACTATCAATTAATTTTTTAAATTTAGGAACTCATTCCATAACAATCCATGTTACGGTTTATCTAAGATTCTCATAAATGTGTATTTAGTGTTTTAAAACACTGAAACGTGCATGTAATCTTCAAAACCATCGGAAATGACCTCTAATTGATGTAGAATCATGGTAAAACTGCAATTGAATTATTTTTTACATGTATGAGTAGACAATACATTCATTCGACATGCGGTGTGCTCGGAATGACTTAATAAGTAGTTTTAAAAGATATCAAAGTCTTTAAAAACATGCATCATGGGGTAAAAACTAAGAAAAAGATATCAAATGGTTATGAAATCATAGGAAAATGACTATTGATTGATTTTTGAAATTTAAGAATAGAAACCACTTCAATCTGAGTTACAACTTTCTGGGGATGCTCCTAAATGAGTTTCAGTGTTTAAAAACATTAAAACGTGCGTGTAATGGTCAAAATCATATAAAACATCCTCAGATTGACATGGAATCATGGGACATCCATAGTTGAATTTTTCTTATGTGTACAAGGAGACAACACATCCATCTGACATGTGTTGTTCTCATAATGACTCAATAAGTTGTTTTAAAAGATATCAAAGTCTTTAAAAACATGAATCATAGGGTCAAAACCAAGCAAATGGAATCATATGGTTGTGAAGTCTTAGAACAATGATCATCTATTTATTTTTGAAATGTAGAAATTGAATCCACATAAATCCAAGTTACAGTTTTCCCGAGATGCCTATAAACACATTTTTAGTGTTTTAGAGTATTGAAACGTGCATGTAACGGTCAACAACCATAGGAAATGACCTTGGATTGACGTGGAATCATGGAAGCACCGTCATTGAATTATTTTGGATGTGCACAAGTATAAAATTCATCCAGCCGATGTGTGGTGTGCTCGTAATGACTCAATAAGTAATTTTTAAAGATATCAAAGTCTTTAAAAATGTGAATCAGAGGGTCAAAACCAAGAAAAAGACTTAATATGGCTTTGAAATCATAGGATAATGACTATCAACTGATATTTGAAATGTAGGAACCGACGCCATGTCAATCTGAGTTACAGTTTTCCTGAGATGCCCGTAAACGTGTTTTTAGTGTTTTAAAACACTAAAACTTGCGTATAATGGTCAAAACCAAAGAAAACAGTATCAGAGTGACATATAATCATGGTAAAACCACCATTAAATTATTTTTTACGTGTATGAGTATAAAACACATCCATTCAACTTGTGGTGTGCTCTAAATGACTCGATAAGTAGTTTTAAAAGATATTAAAGCCTTTAAAAACGTGCTTCAGGGGGTCAAAACCTAGAAAACAACATCATATGGATTTGAAATCATAGGAAAATTATCTTCGATTGATTTGTGAAATGTAAGAATTGACACTGCATTAATCTGAGTTATATTTTTCTCAATATGCTCATAAACACGTTTTTAGTGTTTTGAAACACTGAAACATGAGTGTAGTGGTCAAAACCATAGTAAACGACCTCAAATTGACATAAAATCATGGTATAATTATGTTTGAATTATTTTTTATAATTATGAGCAAAAAACGCGTCTATATGACATGTGGTTTTCTCTGAATGACTCAATAAGCAGTTTTAAAAGATAACAGCCTTTAAAAATGTGTGTCGGAGGTCAAAACCAAGTAAAAAGCATCAAATGACTATGAAATCTTAGAAAAAAAAACTTTTTATTGATTCTTGAAATATAGGAACTTAAGCCACTTCAATCCAAGTTATGGTTTTCCCGAGATTCTCATAAACGCGTTTTTAGTGTTTTAAAACACAAATATGTGTATGTAAGGGTCAAAACCATAGAAAATGATCTCATATTGACATGAAATCATCAAAAAAACAACTGTTAAAGTAGGTGTGACATGTATGAGTAGACAACACATCCATCCAATGTGTGGTGTGCTTGAAATGTCTCAATAAGTTTTTTTAAATATATCAAAGTCTTTAAGAACATACGTCAGAGGGTCAATGTAACGACCCAAAGTTTTATCAATGGAATTCCTTTCTTATAATTAAGCCTCATAGTATTAGGAAGCACAATGAAATATCATGATACTAAATACTATGTGACCATTAAACATAATTTTGTCACTTCTATGTTTTGAATTTCAAAAATCTGACATACACAGTTGCGATCAATAATTTATTTGGAGTCCGATAGGAGAAACTTAATTTTTTATGAATAGTAACTTACCCTTATGAATAGTAATGTAAGAACCCGGATCTTTGTTTGAGGTATGTTTTCCTTTTTCTGGAGTTTTTGGAAAAAAATGAAGTTTCTGGAAATTTTTGAAGTACACTCCATGTACTTTCTGAGTACACGTTGTGTACTCTTTTCCTGCTTGAAGCCGTGTGTTGGCCGTGTCCGGGCCACACACACGGTGTGTAGGGGTGATGTGGAGGCCGATTTTGGCAGAGTGCGGAAAAACCCACTATACGTCGTGTACTTTTTTTTATTTCATTAATCGGATCGGGGTCGCGCATAATGATCATTAACATCTTCTTCTCCGCCTATTTCCGTCTAGAGCATCCAAGGAGTCCTATTCTTCTCCGAGACACCGATCTATCACCAGTTGTCTGAATCGAACTTCGTCAATTACAGAAGTATCGCAGCGGTGAGTTCTTGGTTCTTCTTTGACCTCGTTTCCTGATTCTTTCTCTCATGTGAGTTATCTGAGGTTGAATGTTTTAGACGTTTTTGTAGATCTACTCCATTCTAGGCCGATTCACAGTCCAAGGTTCAAGTATATCGATCTTCGAGGATCAAGGTAGGTGGTTTGTTTCCCTACGTTGAAGTTCTTTTAGTTTTGGTTGCAAAAGTGTCGGATACCCATGTATCAGGTATCCCAGGTTAAGGATTTTGACCCTATTGTTTATTTCCCCTAGATTGCTTGTTAGATTGGATTAATTGCTGCTAATGTATGCTTGGTTACATGTTTGAGGATCACCCCACGGGTGTTTGTCCTCCCTGTTTGGCTGTTTATTGTCGTTCGGCACCGTTTTCCTATGAGGCAAACCCTATTGCAATTGTTAGTTACTTGTTATCACTGATTTCATGTGTTTCATGATGTTTAAATGATTTTTATGTATAGTAGCTATTATCCAAGTGGTTTTTTAACTTACTTAGGCATGATGACAGTTGATTACACACAACTGGACTGCTCAGGGCTATGAGAACGTGGTTTAGGAGATCAAAGAGGGAATAGATGATTAAGTGCTTCCCTAGAGGGTCTGTTGGTTTTTAGTTCGTACGCAAGACCTAAGGGAATAAGACTTTGTTCTTCCCAAGAGTTTTCTTAGTTTACCCATGCATCGAGACCACAGGAGGAATTATACGTAAGTGATTCCTCAGAGAGTATGTATCTATCATTGCACGACCATAGGGGAATTGACGTAAGAGCTTCCCAGAGTGTCTGTGACTTGTTTGATTACTGGACTATAGGGGTCTGCTAGTTTGATCCACCCAGAGAGTCAGTGTGAATTTTGATGGTTGGTTGTGATGAGTCCACCAATCCAAAGAACAAGCTTGGGTTTTGTACTACTTGTGTTTAGGTAGTCTTTTGAGATACCTGTTGTGTTACTTGCTTACCCTTGAATAGAATGTCATGCTAGTTTTTTCCTGGTTGTTTAATTAAATGAATGTGAATGGTAATTGGTAGGATTATTTACTGGGGTACTTATTTTCCTTTACTTTTTCTATATTACTCACTGACAGTAGGGCACAAATCTTGTGGTGATTTCCTACTGGGATTAGTCTCACACCCTGTTTGGGTCCTACTTTTCGGCCCAAACAGATTATATGGTTGTAGGTGTAGGTAGGGATTGTGGTCCTTCTACCTCAGGTACTTGATTGCTGGTTAGAGCTGGAGAGTATGGGACCAGGCTTTGGATCGCGATGCTGCTGGATTTGTTGTTTACATTTAGTACTTTGGTTTCAGATGTATTTCAGTACGTTTTTTTGTTTACTACTTTCCATAGATACATGTATCATTCTAAATCATTATTTTATCAGACATTGCTTATACTTTTAGTTCAGTTGTTGTATGTTATTTACTGCTTCCGCTATTGATTATGTTTATTCTTCCGCTGCATACTTTACCAAATGAGGTCATAGTTTCCCCACTGACTCACCAAGCCCCTCGCTGCTAGTCGGCAGCCTCTGGCATTTGGGGAAACGCGCTTGAGGTCATGTGGCGAACCGGGTACGGGGCACCAGTTATGTGGCTCCGGATTAGGTTCGTTACAAGTAACATACCCTAATGAATAGTGATATAACCTAATGAATATTAACCTTATGTATGATAGTATAAAAATAATATTCAAGTGAAAGTATGATGTACCTATATTTTAGAATAAGTAAATGAATGTTTTAAAACTGTTTTTTTTTATAATAAATTGTGATTTTAATTAAATAATAAATTACTCATATTTAGAAAATTATTTTAGAAAAATGGATTTCATTTTTGAATTCTACACATAGAAAAATGGTTAGGGTGATTTTTTGGTAATTTTCTGAAATACTTTAATTTTTAGGTGAATAATAAAAATATAGTTTTTTACATAACAGGTATATCTTAAATTGCATAATTCATGATGTAATGATGACATAAACTTTCTAGAACTTCAGGTTCGGCCATGTCCTATTTAATTTAGAAATGGTTCCTCAAAATAAAATAAACTCAATTTCCAAACCTAAAAAGAATTTTCCAAAACCTAAAGTCAAAATGTAATTCCTTAAAAATCATTTTCTCTTTCTTTTCACTTTCCTTTTAATAAATTAATGAATTAAAATTAGAAAGATGATTCAAATTCTAAAACAAATTATATAATATTGATATATGATTTATTTTGTCAAAAAAATACTATTACAAGTCAAACATTTGATATATTATTTTATTTAATATTTTATTCTAAAAACACCCCCTCCTCAAATATAAATAACCTCTCTCCCTCCCCTTGGAAAACCACTCCTCTCATCCTTTACTAAGCCTAATATCTTCCCAAATTCTCCCTCTCAAACCTCTCAGAATACTTAGGTATGTTTTGGAGCCCTCCAACTCTAATCACCAAGGGAGTTATAGTTTCGTGCAAGAGGAGCTATACCGAGGAGAAAGTAAGACTATTAAATCTTCTCTCTTTTTTTCCTTTTTTTCTTTTACCCTATCCCTTTAAAAAAACTTATTCTACAAAATTGATTATGCAGTAAGTTAACATTATATTAATGATTTTAAACTACTGTAATTATCATATTAATGAAAAATATAAATTTCATACTTCCCTTTCCCGCACTATCGACAACGTCCCGTTAAAGGTCAATTAACCATCTATGAAGATGTTTCCAAGATAATTATTATAAACACCTTCATGTATGGACAATATAAATTATATAAAATATATTAATATCAAATTTCATGTATTCTATGCTTCTAGAACTAATTATACTAATTTATAAATTATATTTAATAAAAATTGAAATCGTCTCAAGATGAGAAATTTTTAAGTAAAATATGATATCAAAATGCTTCAATTTCATCAATAAAAATTATGAAATAAAAACCAATGAATATAATTGATAAATATTTTTATAAAATTACTATAATTCACTTATATATCTTTGTTTTAATAAAACAAAAATTTATTATTCAGGAGGCGCAGAAGAGACGAAATTAAGCAGAAATTAAGGTAAGAGATCATCTCCATTTCACTCTTAACCAAGATTGTATTATATGTTATGCCTTTTATGTGCAATACCAGCTAATGGGGTATGATTTCTCACCTCTCCCAAACTTCCCTCTTTATTTATAAGTGATGATAAACCCATTTTCTCTCTCATCAATCCCTTTTAGGAACACCTGATACCATGTCGATAATCCGTAAGGAATTCTACCCAAACCGCCTTTATTCTTTCGTGTTACTCTATCTTTATTTTTACCCAAATGAAGTTGTATTTTCTTTTTATGTAAAACGTATACATTATATTTATATGATCCAAACTAATGTTCCAAGATCCATCTCTCATTCTCTTTCAGGGATATACTTGCTTTTAAGTGAAACCCTCCTCGATACTTCCCAATAAGCAAACTCATTTTGAGTGAACTTCCCAAATTTTTACCCAATTTCAAGTGAAATATATCCTTTTTTTAAGCCACCATTGTCTTTATAAAATCCGTATTTTTATTATGAAAACATTCTTGGTTCACTTCTGGTTTTATATAAAAGTTTTTCCCTTTTCTATTTTGAAAGCTCCATAGTATTTTCCTTAAAACCGCACAAAAAATGTTTTAAATGATAAAATTTCTCAAATACATTTCTTATATGTTGTCACCTCTGTTTGAAATCACTTACCATGATATATGCCTATTTTACCTTGTGAACATCCATGTATGTTCTAATTCCTTTCTTTCATGGACACTTTCATGATACACCCATTGGTTATGCTTTATGTTATGATTGCGGTACTCGATTATTTCCATGGGTAACCCTTATGTTTATGTACGATTGATTATGTATGATTATTTATGTGGAAAACATGTTCATGAAAAGTAATATGGGTGCGCCCAGATAGCACTCTAGTGAATTGGGTAAAGTTAAGTCTCATGAGATGCTATGTAAAACAGTTTTGGAGGTTAACCTTGGCTTGTGCTGCTATGGGAAATGAGATTAGGGGTTAGCCTTGACCTATACTGCTATGGGAAATGAGATTGGCAGTTAGCCTTGACTCATACTAAAGACATGTTTTATGTTTCTACCAAATTTATATGATTCCATGTTTATATGATCCCATGTTTATATGATACCATGTTTATATGTTATGATTTCATATGTTTCATGTTGTTGGTATCATTATGTCATGCCTCCTAACTCAAGTGTTTAAGATTTATTCTTATGTTCATTCCCTTACTGGGCTTTTTAGATCATCCTTTTGTTTATATATTCCCCAGGGTACCCTATGTAGATGTAAGGGCTAAAAGGTAGTTATGATCTCTTTATGGATATTAAATAAATTTTTTTAGCCCCAAGTTTCATGTTTTATATACCTAGTCTTCAAAGATGCTAGACTTCACGAACCTTGGCTTGTACTTTGATGTATAATTATGCTTAAAATCATGTACGGTTATATGTAAAAGGTTCGGGTCACTATAGTTGGTATCAGAGGATGGTCTAGTTATTTTTGGAGATTAGGAATACAGCACCTTAGTGAGAACCTTAAGGATGAGACTAAGTATAAGGAAACACCCCTAAGTTTTGGTAAGTATGGAGTAACTGGTTTATAAAGAAAATACATCCCTGTCTGGATACAAACAGGTAGAGGCGGATCTGGCACAGATGTACCTAGGAGTGAAAACTCCGACAAGGAGTTTTGGGCTTGACCTGGGGTATCATGGTACACGACAACGTGTCCTACTGAACTCTTGGTATTGACACTCCCAGGGGATATGCTTTGGTAAATTCATGAGCTTAGTACAAACCATTATTAAGGGAATAAAAAAACCCATAAGAATATAAGTTAAGAAATAGATCAAGGATAACCTAGATTTAAACCTAGGGAATCACAAGTTAGGATATACTTATCCTTTACAAGTTTATCTTCTTACATTCAAAATTTCCTTTTTATGCTCAATAGCTAAGTACTCAAGCCCTCTAATTGTACGTTCTTTTTTTAGTTAATGGCAGAAAATAAAAGAACACATTCCAATAACCGATGTGATATGCAATGTGAAGATTACCCTAATGATATGCCTGATATGACGGGAGCAGGTGCTCAAAACTTCATGAAAGTACTTGCTCAGTTGGCTCATGTAATGAATAATAACTTGAATCATGTGGAACACCCTCCTCCTCCATGGAAAGGGCAAGTTTTCGTAGAATCCTTCATGTGGAAAATGACTCTCGTGTTTATTGGATCTTCTAATCCCCTCCTCGCGGAATAGTGGATTAACTCCATTGAAAAGATATTTTTCATCCTTCAGTGCTCAGAAAAAGAGAAAGTTGTACTGGTGGTCTATAGTTTTGATAGGGAAGCTGATCATTGGTGGTCACTGATCAAGAATACGAAGCCTAAGGAGGAAATTTATTCTATGGATTGGGAGGAATTCAAGAGGATGTTTTTCAATAAATATTTTTCTCGAACCCTCCATATCAAAATAGAAATAGAGTTCCTCAGACTCAAGCAGAAGGAAGATGAGTCCATTGAGCTTTATAAAGAAAACTTTACAAGGCTTTCAAGGTACGCCTTTGGCCTTGTCATGAACACCAAAAGTAAGGTGGATCGCTTCTTTAGTGGACTAAAGCTAAGTCTACAAAAAGCATTGGTGATTTGAGACTTTGATAGTTATAAGGAGATTGTGTGTTGTTCCCTTAAGGTTGAAATGGAGATTGGAGACTCTCAGTGGCCTTGTGGGAATGGTGAAAATAAGCAGAAAATGGAGAACAACATGGGTGGTTCAGCAAACAAATCCCATGATGGAAAGAATCCCGAATATCCCACTTGTAAAAGTTGTGGGAAGAAGCATCCTGGGAACTATCTAAAGGGAACCATGAATTACTTAAAATGTGGAAAGCTGGGACATCTAGCTAAGAACTGATGGAGGGATATGAAAAACCCCACTAATGTGGAAGAATAAAGGAAGGTCCATATCAACTCTCAGCCAGTGGTGCAGTGTTACAACTGTAGAGAGCATGGGAATTATGCAAACAATTTCTCTAAGCCGAGGGTTTTTAGAGGAAATCAACAACAACCTCCAAGGAAATAAGGAAGGGATTATGCTATCACTACTGCTGGGGTGGATTCAGACAACGATGTGGTGACAGGTATGCTATTTATTCATTCAAGAATAGAGAACTTACTATTTGATTCTGGTTCTACGCATTCTTTCATATCTTTCAAGTTTAGTAGAACTATTCAAAAATCACCTCAAAATTTGGAGGACAAGTTATCTGTGAGAACAGCGAATGGGGAAATTATTGCATCCATGGTATATAAATCCTCCCTGGTTAATTTTTGTGGACTGAACCTCCCAAAAAATCTTTCCATGCTTCCTTTAGTGGAGTTAGATGCTATCTTGGGCATGGATTGGCTATCTTTATTCAAATCCGACATCAATTATACGGAAAAGGAAATATCTTTTCACATTCCGAACCATCCCATGCTCCTCTAAAAATGAAAAGAATATCATGAATCTCCTTTGAAAAATCCTTCAGTGGTGTGGGTCTTGATTTCCTGTGAAGAGGCATACCTCGCTCAAATGGTTGAGTCAAAGGAATGTGTCAACCTAGTGGAAATGCTCATAGTAAGGGAATACGGTGATGTATTTCCTAAAGAGTTACCCATACTTCCCCCAGATCATGAGGTATAGTTCTCAATAGAACTCATTCCCGGAGCTACTCCTATATCAAAGTGGCCCTGTAGGATGGATCCTATCGAACTGGAGGAGTTAAAGAAGCAGCTGCAAGAGTATTTGGACAAAGGGTTCATACGCCCTAGTGCATCACCTTGGAGTGCACCGGTGCTCTTTGTGAAGAAGGATGGAACGATGTGGTTGTGTATCTATTATCAGGAACTCAATAAGATCACTATAAAGAACTAGTATCCTCTTCAAAGGATTTATGACTTGTTCAATTAGTTAAGAGGAGATCAATAATTCTCAAAGGTAGATCTTTATTCTGGATATCATTAGCTAAAGGTGAAGAAGGAAGATATTTCAGAAGACCGCCTTTCGTACAAGATATGGGCACTATGAGTTTCTTGTGATGCCCTTAGAACTTACTAATGTCCCTGAAATCTTCATGGATTTGATGAATAGAGTCTTTAGACATTATCTCGACAAATTTTTGGTAGTGTTTATTGATGATATTCTCATATACTCTAAGAGCAAGGAGGAACATGAAGAACATCTAAGACTTGTGATGGAGACTGAGAAAAGATAAGTTATACACCAAGTTCAGCAAGTGTGAGTTTTAGAAGAAGCAAGTCATGTTCTTGGGACATATGATCACAAGTGAGGGAATTTCTATGGACCCTTCAAAAAAAGGTGATTGAGGAATGGCCCAGGACCTCTAGTGTCACAGAAATCCGTAGTTTTCTTGGATTAGCTGGGTACTACCGAGGTTTTGTGAGAAATTTCTCACAATTATCAAGCCCGCTAACTAAGTTAACAAGGAAAGGGGTAAAGTATGTCTAGATGGAAGAATGTGAGGAAAGTTTCAAGGAGCTAAAGAGAAGGCTGATCACTGCACCTGTACTCACACTACTGAAAAGTGGAGAAAGTTTTGTGATATACATCGATTCTTCAAAGAAAGGATTGGGTTGCGTAGTCATGAAAATAATAATGTGATAGCCTATGATTCACGACAGGTAAAGTTTCATGAGCAGAACTACCCGACACATGATTTAGAGCTTGCAGCCGTGATTTTTGCCTTGAAAATCTGGCGGCACTACCTTTATGGTGAGAAGTGTGACATATAAACTGACTAAAAGAGTTTAAAGTATATATTCACACAAAAGGAGCTCAACATGCATCAAATGAGATGGTTAGAGCTAATCCAGGATTACGATTGATCTATTCACTATCATCCTGGAAAGGAAAACAAGGTAGTTGATGCTCTAAGTAGAAAAGAACCTGCTACTCTATCCATGTTACGGATTGAGAAAATCATATCTTCTTGGAAATGCAAAGGATTTATTTGGAAACCATAAGGGCATGGGATACATCCTACATTTCCCAAATGATTGTGCAACCATCTATCCAATAGAAGATTAAGGAAGCACAAAGGGATGATCTGGAGTTACAAAAGAAGGTGAATGCGGTATAGGAAGGGAAGTTTCACGAGTTCTATATCGAAGATTATGGTGTGATTAGGTTTGGAACGTGGCTTTATGTGCCTTCATCACCTGGGATAAAGAAGGATATATTGGACAATGCACGTAGCTCAACATTCTATATCCATCCTGCTAGCACCAAGATGTACCGAGATCTCCGAGAACACTTCTGGTGGGATAACATGAAGAAGGAGATTGCGGAATATATATCAAGGTGCTTGGTATGTCAGCAAGTTAAAGCAGAGCGACAAAAGTTTAAATGGATGATGCAACCATTGCCTATACCCATGTGGAAATAGGAGAATGTCACTATGAACTTTTTCATGGGTCTCCTGAAGACGTCCAAGAGAAATAATTCGATATGGGTTGTGGTTGACCAACTCACCAAGACTTCTCATTTTATCACTATCGGAAAGATATTTCACTTGATTAACTTGAAAAGATATATGTGAAGGAAGTGGTGAGACTGCATGGTGTTCCACTATCAATTTTCTCTAATCATGATCCAAGGTTCACATCAAAATTCTGGAGGAGTCTTCAACATGCTTTGAGTACTGAATTAAATTTCAGCACAGCTTATCACCCCCAAATTGATGGAAAATCTGAAAGGACTATTCAGACGCTTGAAGACATGCTAAGAGCCTACTCTTTAGAATTCAAAGGTGGATGGGATCAACATCTCCCATTGTTTGAGTTCTCATACAACAATAGCTTCCACTCGAGTATTCAGATGGCTCTATATAAAGCTTTGTATGGAAAAGTGATTTAGAACTCCAACCCATTGGGATAAAGTTGGAGAAAGAAAACAACATGGACTTGATCTTGTGCAAGAGATGATAGAGAAGGTTCAAGTCATCCAGAAACATATCAAATCTGCTCAGAGTCAGCAAAAGAGCTATGCTAACAACCATTAAAGGGGCTTGGAGTTTGACGTTGGAAATATAGGTCTTCCTTTGAATATCACCATGGAAGAGAGTCATGCATTTTGGAAAGAAAGGGAAGTTAAACCCAAGGTACATTGGCCCCTTTGAGATCATTGACCACATATGAGTCGTGGCCTATCGGCTTGCACTTCCACCGAATGTGGCTCAAGTTCATGATGTGTTTCACATATCACTCATGAGGAAGCACATACCAGATCCCTCACATGTAATGAACTCAAAGGTGTTACAACTAGAAGATGATCTCTCTTATGAGGAGCACCCAGTAAAGATTATGGACCGAAGAGATAAGGTTATATGCAACAAGACAACCCACCTTGTCAAAGTGTTGTATAGGAACCATAAGTTTTACGAACAAACTTGGGAACCGAATGAGGTGATGAAGGATAAGTACCCTCACCTATTTATGTAAAACAAAATTTCGAGGGTGAAATTTCATAAGGGGGGGAGAATGTAATGACCCAAAGTTCTATCAATGGAATTCCCTTCTTATAATTATGTCATATAGTATTAGGAAGCACAATTAAATATCATGATACTAAATATTATCTAACCATTAAACATAATTTTTCCACTTCTATGTTTTGAATTTCGAAAATCTGACATACACGGTTGTGGTCAGTAAGTTATTTGGAGTTCGACAGGAAAAACTTATTTTTTTAGTGAATAGTAACATACCCCTGTGAATAGTAACATACCCTAATGAATAGTGATATAACCTAATGAATAGTAACCTTACGTATGATAGTATAAAAATAATATTCAAGTGAAAGTATGATGTACCTATATTTTAGAATAAGTAAATGAATGTTTTAAAATTGTTTTTTTATAATAAATTGTGATTTTAATTAAATAATAAATTAATCATATTTATAAAATTATTTTTGAAAAATGGAGTTCATTTTTGGATTCTACACATCGAAAAATGGTTAGGGTTATATTTTGTTAATTTTCTGAAATACTTTAATTTTTAGGTGAATAGTAAAAATACAGTTTTTCAAATAACCGATATATCTTAAATTGTATCATTCATGACGTAATGATGACATAAACATTCTATAAATTCAGGTTCGTCCATGTCCTATTTAATTTTAAAATGGTTCCTTAAAATAAAATAAACTCAATTTCCAAACCTAAAAAGAATTTTCCAAAACCTAAAGTCAAAATGTGATTCCTTAAAAATCATTTTCTCTTTCTTTTCACTTTCCTTTTAATAAATTAATGAATTCAAATTATAAAGATGATTCAAATTATAAAACAAATTATATTATATTTATATATGATTTATTTTTTCAAAAAAACTACTATTACAAGTCTAACATTTGATATATTATTTTATTTAATATTTTATTCTAAAAACACCCCCCTCCTCAAATATAAATAACCTCTCTCCCTCCCCTTGGAAAACCACTCCTCTCATCCTTTACTAAGCCAAATCTCGGCCCAAATTCTCCCTCTCAAACCTCTTAGAATACTTAGGGACGTTTCGGAGCCCTCCAACTCTAATCACCAAGGGAGTTACAGTTTCGTGCAAGAGGAGCTACACTGAGGAGAAAGTAAGACTATTAAATCTTCTCTCTTTTTTTCCTTTTTTTCTTTTACCCTATCCATTTAAAAAAACTTATGCTGAAAAATTGATTATGTAGTAAGTTTAACATTATATTAATGATGTTAACCTACTGTAATTATCATATTAATGAAAAATATAATTTTCATACTTCCCTTTCCCGCACTATCGACAACGTCCCGTTAAAGGTCGATTAACCATCTACGAAGATGTTTCCAAGATAATTATTATAAACACCTTCATTTATGGAAAATATAAATTATATACAATATATTAATATCAAATTACATGTATTATATTCTTCTAGAACTAATTATACTAATTTATAAATTATATTTAATAAAAAGTGAAATCGTCTCAAGACGAGAAATTTTTAAGTAAAATATGATATCAAACTGCTTCAATTTCATCAATGAAAATTATAAAATAAAAACCAATGAATATAATTTATAAATATTTTTATAAAATGACTATAATTAACTTTTATATCTTTGTTTTAATAAAACAAAAATTTATTATTCAGGAGGCGCAGAAGAGACGAAATTAAGCAGAAATTAAGGTAAGGGATCATCTCCATTTCACTCTTAACCAAGATTGTCTTCTATGCTATGCCTTTTATGTGTAATCCCAGATGATGGGGTATTATTTCTCACCTCTCCCATACTACCTTCTTTATTTATAAGTGATGAGAAACCCATTTTCTCTCTCATCAATCCCTTTTAGGTACACCCGATACCTTGTCGATAATCCGTAAGGAATTCTACCCAAACCGCCCTTATTCTTTCATGTTACTCTATCTTTATTTTTACCAAATTGAAGTTGTATTTTATTTTTATGTAAAACTTATACATTCTATTTATATGCTCCAAACTCATGTTCCAAGATCCATCTCTCATTCTCTTTCAGGGATATACATGCTTTTAAGTGAAACCCTCCTCGATACTTCCCAATAAGCAAACTCGTTTTGAGGGAACTTCCCAAATTTTTACCCAATTTCAAGTGCACTCTATCCTATTTTTTAAGCCACCATTGTCTTTATAAAATCGGTATTTTTATTATGAAAACATTCTTGGTTCACTTCTGGTTTTATATAAAAGTTTGTTCCCTTTTCTATTTTGAAAGCTCCATAGTATTTTCCTTAAAACCGCATAAAAAATGTTTTAAATGATAAAATTTCTCAAATACATTTCTTATATGTTGTCACCTCTTTTTGAAATCACTTATCATGATATATGCCTATTTTACCTTATGAACATCCATGTATGTTCTAATTCCTTTCTTTCATGGACACTTTCATGATACACCCATTGGTTATGCTTTATGTTATGATTACGGTACTCGATTATTTCCATGGGTAACCCTTATGTTTATGTAATATTGATTATGTGTGGTTATTTATGTGGAAAACATGTTCATGAAAATTAATATGGGTGTGCCCAGATAGCACTCTAGTTCATTGGGTAAAGTTAAGTCTCATGAGATGTTATGTGCAACAGTTTTGGTGGTTAACCTTGGCTTGTGCTGCTATGGGAAACGAGATTAACGGCTAGCCTTGACCTATAATGCTATGGGAAATGAGATTGGCGGTTATCCTTGACTCGTACTAAAGACATGTTTTATGTTTCTACCACATTTATATGATTCCATGTTTATATGATCCCATGTTTATATGTTATGATTACATATGTTTCATGTTGTTGGTATCATTATGTCATGCCTCCTAACTCAAGTGTTTAAGCTTTATTCTTATGTTCATTCCCTTACTGGGCTTTTTAGATCATCCTTTTGTTTATGTATTCCCCAGGGTACCCTATGTAGATGTAAGGTCTCAAAGGTAGTTAGGTGCTCTTTATGGATATTAAATAAAGTCTTTTTATCCCCAAGTTTCATGCTTTATATACCTAGTCTTCAAAGATGGTAGACTTCATGAACCTTGGCTTGTACTTTGATGTATAATTATGCTTAAAATCATGTGCGATTATATGTAAAAGGTTTGGGTCACTATAGTTGGTATCAGAGGATGGTGTAGCTATTTTTGGAGATTAGGAATAGAGCACCTTAGTGAGAACCTTGAAGATGAGACTAAGTATAAGGAAACACCCCTAAGTTTTGGTAAGTATGGAGTAAGTGGTTTATAAAGAAAATACATCCCCGTCTGGATACAAATAGGTAGAGTCAGCTCTGGCACAGATATACCTAGGAGTGAAAACTCCGACAAGGAGTTTTGGGCTTGACCTGGGGTATCCTGGTACACGAAAATGGGTCCTGCTACACTCTTGGTATTAACACTCCTAGGGGATATGCTTTGGTAAATTATTGAGCTTAGTACAAACCATTATTAAGGGAATAAAAAAACCCATAAGAATATAAGTTAAGAAATAGATCAAGGATTACCTAGATTTAAACCTAGGGAATCACAAGTTAGGATATACTTCTCCTTTACAAGTTTATCTTTTTACGTTCAAACTTTCCTTTTTATGCTCAATAGCTAAGTACTCAAGCCCTCTAATTGTACGTTATTTTTTTAGTTAATGGCAGAAAATAGAAGAACACATTCCAACAACCGATGTGATAGGCAATGTGAAGATTACCCTAATGATATGCCTGATATGATGGGAACAGGTGCTCAAAACTTCATGACAGTACTTGATCAGCTGGCTCATGTTATGAATAATAACTTGAATCATGTGGAACGCCCACATCCTCCAAGGAAAGGGAAAGTTGTCTTAGAATCCTTTATATGGAAAAGGCCTCCCGTGTTTAGAGGATCTTCTAATCCCCTCCTCGCGGAACAGTGGATTAACTCCATTGAAAAGATATTTTCCTTCCTTCGGTGCTTAGAAGAAGAGAAAGTTGTACTGGTGGTCTATAGTTTTGATAGGGAAGCTGATCATTGGTGGTCACTGATCAAGAATACGAATCCTGAGGAGGAAATTTATTCTATGGATTGGGAGGAATTCAGGATGATGTTTTTTAATAAATATTTTCCTCAAACCCTCCATCTCAAAATAGAAATATAGTTCCTCAGACACAAGCAGAAGGAAGATGAGTCCATTGAGGTGTATAAAGAAAACTTTACAAGGCTTGCAAGGTACGCCTTTGGCCTTGTCATGAACACCGAAAGTAAGGTGGATCGCTTCTTTAGCAGACTAAAGCTAAGTCTACAAAAATCATTGGTGATTTGAGACTTTGATAGTTATGAAGAGATTGTGTGTTGTTCCCTCAAGGTTCAAATGGAGATTGGAGACTCTCAGTGGCCTTGTGGTCCTGGTGAAAAGAAGCAGAAAATGGAGAACAACATGGGTGGTTCAGCAAACAAATCCCATGATGGAAATAATCCCGAATATCCCACTTGTAAAAGTTGTGGGAAGAAGCATCCTGGGAACCGTCTAAAGGGAACCATGAATTACTTAAAATGTGGAAAGTTGGGACATCTAGCCAAGAACTGCCGGAGGGATATGAAAAACCCCACTAATGTGGAAGAATAAAGGAAGGTTCATATCAAATCTCATTCAGTGGTGCAGTGTTACAACTGTAGAGAGCATGGGCATTATGAAAACAATTTCTCTAAGTCGAGGGTTTTTAGAGGAAATCAACAACAACCTCCAAGGCAATAAGGAAGGGATTATGCTATCACTACTGCTGAGGTGGATTTGGACAACGATGTGGTGACAGGTATTCTAGTTATTCGTTCAATAATAGATAAATTACTATTTGATTCTGGTTCTATGCATTCTTTCATATCTTTCAAGTTTAGTAGAACTATTCAAAAACCACCTCAAAATTTAGAGGAAAAGTTATCTGTGAGAACAACGAATGGGGAAATTATTGCATCCATGGTATATAAATCCTCCCTGGTTTATTTTTGTGGACTGAACCTCCCACCAAATCTTTTCATGCTTCCTTTAGTGGAGTTCGATGCTATCTTGGGCATGGATTGGCTATATTTATACAAATCCAACATCAATTGTCGGGAAAAGGAAATATCTTTTCACATTCTAAAACATCCCATGCTTCTCTACAAATGCAAATAATATCATGAATCTCCTTTGAAAAATCCTTCAGCAGTGTGGGTCTTGATTTCCTGTGAAGAGTCATACCTCGCTCAAATGGTTGAGTCAAAGGAATGTGTCAACCAAGCTGAAATGCCCATCGTAAGGGAATACGGTGATGTATTTCCCGAAGAGTTTCATGGACTTCCCCCAGATCATGAGGTATATTTCTCAATAGAAATCATTCCCGGAGCTACTCCTATCTCAAATTGTCCCTATAGGATGGATCCTATCGAACTGGAGGAGTTAAAGAAGGATCTGCAAGAGTATTTAGAAAAAGGGTTCATACGCCCTAGTGCATCACCTTGGAGTGCACCGGTGCTCTTTGTGAAGAAGAAGGATGGAACAATGTGGTTGTGTATATATTATCAGGAACTTAACAAGATCACTATAAATAACAAGTATCCTCTTCAAAGGATTAATGACTTGTTCGATTAGTTAAGAGGATCTCAATAATTCTCAAAGGCAGATCTTCATTCTGGATATCATCAGCTAAAGGTGAAGAAGGAAGATATTTCAAAAGACCGCCTTTCATACAAGATATGGGCACTATGAGTTTCTTGTGATGCCCTTAGAACTTACTAATGTCCCTACAATCTTCATGGATATGATGAATAGAGTCTTTAGAAATTACCTCAACAAATTTGTGGTAGTGTTTATTGATGATATTCTCATATACTCTAAGAGCAAGGAGGAACATGAAGAAAATCTAAGACTTGTGATGGTGACTTTGAGAAAGGATAAGTTGTACACCAAGTTCAGCAAGTGTGACTTTTAGATGAAGCAAGTCATGTTCTTGGGACATGTGATCACAAGTGAGGGAATTTCTATGGACCCTTCAAAAAAAGGTGATTGAGGAATGGACCATGCCCTCTAGTGTCACAGAAATCTATAGTTTTCTTGGATTAGCTGGGTACTACCGACGTTTTGTGAGAAATTTCTCACAATTATCAAGCCCTCTAACTAAGTTAACAAGGAAAGGGGTAAAGTATGTCTAGATGGAAGAATGTGAGGAAAGTTTCAAGGAGCTAAAGAGAAGGCTGATCACTGCACCTGTACTCACACTACCAAAAAGTGGAGAAAGTTTTGTGATATAAATCGATGCTTCAAAGAAAGGATTGGGTTGCGTACTCATGAAAATGATAATGTGATATCCTATGCCTCGCGACAGGTAAAGATCCATGAGCAGAACTACCCGACGCGTGATTTAGAGCTTGCAACCATGATTTTTGCCTTGAAAATCTGGCGGCACTACCTTTATGGTGAGAAGTGTGACATATAAACCGACCAAAAGAGTTTAAATTATATATTCACACAAAAGGAGCTCAACATGCATCAAATGATATGGTTAGAGCTAATCCAGGATTATGATTACTCTATTCACTATCATCCTGGAAAGGAAAACAAGGTAGCTGATGCTCTAAGCAGAAAAGAACCTGCTACTCTATCCATGTTACAGATTGAGAAAGACCATATCTTCTTGGATATGCAAAGGATGTATTTGGAAATAATAAAAGCATGGGATACATCCTATCTTTCCCAAATGATTGCACAACCATCTATCCAATAGATTATTAAGGAAGCACAAAGGGGTGATTTGGAGTTACAAAAGAAGGTGAATGCGGTAAAGGAAGGTAAGTTTCATGAGTTCTATATCGACGATGATGGTGTGATTAGGTTTGGAATGCGGCTTTATGTGCCTTCATCACCTGGGATAAAGAAGGAGATATTGGACAATGCACGTAACTCAACATTCTCTATCCATCCTGGTAGCACCAAGATGTACCGAGATCTCCGAGAACGCTTCTGGTGGGATAACATGAAGAAGGAGATTGCGGAATATATATCAAGGTGCTTGGTATGTCAGCAAGTTAAAGCAGAGTGACAAAAGTTTAAAGGGATGATGCAACCATTGCCTATACCCATGTGAAAATAGGAGAATGTCACTATGAACTTTTTCATGGGTCTTCTGAAGACGTCCAAGAGAAATAATTCGATATGGGTTGTGGTTGACCAACTCACCAAAACTTCTCATTTTATCACTATCGGAAAGATCTCTCACCTGATTAACTTGCAAAGATATATGTGAAGGAAGTGGTGAGACTGCATGGTGTTCCACTATCGATTTTCTCTGATCATGATCCAAGGTTCACATCTAAATACTGGAGGAGTCTTCAACATGCTTTGAGTACTGAATTAAATTTCAGCACAGCTTATCACCCCCAAATTGATGGACAATCTGAAAGGACTATTCAGACGCTTGAATACATGCTAAGAGCCTACTCTTTAGAATTCAAAGGTGGATGGGATCAACATCTCCCATTGGTTGAGTTCTCATACAACAATAGCTTCCACTCGAGTATTCAGATGGCTCCATATAAAGCTTTGTATGGAAAAGTGATTTAGAACTCCAACCCGTTGGGATGAAGTTGGAGAAAAAAAACAACATGGACTTGATCTTCTGCAAGAGATGATAGAAAAGGTTCAATTAAGTCATCCAGAAACATATCAAATCTACTCAGAGTCAACAAAAGAGCTATGCTGACAACCGTTAAAGGGACTTGGAGTTCGACGTTGGAAATATAAGTCTTCCTTTGAATATCACCATGGAAGAGAGTCATGCATTTTGGAAAGAAAGGGAAGCTAAACCCAAGGTACATTGGCATCCTTGACCACATATGAGTCATGGCCTATCGGCTTGCACTTCCACTGAATATGGATCAAGTTCATGATGTGTTTCACATATCACTCATGAGGAAGCACATACCAGATCTCTCACATGTACTGAACTCAAAGGTGGTACAACTAGAAGATGATCTCTCTTATGAGGAGCACCCAGTAAAGATTATGGACCGAAGAGATAAGGTTATACGCAAAAAGACAACCCACCTTGTCAAAGTGTTGTAGAGGAACCATAAGTTTGACGAACAAACTTGGGAACCGAAGGAAGTGATGAAGGATAAGTACCCTCACCTGTTTATATAAAACAAAATTTCGAGGGTGAAATTTCATAAGGGGGGAAGAATGTAATAACCCAAAGTTTTATCAATGGAATTCCCTTATTATAATTATGTCATATAGTATTAGGAATCAGAATGACATATCATGATACTACATATTATCTGACCATTAAACATAATTTTTCCACTTCTATGTTTTGAATTTCAAAAATCTGACATACACGGTTGCGGTCAGTAAGTTATTTGGAGTTCGATAGGAAAAACTTATTTTTTTAGTGAATCGTAACCTACCCCTATGAATAGTAACATACCCTAATGAATAGTGATATACCCTAAGGAATAGTAACCTTACATATGATAGTATAAAAATAATATTCAAGTGAAAGTATCATGTACCTATATTTTAGAATAAGTAAATGAATGTTTTAAAACTGATTTTTTTATAATAAATTGTCATTTTAATTAAATAATAAACTAATCATATTTAGAAAATTATTTTTGAAAAATGGAGTTCATTTTTGGATTCTACACATCGAAAAATGGTTAGGGTGATTTTTTGGTAATTTTCTGAAATACTTTATTTTTCAAGTGAATAGTAAAAATACAGTTTTTCACATAACCGGTATATCTTAAATTGTATCATTCATGATGTAATGATGACATAAAATTTCTAGAACTTCATGTTCATCCATGTCCTATTTAATTTCATAAATGGTTCCTTAAAATACAATAAACTCAATTTCCAAACCTAAAAAGATGTTTCCAAAACCTGAAGTCAAAAAGTGATTCCTTAAAAATCTTTCTCTTTCTTTTCACTTTCCTTTTAATAAATTAATGAGTTCGAATTATAAAGATGATTCAAAGTCTAAAACGAATTATATTATATTTATATATGATTTATTTTTTCAAAAAACTACTATTAAAAATCTAACATTTGATATATTATTTTATTTAATATTTTATTCTAAAAACACCCCCCACCCCTCAAGTATAAATAACCTCTCTCCCTCCCCTTGTCAAACCACTCCTCTCATCCTTTACTAAGACTAGTCTCTGCCCAAATTATCCCTCTCAAGCCTCTTAGAATACTTAGGGATGTTTTGGAGCCCTCCAACTCCAATCACCGAGGGAGTTATAGTTTCGTGCAAGAGGAGCTACACTGAGGAGAAAGTAAGACTATTAAATCTTCTCTCTTTTTTTCCTTTTTTTTCTTTTACCCTATCCCTTTAAAAAAAATTATGCTGCAAAATTGATTATGTAGTAATTTAAAATTATATTAATTATGTTAACCTACTGTAATTATCATATTAATGAAAAATATAAATGTCATACTTCGCTTTCCCGCACTATCGACAACATCCCATTAAAGGTCGATTAACCATCTACGGAGATGTTTCCAAGATAATTATTATAAACACCTTCATGTATGGACAATATAAATTATATACAATATATTAATATCAAATTATATGTATTATATGCTTCTGGAACTAATTATACTAATTTATAAATTACATTTAATAAAAAGTGAAATCGTCTCAAGATGGGAAATTTTTAAGTAAAATATGATATCAAAATGCTTCAATTTCATCCACAAAAATTATGAAATAAAAACTGATGAATATAATTGATAAATATTTTTATAAAATTGATATAATTCACTTTTAGATCATTTTTTTAATAAACATAAATTTATTATTCAAGAAGCGCAGAAGAGACGAAATTAAGCGGAAATTAAGGTAAGGGGTCCTCTCTATTTCACTCTTAACCAAGATTGTCTTCTATGTATGCCTTTTATGTGTAATCCCAAATGATGGGGTATGATTTCACACCCCCCCATACTTCTCTTTTGATGTATAAGTGATTAGAAACCCCTTTTTTCTCTCATAAATCCCTTTTAGGTACACCTGATACCATGTCGATAATCCATAAAGAATTCTAACTGTACCGCCTTTATTCTTTCGCATTGCTCTATCTTTCTTTTTACCCAAATGAAGTTGTCTTTTATTTTTATGTAAAACTTATACATTCTGTTTATATGCTCTAAACTCATGTTCCAAGATCCATCTCTCATTCTCTTTTGGGGATATACATGCTTTTAAGTGAATCTCTCCTCGATACTTCCCAATAAGCAAACTCGTTTTAAGGGAATTTCCCAAATTTTTACCAAATTTCAAGTGCACTCTATCCTCTGTTTTAAGACACCATTGTCATTATAAAATCAGTATTTTTATTATGAAAACCTTCTTGGTTCACTTCTGGTTTTATATAAAAGGTTGTTACCTTTTCTATTTTGAAAGCCCCATAGTATTTTCTTTAAAACCACACAAAAAATGTTTTAAATGCTAAAAAATTTCAAAATACATTTTGTAACGACCCGAATTTTTGAATAAATCTTGTTTCCTGATTTTGTGTGTTATTTTATTTTTGATACTCAACAAAACTGTTTCATTTGATAACATTAGTATAATTAAAATGAGACCGTTGGGTTTTGACTGATTATATGACCATTAGTCAATATGACCACTGGAAACTAAACGTTTTGATTATTGTCTCTAAATACAAGTAATCTTGATTAATTAATATAGAAAGAAGATTCGATGACCTCACCCAGTAGTCTTGGACCGATCGAAGCCCATCTAATAGAACTTGGGAAGGAGGTAGCATCATTGGGCTTTGCTCTGGACCAAACCCAAGTCGAACTTCATCGTGTGAAGCTAGAACGGAATCGCCTTTGCGAGAAGTTCAAACTGATAGAAATTACTACTCGTGCGATGTTGGTCGAGTCTCCCTCGGATTCTCTCACCTTAGCACACCTTACAGTTAGGTCCTATGCTGGTGTGATAAAGGGATATGTAAGGAGACCGTAACTGCCTTGTGTAATCCTTTGTTTTAAATAAAAATTTCGATTTATTCTTATGATGAAGTTTATGAATTTTCAAATGACCGGATAAATATAGTATGCATATTTTTGATGAATTTTAGAAAAAGAATATTTTAAAAATGTTTATGTAAACCTTAAATAATTAAAAATGTGTAATGATTTTCAAAAAATGGTCTTCTACAATTATGTTCAGTACGAAATTTGGAGTCTAATAAGATCAACATAAATTTTTATGAATAGTAAATTATGAATAGTGATTTTATGCTTAGGATTAGTAATGTGACCAAATGGATTAGTAATTTCGCTCAAAGAAAGTTTTAATATAATTTAGACACCTAGATTAAGTAATGTGATTCAATAAAACGGGTAAATAACGGTTTCATAAATTATTATTCAAGTATTAGTTTTTTCGAGTGAATAGTGTTTTTTGATTAAAAATTAAATTAAAAATATTTAGAAAATTATTTTTATAAAATTTATTTCATTTTTGAACTCAGAGAATCGATATTATGTTAAGGTAATTTTTGGGGTTTTTTCTGAAAAAAATGAATTTTCAATGAATAGTGTATTTATTTAAAAATTAAATTAAAAATATTTAGAAAATTATTTTTATAAAATGGAGTTCATTTTTGAAATCACAGCATTGATATTTGGTTAAGGTGAAATTTTGGGATTTTTCTGAGAAAGTTGAATTTTCGGTGAATAGTAAAAATACAGTTTTAGGGTTTCAGTATGTTTAATGACATCATAACTGTGTCATGATGATGTCATGAGATATTTTATGGGTTGGCCGACCAAAGGTGATGAATTATTGTATTGGGGTCCCCATGTGGCCTAACTTCATGGGAAATATCTTGGGAGAGCACATGGTTTTGAGAAACCCACTTATGAGGTGTCCCTTGGCCATTAATGCCTTGTCCCCTCACTTTCCCTATAAATATCAAGTCATTCTCTCATCCTTTGGACTCCAAAATCATTCTCAATGAAGTTCTGGTCTTCTTACCTCCCAAGGAGTCCTCCCAAGGTGCCCCCAAGCCCTTAAGGTCCAAACCTTTGAGTTTTAAGAGTTACGTTTTAAGGTAAGGGATCTGACCCCCTCTCTTTCTTTTCAAGTGATCTCTTTTATGTCATTTCTTTTATGCTCCATGATCTTATGTTGGAGGATGTTCTTTTATATTCATAATACTGTCCTTTTTATGTTCACATGATGAGAGACCCCCTCTTACTCTCATCATTTCATTTTATGAAAGTTTAGGTGGTGCCGTTAGGCTGCCGAAATTTTTGTAACGGATTCTTTCACCCTTCTCATTTTCAAGTTTTATTTTCTTGTCAAGTCTTTCAAGTTCTTTTTTATTATGTTGGGGTATGATCTCTATATCTATCATACTGATCTTTTATGATCATATGATGATATACCCCATTTTATTTCTTCATTTCAGTATTTTGAAGTTTTATGTGGCGTCGTTAGGCTGCCGAATTTTTAAGTGGTTCTTTCACCCTTCTTGTTTTGAAGTTCTACTTTCATGTAAAGTATTTCAAGTTCCTTTTTATTATGTTGGGGTATGATATCTATATCTATCATACTGATCTTTTATGATCATATGATGAGAGACCTCATTTCATCTCTTCAATTCAGTATTTTGAAGTTTTAAATGGCGACGTTAGGCTGCCGAATTTTTAAGTGGTTCTTTCACCCTTCTCGTTTTGAAGTTCTACTTTCATGTCAAGTCTTTCAAGTTCCTTTTTATTATGTTGGGTTATGATCTCTATATCTATCATACTGATCTTTTATGTTCACATGATGAGAGACCCTATTTGATCTCGTCAATTCAATTTTTTGAAGTTTAAGTGACGTCGTTAGGCTGCCGAATTTTCATAAGAGAAATCTTATTTTTGTCTTCCTTTCATTTTCTTCATTTCATATGGTACATCTTTCAAATTTCATTACCATGTTCATATATCCTTCATATTTTGTCTCTCTACTGTTTTATAGATCATTTATGAGTGGGTGACCCATGTCCTCTTTCTTTTCAATGTTCTCTAAAACCCCGAAACATAGCTGTTATGCTGCAGAATTTTCGTCTCAAAATGCCTCTCTTTTCTCAAAATTATTTTATATTATAAAATGAATACTCAAAGCTCTTATTTCTACAGGGGTATTCACATATATATCAAAATGTTCTATTTTAAATTCTAGGATTTACCTACATGAGACCCGCTCTCCCCTTCCGTGGGTTTTAAAGTGACGTAAAGATCGTGTCTTTAAAGCAGTTTTTAAAAAGTTGTGATTACAAAATGAAACTCATTCCTTTTATGCTATATGGGTTGTTTATGAAATGATTGATGATGATATATGTGGTTCACATGATAATAAATACATGTCAATGGTGCGCCCTGATAGCGCTCCAATGCATTGGGTAAATACTTAATCTCTAGAGATGACTTTTTAGACTGATACCTTGGTGAATAACCTTGGTAATTTTTAATGACACCTTGGGGATGGACCTTGGTGAAACGAAATGATTGTCAATATTAAATGTTGCAGCCACATCTTAAAGTTATGAAAAATGTTATTTTTATTATGATATGTCACATGATTCTTTCTCATGCCTTAAAGTTCTTTTTCATGACATAGTTGATGTATCTCAAGTTCACATGTTAAATGTTTCTCTTGTTTCCCTTACTGGGCCTTCTGCTCACCCTTTCTTTTGATGTATGTCCCCAGGTTATGAGATGCAGTAATGAACCTAGGATGAACATGAGGAGAAGCCTTTCAAGTGGAAGAATGTTTTATGTTTTCATGTTTTAAGTTCCTGGTTTCCAAGACACTAAACCTTAAAGATCATCGGTTTTGTAAAATGTAATGAAAGTTTATGTGATAAAAAGGCGGGATGCTATACATTTCTTACATGTTGTCACCTCTGTTTGACATCACTTACAATGATATATTCCTATTTTACCTTATGAACGTCCATGTATGTTCTAATTCCTTTTTTTTCGTGGACACTTTCATGATACGCCCATTGGTTATGTTTTATGTTATGATTGTGGTACCCAATTCTTTCCATGTGTAACCCTTATGTTTATGTAAAATTGATTATGTGTGATTCTTTATGTGGCAAGCATGTTCATGAAAAGTAAGATGGGTGCGCCCATAGAGCGCTTCAATGCATTTGGTAAAGTTAAGTCTTATGAGATGCTATGTGCAACAGTCTTGCTGGTTAGCATTGACTTGTACTGCTATGGAAAACGAGATTGGTGGTTAGCCTTGTACTCTGATGTATAATTATGCTTAAAATCATGTACGGTTATATGTAAAAGGCTTGAGTCGTTGTAGTCAAAGCCAATCAAACGGTGTCGGATGGTCATGAAATCATAGGACACCGACCGTAGTTGATTTTTGAAATGTAGGAACCGACGTTACGTCAATCCAAGTTACGGATTGTCCTGGATGCCTGAAAAACCGTTTTTATTGTTTTAAAACACTAAAACGTGCGTTTAACGGTCAAAATCATAAAAAACGAACTCAGATTGACGTGAAGTCATGAGACAACCACCGTTGAATTATTTTTAAAATATAGGAAATGTTGTCATATCAAAGTCGTTTATTGAGTAATTTTAAGCATAGTGCACATCGGTTTAAAAATTGATTAAATTGTTATATACTTTTCCCTTTTGAGTTCCAAGTGTTAAATCATATCTTAAATATGTAAGTTTATGCTTTCAAAGTATTCTGCATTATATATTATTTGTTTTGTGTTAAAATTAATGTCATCTATTTGATTAACAAATGTTAAGTGTGAAATTATAAATATATTTTTGTGCATATTATGTTTTGTATTTCTTTTCTTAAATGTTATGGTTGTATTATAGATAACAGATGTCAATAGTAGGCAGGAGGTTGACCATTCTGATCCACGACACTCTTAAGAATACAGTCATAGCTCATAGTTTTTATGGTATGGTTACTAATTATTAATGATTCTATTGTAATTCTTATTTATTATGTTCGGTTGTGATTTTTATCTTTAATTTTGTTTTAGTTGATAACATGATGTGGTCGGTTTCGCATATGATGACTCTAGGTATGGAGATAGTTGGATGTAGTGGAGGTGGTGAGATAGAGTTATTGGTCTTGGGTTGGTGGATGTTGGACATATTTTATTTGTATATATATGATTATTGAACTTTTGGTTGATCGATGGTTCTGTATTTATAATTGTGGATGTGTGGATGTATGGATGTCTTAATGTATGATGATTTTGTTGTATATTTATAGTTTAGTTTATTGTATGACTGAGTTTGTTGTATGCATATTGTTTTTTATTATTATTTTTAAAAATATTTGATATGTTTAGTGGTGGTTTCTAATAACCGTCGTTAAACATAACCTCCGCTAATTCTTTTAGTGGCGGTTAAGTCAGTTTTAGTTATATTTTGCCTCCATGAAGGTAAACCGTTACTAAATTATTTAGCGGTGGTTATGTTAATCCTCTTCCCCCCGTTTTTTCCCAAAAAATGTCAAATGAATATGGAACCGATGCTAAGTACCTAAATACTACACATGTAATAACCATCGGTAAACTATTAAAACTAATGCCAAATGATTGCTAACCGTAAAATATGCGACGGTTTAAATAACCATCGATAAATAATATAGTGGCGGTTTAAACTGCCACCAGTAGTAAAAAAACGTCGCTAAAACCACATTTTTTTAGTGTGATGGTGTGAAGGAAGGGAACGAAATTGGGTTTGGAATTGTTTCACGTGACTATGATGGTGCTCTTGTTGGTGCTTATCATAAATTGGTTCTTTTTTATTTATTATCTTATTTTGATTTATGCACTTCTAATGGATTTATGTAACATTTCATGAAGTGTAATACATAACTTTGTACTTTTACGGTAGTTTTTTACCATAAATGAATAAAGTGTCCTTTGATTTATATATTGTATGACTCATTTCGTAACAAATTTTAATTATTTTGAAAGAAGAGAAAAACACATTTTAGAATTATAGATATATAAGGAAACAAAATAATTCCTAAAACGTGAGGTGGATTTTGGTTGTTGTGTCCACATTGATGGATATTATTAGTAGTAATTAACAATGTTGTTAATAATTTAATCCTTAACAATAATGTAATTATTAATAATTAACATTATAATTAATAATATAATCAGTATTAATTACATTGCGATTGTTATTATGAATTATTGTTAACTATTTGATATAGTTATTTATTATTATAATTATTAATTACATTATTATTATTAGTTTTTTTTTAATATTATTAATTGTTTTTTTTTATTTTTTTGCGGTATTTTAACTATTGATATTATTAATAGATTTATTATTTTATTGAATTGACATTAACTTTATACCTCAACTAAAGTTAGGTGTGTTGTAATCCCGCCTCGTCGTTTCCCTGAAAAAGATCGTCCACTTTCTTTTTATTTTCTTTCTATGTTTTTTTTTTTTTTTTTTTTGACACGGACCGATCGTGCCATCCCACCATGGAGGAATCTTCCGTTCTCGAGCCATCAAATGCGTTCGTTAGTCGCATTTATTACCAGCAACACTCGCGGCCCAAATTAACTTTTCCATTTAAGTTTATAATTTATATGAAAATTCAAATTTAACTATCAACTTCGTTATCTCATGATAATTTTATGTATTTAATTATTTTAGTTCTAAATTTTCAACCTTTTATATGTGATAAATTTATTTTTTGATGTTAGATTGTGCATGTAAAAACATTAATTAAATTCATATAATGTTGTTTGATCTTTGCAAAATACATTGAAAATGACTTTCAGAAAATAATATTATGAGATATAACTTACAAGTTTATCATCATTACGTTGTGACCTAGTGAAACCCAGTCATTTTTTTTGGGTAAAAAAGTCACAGAATGCCTTCATAATTGAGTTTCTTGTGAGGATACCCCATTTTTTAACATTTGATTGAATTTCATCCTCATTTAAGAGTCTACTTATCTTTTTTTTTTTGTGGAAACTCAATTTATTCTCAAGGCTTACACATATTATAATGTTTATATTTTATCATTTTTCATATTGTACTGTTATTTATATTTTTTTTTGATAAGAAAGAGAGAATCAGATAGATTAATAATGATCTGAGATTACAAGAGATAACATCCAAGAAGAAAAATTCTCCAACTAAAAGTGGGGAACATCAGACAATCCCCACATGTAAACATATTTATAATTAAATATATACACATGTATACATATTTGTATATATTTACACATAAAAATTTAATTATACATATGTAAACCATATCTAAATAATAATAATGTCAACTTTATTTAAAATAAAAATGTATGTATATTTGTATACCCATATCAACTTTATTTAAATGAGTTTTCTTTGGACCACATATTTGGATGCTCAATGTTCCACCCAAAGTTAGATTATGTTGGTGGCACCCCTGCTCTGGAGCTCTCCCGACACGTGACCTACTTCTGCGGCGGCACCTCACTACAAATGATATTTGTCTGATTTGTCACCAGGGGGTTGAATCTCCGGTGCATGCGACTCTTCTGTGCCGGGCTGCGGAGGGTGTGTGGAAGGAATGAAAACCATACTTCAAGATTTTTTTTATCTTTCTTGGGATTTGACCCATAATCTTCATCAATGGGTGCGCTACTTTGATCTGAGGATGGTCGAGTTGATTTGCACCACCATTTGGATGGGTTGGACTAGAAGAAATTAGTGAATTTTTCAAAGAAATGAGACACATGATAGTTTATGGTTTGAAAGGGCATCGATTTGGATGAATATTGGACCGCCAAAAATACTGCTCTCATAGTTGGGCGCCCCCTTTGGGTTTTACCTGTGTGGACCCCTCCCCCAAAATGATTTTTTAAAATTAATACTGACACTGATGTCTCTTCTAGTTCAAGGGTGGCGATCGAGATTATTGCCGCCAGAACAATGACCGGATTGTGGTGGCCCAGTGTTTGACTTTTCAGGCTAACTGGCATCTAACAGTGGTAGATGCGATTTCTATTCTTCATGGTGTTTTGTTGGCTCGCTCCAAAGGCTGGGGAAATGTTATGTTTGAAGCCGACTCCCTCTTGGTGATTTGCGTCTTATCCAAGCGTGATGAGGACTCACACCCTTATGGTCTCATTCTAAAGAAGATCTTGTCTTTGTTGGATGACTTTTCATTTTGCAACTTCCTTTTCACTAAAGTCGAAGTAACTTTTTAACTCACCGTTTGGGTGGTTTTGGGATAAATTGGAGAGACCATGTGTGGTATGATCATTTCCCTAATTGGATTTGTACTGCTACTTCAAATGATTCATAATATATCTTCTCTCTCTTAATATATATATATATATATATATATATATATATATATATATTCTTGTGTGCGTATTGATAAACAGATATATATTTATCTATATATTCTAATATATGTAGATAAATATAAATATGTATAATTATATTTATAGATACACACACAAATATATATATATATATATATATATATATATATGTTTGTATGTATGTATTTATACACAAAAAAAAACATATTCTATATATGTATTTTAAAATAATTATATAAATATATATATAAATATATGAATAAAAAATATAACGAAATATATATAAATTTATAAATATATCATAAAATATAGAACAAAACAATTTAAGGGACCGAAAAAGGCACAATCATGTGAGGGGGAGGTCCCAGTTTTGAAACCCAGCGAAGGCACAGACGTGCGTGTGTGAAGTAGGCGACCTAGCGTTGTTAAATAGTGGGGGCGTTGAGCGCTCCGATTTGCATAAAAAATATTTTTTTTAAAAAAATATTTTATTTACTTTATCATCAATTCTTTTTAGCATTGATAAAAAGATTCTTTAATCAGCGCTAAAAAAAACACTGATAAATATCCTTTGTATCATCGTGTTTTTAGCACTAATAAAGTACTTATTTTATTAGTGTTTTTTTAGCGCTAATAAAATGACCCTTTATTAGCGTTTTTAGCACTAATAAAAGAGACCATCTTTTAACGACACTTAGATTATAAGTGCTGATAAAATCGTTTTTTAGTGCCGTTAAAAGGGGGATTTGTGGTAGTGGTTCATGCTAAACATCTCATAATAGTGTATGGGTGCATCTTACACTTTACAGTGATATAAATTGTCGAACAACAAGCAAAGAGTTCATCAATTTAGACACCTTCAAGTTGTGGATATCATCACTTTTTTTAGCGCTGACAAAGAACTACTTTTATTAGTGTTTTTACGCTCATAAAATATACATTTATCAACGTTTTTTTAGCACTGATAAAAGGGACCACATTTTAACAGTGCTTAGATTATCATCGCTTTTCTAGCGTTGATAAAAGCGTTTTCTAGCACTATTAAAAGGGGGATTTGTGGTAGTGGTTCATGTTAAACATCTCCGAATAGTGTATGAGTGCATCCCACACTTTACAATGATGAAATGTCGGAGAACAACCAAAGAGCTCTTCACCAATTTAGACTCCTTTCAAGTTGTTGATGTACCACATTTCATCCTCCACTTCTACTTGCACACCACCATACAAGTAACCGTTATTCTTCTTCTTCTTCCACCTTCATTGTGACAAATATCTTCTTCTTGTTTTTGTATGCACAAAAGCGCACACAACTTCTTATTCTTCTTCATAGCAGTAGAGACAGTGTTTTTATGACCGCTTCTTCTTCTTCTCTTGCACAATTGCACAACTCTTCTTCTTACGCACACAATGCGTGTACAACTTCTTTTCTCTTCTTCTTCTTTTTCGTTTTCTTTTTATTCTTCAGTACACAGGAACACGCACAAGATCTTTCCCTCTCTTCTTCGACTCTTCAGGATGTATAGAGTCAGGTTTTCTTCTTTTTTCTTTGACTTCATTTTATACTCAGTAGTGTTGAAGCTGAGTTTTTATCTTCCTCTTTGATACTCAATCATTTTTAGTTTTTATGCAGTAACAATTCCCACTCTCTATTTTTCTTTGACCTATAGAGAATACATACATACATACATACATACATACATACATACATACATACATACATACATACATACATACATACATACATACATACATACATACATACATACATACATACATACATATATATAATACTTGCAGCATCGAATACATCATGTTCTTCCTCCTCCCCATATGTATTCACTACACAATGTGAATAATGTAATTCAAAATCTCCATGAATCTCAGCGTTTCAAATATTGCCAACTCCCATAGAAATATGCTTTCATTTGAAATCCGTCCTCAACTGCATACAGACATGAAAAATTTCCACAGTTGCAACTTCTTGCTTTCGTGTCGTGAAGCACTTTCACAGTTCTTCTTCATTCTCCATCTCCTGTTAGAATCACGACAAACAGATCGTGATATTTTTTTTATCTTTAAAGGCACAACATACTTAGCATTGTCAAATTTTGCAACACCATCATATGAGTGGATGAATCATACGAACCCTTAGATCACTCATATATAGATGGCTTATACTTTTCATCCCAGTGGCTCGTATGCAATATCTGATGACACATACGTAGGTAGTCTCGTATATAGTTAGCCAAATGGATCATACACACTTTACCTTAAGTGCCCAATGACTCGCACACAAACTCGTATGTAGTCATCCAAATGACTCATATGCACTTTACCTTAAGTGCTCAAGCTTCTGTCTTCTCCATCCAACTTATGTTGATATTCACAGGCTTCTTCTGATATTCAAACAACTCATACATCACAACCTTTATCTTAAAAATCTTTAATTACAATTCATGGCATCTTTGCTTGAGTTTATCTTCTGCTTCAATGGAGGAACTTGTAATGCCCCAATTCCTAAAATTATTTCCTTTGTGTTTTCCTTAGGCCTGGAGATTCCTAGGGGGTGTTTGGGGTCTTGTTTTCTCCAAAATTCTTAAGTTCTTTCCTTGGTCTAATGGCAGTAGGATTATTTTTAGCAGTAGTAAGATTCCTTTTAATGTTTTCAAGATTCCTTTTGGTAAAAATATGATTCCTTCTAACGGTAGTAGGATTCCTTCTAATAGTATCAAGTTGTTCTGGTAGTAGTAGGTTGTTTTGGTGGTAGAAGGCTGGTCTGGCGGCAGCAGGTTGGTCTGGTGGTAACAGGTTTGATGGTAGCAAGTTCTAGTTTTTCCAAAATTTCCAGTTTTTCCCAAAAATGCCGTAAATATGAGTTTTTATTATAAAAATGGTTTTAATGCCTTAAATGGATTTAAGAGCCTCTTCAAAGAGGATATTTATACCCTTGGTTTCTTAAAAGTTCAGAGCTCTAATATATCTCTTCCACATGAATTAAATGTGATTTGCATTAATGTTTGAATTATGATATGGAAATCCAGATGGTCTCATATCCTTAACTCATAAAATGAATATATTTCCTTTGATCAAATATTTTCTTGATTTCTTCAGGTCTGGACAAACCATCTTTTGTTCTTAACCTTTGAATAGTCGTTTTCATCCATGAGAACCACCTTGTTCGTGTTTCTAGTCATGTCTAATAGCTTGTTTCATGCTCTTTTTTCTATAGCAGTAATTCGTTTGAGGTAGGATCTTGTTTCTCTTTCATTTTTCCTCTTTCTCTAAAAATGTTAAAGGTTATATAATACCTTCTCTTTAGGACATCTAGGCAATGAAATAATATTCTTTTCCACTCTATTTTCAATGGAGCGTAGTTGGAAACTTCCTTTCCAGGTAGGGGATTCGTTGCTTCTTCTGTTTTATGTGAAATCATAAAGTTATCATGCTTTATCTCTTTGTATAAAGGTGGAATTAACCTAAATGAAGATTAAACTAGATTAAATAATGAAACATGGTTTTGGTTATAGTGATTTCATGTGTTTCCACCATGATAATAGTTTGCATCTTATTTTGCTATATAGTGTTCCATCTATGTCTATGTTATGATTTAACATGTTGTTATGCTTGGAAATTGATAAAGAACATAAAACTGGTAATTCTTGTTGGCTAAAGAATTAAATAGACATGTTTAAATGGAAATGTTATTCCTTATAATTTAATGGAAATCAAATTGATGTTTGATGCATGATTACACGATATCGTTCTTCCTTAAAGTTTGATGAAACTGGAAGTTATGCTTGAAGAATATTTAAATAACTTATAGATGTTGATAGTTGAAGATTTATTATGTTCCTTGTGTTAGTAACATGTGATAAATGAATATGTTAATTCAAGATGGTAATGAACCAGTTGTTTGATAAAGATAATTGCTTGGGGCCGAGCGAGTCCGTTTGCTTATGAAGGACGAATGACTTGGTTTTAGGGCCTAGATTCCCTACTGACTGTTTGCTATTTCTTTTATACCTTTTTGTGATTTCTATGTATGTGGGACTTGTGATTCAATGTGATCTAAGCCTATAAGGATGATGGTTGACGAGATATGGGCAGGAATGCCAGGGTTTGTGGTTGTTGTTGGCGCCTAGGATGACATGATACATAGTGATATGCATAGCAATGTCCAGGATGGAACCAATACTAATGGAACGAGTTGAAGATGGGATTTAGAATTATTGTGTTGAAATATGGGACACTTGCTTGTTAATGAATCCACTTTAATGAATGGATGACTGAGTTGCTTGATTCTACATTCATTTTCCCACTGCTTGAAGCAGCTGGTTGTGCATGGATTATGCATCTCTTTTATGGTATCTTAGGATGATTCCTAGAGTTCCTAAAATTATGTAATGATAATGAATAATAAATGTTTTAACCCATGAGGTTGGTGCTTGAATAGAATGTCAAATGATAACTCTTGAGGAACCATGGGTTCGGTTGGATTATGCCCAGAGGGCATGGACTTGGAAGGTAATTAATGTAATAAGAAATTTTTAATGATTAAAAAAGAATTAATTAAATGAAAAGTCTTCTTGGAATGTTTATATGCATATAGGATATATATTCCTTAGTAGTGGCAGCTAGGTGTCTGAGTGATGATAGCTGTAGTTGAGCATAAGACTAGGCTGATGCCCATAGTGTGGTTGTGATCCGTATATATCATATATGCTATATGATTTCATACACTACCCCACCCATCCCGATAGGGTGACTGATACCCATTAGACTATGGGAAGGTGTTTTCTACAACATCCTAGTTGGTGAGGAACATATGTCTGATTCCCCCCTCTTTCCCCACTCTCTTCTCCAGGTAGTTTTATGTGTTGGTATACACGGGGGTTACTTTCCCACATATATGTGTGTATAGGGATATAATGAATTTTTGTTATTTCACACTCACGTATCTCTAGATATAGTATCCTAAGGATTATTATAGGTATTACATGTATGATCCATGATGGATTGAGGTATAATAAACAATGTACAAGCTGTGGTGGCTCCCATAAACTACTTGGTTACTATTTGGAGATGTGGATGGGATAATTAGATGATGTGAGCCACTTCGGTGGTGGTGCGGTGGTGAAGGTGAGTAGCCAAAACTGGTTGTTCTTTGGGAGGTTCAGGGTTAGAATACTGGGAGTCTTCTTTCGGGGTGAGCCTCTCCCCTGGGATCTACCCGCCTTGCCAGGTCGCCCGGACTCCTCTGGGCGGGCAAAATGAGGCGCGACCCAATTGCTGACAGATCGCTGTGAAGGACCATCACTGCCGAGATGTAATCCTCTGAGATGCTCTACCATCTCGGCTAGTAACAACCCCTTCCCTGGCTAGGGAGCTACCTTCGGGTGCTACCCCTTCGTGGGGGAGGGGTTTTCTCTGTGTGGAGGGTTCGAAAAGGCCACACTGGGGAATTCCATTTTCAAAAAAAAAAAGATGATGTGATGCATGAGGTGAATGGTGTGTGATGAGATGATTTAATGCATGGGATGTATCAGTTTCCTAGGTGCCTTTAGGCATGCTTACTTATGGAGAGAGATGTCTCAAGACATATGACATTGGGGAAAAGCGGAAAACCATTGGGGAATTGGTAGCAGAGTACCTTCATTTGATATTATATTATATTATTCATGTATGCAATACATGGTGAGAGATCCTTGGTGGGGCTAGGAACTTATCATACCTATTTAGGTGATGAGTTAGCTTCACTTATTATTCACTGAGCATTAGTATGTTTTCTTTATATCTTTCATGAGAATCTTCAAGGAGGATCCTATTGAGTATACCTGTTATAATCACCACATATATATATAAATTCTTTTTCAGGTCCACGGGAGATGGTTGGAGATCGAGTTGGACATTACTAGCCTGTGAAGTTTTTTAGGAGCTATTTAGGATTTGAGGTTGCTGTTGAGGATTTTCTATTGGTAATTGTAGTTCTTCTACTATTTTTTAGTCTGTATGACATTAAATTTTTGTTGGGATCTCTTTTATCTTTTATCTTGACTGGGATTTTTATGGCGGTTTCATCTTATCTCATTCTCCTCATATTATTCTTAGAGGATAATGCCTATCATTTTTGTGTATGATATACCCTCGGAGCTTGTCACCAACCCATAGAATATTGGATGTAGGATTTAGGAACCATTATCCCCCTTCTCTTATTACTGGCCTAAGAGGGGTACCTTTGTGGGAGGGGGATGTGATAAAGTAGTTTTATATTATCTCTCATACCTCATGTTCTCTTAGAGGGAAATGCCTCCCATTTTCATGTATGATATACCCTCGGTGCTTGTCGCTAACTTGTATCCTATTAGAGCAGGCTTTAGGTTTCATTATCTACCTTCTCTCATTACCAGTCCAGGAGGGGTACCTTTGGGGGGGGGGGTCGTGATAGAATGGTATCGAAGGTTTATGTTGAGGGATAGTATGAAGTTCAGTGGTATACACAGGTGAGGACTGCATAAGTTGGTAGGGAAATAATTTTAGCTAAGTTTAGAGCCTCTGTGATCTATTACACAGACCTTTAATTTTACCCAGCCTACTAGGAGAGGTGATACTAGTTGTGGGGTAGAGACCTAGGAAAGGATCACACATCATTTTTCTTTAGCATTTGTTTGAAATGGGTAGACCTTTGGACTGGGTTGAACCATAATTAATTAATAAATCTTAAATATTCCATATTCCTAGTTTATGAGTTCCTAACCTTTTATTCTTTTATAGGCATGGCTCTAGGTCAACATCCGCAATAGGTTCTCACTGAAGATGTTAAACAAGATGTTCCATCATATCACCGTAGAGTAGATGTCAACAACGATGAAACTTGGAGGAGGATAATCTAAGAGTTTCAGTGCCAAATTCCACAGAAGTAAATGGTCTCCATTTTGGAATTAGTGATGGAGGATTTATTGGAGGAGGTGGACATAGCCTTTAGTTTGATCCATGCTTAGAATGAGCATTGAGTTTCGTTAGTAGAGATAATGTTGTAAGGAGCATCTTAGAAGTGGTGGTTCTTATTCCGCAAGGATTGCGAGGAGTTGGCTATCTCATGGGATATGTTTTGAGACCAATTTTGAGCAGTTTTTCATTCTTTGATCATAAAGGAGGCCAATCACTTGGAGCTACTTACCCTTTTTTGGGAGAGTTCTAGCATTCAGAAGTTCAGGATCCATTGTATAACCCTTCTCTAATATGCTTCAAACTTGTTTCTATATAAGGAGGACAAAGCGAGACATTTTTAAGAGGCTTTTCATCCAGAGATCCAGCGCAATGTCACACCATTTATGCTATCGACATATCTTGAGGTGTTGGTGAGAGCATAGTTCATTGAGAAGATGTTGGACATGACTTGATCATCATGAGAGGGGGGTCATCAGGATTCCTCACATAGTAGAGATGTGGTCCGAGGTTCCTAGTTTCCTGGACAAAAGAGATTTTAGAAATCCATGGGTAATTCCCAACCCTTATCATCTAATTTCTCTGGGGGTGGAAGATATCATCCCCCTAAAAAGGGATCAAACAATAGTTTTAATTATGGAGGACATGATCATCGATGACAAGAGTGACTAGCTTTTATGAGAAGACAATGTGTGGCAGGTGTTTTGCTTCAGGTTCCTTAATTGAAGAAGTTCTAGCTTTGACATCTGCAGTAGTGTGCTCCAGATTAGGATGACCATAGAGGTGGCAAGTTAGGTAGAGGATAGCCTCATGATTATCCTTTTCCTTAGAGAGCAAATCATGGTTATGGAGGTGGTTGTCATTAAGGTTAGAGAGTCCATGGAGAATGTCGTGGTCAGCCACATGATATAGAGTTGTCGGTGACATCTGATCAAGATTTCATTTGAGGTACCCTTTTCTTATTTTCTAATTGGGTGCATGATTTGTTTGATTCACGAGATACACACTCCTTCATATCACCTACCCTAGTCCGTGCTTTGGAAATTGAGGTGGAGAGACTTCCAGATCCCCTAGAGTTGACTACACCATTTAGAGGTCGATCTTATCTATGTGAAGTATGTAGTGACTATGAAATAGTTCTAGGGTAACACCAAATTTGGGGAGACTTTTTATGTTTTTTGATACAACCATACTTCATCATCCTCGACATTGACTAACTATATTTGGTACAGGATATTGTGGATTGCTTTGGGAGGTAGATCGTGTTCTGTGATGCTGATGGAAAGTCCTCCATGATTATTGCAAAGTGATACCCTTGGATGGATCAAAGGAATATTTCATCCTAGTCTTCCTTAATGCCCGAGTTAATATTGATCTCTTTAGAGGTTTATCTTGTGGTGTTTCCTAGGGTTGTGTAAGATCACCTAGATGTCTTTCCTAAGGAGGTTGTGGTTTTACCCCCTTAATGAGAGATTGAGTTTGGGATAGAACTACAACTGGATGCTTTATCGATTTCAATGTATTCGTATAGAATGACGCAATCTGACTTGTTGGTGCTGCGAATTCAGATCGATGATCTTTTGTAGTGAGGTTTTTTTGGATGAGCGTGTCACCTTGGGGTTCATTGGTTATATTCCTGAAGAAGGTTGATAACAATTTGCATCTCTGTATCAATTATTATCTCTTGAATCAAGTGACATTGAAGAACCACTATTCACTTCTATGGATTAATGATTTATTCGATCAGCTAAAAGGAGATACTTGGTTCTCAAATATTGATCTACAATAAAAATATCATCATATGTAATTAAAGGACGAGGATATACCCAAGACTTCTTTTTGATATCATTATGGGAATTATGAGTTCATTGTGATATTTTTTGGTGTGACAAATTCTCCAACTGTATTCATGGAACTGATGAATATAATGTTTTGAGAGTTCCTAGATCAGTTCATGGTGGTTTTCATTAATGATATCCTTGTGTAATCTACATCTAAAGAAGAGCATATAGAGAATTTGTGGGATTTTTTTGGGAGTTCTTCATTATTAACAACTGTTCATGAAGCTGTCGAAGTGTGAGTTCTGGGATCTTGAAGTTTGTTTCTTAGGGAATGTCATGTCCTAGCAGGGAGTGGCTGTGGATCTTTCAAAGATTGAGGTAGTTGTTTCTTTTGAATCCCCCAAGATTGTTTCAAAATTGAAAATTTTCATTGGTCTTGCAGGATACTATAGGAGGTTTATAACTGACTTCTCTCAAATTACGAATCCTCTGACAACCTTGATCGTAAAATATCAAGCGTTCTTATGCTCTAACTAGCATAAAAAATATTTTAAGTATATAAAGGAGAAGTTAGTCAGTGCTCTAGTCCTTTGTTTATTAAAAGAGGGAGTTTAGTTTTAGGTTTTCTATGATGCTTCATGTCTTAGCTTGGGCAGTTTCTTGATGTAGTATAGATTGGTTGTATCTTATGGGTCTTGGAAGTTACATCCCCATGAATTTAATTATTCCACCCATGATATTGAGCCAACAACAGCTGTGTTTCCCTAAAGTTGTGGTGAAAATACATCATTGTAAAGTGCTTTTTAGTTTTCATAGATCATAAGTGTTTGAGGTACGACTTCACCCAAGATGACCTAAACTTGAAATAATTATAGTGGACATAATTCTTATAGAATTATGACTTAAAACTTTACTATAATCTAAAAAAGGGAAATTTTATAGCTTATGCGTTGAGTAGGAAGTCATGTAGTGATGCCGTACATGATTCTAGAGATTCCTAAATAGTTATAGAAGATCTCTTCATGATACTTCTTGATACGAGATATTTTTTTTAGAGGATTCCTTTTTTAGATGATAGGGTAATCTTATTTAATACAATAGGTGGAGGAGTCTCAACCTGGGGATTTTGATGTGGAGTTATAGAGAGACTAAGTTATAAGCGGTGACACCTGTAATGACTGGTCTAAGGATGATCAACAATGGTTGTTATTATAGGTAGAATTTTCATTTCTTCAATGATGCATGAGGTGGTTCTCCTTGAGTTCCACAAATCACCCTTAACAGCAAATCTTAGTGTGACAAATATTTACCATGCTTTGAGAGGTTAGTTTTGGTATCATGGGTTGAATTGATCAGTTGTAGAGTCTGTTCCTCAATGTTTAGTTTTCTAGATGGCGAAGGCTGAACACCATGTTCTCGATGGGTTACTCCAGCCATTAGATGTTCTTCAGTGGAAGTGGGAGGACATTTCGATGGACTTCATGACCATTTTACCACAAGATCACATATGATTTGATGCTACATGGGTGATAGTGGACCATTTTATTAAATAATCCCACTTTATAGTTATTAATGAGTTGATATTAATGAATTTTTTTTGAGTAAGTCCCTTGAGGAGGTGTTGAGGCTCCATGTAGTCCTGAGAATGATCATCTCTGATCGTGATCCTTGATTTACCTACTAGGTGTGGAGAGATATTCAATATGATTTTGGATCTTAGTTATTTCTTACAACTACTTTTCATACCTATATGAATGGTTAAATAGAGTGGACCATCCAAACTCTTGAAGACATGGTGCACACTTGTGTAATGGATTTTAGAGGTTTATGGACGAGGCACCTACCTTTGGATGAGTTTTCTTAAAATAATAATTTTCACTCCACCATTGGTATGACACCATTTAAAGCTTTGTATATCCATCCTTATCATTCTCCATTGTGTTGGATTGGGGTCAAAGAGTCAATAATTATCATTTTGGAACTAGTGAAAAGCATGATATAGATGGTTCAAGTGATTTGTGAAAGGGTGAAGGCAGTCTAGGATCATTAGAAGTCCTCTACAAACCATAGGAGGAGACCTCTAAAGTTTGATGTTGGAGATCATGTGTTTCTAAAGGTGAATGCATGATGTGGGTAGTAAAGGTTTAGACATGTGAGTAAGCATTCTCCCTGGTTTGTTGGGACTTTTGAGGTGTTGGATCATGTTTTATCCATTGCATATCATATAACACTTCCACCACAGATGATCTAGATTCATGATGTATTTTATATGTCATAACTTCACCACTATCTTTATAAGTATTCTCACATAATTGATTGGTTTAAGATCAATGTTTATGATGATGTGAACTTTGAGGAGAAGCCTGTGAAGATACAGTATGAAATCCCTCCTTTTTAATACATAACGTTTCATTACATTTTACATACAGAGGATATTTAAAGTCTAGTGTCTTGGAAATCAGGAACAATAAAACTTGAATACAACATAAATAATTCTTTTAAACCAATTGTAGGGATTCATCATAGGTTCATCCTAAGTACAACTACTGCATCTCATATCCTAGAGACATACATCAAAGGAAAGGGTGACCAGAAGGCCCAGGAAGGGTAAACAAGGGAATCCATTTACTTGTGTTAACAATAAGAACTTGAATAACAACATAAAGACACGAACAATGGAAGTATAAGAATATTATAATGAAAATAACTTGAATAATAACTTGAATATGTGGCTAAAAAATTTCATTTAGACATTCATGAACATATCACCAAGGTCCATCCCCAAGGTGTCATAAAAATTACCAAGGTTATTCACCAAGGTATCGTGAAACTTGTCATCTCTAGAGATTAATTCTTTACCCAATGCATTGGAGTGCTATTAGGGTGCACCCTTAATATGTCTTTATTTTCATGTGATCCATAGAGATCATAATAAAAAATTTCATAAATAACCCATAGAGAATAAAAGAAATGGGTTTCATTTCAAAACGTGACGTTTTAAAAGTTCTTAAAAATAAAATCATTATATCATTTATAACCCATGGAAAGGGAGTGAGGGTGTAACGCCCTGACCCCAGCTACCCAGAGTCGGTGCATTACTTCGTAACATTGGCATGATCACAAAAGATCAAGTCTCGAAAGACCGATTAGTTTAGTAGCCTTGGAAACACTAGATACATTCGTAGACGTTACATTACATCATAAAGTGAAAAACTACAATAACAAAGTCTCCATAGTCCAAACTCATATCCTCTTCTGACAATCCCTGCAGGTCATTCATAAAATACTTCTTCACATCCTGGAAAATATTAAAACATTGAAAGGGGTGAGCTCAGATGCTCAGTAAGGATAACAATATTGCGGAAGCTTTCATAAATAAACATTAACATTTAAGGAAATGTATAACTAAAACAAAAGCCTTTTAAACATGAACATCAACATAATATGGAAAAATTAAAATGAGATAATGCCATTTACTTCTTCACATGGATATTCTACTGGTCGAATAATCACATGCAATATCAATAACCACTTTCATAATGATGGAATGCATAATGCCAGACATTCTGAAACATTTTGTCAAGGCCCCGACCAAGACATCTAAAATGATTAAGGCCTCGGCCAAAACCATAAATCAAATTGGGAAAGGGCCTCGGCCAATTCCATGTCTAGTTGTCTCATGAGACCTACCGATGCATCGAGGAGCTATAGCGGGCTCCACCCGTCACTTATTAAGTCCAATGCATTCCCCATATGAATAGGTTTAAACACATCATAAACCATAACATAATCGTATCACATAAAACATGCATAAAGGAAACATAACATTTCCACATTTCAATCACAAGATATCAATACAACACATTGATATAATAAAAACACTTTCAAAACCATTTTCAATACCAAAATAAAAGAAAAGTATAACATGGTATTTATTTTTCATTAAAAAAAAGGTATGGCTTGTAGAGGAAGCCGAAACTCAAATAGTGGTCACGGCGGCGGAGAAGTCGTTGTCGCCGCATACGTACGACAAAAACATTCCCTTTTGTCATTTAGTAAACGCTTCGTATAAAAAATATTCCTTTTGAATATACGTAAAAGTCAAAGGGGTTTATACACCGTATAAAAGAAATTTGTGTATAAAACCAAATATGCCTCAATGAAAGGGGATTGAGACGAAGTCCTTAAAAAGATCATTTTTTTAAATAAAGTACATATATAATGTGTATTCACTATAAGTACACAGAAATAATGTAAAAATACAATATAGGACATAATAATATCATGACATAATTTGAAAGTAGCAGATTAACCCAAAGAATGAAAATTGGGTTAAGAAATTCCCTTACCTCGTGTCTGACTTGACTCAACCGTTATTTAACCTCCTGAATAATAAACTAGAGTTAATATATAATTTATTAAGAACCATTTTTAATTTCATTATCCTTTTTATATCACTTATTAAAATGTTATGAACATTATGTAATTATTTAAGTTAATAACGGTCGTTTTGTCGATCTTTGGTACTTGAGTCAACAATGAAATTCTTATAATTACAAGTTGTTTATGTGGTAGAATATCCATTATCTCAAGAATTATATTCATGATTTATATGTCATATATATCATATATATCCAGTATATACATTCATTTATAATATTACGTAACATTTAGAGGTAAGAAATGAAATGCACCGTTCATGGAGACGGTAAGCCGTACGTACGCATTAACGCTACTTTCATTTCTATTTCGTATTTAATGGAATGAAATCATAATGATATAAATGTATAATATAATTCCAGTATAATATAGTGTATAATACCATTTAATCCATCCTTTATACATCCCACATTTGGCATTAACGATTCAAATCACTTTGAGGGGGCGGTAGTCCGCACTTCCTAAAATGAAATTATCGCGTTTTACCTATAATGGAAATCATAAAGTATGCCATAAATAAGAAATTCAGAAGCATAAGTAAAACATAAACACATTATATATCATATATAAATATAGTGACATCTTAATGGCTACCTTTCAAGGTGTTATATGAGTGTTGAACAATCATCGTTTCGTGAGGCAGAAATTCGCCATCCACAGAAACCGTATGTTCTTTAACCATTAGATGTAGGTGTGTGTAAGTGTAGCTAGAATACTTATTATAAAAACATCCTAGTATATTGAGGATACTGGTTTTGTTACAAAAGTAATGAATAAAAAGAGTTTAGGGGGTTGTAGAAGAAAAATAAAACAAAACAACATTAGAGAAGACATTACCTCAAAATCAGGTAACTCTTTTTGATTTGAGCCAAAGGCTTCCTTGAGAAGAGTTCTGCCCAAAGTGAGGCTTCTAGGAGTAATAGGGGGAAGTTGTGAGAGTATTTGGGCAGAGGTTGGCCGAGCCAAATGGCTTGAAGGTGTGAATATGGTGGGAGAGGTGGGGGCCTTTTATAAGTGGAGAGGAGGGGCTTTTTTGGAAAGATTGAAATGTTACATTATTACACAATGATTTTCGGATTATAAAGGTCCCACACTTATATAATTCGTGGATAAGGTGATAAGGGTTCGAAATCTCCTCATCCAATAGGCTTTGGACAAGTGTAAGCCTTGGATTTTGCATTATCTTCTCATTTTATTTAAATCGTTAAATAATGAGGTCATCACTGCATCATAATGATGTCATAAATAATTTAATTTATTTAATGTCTAAAAATTATAAAAAAAATACTATGATGTAGGAAATATTTTTATCTTTCTAATTAATATTTATAATCAAAATTTGGACTTGTGTAACCCCACTTAAAAACTGTTTTAGTAAAACAACTCATGTTTGTGTCAATTTAATTTTAACATTAAATAAATATATATTAATGTCATTTTCCAACTAAAGTGGCTCCATGGGGTCCCCAAGTTGACCCATGGGTTGTCTTGGTCGTCCATGACTCATCCAATAGGAGTAGGACAAGTGTCATGCTCATCTCATATTATTAAAACATTATTTGTACCTTAAACTACACTAATTACCTCTAATCGCGATTAAGAACTTAAAAGTTACTATTCACCAAAAAATTATTTTAATCTCATTGAACCAAATTTTACTTCTTAATGACAACCATGTATGTCAGATTTTTGAAAATCAAATCACAGAAGTGGTAATATTTCATTTAAACGAAAAATCAGTTATTTAACTACCACTTCGTGGTTTCACTATTCATCAAAAATTGAAGTTTTTCAGAACAAGGCCAAAATTTCACCCTAAGCTATAATTGATATTCCGGATTCAAAAATGATGTCTATTTTACAAAATTCCAAACATATAAGTTGCATTAATTAATTTTATAATTAATTCCCGCTGTTACGACAAATAGCGTGTTTTTAAGAAACAATTTATATCAAAAGATTGACAATTGTTTATGTCCAATTTCAATGTTAAATTAATTCTAATGACCACCATTGGATAAAATGGTAAAAATATATTCTAATTATACCTTAAAAGCACAAAATAGTATAATTTATCACAATAAATTATTTTTATTAAAAAGTTGTTTTAAGTATTTTTCACTATTCATAAAAAATTAGAAGTTCTCAGAAAAATACCAAAAATTCAACATAGGCTAATTTCGATATTCCGAATCCAAAAATGAAGTCCATTTTGAAACATAAAATTTCTATAATTTTAAAAAGTGGATATTACTATTCATAACGACTACTTTGATTAGTCGCGGTGTTTTAGAACTCGAAGTTGCGTACAATGCAAGCTATTGCATTATTGAATGAGAAGCGTATCGTGGAAGCTCAGGGTGTTACAGAGGGTTATATGTATGTCAATTACAGAATAAAATATATCATTTTTATATATTTATGAACACCCATAGAAATTAAATAGGTCTGGGTATTCACAAAAAAAAACAATAGAATTTCTTGAGAGAAAGAGAGAAATTTTGAGACGAAATTTCTACAGCATAATGGCTATATAACATGGTTTTAGAAAACATTGAAAAAAGAGGGGAAAATGGTAACCCACTCATAAATAATTCATACTAAAATATGGGTAATGAATAATATCATGATATGGATATTTTAATGACATACCACATGAAAAGGAAACACGAAAGAAAAGAGAAGATGCGATTTCTTTTACGAGAAATTCGGCAGCCTAACGATGTCACTTAAAAATTAATAAAACAAATTGATGAGAGAAGAAAGGGTCTCTAATCATTTGGAGATAAAATGGAAAGTAATAAGAACATATAATAACATACCCTCAACATAAATAGATGGAAAATATAATACACAACATAAAGGAAGTCACGACTTAAAAGAGGAGGGTGAAAGAATCCCTTACCTTGAAGAGTAACTTCGAAAGATTGATGTTCGAGACCTTGGGAGGCTCGAGGGCACCTTGGGAGGACTCCTTGGGAGGTAAGGAGACCATAACTTCGTTGATGAGTATTTGAAAATGAAACTAATGAGGTAATGGCTTGGTATTTATAGGAGAAGTGAGGGGACAAGTCATTAATGACCAAGGGACACCTCATCGGTGGTATTGGAAAAACCATGGGCTTGACCATGGTATTTTCCCATGGTATTGGCCAATTAGGACACCTAATACCTTATATTACTATTCATAATTCGACCAGAATGATTACATAATTATTACATCCTTAATGATGTCATTAAACACCCGAAATTAAAAACTATATTTTCACTATTCACCTAAATTCATTTTTTTTCCAGAAAAATCCCCAAAAATCACCTTAACCTAATATCGATGATCTGAATTCAAAAATGAACTCCATTTTATAAAAATAATTTTATAAATAATTTTAATTTAATTTTTAATTAAAAAACACTCTTCACCCAAAAAAACTAATACTTGACTAATAATTTTTGAAACAATTATTTACCTATTTTATTGAATCACATTACTTAATCAAGGTGCCTAAATTATATCAATGCTTTCTTAAGTGAGGTTAATTAATCCATTTGGTCCCATTACTAATCATAACCGTAAAATCACTATTCATAATTTAATATTCACCAAAAATTAAGTTGATCTTATTAGAGTCTAAATTTCTAACTAAACATAACTGTAAAAGACCATTTTTTGAAAATCATTACACATTATTAATTATTTAAGGTTTACATAAATATTTAAAAATATCCCTTTTTTTATAAACATCAATAATATACATCCTATATTTATCCGAACATTTGAAAATTCACAAACTTCACCATAAGAAGAAATCAGATTTTTTTTATTTATATCAAAGTATTACATAAGGCAGCTAAGGTCACGTTACATAGCCCCTTATAACACCAGCATAAGACCTAAGTGTAAGGTGTGATAAGGTGATAGAATCTTAGGGCGGCTCGACCAACATTTCCCGAGTGGTAATTTCTATCAGCTTGAACTTCTCATGAAGGCGATTCCGTTCCAGCTCCACACAATGAAGTTTGACTTGGGTTTGGTCCAAAGCAAAGCCCAATGGTGCTACCTCCTTCCCAAGTTCCGTCAGATGGGCTTCGATCGGACCGAGACTACTGGATGGGGCCATCAAATCTTATTTCTGTATTAATTAACCAAGATCATTTGTATTTATAAACAAAAAAATTTTAATGTTAAGAGTTTAGCTTCCAATGGTCATATTGACCAACGGTCATATAACAGTTGAAACCCAACGGTCTCATTTAATTATACTCACTTTATTAATTAAAGAATATAGTTTTGTTGAGTATAAAAATAAAACAACACACAAAATTAGGAAACAAAAATTATTAAAAAGTTCGGGTCGTTACATTCTTCCTCCCTTAAGAAATTTCATCCCCAAAATTTTTAACTCGTACCCTCAGAGGAGAAAATGTGTGGGTACTTATGCCTCTTAGACTCCTCTGGTTCCCACAGGGCTTCTTCATATTTGTGGTTCCTCCACAACACCTTAATAAGGTGGGTAGTCTTGTTGCGTAGAACCTTGTCTCTACGATCCAAGATCTCCACCGGATGCTCCTCATAAGAGAGGTCATGTTACAGTTGTACCAACTCTAGGTTTAGTACATGTGAAGGGTTAGGTATGTACTTCCTCAAGAGGGATATGTGGAAGACATCATGAACTTGTGCTAGATTTGGAGGAAGTGAAAGCCGATAGGCCACTGCTCCCACGCCATCAAGGATTTCATAGGGGATAATGTACCTAGGTCTAAGCTTCCCTTTCTTCCCAAACCTCATGACTCTCTTCCAAGGTGAAATTCGAAGAAAGACCTTATCACCGACATCAAACTCCAAGTCCCTTCGATGGTTGTCGGCATCGCTCTTTTGCCGACTCTGAGCAGACTTAATGTGTTGTTGGATGGCATGGACTTTTTCTATCATCTCTTGCACAAGATCTGGCCCAAGAATCTTTCTCTCACCAGATTCATCCCAACAAGTAGGAGGTCTACATCGATTCCTATAAAGAGATTCATAGGGTGCCATTTGAATGCTCGAGTAGAAGCTGTTTTTGTAAGAGAACTCAACTAAAGGGAGATGTTGATCCCATCCACCCTTAAATTACATTGAGCACGTTGTCAACATGTCCTCAAGTGTTTGAAGGGTCCTTTCATACTGGCCATCAGTTTGGGGGTGATATGCCGTACTGAAATTCAATTCAGTGCTTAGAGCATGTTGAAGACTTCTCCAGAATTTTGATGTAAACCTTGGATCATGATCAGATACGATAGAAAGTGGAACTCCATGAAGCCTTACCACTTCCTTCACATAAATCTTGGTAAGTTTATCAAGAGATAAATCTTCCTGAATGGAGATAAAATGGACAGTCTTGGTGAGATGGCCCACAATAACCCATATCGCATTGTTTCCTTTGGAAGACCAGTGACAAAGTCCATAGTGATATTGTCCCATTTCCATGCTGGTATGGGTAGTGGTTTTAATACCCATTTAGGAAGTTATCGCTCTGCCTTCACTTTCTGACATACTAGTTACCTTGAAGCGTAGTCAACAATCTCCCTTTTCATACTATCCCATCAAAAATGATCACGAAGGTCCCTATACATTTTGGTGCTTCCAGGATGTATAGAGAAAGTAGAGCTATGAGATTCATCCATCAGCCCCTTATTTATTTCTGGAATAGATGGAACACATTGTCTTGTATGAAATTTTAGTATACATTCTTGATCAATATTGAACTCAGGAAACTTCCCATCCTTTATAGCCTCAAACTTTTTCTGCAACAAGGGATCTTCTTTCTGTGCTTTCTTGATCTTCTCTAGTAATAATGGTTGAGAAATCATTTGGGTTAGGGTTGATGATGTCCCTTCCCTTATAATTACTATGTACAAATTTAATAGGTCATTGATCAATGGATCTCTTTGAATCCGCATCATGGAAAGAACAACTAGGTCTTTCCTGCTTAATGCATCAGCGACTTTGTTTGCTCTTCCAGGATGATAATGAATCGAACAATCATAGTCTTTAAGAAGTTCCAAACATCTTCTTTGACTCATGTTTAATTCCTTTTTTTTGTAAAAATATACTTCAAACTTTGATGGTCTGTGTATGAAATTTCAGTACATCCCTTCTTTTTAATACATAACTTTTCATTACATTTTACATACATAGAATCTTTAAAGTCTAGTGTCTTTGAAATCAGGAACAATAAAACTTGAATACAACATAAAACATTATTCTAAACAACTTTTAGGGCTTCATAATAGGTTCATCCTACATAAAACTACTGCATTTCAAATCTGGAGACATACATCAAAGGAAAGGGTGAGCAGAAGGCCCAATAAGGGTAAACAAGGGAATCCGTTTACTTGTGTTAACAATAAGAACTTGAATAACAACATAAAGACATGAGAAATGGAAGTATAGGAATATCATAATGAAAAGAACTTGAATCATAACTTGAATATGTGGCTACAATATTTCATTTATACATTCATGAACATATCACCAAGGTCCATCCCTAAGGTGTCATAAAAATTACCAAGGTTATTCACCAAGGTATCGTGAAACTTGTCATCTCTAGAGATTAATTCTTTACCCAATGCATTGGAGCGCTATCAGGACGCACCCTTAATATATATTTATTTTCATGTGATCCACATAGATCATAATCAAACATTTCATAAATAACCCATATAGATTAAAAGAAATGGGTTTCATTTCAAAATCGTGATATTTTAAAAGTTCTTAAAAATAAGATCATTATACCATTTATAACCCATGGAAAAGGAGTGAGGGTTATATGTATGTGAATTACAGAATCAAATATATCATTTTTATATATTTAAGAACACCCATAGAAATGAAATAGGTCTGGGTATTCACATAAATAAACAAGATAATTTCTTGAGAGAAAGAGATAGAAATTTTGAGATGAAATTTCTGTAGTATAACGACTATATAACATGGTTTTAGAAAACATTGAAAAGAGAGAGGAAAAGGGTAAAAAATCATAAATAATTCATAATACAATATGGGTACTAAATAAGATCATGATATGGATATTTTAATGACATACCACATGAAAAGGAAAGATGAAAGAAAAGAGAAGATGTGATTTCTTTTACAAGAAATTCGGCAACCTAACAACGTCACATAAAAATTTAGAAAACAAATTGATGAGAGAAGAAAGGGTATCTCATCATTTGGAAATAAAATGGATAGTAATAAAAAATATAAGAACATACCCTCAACATAAATATATGGAAAATATAAGACACCACATAAAGGAAGTCATGACTTAAAAGAGGAGGGTGAAATAATCCCTTACCTTGAAGAGTACCTTCGAAAGATTGATGTTTGGGACCTTGGGAGGCTGAGGTGTAACGCCCCGACCCCAGTTACCCAGATTCGGTGCATTATTGCGTAACATTGGCATGATCACAAAAGATCAAGTCTCAAAAGACCAATTAGTTTAGTAGCCTTGGAAACACTAGATACATTCACAAGTCGTACATTACATTATAAAGTAAAACAAAACTACAACAACATCTTGTCTTCATATCCCCTCATACTATCCCTGTAGATCATTCATAATATACTTATTCACATCCTGGAAAAAATTAAAACATTGAAAGGGGTGAGCTCAGATGCTCAGTAAGGATAACAATATTGCGGAAGCTTTCATAAATAAACATTAACATTTAAGGCAATGTATAACTAAAACAAAAGCCTTTTTAAACTTGAACTTCATCATAATATGGCAAAAGTAAAATGAGATAATGCCATTTACTTAATCACATGGATATTCTACTAGTAGAATAATCCCATGAAATATCAATAACCACTTTCATAATGATGGAATGCATAATGCTAGACTATCATAACCACGTAACCAAGGCCTTGTGCCAAGAACACAAATAAGATTTTGTCAAGGCCTCGTGCCAAGACACTAGTTTGTCTCATGAGACCTACCGATGCAATTTTTTTAGAAGATACTTACGTTTAAAATTGCTCAAATATACTCCAGTGTTTTTCTGAAAACATTATGCAAGCTTCTGAAAACAAAATAACTAATTCTAAGACTGCTCGACTAATTACAGGCCATGATGGGTCCACGCCCAATCCCTTCCTGTCTACGACACTCGAGAGTCGGGTTTTCTGAAAACATTATTAAGCTTGCATTAAATACGTATACATTTGCACTAGATTTTCATATATTGGAGAGAAATATCTCTTTTTTTAAATCATTTAAAAATCACATAATTATAAAAGAAAACCTTTTGAATAAACGTAAAAGTCAAAGGGGTTTATACACCGTATAAAAGAAAGTTGTGTATAAAACGAAATATGCCTCAATGAAAGAAGATTGAGACGAAGTCCTTACAAAGATCATTTTTAAAATAAAATAGATCTATTATGTGTATTCACTATAAGCACACATAAAGAAAGTACAAATACAAGATAGTACATAATAATATCATGACATAATTTGAAAGTAGAAGATTAACCCAAAGAATGGAAATTGGGTTAAGGAGTTCCCTTACAAAGATCATTTTTTAAATAAAATAGATATATTATGTGTATTCACTATAAGTACACATAAAGAATTTATAAATACAAGATAGGACATAATAATATCATGACATAATTTGAAAGTAGGAGATTAACCCAAAGAATGAAAATTGGGTTAAGAAGTTCCATTACCTCGTGTCCAACTTGACTCGACCGCTCTTTAACCTCCTGAATAATAAACTAGAGTTAATATCTACCTTCTTAAGAACCTTTTTCAAGTTCATTATTCCTTTTATATAACTTATTACCATGTCATGAACATTATGTAATTATTTAAGTTTATAACGGTCGTTTTGTCGATCTTAGGTACTTGAGTCAAAAATAAACTTCTTATAATTACACTTTGTTCATGTGGTAATATATACATTATATCCATAATTATATTCATGATGTATATATCATATACATCATATATATCCAGTATATACATTCATTTATAATATTACATAACATTTAGAGGTAAGAAATGAAATGCACCGTTCATGGAGACGGTAAGCCGTACGTACGCATGAACGCTACTTTCATTTCTATTTCGTATTTAATGGAATGAAGTTATAATTATATAAAGGTATAATATAATTACAGTATAATATAATGTATAATACCATTTACTCCATCCTTTATACATCCCACATATGACATTAACAATTCAAATCACTTTGAGGGGGCGGTAGTCCGCACTTCCTAAAATGAAATTATCGCGTTTACCCATAATGGAAAACATAAAGTATGCCATAAATGAGAAATACAGAAGCATAAAGAAAACATAAAAATAATATATATATCATATATGAATATATTGACATCTTAATGTCCACCTTTGAAGGTCTTATACGAGTGTTGAACAATCATCGTTTCGTGAGGCAGAAATTCACCATCCACAAAAACAGTATGTACTTTAACCATTAGATGTAGGTGTGTGTAAGTGTAGATCGAATCCTTATTATAACAACATCCTAGTATATTTAAGATACTGGTGTTGTTACAAAAGAAAAGAATAAAAATAGTTTAGGGGGTTGGAGAAGCAAAATAAAACAAAATAACATTAGGGAAGACATTACCTTAAAATCGGGTAACTCTTTTTGATTTGAGACAAAGGATTCCTTGGGAAGACTTCTGCCAAAAGTGAGGCTTCTAGGAGTAAGGGAGGGAAGTTGGGAGAGTATTTGGGCAGAGGTTGGCCGAGCCAAATGGATTGAAAGTATGAATAAGGTGGTAGTGGTGGGGGCCTTTTATAAGAGGAGAGGAGGGGCACTCTTGGAAGGTCATGAAATGTCACTTTATTATATAATGCGTTTCGGATTTTTAAGGTCCCAAAATTATATATTTCGAGGATAAGGTGATAAGGGTTTGAAATATACTCATCCAATAGGTTTTTGACAAGTGTAAGTCTTAGATTTTACATTATCTTTTCATTTTATTTAAATCATTAATTATTGAGGTAATCACTGCATCATCATGGTGTCATAAATAATTTAATTTATTTAATGTATAAAAATTATAAAAAATTATCATGATGTATTAAATCTAGTTATCTTTCTAATTAATTATTATAGTAAAAAGTATGACTTGTATAACCCCATTTAAAAATTGTTTTAGTTAAACAACTCATGTTTGTGACATTTTTATTTTAACATTAAATAAAAAGTTTTTAATGTCATTTTCCTACCAAAGTGGCTCCATGGGGTCCCCAAGTTGACCCATGGATTTTCTTGGTCGGACATGACTCATCCAATAGGGGTAGGACAAGTGAAAAGGTATTTTCATATTTTTATAATATCATTTTTACCTTAAATTTCACTAATTACCTTTAATCGCGATTAATTAAACTTAAAAGTTACTATTCACCAAAAAATTATTTTAATCCCATTGAAACACATTTTACTTCCTAATGACAACCATGTATGTCAGATTTTTGAAAATAAAATCACAGAAGTGGTAATGTTTCATTTAAACGAAAAATCAGTTTTTTTAACTACCACTTAGTGGTTTCACTATTCATCAAAAATTGAAGTTTTTCAGAACAATGCCAAAATTTCACCCTAAGCTATAATTGATATTCTGAATTCAAAAATGATGTCTATTTTACAAAATTCTAAACATATAAGTTTCATTAATGAATTTCATAATTAATTCCCGTTGTCACAACAAATAGCGTGTTTTTGAGAAACAATATATATCAAAAGATTGACAATTGTTTATGTCCAATTACAAAGTGAAATTAATTCTAATGACCAAAATTGGATAAAATGGTAAAAATATATTCTAATTATACTTTAAAACCACTCAATAGTATAATTTATCACTATAAATTATTTTTATTAAAAAAGTTGTTTTTAAGTATTTTTCACTATTCATAAAAAATTGGAAGTTCTCAGAAAATTACAAAAATTCAACTTTGGATAATTTCGATATTCCGAATACAAAAATGAAGTCCATTTTGAAATATAAAATTTATATAATTTAAAAAGTGGGTATTACTATTCATAACTTCTACTTTGATTGGTCGCATCGTGTTAGAATCTCGAACTTGCGTACAATGCAAGCTATTGCATTATTGAAAGAGAAGTGTATCGTGAAAGCTTGGGGTGTTACATTCTCCCCTCCTTCAATAAATTGCATCCTCACAATTTCAAAATGTTCTTCGAAAATAAAAGGTTGAAATTAGAAAATACCTTTGTGGAAAACCCACATCGGAAATAGGGTTAATAATAATATAACATTAAAAGAAAGAAAGAGAAGTACAAAGGTCACCCGAGATAGACCATACTAGGATTATATGAAAATATGGATTTGGAAGAAAAACAAACCAGCAAGGTCTGATGGAGAGTTGTAGAAAATAGGATTAGGATAAAGTTAACAACAAGAAAATCACAAACTTATGATTGGTTAAACAGTCATTGAATCCCCAGTTGGAAAAGTTAACCGACAACGTTTTTGTTTTAAGTTACCTTTTATAAAGTTGAGGAATTTATTTAGGAGATTTACTAAGAATGTAAGGAAATGTACTTACTTGTCATGTAGACTTTCATTCTTTAATAAATTTTCACCACAAACCCATCATTCACTCCAAAAGGTAATAGAACTCAAAAATATTCTATTTATCCTAATTGTATAAGGCTCCAAATATTAACACATACCATTTAGATTAGAAATTTTTTTTTGTAATAACCAGGGACTTCCTGTAGGCTAGTGGTAGGTAATAAAGGCCTGTCGCACTATGGTTGTGGGTTCGATTCCTACAGCTTTGTCCGACGCGACGGGTTATCCCCCAACCTGCAGGTTGTCCTTTTCCTAAAACTATAGTATTATAATATTCCAAAAATAATCTTCATAAATGTTTTAACCTTAAACAATACTATCCAAAGTTCAACTTAATCCTTTCCAACCTTTATAGTTATCCAAAATACCTCTGTCCAAACTTTCTATAAAAGGTCTCAATTGTAACATCAGATTCCCCAAACAAGGTAATGTTTCTCTTATTGCCACATACTAAAAATATGATTACCTTCATCATATTAAAACCTTAATGAAAACAACAAGTACTGCAGTACAATCCTTATATATATCACATTATTCTTATAACCAGAATATAATCCTTGAGTCCAAAAGCACCAATACATTAATTATTCTGCTTCAACTATAGTAACAGCATAAGATTGTACTTGATCCCTTGGCCTTTTATGAGGTAAGTTTCCCTGACACTTAGGAAATTCATTTTAATAATGCCCCATTTCCCTACAATTGTAGCATTCAACATTGATAACCTCTTTCTTTCCCTTGAAATCACGAGCCTGGTGACCTTTTTCTCCACATTTGTAACAAACTCCCATTCCTTTCAGGCAAGTATCAGGGTGATTCTTCCCACAATTATTGCATAATGGAAAATCCTTCTTTCCCTTATTCTGTTTATCTATCTCTTGTTCCACCGTTCTCTTCTTTTCTTGCTTTACTTTATTGTCATAAGATTTAGAGAATTCCTTTTCTGTCTTGATAGCACATGAGACTATATCTTCATACGACGAGAAAGATTGTGAGACTAAGGATCGACGGAGAAACGGTTTTAACCCATCAAAGAAATGATCAATCTTACTTCTTGGGTTACGTATATAATCTGCAGCATGTCTCGCTAACCTTGTAAAGTTGGCCTCATACTTTGCGACATTCTCATCCTCCTTTTGTCTCAGACTTAGAAATTGCCTTTCCATATCTGCTCGATTGTCACGAGGAAAATATTTTTCTAAGAAAAGCCCTTTGAACTCCCTCCATTCCATATTCGATACTTCATCATCTTCCTTTGTGTTTTGAATCAGCGACCACCACTGATCGACATCTCCAGTGAGGCGGTAAACTGTCATGACAACCTTCTCCCTTTCGCTACTCCCCAAGGCATGGAATATTTTCTCTAAGGATTTTATCCATTTCTCAGCTACTAATGGATTTGTACCCCCATTAAATGTTGGTGGTTGTTTCCTCATGAAGCGGTCTAACATTGATCCTCCACGTTGTGGATCAGGGTGCTCAATACGAGTAAGGTTATTATTCATAACCTGAGTGAGTTGTCCCAGTATGGTAATAAGTTGATCAGCACTAGTTGTATCTCCAGCCCACAATAATTATCTTGAGTAGGAGGGCAATCCCTACACGGAGTGCGTGCATTGATACGGTTTCCATTCCTCCCACTAGGCTCCATTTCTAAACAATGGCATAAACTAGATTAGTTTATGAATTAAAATACATAATTCCATACTTGTAAAATACTTAACATAAATTGAACTATTTATGGATATAATCCATAATCATAAAAATGTTTTCTTTGAGGAAGTATGTACTCATAATACCTTCATAATGGTTTGTAAAGAAAATGATAATTATCCTAAGCATATCCCCCAGGAGTGTCGTAACCAAGAGTGCAGCAAGGCCCGTTGTCGTGCACCAGTTCCCGTTCGAGTCTAGCTCAAAGCGGTGTTTTCGGGTTTTACCCCTAGGTACATCTGTGCCAGAGCCGCCTCTACCTGCTCGTATCCAGACAGGGATATATTGCTCGGAAAACTCACAACATCTCTATAATACCAAAATTCTAGGAAGTTCTTCTATACTAATCCTCAAAGTCTATCTTTGGGCTATGTGCTCTAATCAGAGTTTATCTAAATCTAGCTTCCAAGATTAGTACTAAACTGCCTCTGATACCAACTGTAACGCCCCGACCCCAGTTACCCAGAGTCGGTGCATTATTGCGTAACATTGGCATGATCACAAAAGATCAAGTCTCGAAAGACCGATTAGTTTAGTAGCCTTGGAAACAATAGATACATTCACAAGTCATACATTACATCATAAAGTAAAATAAAACTACAACAACATCTTGTCTTCATATCCCCTCATACTATCCCTGCAGGTCATTCATAATATACTTCTTCACATCCTGGAAAAAATTAAAACATTGAAAGGGGTGAGCTCAGATGCTCAGTAAGGATAACAATATTGTGGAAGCTTTCATAAATAAAAATTAACATTTAAGGCAATGTATAACTAAAAAAAAGCCTTTTTAAACTTGAACTTCAGCAAAATATGGAAAAAGTAAAATGAGATAATGCCATTTACTTACTCACATGGATATTCTACTAGTCGAATAATCCAATGCAATATCAATAATCACTTTCATAACGATGGAATGCATAATGCCAGACTATCATAACCACGTAGCCAAGGCCTCGTGCCAAGACCACAAATAAGATTTTGTCAAGGCCTCATTCCAAGACACTAGTTTGTCTCATGAGACCTACCGATGCAATTTTTTTTAGAAGATACTTACGTTTAAAATTGCTCAAATATACTCTAGTGTTTTTCTGAAAACATTATACAAGCTTCTGAAAACAAAATAACTAATTCTAAGACTTCTCAACTAATTACAGGCCATGATGGGTCCACACCCAATCCCTTCCTGTATACGACACTCGAGGGTCGGGTTTTCTGAAAACATTTTTAAGCTTGCATTAAATACGTATACATTTGCACTGGATTTTCATATATTGGAGAGAAATATCTCTTTTTTTAAATCATTTAAAAATCACATAATTATAAAAGAAAACCTTTTGAATAAACGTAAAAGTCAAAGGGGTTTATACACCGTATAAAAGAAAGTTGTGTATAAAACGAAATATGCCTCAATGAAAGGATATTGAGAAGAAGTCCTTACAAAGATCATTTTTAAAATAAAATAGATCTATTATGTGTATTCACTATAAGTACACATAAAGAAAGTACAAATACAAGATAGTACATAATAATATCATGACATAATTTGAAAGCATAAGATTAACCAAAAGAATGGAAATTGGGCTAAGGAGTTCCCTTACAAAGATCATTTTTTAAATAAAATAGATCTATTATGTGTATTCAATATAAGTACACATAAAGAATTTATAAATACAAGATAGGACATAATAATATCATGACATAATTTGAAAGTAGGAGATTAAACCAAAGAACGAAAATTGGGTTAAGAAGTTCCCTTACCTCATGTCCGACTTGACTTGACCGCTCTTTAACCTCCTGAATAATAAACTAGAGTTAATCTCTACCTTCTTAAGAAACTTTTTCAAGTTCATTATGTAACATCCTAGGTAAATAAAGAATAATACATTTTCATATTTATTAATATTTGCAAATTAAATATTAATTTTACTTTAAAGGGGTTGCTATGTTCGATAGCTTACCCGATACGCAATAAAGAGTTTCTTTGAAAACGTACGTTGCACACTAGTAATAAAATAATATTATTTTAAATGTTAGTTAACACGTAGCCGTTGTACTGGCGTGAATAGATAGAAATAACTAAAATATGATTATATATGTTTGTTAAATGTTTTTACATTTATCTAATAAAGGATAAATGCTTAAAATACGAAAAGAATTCAATTTTAGGCTTATATACTCTAAATTTCACGAAAGGTCCACTTATCAACATTTGATGGCGAACAATCATTAAATATAGTTTTGATCACTCTTATACATTCTATTGGACCAAATAAAACTCTTCTTTAGAATCGGGACATCAAATATTACTTTGTGTAATTTTTTGGTATTTTTCCGATAAAGTTCATTTTTTAATGAATAGTGTAAAATGTTGTATTTTAATTCAAAACCTCTTTTTAATCTAATTTATTAAGATGATTAGATTGTATTTTGAATTGTTTTTAAAGTGAAATTAGAATATATTTTTACCATTTAATCCAATGGTGGTCATTGGAATCAATTTCACTTTGAAATTGGACTTAAACTGGTGTCAATCTTTTGATACTTATTGTTTCATAAAAACACACTATTTGTTTTGACAGCGGGAATTAATTATTAAATTAATTAATGAAACTTATATGTTTTGAATTTTTTAAAATGGACTTCATTTTTGAATTCGGAATATCAAATATAGCTTAGGGTGATGTTTTGGTTTTTTTCTGAAAAACTTCAATTTTTAATGAATAGTGAAACCGCAAAGTGGTGGTTACAAAATTTGATTTTTCGTTTAAATGGGACTTTAACACTTCTGTGTTTTGAATCTAAAAAATAAAATTTAAATTATTTTCATTATTAAGTAAAATGTGGTTCAATGGGATTAAAATAATTTTGGTGAATAGTAACTTTTATGTTTTATTAATCGCGATTAAAGGTAATTAGTGTGATTTAAGGTAAAAATGATATTATAATAAAATGAAAATATATTGAAACTTTTCCTAACCCTATTGGATGAGTTATGGCTGAAAAAGAAAACCTATGGGTCTGTTTTTGGTACCCCATGGAGCCACTTGGGTTTGATAATGACATTTATGCCTTTTATTTAAAGTTAAAGTAAAAATGACACAAACATGAGATGTTTTACTAAACCAATTTTTACATGGGGTTATACAAGTCATATTTCTTACTATAAATATTCATTAGAAAGATAAAAAGATTTCCTACATCATGATATTTGTTTTATAATTTTTAGACATTAAATAAATTAAATTATTTATGACACCATGATGATGAAACGATTACCTCATTATTTAACGATTTAAAGAAAATGGAAAGATAATGTAAAATCTAAGACCTAAACATGTCAAAAACCTATTGGATGGGTGGATTTCAAACCCTTATCACCTTATCCTCAAAACAAATCAATGTGGGACCATTAAAATCCGAAAACCATTTGAAAATAAAGTAACATTTCCTTACCTTCCAAGAGTGCCCCTCCTCTCCTCTTATAAAAGGCCCCCACCTCTACCTAATTACCCACACTTCCAAAGCATTTGGATCGACCAAACCCTGATAATTTTGTCTCTCCACATCCCTCTATTACTCCTTGAAGCCTCACTTTGGGCAGAAGTCTTCCCAAGGAAGCCTTTGAGCTCAAACCAAAGGGAGTTACCCGATTATAAGGTAGTGTCTTCACTTGAGTCCTTTTGTTTTATTTTGCTTCTCCAACCCCCTAAACTCTTTTTATTCATTTATTTTGTAACAAATACAGTATCTTCCATATACTAGGATGTTTTTATAAGAATTATTCGAGCTACACTTACACACACCTACGTCTAATGGTTAAAGAACATACTGTTTCCGTGGATGGTGAATTTCTGCCTCACGAAATGATGATTGTTTGATATTCTTCTAACACCTTCAAAGGTGGCCATTAAGATGTCACTATATTTATATATGATATATAATATGTTTATGTTTTCCTTAAGATTCTGTATTTTTCATTTTGAGCATACCTTTATGGTTTCCATTATGGGTAAATGCGATATCTTCATTTAATGAAGTGCGGACTACCGCTCCCTCAAAGTGATTTGATTCGTTAATGCCATATGTGGGATGTATAAAGGATATATTTAAAGTTATTATATATGATGTTATACTGTAATTATAATATACCTCTATATCATTATTATTTATTTCCATTAAAGTATGACAAAGAAATGAAAGTAGCGTTCATGCGTACGTACGACTTACCGTCTCCATGAACGGTGCATTTCATTTCTTATCCCCAAATGTAATGTACTATTATAAGTACATGTATATAATAGATATATATGATGAATGATACATCTAAATGATGAATATAATTCTGGAATTAAAATATACATAACTCTCATTTAGTTTTAATTCCATTAATATGACAAAGAAATGAATGTAGCGTTCATGCGTACGTACGGCTTACCGTCTCCATGAACGGTGCATTTCATTTCTTACCTCTAAATGATTATGTAATATTATAAATACATGTATATGCTGGATATATATGATATATATGATATCCAAATTAGGAATGTCATTCTGGATATAAAGAACCTTTGACCACACGGACAACATGTAATTGTAAGAAGTCCACTTTCGACTTAAGAACCAAATATCGACAAAACAAACATTATTAACTTAAATGGTTACATAATGTTTATAACATGGAAATAAGTGATATAAAAGGAATAATGAACTTGAAAAAGGTTCTTAAGCAAATATAAATTAACTCATGTTTATTATTCAGGACGTTAAAGAACGATCGAGTCAAGTCGGACCCGAGGTAAGGGACTTCGTCTCAATCTCCTTTCATTGAGGCATATTTCGTTTTATACAAAACTTTCTTTTATATGGCGTATAAAACCCTTTTACTTTTACTTTTATACAAAAGGAATCTTTTTCTATGAAGCATTTTACAAAACGACATAAAGGAATGTTTCTTTTAACGTACGCAGTGACAATGACCTTTTCTGCCGCCACGAGAATTATTTGGTCTTTGGCTTCCTCAACAAGCCGTGATGTTTTTAAAATAAAATAAATACCATATACTCTTTTATGTATTTTGGTATTGAAAATGGTTTTGATAAAGGATTCTATTATGTCAATATATTTAAATGATATATTGTGATTGAAATGTGGAAATGTTATCATTCCTTTATATTGGTTTTATGTTTTATGATTTTATATTGGTACTTGGACATTTTACGGGTGGTTACGTGATAAACCATATGACGGGTGGTGCCGTGAATACTAGGACGGGTGGTTACGTTATAACCTCCAATGCATTGGGTATGGAAGTCGGCCGTATGACTATTCCATTAAGTATGTATGGAAGTTGGACGAATGGCTATTCCATTAAGTGATATGTGTGGAAGTCGACCGTATGTTTATTTCACTTAAGTATGTTTATGTCCCAAGTTACCTTTATATGTTATGTGTTCTTTATATGGGTTTTATGGTAATATTTTTGGTTACAAAAGGGTAAGTAATGATATTTTATTCGGTGAAGAGTTTTTACTACTTCATAAAGGTGAAAAGTATTACTTTGATAAAGTATACATGGTTTACTTTTTGTTTTGATAAACTAACAGTTTTTATTCTTTTTGTATCCCTTACTGAGATTTTTATGCTCACCCTAAGTTTCTTTGAAATGTTTTTCACAGGACTTAATGTGGAATAGGGTCAAGGTTGGGATCAAGGGAATGTCATGCTATATAAAACATGGAACTAGACATGTTTCTTTTTAAGAGTTTTTTTTATTCTATGGAAACTTAGTAGAAGTGTCTACTTTGTAATCTTTTGAGATGTAATAGTTATGTTCTAATTCTCTAAAACTCTAAACCTGAAAATATCCTCAATGTGAATTATTCATTTAATTCAATATTAAGTAAGGTTTAAGGCTGGGGCCTTATAGTTGGTATTAGAGGTCGGTTTAGACAACTTTAGGAGTTAGAAAATTGTTAGATTATAAGTTAATTTATAATATGATTGAAATGATATAGCATTTACGGATTACCATGTTGCTTTGCCTAAGATATTTCTATGTTCAGAATGGTTTTTCATAGAGGAAACAAAGCAGCTATATTGGGACAACATCAGGAGGAATACAACATTCCAAATCAGCAACCTGAGATGGTCGAAATCGGAACTGAACAGTTTGTTGTAGTGATGGCACAGTTGACTCAGGATATAAATGGTGGTGGTATCGATGCACGAGATCAGCCAGATCAACCGCAGAGAAACATGTTAGTGGTGGAACATTTTATGAGGCAACACCCCCATCATTCAGAGGATCATCTAACCCCGTGCAAGCTGAAGGGTGGATTAAAGCATTGGAGAAGATTTTTGATGTCATGGGGTGTTCAGAACATCAAAAGGTTAGTCTTACTGTTTACCATTTTGAAGGTGAAGCTGATCAGTGGTGGTCGATGGTAAAAAATATCAGGGATAGTGATGAGATTGAGGATCTTCACTGGGACGAATTCAAAGGTATGTTTCTTGAGAAATATTTTCCTAAGGTGGTTCGTCTTAGGATGGAAAAACAGTTCCTAGAATTGAGGCATGAGGATGATTCTGTGGCTGCTTATGTAGCAAAGTTCACTCGATTGGCAAGGTATGCTCCAAACTTCATACGAGATCTTGATAGTAAAATAAACCGTTTTTACTCAGGGTTAAAGCCAAAGTATCGAAGGGCTTTAGCTTCTCGTGAGTTCAAAAGTTATGAAAAACTTGTCCAATGTGCGGAGAAGGTGGAAATGGAGTTTGCCGATGATCAGGTGTTCTATGACAAACAGCGGAATAAGAGGTCTAGTTGGCAGGCAAAGGGGAAGATTTCATTAAAGAAGCAAGGAGGTAAGAAAACCAAATATCCATCCTGTGAGAAGTGTGGTAAAATGCATCCTGGAGAATGTTTATCCAAGTCTGGTAAGTGATTTCGGTGTGGTAAGTCTAGTCATATTGCTCGTAACTGTAAGGAAGATTATCAAGCAGGCAATGAAAAGCCAGCGGTAAGATGTTTTAAGTGTAATGAAATGGGTCATTATGCAAATAAGTGTCTAATGAAGAACTCGACTGGGGGAAAGTAGCCAGACTACAAGTAGAAAGGGGTGGTGAAATCCTTTGCAACAACTTTAGAAGATGTTGGGCCATCGAATGAAGTAGTATCAGGTACACTATTTGTTTGTTCAGATTATGCCAATGTGTTGTTTGATTCAGGGTCTACACATTCTTTCATTTCTGAGAAGTTTTCTAATAAAATGGAAATTCCATCTCAAGATATGAATCCTGAACTTATGGTAAAAACACCCGGAGGGAACGTTGAGACAAAAAGGAATTATAAGAACCTTCCTATCCTTGTGTGTGGAAAGAATCTACCATCAAACCTTATTGTTTTTCCTCTAGTAGAGTTTGATGTTATTTTGGGCATGGATTGGCTTTCTGTTTATCATGTTAAGATTGACTGCAGAGCTAAAATGGTTTCTTTTTAGAAAGATTTTCAGTTTGTGTACAAGAATGAACCCTTGATTTTGATAACATATCAGGAAGTTGAGAAACTAGTAAAAGATGGAAATGAATGTTACCTTGCACATATTGTTGAAAATAAAGGAACTGTTCAGATTAATGATGTGCCAGCGGTAAATGAGTATCTTGATGTTTTTCCTGATGAGTTGCCTGGTATTATTCATTACCGGGAAGTTGAATTTACTGTTGAATTAGTTCCTGATTCTAAGCCAATTTCAAAACCCCCTTATCGAATGGATCAAGTTGAACTTTTAGAGTTAAAGAAGCAATTGCAGGAGTTATTAGATAAAGGTTTCATTCGACCTAGCACATCACCATGGGGTGATCCTGTCTTGTTTGTTAAAAAGAAAGATGGCTCAATGAGACTTTTCATTGATTATAGAGCCTTGAATAATATTACTGTTAAGAACAAGTATCCTTTGCCTTATATCGATGATTTTTTTGATCAGCTCCAGGGAGCTCAGTATTTTTCGAAGATTGACTTGAGGTCGGGGTACCATCAGTTGAAAGTAAAAGAAGCAGACGTTCCAAAGACTGCGTTCTGTACTAGATATAGCCATTATGAATTTGTAGTTATGCCTTTTGGGTTAACCAATGCACCTGCTGTATTCATGGACCTTATGAATAGAATTTTCCATGAGTTCTTGGATAAGTTTGTGGTGGTTTTCATTGATGATATTTTAGTATTTTCTAAAAGTAAAGAGGAGCATGAAAGTCATTTAAGGGTTATCTTGCAAACCTTAAAAGAAAAGAAACTATATGGAAAATTCAGAAAGTGTGAGTTTTGGTTACAACAAATTTCTTTCCTGGGTCACATTGTTTCAAAAGATGACATAACTGTTGATCCTGCTAAAACAAAAGTTGTTGAAGAATGGCCAAGACCCACAAATGTAACCGAGATCCATAGTTTCCTTGGTTTGGCAGGTTACTACCGAAGGTTTGTTGAAGATTTTTCATGGTTATCTAGTCCAATGACTAAGCTAACTCGTAAGGGTGTTAAGTTCATATGGACAAAATAATGTGATGATTGTTTTCAGGAGTTGAAAAGAAGATTGGTGAATGCTCCAGTTTTGGAACTTCCTTCCAGGAATGGTGAGTTTGTTATATACAGTGATGCTTCGTTGAAGGGACTTGGCTGTGTCCTTATGCAGAATGATCAGGTAATTGCTTATGCTTCACGTCAGTTGAAAACTCATGAGGTAAATTACCCTACACATGATTTGGAATTAGCTTTTGTTGTTTTTGCTTTAAAAATTTGGAGGCATCATTTGTATGGAGTAAAGTGTGAAATATATACTGATCACAAAAGTTTAAAGTATATATTCACTCAGAAAGAATTAAACATGAGACAGAAGAGATGGCTAGAATTAATCAAGGATTATGATTGTACAATTCACTACCATCCGGGAAAAGCAAGTAAAGTTGCTGATGCTTTGAGTAGAAAAAGTAATGCTTCATTAACGATGTTGCATTTGGAACTTGATCCTTTGGTTAAGGATTTGATGAACTTTGGCATAGAAGTTGTTGGTGCAGGATGTCCTTCTGTTTTGTTTCAGGTATCAGTGAAATCTTCTCTATCAGACAGAATCAAGCAAGCACAGAAGCAAGACAGTGAGTTGGAGAAAAAGGTAGAGCTGGTTCAGAAAGGTAAGTTGCATAAATTCGACATTGATAGTGAGTATGTGATGAGATTTGGTAAGAAAGGAAAGCTGAGTCCAAGGTTCATTGGACCATATGAAATTCTGGAGAGAGTTGGATCAGTTTCATACAGAGTGGCATTACCTCCAAGTTTATCTCAGGTACACAATGTTTTTCATGTTTTGATGCTGAGAAATTATATGCCAGATCTATCTCATGTTTTGAGTCCAGAGGTAGTTCAGCTGGAAGAGAACCTATCTTATGAGGAACAACCGGTCCAGATTCTTGACCACAGGGAGCAGGTGTTACGGAATAAGGTGATTCATCAGGTAAAGGTTTTGTGGAAAAACCATATGATTGAAGAGGCAACATGGGAATCTGAAAATGCTATGAGGGATAAATACCCCCACTTATTTTGATAAGTGAATAAAATTGCGAGGACGCAATTTCCAAAAGGGGGGAAGGATGTAACATCCCAGGTAAATAAAGAATAATACATTTTAATATTTATTAATATTTTTGAATTAAATATTAATTTTACTTTAAAGGGGTTTCTATGTTCGATAGCGTACCCGATACGCAATAAAGAGTTTCTTTGAAAACGTACGTTGCACACTAGTAATAAAATAATATTATTTTAAACGTTAGTTAACACGTAGCCGTTGTAATGTCGGGAATGGATAGAAATAACTAAAATATGATTATATATGTTTGTTAAATGTTTTTTTACATTTATCTAATAAAGGATAGATGCTTAAAATACGAAAAGAATTCAATTTTAGGCTTATATACTCTAACTTTTACGAAAGGTCCACTTATCAACATTTGATGGAGAACAGTCATTAAATATTGTTTTGACCATTCTTATACATTCTATTGGACCAAATAAAACTCTTCTTTAGAATCGGGACATCAAAAATTACTTTGTGTAATTTTTTGGTATTTTTCCGATAAAGTTCATTTTTTAATGAATAATGTAAAATGTTGTATTTTAATTTAAAAACTCTTTTTAATCTAATTTATTAAGATGATTAGATTATATTATGAATTGTTTTTAAAGTGAAATTAGAATATATTTTTACCATTTAATCCAATGGTGGTCATTGGAATCAATTTCACTTTGAAATTGGACTTAAACTGGTGTCAATCTTTTAATACTTATGGTTTCATAAAAACACGCTATTTGTTTTGACAGCGGGAATTAATTATTAAATTAATTAATGCAACTTATATGTTTTGAATTTTTTAAAATGGACTTCATTTTTGAATTCGGAATATCAAATATAGCTTAGGGTGATGTTTTGGTTTTTTTTCTGAAAAACTTCAATTTTTGATGAATAGTGAAACCGCAAAGTGGTGGTTACAAAATTTGATTTTTCGTTTAAATGGGACTTTACCACTTCTGTGTTTTTAATCTCAAAAATCCAATTTAAATGATTTTCATTATTAAGTAAAATGTGGTTCAATGGGATTAAAATAATTTTGGTGAATAGTAACTTTTATGTTTTATTAATCGCGATTAAAGGTAATTAGTGTGATTTAAGGTAAAAATGATATTATAATAAAATGAAAATATATTGACACTTGTCCTAACCCTATTGGATGAGTTATGACCGACCAAGAAAACCCATGGGTCGATTTTTGGTACCCCATGGAGCCACTTGGGTTTGATAATGACATTTATGCCTTTTATTTAAAGTTAAAGTAAAAATGACACAAACATGAGATGTTTTACTAAACCAATTTTTACATGGGGTTATACAAGTCATATTTCTTACTATAAATATTCATTAGAAAGATAAAAGGATTTCCTACATCATGATATTTTTTTTATAATTTTTATACATTAAATAAATTAAATTATTTATGACACCATGATGATGCGGCAATTACCTCATTATTTAATGATATAAATAAAATGGAAAGATAATGTAAAATCTAAGACCTAAACATGTCCAAAACCTATTTTATGGGTGTATTTCGAACTCTTATCACCTTAACCTTGAAACGCATCAATGTGGGACGATTAAAATCCGAAAACCATTTGAAAATAAAGTAACATTTCCTTACCTTCCAAGAGTGCCCCTCCTCTCCTCTTAAAAAAGGCCCCCACCTCTACCTAATTACCCACACTTATAAATCCTTTGCCTCAACCAACACCTGCTCATTTTGTCTCTCCATATCCCTCTATTACTCCTTGAATCCTAACTTTGGGCATAATTCTTCCCAAGGAAGCCTTTGAGCTCAAACCAAAGGGAGTTACCCGATTATAAGGTAGTGTCTTCACTTGAGTCCTTTTGTTTTATTTTGCTTCTCCAACCCCCTAAACTATTTTTATTAATTTCTTTTGTAACAACTACAGTATCTTACATATACTAGGATGTTTTTATAAGAATTATTTGAGCTACACTTACACACACCTACGTCTAATGGTTAAAGAACATACTGTTTCCGTGGATGGTGAATTTCTGCCTCACGAAACGATGATTGTTCGATATTCTTCTAACACCTTCAAAGGTGGCCATTAAGATGTCACTATATTTATATATGATATATGATATGTTTATTTTTTCCTTAATCTTCTGTATTTTTCATTTTGAGCATACCTTTATGGTTTCCATTATGGGTAAATGCGATATCTTCATTTAAGGAAGTGCGGACTACCGCCCCCTCAAAGTGATTTGATTCGTTAATGCCATATGTGGGATGTATAAAGGATGTATTTAAAGTTATTATATATGATGTTATAATGGAATCATAATATACCTCTATATCATTATTATTTCTTTCCATTAAAGTATGACAAAGAAATGAAAGTAGCGTTCATGCGTACGTACGGCTTGCCGTCTCCATGAACGGTGCATTTCATTTCTTATCCCCAAATGTAATGTACTATTATAAGTACATGTATATAATTGATATATATGATTAATGATACATCTAAATGATGAATATAATTCTGTAATTAAAATATACATACCTTTCATTTAGTTTTAATTCCATTAATATGACAAAGAAATGAAAGTAGCGTTCATGCGTACGTACGGCTTACCGTCTCCATGAACGGTGCATTTCATTTCTTACCTCTAAATGATTATGTAATATTATAAATACATGTATATGATGGATATATATGATATATATGATATCCAAATCAAGAATGTCATTCTGGATATAAAGAACCTTTGACCACACGAACAACATGTAATTGTAAGAAGTCCACTTTCGACTTAAGAACCAAATATCGACAAAACAAACATTATTAACTTAAATGGTTACATAATGTTTATAACATGGAAATAAGTGATATAAAAGGAATAATGAACTTGAAAAAGGTTCTTAATTAAATAGAAATTAACTCAAGTTTATTATTCAGGACGTTAAAGAATGATCGAGTAAAGTCGGACCCGAGGTAAGGGACTTCGTCTCAATCTCCTTTCATTGAGGCGTATTTCGTTTTATACACAACTTTATTTTATATGGTGTATAAAACCCTTTTACTTTTACTTTTATACAAAAGGAATCTTTTTCTATGAATCGTTTTACAAAACGACATAAAGGAATGTTTCTTTTAACGTACGCGGTGACAACGACCTTTTCCGCCGCCGCGAGAATTATTTGGTCTTTGGCTTCCTCAATAAGCCGTGGTGTTTTTAAAATAAAATAAATACCATATACTCTTTTATGTATTTTGGTATTGAAAATGGTTTTGATAAAGGATTATATTATGTCAATATATTTAAATGATATATTGTGATTGAAATGTGGAAATGTTATCATTCCTTTATATTGGTTTTATGTTTTATGATTTTATATTGGTACTTGGACATTTTACGGGTGGTTACGTGATAAACCATATGACGGGTGGTGCCGTGAATACCAGGACGGGTGGTTATGTTATAACCTTCAATGCATTGGCTATGGAAGTCGTCCGTATGACTATTCCATTAAGTATGTATGGAAGTTGGCCGAATGGATATTCCATTAAGTGATATGTGTGGAAGTCGACCGTATATTTATTCCACTTAAGTATGTTTATGTCCCAAGTTACCTTTATATGTTATGTGTTCTTTATATGGGTTTTATGGTAATATTTTGGTTAAAAAAGGGTAAGTAATGATCTTTTATTCAGTGAAGAGTTTTTACTACTTCATAAAGGTGAAAAGTATTACTTTGATAAAGTATACATGGTTTACTTTTTGTTTTGATAAACTAACAGTTTTTATTCTTTGTGTATCCCTTACTGATCTTTTTATGCTCACCCCAATCTTCTTTGAAATATTTTTCACAGGACTTAATGTGGAATAGGGTCAAGGATGGGATCAAGGGAATGTCATTCTATATAAAATATGGAACTATACATGTTTCTTTTTAAGAGTTTTTTTATTCTATGGAAACTTAGTAGAAGTGTCTACTTTGTAATCTTTTGAGATGTAATAGTTATGTTCTAATTCTCTAAAACTCTAAACCTGAAAAGATCCTCAATGTGAATTATTCATTTAATTCAATATTAAGTAAGGTTTAAGGCCGAGGCCTTATACATTATTCCTTTTATATCACTTATTACCATGCCATGAACATTATGTAATTATTTAAGTTTATAACGGTCGTTTTGTCGATCTTAGGTACTTGAGTCAAAAATAAACTTCTTATAATTACACTTTGTTCATGTGGTAATATATCCATTATATCCATAATTATATTCATTATGTATATATCATATACATCATATATATCCAGTATATACATTCATTTATAATATTACATAACATTTTGAGGTAAGAAATGAAATGCACCGTTCACGGAGACGGTAAGCCGTACGTACGCATGAACGCTACTTTCATTTCTATTTCGTATTTAATGGAATGAAGTTATAATTATATAAA